>JAGPOW010001543.1:11866959-11897160 GCA_030014935.1 Caiman crocodilus | reverse complement strand
ACCCCGGTGCTCTTTCCTGCCAAGGCAGGGGGTCGGACTAGATGACCTGCCCAGGTCCCTTCCGACTCTAGATACTATGATACTATGATACTATGATCAGCAGTGACTTCCATAGGACACATGGGGCGTGTCCACACATGCAGGCATGTGCACTTGCAGCAGCTCAAATAGAAGTGGTGCAAATTTGAGCCGGGGCTTATTGCCTCAGCACACATGCCTGGACATGCACTTTGGTGTGGGACAAATTGTGCCACTTGGGGTAAAATAACCCTGCCTGCCTCCTCCTGGATCTGCAGTCAGGGGGAGCTAGAGCCTGGGGCCAGTGCCTGTGCTGTCCGCAGCAGTATAAAAAACTGCCCTGTTCTGGCCCCATCGGTACAAAAAGCTGCCCTGTCGGGTAGCTCAGAGCTACTCGCTCTAGGAGTTTCTGAGGCCCAGCTAATTGGACCTGTGGACACTCCCCCTTGTGCCAGCTGGACTGCTGAAGCAGCCCTGAGAGTTCCCTGCACCCTCTACCCACCGCGGCAGTCTGGCAATGGGGGCTGCTGCCTGGCTGTGGCCTGCTATGCACCGGCCAGACATGCATGGGCACTGCACAGCCAGTAGAGGCATCTGCCCCCCTGGGCCACCTGCCAAGGGGCTGTGGCTGCACAGTTGGCTTTGTGTGGCACTACTGCCACGTGTGCCCCCTGCCTGGCCATCTAGGCAGCCATCGCCTGGAAGATATTCTGGGTGTGGTGGCCTGCTTTGAACTATCAAAGCACTTCCTCCTGGCCCCAATTGGCCAGGAGGTCGGCCACCTCCAGCTGGGTCCAAGGTGCCAGCTGTGAGAAGGCTCCTCTGCCTGGGTCCCGCCATGGGCCTCCCGAGCAGGAATTCTGGTGTTCCCCATTTGAAAAGTGAAAAATCCCTGACAAAAAAAATCCCAAAGTCACTCTGTAAAATATCCCAAAATCCATGTTCCTCCACAATTAAAACAAAAGAGCATTATATACATGGAGAGAGTGAGAGACAGAAGACAGTGATCAGTTGGACAATGTTTTATTGGTATATCTACAGTGTTAAAGCAATTTGGAAACCTACCAGTGTCTCTATCATCATCAAAGAATGAGTTCTAAATACCTGTATGTTTTGCTGTTTGCCTTTGGTTTTCTTACCACAGAGCAGGTAGAGCTCCCTGTGGCCCCTTCATTAACAGCTGCCCCTGCAGCCACAGCTCCTGCCTCCGGTCTCATCCTGTCTGGCAGCTGGGCACGAAGGCTGTGTGCTGGCGAGACGAGGGGTTTGCAGGAGGGAGGTGGGAAGGGGGGTGGGAGGATGTGAGCAGCTGTGGAGGGACGTGGGGGTCCAAGGGGCATGTGGGGAGGTGTGGGTGGATTGTGGGGGGCTGTGCAGGGGGGCTGCTCAGCAGAAGTGGGTCCCCTGCCCCCTGCAGGGCACAGCCCCCCTGAACAGCTCACAGACTGCCCTCCACAGGGGCCACATGGTCCCTTCAGGGGCTACCATCCCCCCCACAGGGCCCACATGCCCCACCCCTGCTTGCTCCCCCAGCCCCCCAGATTCCTGCCCCACCTAGCCCTATCCCCCACTGGCTCCTGCAGCCCCCAATGGCTGCCCCACCCGGCCCCACTAACCAGCAGTAGCAGCTGCTGTGGGGGTCACTAGGGGCTTATGGCAGAGCCCCCCCATGCAGCAGAGGGCAGCGGGGCCCAGCCTTGGCTGCCTGGCACCTGCACTGCCACTGCCCCATTGCATGGGTCAGCAGGGCACTGCGTGGCTCCGCGCGCTGTTGGGCAGCTGGGGCCACTGCGGCTGTCACCCTGCCCCGTGCTGTGGGGGGCTCTGCCACGTGGCCCCAGTGACCCTGACGGCGGCTGCTACTGCTGGTGAGTGCTCTTTTCTTCTTCTTTTTTTTCAAATTGCCGGGATGCTGGAGCCAGGCGGGACAGCAACTGCGGGGCTCAGGGAGCCAGTGGCGGACGTGGCCAGGTGAGGTAGCAATGCGGGGCCAGGAGGGGTTCCCCCATGGTCCCTTCCCCCCCTCCTCCAGTCCCCCGACCCTCTACTTACCGGCAGGAGCCTGGGTCCAGCTCCCTGCATGGGCACGCAGTGTGCTTCAGCACCAGGGTGAGGGCCAGCCATAGAGACACTCTGGTAGCCAGCCAGAGCATCTCTGTGGAGGACCAAGCCTCTGGCTGCCTTGTGCCCTGCCCCACTTTTTCCCCCCCCCGTGGTTTTTTTTGCTAAATTTGCCCCTGTGCTGCAAATTTGCAGCCTGGGGAACATTTTTTTTGTTCCTGCACGTGCTTCTTGCAGCATCTCAAAGGGCTTTGAGACACTGCAAGACACACGTGCATGCTTGTGTGGGCGCTCTCATGGTGTCAAGTGGGCAGGTATTGGGAGCGGTGGAAGCCAGGAAGCTGATATACATGCACGTTCCTTTGCCCGGGCCAGGTTTGATTTTAAATCTTTCAGAATATGCCGCTTCCTGATTTGAGTCAATATTTCACCAGTTCAGCCTCAGCACTTCAAGTCTAGGGCCCTTTCCTCACGTGAAAACCCCTTTTCCATCTCCAGGGTTTGCAGCCAGGTTGGGCCTGCTCCTGTCGAGTGCCCCCACAGGCTGCTGGTACAGAGGCAGCACCAGATGTTTGATGTGAGGTCATTTATACTGCTGAAAGTGACATATCTACTAGCTTGGGTGAACGGCCGGTATTCTGAAAACCAAAGTCTTGTGACAGCCGCTGAAGGTCAAACCGCTCGTCATTAAGTTGGTTTCAGTATCACAACAAATGGGACCGCGGTACGCAGTGCACATGCTAGAGATGCAGGGTTCTCTGTCACAATGCGTGCTCCAGCCAAACCCGGTTTCATTCATTGTAGACAATCCTATGAAATGAAACTCGCTGGCAATACCAGTATAAGATTTCATTTGTGCCTGCAAACCCAAGCTGGGACTTTACTGGTGTTTGTACATTTTTGTAATTTTAGGAGGAAGATCCTTTTAATCCCACCCAGTTGATTTTGGTTCCTTGATGCTCCTTTTATGTGGGCCGGCCCCTCTCCACAACTAGAACTCTATTAGGAGCTAAGATGAGGTTTAAATCCCCGTAATTAATGATTCGATTAGCAACTATGTATTGAGTAATTCAGAAATCTAAATGTGGACCCTTTTTACAGCTTCTCAAATATTTCTTAAGCGGTTGAAATATGAAGCACGTGAGAGGTCTTTCCGTAGAAACATTCCTGTTCCTTCTTCGAGTGCCGAACTGTACAACCAAGCTGACAGCGGGCGCTCCAAAGATACTTTTTCTTCCAAATGGATTTCAGGTTTTCCTTCACTGTCTGATTTAAATCAAAGTCTCTGAAGTTAAGATCCAACAGAAGATCTAAACGCCCTGTCGGTTTAAATGATCGCTAGTCAAGGTTTCAAGCACAGTAAATGTAGAAATATAACAGTTATTAAAGGCATAAATGCTGTTCCAAACATAACATTTAGCTACGATTTTGCTTTGAAATCATTTGCGACAAAAAGCTGGAGCTCACCACATCACAGAGCCCATCGGTTGCCTCTGTGTCTCTAAGCTGTGACCTTAAAAACTTGAAGCATTTTTTTAAATGAATGATGTAATGAGCAAATTACTGGAGTATGCCTATTAGATGACAACTCATATATGTCATGTCATTTAAATGTATGTGCAAATAAATCCAAGCTCTTCAAATTCCATAACATTTCTGACAAGGAATCATGTCAGATATAAATAACTGCAGTAACTCCATTTTTTTGCCAAATTCTTCTGGTGTATAATAATTTCCATGTGATCTTACAGCAACTAGCTAAGCACACAAATTCTATCAGTTTATCACTCTTTTCATTATCAATATTATTATCCACTACCTGTTTAAAGAAGCTGGGGGGGAGGTTATAGGTCCGCAGCAATTCTCAGCGTTAACATGCTTCTATATGGACTGATTAGTTTTATAGATGAAGTTATTTACAATTCCTTTTTCACAGCAAAAACTCAAAAAACCCCAAACTTTGCTAAAAAAAATCCATTTAACAAGCTGCCATTAAAGAACTGATGAACAAGAAAGTCTTTACGTTCACCCCAAACACAAGGTATAGAACAACCAATTGGAAAGGCTGTTAATCAAAATCGATTTTTGAATGCCCATTTCCATAATGAATTTATAATACTACTTCAACGTTCGGCCCGAGTGGAAAATTATTGCCTTTCAAAACCACACGACACGCAAGTTAGAAAGCAACAATTCACTCAAAAGGGAAATGTGGTTTTCTTAAGAAATAAAAGTAAATTTATTTAAGTGGTTCAAAACTTGTTCTGTCTATGCATTTGTTTCTGCCATAATAATGAGCTGCTAAACTTTCCTCTTGTGGTTTGTAGTTATTTAGCTCATTATAGTAACATAATCATATATCATTATGTGCTATCATAAATCTGCCACGTTCCCCTCGCAGAGTTAATCTTTTTAAATTGAATAATCTGTTGAGCATCAGGTCGAGTTAGTTTTTTCCTTTGGCACAAATCATTTAATAGGACATGCGTTTGCCTTTCAGACAAAGTCAGTCCAACCAAGCAGCAACCCTAGGCAGGCAATTTTAGAGTATTTATGCTACTTGACCCAAAATAGAGGTTAAAATACTCCTTGGAGACTGAGGCAAAAGGGAGCAAATACATAGCCATAGCAGCTGTGTCTGCCCATTATGTGTGCATGTCAACCCTGTTTTTCAAAATGTATAAAAACTTCACCTTAGAATATAGTCAAAGGGCAGCAAACAAATGTATCAGTTGGGCAAAATAACCTCTCTTACATGTAACTGTGGCTGTCCAAAAACCTTTATTCAAATGATGGCACCAGCTGGGCTTTGAGCTGGGGAAGTCTGGTGACTTGCCTGTGTAGAGCTGCACGCCTAGTTCTGCTTGTAACCAACCAGATGCCTTACACACTTCTTACTATTTACTGCATTTAAGCAATTTACTGCGTCTGGATTGTACAACCAGACTCACCGTTTACAATAATACAAGAGTTATCACTACATTAATCAGGCCAACTTTGGGGTAGTTAAGAAAGTTCCCATTAGAAAACCTGGGCACCTGGACACCAAGGTTAAACAATTTGCCTAAAACTACATAGCAGGATTCAGAAACTGAGTCAGGATTCAAACTTAATTCCTCCAGGCTCCTGGCCCTGGTTTTAAACCACACTGGGTCTCCGTGAGCTCAGCAAATGACCTGACAGTCTATTGTATTAAATCTGCGCCTTAAAACTTCTCATCTACTTTGTGAATGGCTACAATCAACAGTACACAGCTCCAAAGGTAGTTCAGGGTTAAAAATGCTATTGTGTCTTTAAATCACAGAGGTGTTTTGGGGAGGAATTAATTTGTAATTGTCAGGTGCTTTGTGACAACCTGCTAAAATGTGCTGTATAAATTCAAAGTATTGGTTTTGTAATTGCCAACTGAAATACCATTATTAGTATAACTAGATACTGGAGCATACTTGAGAGCTGAACATTACAGCATCATATGAACTGCAACATCTTAAAAACAGAGGCTCCCATGGACATGCTCTCAGACCCGTAGCCATATAGTGCTGCCAGATGCTGCCATAATTAAAACAAGAATACAGTAGCTGGGAAAAATTCAAACAACCGTTACCTTGAGGTCCCTGCTGTACGGATTGGTTTTGAAACTGAGCATACGGTTTGTTCGGTATTCCTGAAAACTGCTGCGCGTTCGGGGACTGGCTGTGTGATGCAGGTGAACCATGTTTCTGCAGGAGGGAAGGTGGAACTAGTGTTTTCAGGGGACCGACAAGAGGTGAAATAATATTGGAAGTGAGCCTAGAATGAGAAGAGAGAAAAAAATGCTGTCATATCAGAGGAGGACTCCAAGTCCCTTTGCACTGTCTGCAGTGCCTCTAAGGCATAGGCATTTATTCACATGTTGTGCTGACTGATGTATCCATTTTTTAAAATGAATCGTAAGATGCTTCTTTTACATGTTCATTAATTAAAGTAAAATATAAAGTGGCTTACAGCCTCTTGCACTGGCTGCCCACGCTGTTGAGACGGGAGGGTACAAACCACCACCATGGCTCACAAAGTGGTTGGCCCCAGCCTTAGACAGAGCCAGTGTTAGTGAACTGAGAGCCATACTGGAAATGAACTGCACCACTCACCAATGCATGCACCACGCGCTTGCTCCCCGACCCTGCTGCTACACCGGCTGCGTGGCTCCGGGGTCACCCTCCACTCCACGTGCTGTGCTATGCCGCACTGCCTCACCCCCCGGGGCAGGGCCAGGCAGCAAAAGCTGGCGCCAGGTAAACCTGGAGTTCCCAGCAGCTGCTGCAGCTGAAGCGATGAGGAGCTCGACAGCCAGACAGGAGCCCGAGAGCCACGACTCGTGCAACCCACAGCCCGCCAGTTGGACAGCCCTGAATTATGCTAACAAATCCAATCGGTCTGTCGAGGAATAAGATGAGGCAGGATTTTACCTGGAATTTTTATATCCAATTAATAAAGGTCTTGCTATCAGCTTTAGCTCCTTCTCATTGTTTCCTCTTGGAACCAAAAAATAAGTTCCAGGGAAAGTAGCAGTAGTAGAAGCGGTTGTAGGCGGCATCTGTCTGTCTTGCAAGACAACATCATTGCGAAGAGTGAAGCACCAGCTCTGTGCCCTGGAGACGTCACTCTAGCTTTGCCTTGTCTTTAAGAAGGTGAATTATTTATCTTTAAAAAGGCAGATTCTCTTTTTATTATGCAAATTGCAGATCATTGTTTTGACAAAATATCGAATTATCACCCTGTCCAACAACTGCCAGACTCAGATACCATAGATATAGTGCTAAGAAAAATCAAACATATTAGCTATAATATTAATATTTAGCTACCTTGTTTCAGGTTAGTTTCAATGACACCCCCCAACTCCTCCACCCCACCTTTGACTGCTCTTTCAAGGTATAAGGAAATAAAATCTATGTTAAGTTTGAGTAGCTTCTACGTTGACATTTCTCTTTCTAATGTACGAAGAACCCTTAATGATTTAATGAATAGTAATTGTTTCATGCATTAGTAAATAAAATGGGGTAATGCCACATTCCCCAAAGTTTTGGCTCTGGCAGACAAGCACTATTCTTTATCAACTATTGTTCCTTTAACAAGTACAGATTTTAACAGAAAATCAGGATTATCTTAGAAAAGCACAACCCAGAGGAAGGGTACGTTTGCATCTGCTCTTGGCTAAGGGAAGGCAGGGAGGCAAGATACCATTGTGCTGTAAAACCTTGTCCTAAGCTTCCAGGAATCAGGTCAGCGCACGAGCTGTGGCACTACTCAGACAACGAGATCTGGCACGCTGATGCCATGTTGCCACCTTGAGAATGAGTTAGAACAGCCCAGGGGTGGCTCTACCTTACACTGCTGACATAGGATACCCAGGTGATTTCAACCCATGGAAGCTCTGGTGACGCACAGCGTAGCTCCATAAGGATTTTCTAGAGCATGTGGGTTGCCTATACATGTGCTCAGAGGTAGGGGGGGATCATTTGAATGAGAATGGTTCCTAGAGAGCCACTACAATTAAAACCGCTCACCATCACATGCATTAAACCCCCTATGTTTCAAAATGGCCATGGGGGCACTTTAACTAAAGCTCATTCGGTGAAGTTTAGTTAAAGTGCCCCCCATAGCCATTTTGAAATGCAGGGCAACTTAATACATGTGACAATTAGGGGTGTGCAAAACTGGCCCTATTTGATTCAATTCGATTCATTGATTTGGATCACTGTCCCCGATTCCGTTCAGCTGAATCTGAATCTAAAGATTTGCTGCTGATTCGGAGAATGAGCGATTCGGCCATAAACACAACTTTAAATGTTTTTCCTACATACCTCGAGGTACCAGGCGTGATTCATGATCGCTGCGATGCTAGAGCACATGGAGCATCCCACAGGAGTGCAGGGGGGTGCCCCCATGTGCTCGGCAGCGAACCTGGAAGTGGACTGAAAGTACTTCTGGTCCTCTGCCGGGGAGTGCACTGGAGGACCCCCTGCACCCCTCCAGCTCGGCAACTGGCCATGGGGGGACCCCGAGTGCCCCCCGGTGTCACCCCCCCCCGGAAACGTGGGCAAGATCTGAGATGGCAAAACTTATTAATGAAAAAGAAACTCAAAATGAGTCAAGAGTGGGGAAAATAAGGACTCTCCAAGGGCTCTACCATGCTGAGGGAAATGGCGACTAGATGGCAGATGAAATTTATACATGCAGTGAAGTAGACATTGTAAGGACTCATTAGAGCTCACGGTGCAATTTCTGGATTTGTGAGTAAACTGTACTAACTCAGCAGAAAGATTCAGGGATTTTCCTGCACAGCTCAATGAGAAATTTTGCTTAAAATGCAAAGGCAATAAAATGTTACAAGACATAAAGAAAAGTATGGTAAGTAATAAGCAAATTGCTATGAATCTATGGTATGTGTTTACTTGGGTACTATGTTCAGTTTGGGCCCAAGTAGGCAATATTCATAAATGGGTCACAAAAGTAACTGGAAGCCTAGGAGCATGTGGAATAGATTGTAGTTCCTTACATTAGAAAGAAGCTGACAAAAAGGGATCCTGTTAAACATATACAAAATAATGAAGAGTCTTTCAAAAGTACAAGGGAAGCTCTTTGCAACCACATCTTATCATACAAAAACCCAAAGGAGCACTTTGTGCTATTGAAAGGCTGAATACTAATGAAAGGAAACACTATTTTTACATAGTGCAAAATTGTTCTCCATGTTCTGTTTTGCTTAAGAAGTAGTTAAAGGACTGGCCATTTGTATGGATGATGAGAACACATATGGTTTTATTAGACATAATAAAATATAATTTAAAAAAATAAAATAAACAAACCTCGAAGTCTGGATGAGACAGCAAAACCTTGTGCTCTCAGGGCATAAGCCAGTGTCTGCCGGGAAGCCGGAGAAGGGGTTGGGCAGGAAGACATTTCGCCAATTAAGCTAGTTTATAGCTGCCTGCTCTGGGTTTCTTATACTTTTTCTAGAAGCATTTTGCACTGCCTAAGGTTGGGAGAAACAACACCCAGATTGATGGGCCACTGGTTTGGTCCCTCCCAGCATCCCTTTTGTTACTAGGAGAGGAATGTAATGGTTGCAAAGGTCCCAATCCCGAGCAGCTGTAGTCCTCTGTGCACGACATTCATCCTATTGCAGAGAAATGACTCGCGTGATAACTAAGCACCCGCTTCTGATACAGCAAACGATCGGCCGTGCAGGTACTCCTGTCGCCTCCCGCTGAAACCCCGCACTCATTTCCCCGGGCAGGGCAGGGAGGGATTACACCTATTTCTTTAAGCCACTGCCCTGGTAACCTGCACCCCTGGAGCTTGACTGGAGTCTGGCTAAAGCCCAGAATAAAACGTGGATGCTTGTGCTGCTTTCACAAGCCTTGGGACAATCCTCCATTACAAGACTTATAACTAAAGGTATCGGGCAGTGCTTAATTTTGATATAGGCATCTTACTGAATACAGATTTCTATAGGAGAAGCGTCTATATAGCCATGACCTTCACCTATATAGCTTCAATACAGCCATGAACGTCACTCACTAGAAGAGCAGCTAGATTTGGGAGACTGAGCTACGGGGGAATTTGTTTTCCTAAACAATCGTTCTTTTCAGAGCTTCCAAATTGAAGACTGTCCCTAAAACCTAATCCTGGTAATTCTTCCATGGGCCTAATAGCCTGCGGCACACGGGTTATTAGTCTGCAGGTGAAATCATTCCAGCTACGTATTAAACAAATCATGCAAAAGCTATAGGAAGCAGCTTCAAAAGAGATGCCTGCTGTATTGAAGGTGAAAACCTGAACTGCTGAGCAGAGGACTGCGGCGTGGACAGCTGGAGGCATGAACGACGCCCAGGCAGTAGCTGAGGCAGAGCTGTTTCAATAACTAATAGCCTGGACATTTCCTGTTAATACTGAATTGCAACCACAGTTTGTTTTGTTTTGGATCTTAATAATAAATATAAACCACATTTTTAACTTTCGTTTTCACTTGTCCGACTCCCTAAATTTGCAGCGGTCCAGTTGTTATGCTTTAACAGATGCGTTCAAAAAATCCACGTGCTTCCAAGTTCACAAAAACAGGTCCCAATGACTATGTTGAATGTCTACATTGCTACAAGGGTCAAGTCTTTACCTGCCTACCTTACAGGGTATCAAGAGCTCAAGAACCACCCGGGCTCTGGTGTGCTATCACTCAGGCTCAGGAGAAAGCTAGGTAAAAGCACTCTGCACCCCACAGCACAACGCGGGGTTTGGAGGGAGGGTAGAGGACAGGCCAGCGAATCCAAGGCTTCATTAATCCCTGGACTCAGGTGCACAGAGACTTGAACCCAGGTGCCCAGGTCCTTCTTAAAGGCTGAAAGGAGCAGCCAGGGAACAGCTATTCCCAGGTGCTCGTCGACGAAGAGTGCCACTTCCCAAGAGTGTGGATCTACTGTGCGGAAAAAAACTAACTCCAGGTTTGACGGCCAGGGAGACCTAGGGTGGCATGGGTGCCAAGGCAAATGGTTGAGAGCCCAGGCGTCGTTGCCAAGCACTCGCAGCGCGGCCCGGGCAGACTCCAACAAATCTGCAAATTCTGCACTGTCACAAAGAGACACAAAAAAGGAAAGGACCCTGAGGTGGGGGCTTTCTTTTGGTGGCAGACCAAAAACCTAGGCTCACGTAGCTTTGAGCATAGATTTAAAGGAATAAATCTCAGATTATAATGGAAGACCCAAGGAGCCGGCCTCTTCTTTTTACCTGGCCCCATTATCTAGGAGCCACGAGTCAATCAGTAAAATAAATGATGAGTGAAAAAAGAAAGCGCTCTTTCTGTACACGCCATGCAGCCAGCCTACGGAGCCCATCGCCACAGGAAGACATCGAATCAAGCACTGGGGCTAGCTTTTAAAAGGGTAGAGTCATTTTGTGGCCAAAAATAACATTTGTAGCTCCACCAGTGAAGCACATCTCATGCTTCAGGATGTAAAATGATCGCCCCTGGAGTCAGGGAGGAATTTTGACTCCTTCCCCCCTCCCATCCATCACCCACTACACAACACTGTGGAGCCGACCAGGTAGCACGAGCTTTCCGCTGCCCTGCGAAGCGTCGTACGTACAGCGTAGCTGGAGACAGTTTACACTTGAGGGACCAGCGATTTGATCTGGCAGCGCAAATCTGCCATTCCTCATGTGAAGATACATCAACAAGCAGCGGATGAGGCAGGGATCTAGCGATAAGAAGCCTACATTACTTTGCACCTTTAATTCCAAAGGATTCCCTGGCACTGGGTTGATGTTACTAGATGACTGTAGAAATTCATACATTCATCGACACTGGGGTTGGAAGGGATCTTGGAAGATCTTCGAGTCCAGCCCCCGGCCCCAGGGGCAGGAAGTCAGCAGGGATCGTAGGATCCCAGCAAGATAAACATCCAAATGTCTCTTGAAGGTGTTCAGAGTAGGTCATGGAGAAAATCCTCTTTGGCTAGGGAAGGCCCCAAGGACAACACTGCGTGACAAACCACTGCGCTGCAATGCTTGACCAGAAGCAAGGGAAGCAGAGCAGGGACTGATGAGGGATTCCCGACCAGGCAGAAGCGATTTTAAGTTGAGGGTCCATGTAAAACTTACTTGGTCTATGAAAGAGGTGACTAACCTGTGGCACGAGCGCATGCTGCAGATCAGAGAGGAGATAGCGGAGCAGCAGACGTGGCAGGAAGCAGAAAGCAGAGCAGGAAATAGACTCAAGAGGAGGGAATGGGGAGCAGAAAGCAGAGCGGCAGTCAAGCAGAGGAGGGGGATCAGAGTGGCACTTGGGGGGAAGGGGTGCAGGCCTAATTTGTTGCATGCCTGACAAAATGTGGACCCCTAGTGACCTGTGACACCAGGGTAACCCACATAACATGGAGAAGTTACAACCTCAAAGGCTCAGTCCCGCAGGCCCAGCTCAGACAACGTGGAGCTAGACTGGTCTCGGTGGTGGCAGATGATAAAACAAGGAGCAATGGTCTCCAGTTGCAGCCAGGGCAGTTTAGGTTAGATATTTGGAAGAACTTTCTCACAAGGAGGGAACTGGAACAGGTTCCCCAGAGAGGTGGTGGACTCTCCGTCCTTGGAGGTTTTTACGACCGGCTAGACAAAGCCCTGGCTGGGATGATCTAGTTGGATGATCCTGCTTTGAGCAGGGGAGAGGACTACATGACCTCCTGAGCTCTTTTCCAACCCTAATTTCTGTCATTTCTATGATTTCTAAAATTCTTGCTGAAGTCAAAGGGAACACTACTCTAGGAGCATGTTGGATCGGTGGTTGTGTCTACAGATTTCACTGCCTGGAGCAAGTGACCTCTTGTATCGAAAGGATAAACCCCTTTAGCTAAAGACATAATGCCTTCAGCTGGGAGTAGTGGCCCCTTCTCGGTGTGGCCCACCATGATCGCAGGCCCTTACACAAGGACCGCAGCATCATGCCCTAGGCGTAGCCCAGTTCGTCCGCAGTTCTCGTGGGAGGCGTTCACGGACATTTGCTAGCCCCCGGGATCACGGGGCTGCCCGGAAGGCGGTTAGAAAATTAACATTCAGTTCGTCTCCATTAGCTCCAATTTACATAATGTCTTATTTTTAAGTACCCTTTTTATTATACACATTGTAATCTCTCTCTCTCATTTTATAAAGTGAACAATATCTCTGGATTAGGTAAGGAACCCCTCACTATAAATAGTGAACAATATTCTATTGGATTTATTTCCACATAATGTCGGTGCAGTTCCTCAGCTAGCAGGCTCAGGGTAAACTGCTGGTGCACGTTACAGAAGTGTCTGGCTACCTGTTGAGCTAACAGAAGCCCATCTGGTAGGTACTTGCATGCCTCAAAGGCAGCTATGTCATGCAGTGTGTTAGCACTATCTGCTCGCTCTCTATTTTTAGCCTATTTCCATTTGGGTGGCAAGAAGCAAATATAAAAACGTAGCGTTACTCTCACAATTCACACTAACCTCTCTGTTCCAGTGTTATTGCTAGGTAAAAGCTTTCTATTAAACTACATTAGAAGCAAGAATAAATATACAGCAGAACTGATGTTTTTCAAACCCTTCTGACAGGCCAGGGGTACATTTTTCATTCATTCATATTGCAGTAGCCCGAATAAGAAATGGCCATTAGGGCTCCAGGTGATGATTTGATTCAGAAGAGATTTGGCCCAATTTGGCGGCCTAATCTCTGAATCAGATGCAGCCGAATCGAATCGGGACCGTGATTCAAGTCACCGAATTAAATCACTATCCCCCGAACTGGTTGAATCCGAAGCGAATGCTAGCCGCTTTGCACAGGCCTAATGGCCATTATACTTGGCTTTAGCCACGCTCTGGGCTAATTCTATGAATAGAAAATTAGAAAGCCACATTTCTAGCTGTTTCAAGATAAGGCTCTTCATGGTCCATTATTCAGTTAATCTTTCTAATCTGTCCCCGATTAAAACGGACAACTACCGGTGTGGAATTGAAAACTGGAAAATAATGACATTCACTTCAGTTAAGGAGTCTATTTTCAATAATAGCTGAGGACGAAGCATAACCACAATGTAGGGCTATCCAAGACATGGATGTTTCCAATAGGCGCAGTCTCAACGTTGGCGGGGTGGGGGGGTGACAGAACGCCCTGCCTGGCAGATTCCCACGCTAGGCTAAGGACCCCCAATCCTCCTCCCATTGGGTTCAATGGCAACAAAGTCAGGTCCTATGTAAAGAACATCTGTACTTTATCTCTGATACGTTCATGCCTGTTTTATAGCATTAGATTATACATCAAACCACTTATCGAGTCCAGTGTATTACCGCATCGCTCAAATGTTGACTTGGAGAATTGTGTTCACCGCACACTAATATGAAGGCAAGTTTCTCTACAGCGCTGCGGTTAGAAGCACGATAGCAAGAGGCTCTTGTATTTTAGTCAAACAGAAATAATGCGATGTTCTAGCGAGTTACAAAAGCTGATGCATTTCAGTGAAACCAGATTTTGCCATCCAATTCAGTACAGCAACCGTGTTATTCCTAGACTCCTTCCTACTCTGCAGTGTAGCTACGTATATTATGAGAACGTCCAATTTCGTTCCAGGACTAGGAGATTATAATTAAAAAAAGAATTGGGGAGGAAAGGTTAACACTGATTTTCATCTCTTCCTGTAACATTAAAAATGATGTGTAAAGCTCTGCTAATCTGGCCTCTGGATAGCGCCCAATCTATTGCCACGTGTTTCTGTGCTAGGTCTTGCCCTACGGTAATTTCTGTCAGCACATGCTCAGGAAACAGTTATACCGTTCACTTTTTTCCTTTTTTTTTTCATAAACAGCCTCTATCTGAAGTTTGGTGAACCTTGCACTAATCATTGCCAGGTGCCCCTGGCAAGGTTTCTGGAATGCATGGAATCTTTTTTTTTTCCCCCGACGATATAATAAATCCTTCATTGTAGATCGTCTTGCTGGGCATCGTTGCATTTTATCACCCTTTTCTAGAAATGATGAGCAAACTAGTTACTGGGATGTAACATGTTGTACATCTTATGAGAACACAAGCGCTGCTGAGCATTTGCAAGTATTTGCATGCATGTCTATTTTCTTGCTGTTGCGATGCTGTGGTTTTGGCTCAAGTAGGGGACTGGGAGTCTGTGGGCCTGGGGTCTGTTCCCGATTTTGTCATTAATATGCTGTGTGATTTTTTTATAAGTTATTCAAACTCTCTGGACCATATCTCCAAAAGGAGGCTCTCTTATTCCTACAGCAGCCTTTGTGAAGTGGTTTGAGATGAGCTCGTCAGCTGAAAGCTGCAAAAGAAAGGCAAGGTATTTTTTAACATTCAGAACAATTCCTTGTCTTAGGCTGGTGCGCTCTTGAATCCTTTACACATTCAAACCTCCTGGGGGAATCAGTGGGCAAGTCCACAGGGGATGCAGGGTGTGGATTAGTAAGAGCATGCATATTACATTAGGATTTCATAATTACCGTGGGTCAAATTTCCAGAAGTCATTGCCTATCAGGCTCTGGCTTGTGAGATACTTGGCTGCTTTAGAATATGTTACCATCTACCTGGTCACAGCTCTTCAAAAATGTTTGCACGTGTTTTTGAAGATTTTTCTTATACTAAGAGATATCCGACGGGACAAATTCCAGTTACTTTGTGCTAAAGATATACCAGACCTAGGGAGATCTTCCCACTCGCTACCTGGCTGCGCAGGAGGCCACAAGAGTCCTAGGCTAAGGTCTCCGTGAGCTCAGGTGTGGGATTAGTTGCTGCTTGTAACTGTGTTGCTCTGGCCGCAGGGGCGACTGGTAGGGGGGCATGTGCTCCCCTCCGAGACTGGCACCCCAAAAGTGCTCCGGGTAGGGTGGTACCCTGGGCTGCCCCAGCCGCGCCATACAGAGAGGGGCAGCAGCGCCTGCCAAAGAGGTTGGGGCAGGACATGCCCTCCAAGCCGATCCGAGGGGTGCCAAGTGCAGCCCCCTCCCCTGCGGCTGGGGTCCGGCCTGGCCCTGGCCCCATGCAACTCCTACAGCATCCTCCCACCACCACCTACGCTCGCCGGCACCACTGACTCCGGCCCGGAAAGTTGGTCCACCCCCAGGCCCACCCACAAATTGTACCCCTCCAGATTCAGGAGGCATCAGTCACCAATGTCTGGCCACATACAATCTTGCCTATCAGCTGGCACTTCTGGGGTGCTCCAGGGAATGCATGCTGACTCTTCGAATAGGAGCCTCTTCAATCGTTCAGGAATCTCCCTTCTTCATGCAGGAGGCCTCTGCAGTGCATATACATGCAGACATCCCCCACCCCCTCCTTGGCTCTGGGTAAAACAGGTATTAATATGCAAAATAAAACAGCCATGCACATACTTCCGAGTTCCTTTCAACATCCAATACATTGCTGAACACGGCATTGATCCCACCTGAGCATTTAATGTCTACAGGGAAGCTAAACTGTAGAGGTCACTCCTAGATAGGAGACCGAGGCGTGCTCATTCTTATTTCCAGGAATTCATTCATTTTCATTTTGATTCCAACTGGATTTCCATCTGCAAAACCTTGACACGACCCCTGGGTCAGAACTACAAATATTGGGTCCAGACACACAAACTGGTTCAGATTTGTTCAAAAACAGGATCAAGTTTGGCTAGAAGCTAAGGAACCGTTTAAGAAATGTGGCTGAGACCTGAACTTGAAGAGAAATCTGCAGCAGGCAATGGCCATGTGATGTCAGCATTCATAGTCAATGTTTTCTACCACTTGACCCAGGTATCTTTAAAGGTGATGAAGGCTATAGTACTTGACTCCTCAAATCCAATACGCCAAAGACAATCTGACTCGTTATATTTGCTTCCTGTATTGGGGACAAATTCTACTCTAGGGTGTTCTTTCACAGCCCTGGCTGACATCGTGGCGGTAAAATGCCCACGTTTTATCCTACAATGTTGAATCTGAATAGGGGCCGTACTTGTATATCTGCGCACACAAGCAGAATGCCCATGGGGCAGAGACCATGTTCTGAGACCACTGCAGATGCTCAGCAAATAACTGCAATAAGGGAAGGACCAACAAAACTGTTGAACTAATTGAAATCCACTGTGAAAACAAGGTGATGAATTAATGTAATGGGAACCTGTGCATGTGATTGAAATTTAAACCAGACTTTCTTGGTAACTGGATACCATGCTATGGAGAAAATATCCTGGGTGTGTGTTCACTGTGGAACTGCATTTTTATGAAAAAGAAAACTGATCTAAGTTCAAATGATGGCTTCAATTGCAGTGACATCCCATGACATGCATTTTTCTGTTTGGTATTAGCTGAGAATGGGGGTATACTTAAAAATCATTTCCTCCATTCATTGAAGGTAGTAGGCATTCACCTAGTATCTGTCCCTAGGCATACACGGAACGTGAAAGCACGGTCAGGGTGTTATAATCGGATAACAGGTTGTACACTTATGTCCCAGGTATAATCTAGGAAAGGCAGCGTACAAGGAAGCGAGGGAAAGGATATGAAAACAGCCTACTGATCTTTAGCTACACCATGACACGCTGTGGTGTGATCTCTGTTTATAGGTATAAAAAAAGAGTATTAGGTTTGCAGAGACTGCCTATCCTGTTCCTCTGCCTACCAGAAAAAACATTCAAAGTGGCAAATACATAGAGCTGCGACTCAGAAGATCGTGGTTCTAATTCTGGCTCCTGAGACCTTAAGCGAGTTTTTAACCTCTCTTTCTCCTTCTTGCTTTCTTATTTTTTAATCTGAGACAGCCTCAGAGGGCGTGGGGTTGTCTTGATTTGTTGGATGCTCTGAGAGAAGGCGGCACATTCAAAGCAGCACAACGATGTTATCCCGACTGTCGACTCATTCGTTTAAGACGCATCAAATATTAGATGTCCACCGCTGTCTGTTCACAGTCAGGGAACCTAGTATTCCATCGGCAATCAGATGCTACAGTTTTCTTAGCCAGTTATGGCAGGAGTGAGGCCTTGCTAATGCTAATTTTACTAGAAAAGGCTAGGCCTATCTGGACATCATTATAAATGAATTCTAATCACATTTTCTACAATGAGATAAATGACTTGGGATTTGAAACCAGATGCTTTTAATTACTGTCTTTCTTTGTTACATGAACCCCAGCCCGCACCTGTACATTGTTCTTCCTTGGGACAGATGTACTGATGCCCCTTTGGCGTGCTCAGATCCCTAGGATGGAGATAAATTATGATGGGTTCTTGGCTGCCTCCATTGAAAACGTTTTCAGCTGTCAGAGATATCTGTTTCTTGTTATTGGTTTTAGTGCTTTTAAAAGAAAGGATAAAACCCTGACTTGTGTATTCGATTATAAATGAGGAGTATTCTCCAGCGGAATCCGCAAACAATGAATGATATATTCTTCCTGGTCCCAGGAACCGTTATAAAAGCTGCGTAGATATTTAGCTCTGCCCTCTAAAAAGCAGAAGTTTATTTGTTCCCCACAAATATTCTAAGAATGGGCCCAGTCCTCCTTGCCTTGCTCATGTGAGCTTACGGATTTCAAGATGAATGGCACTTGGCTTCTACAGTGCGAGAAGACAAAGAGCCATTAAAAATCACCTTGCAATATTTTATAACAAAACACAGTCCTTTTATTGTTTTGGGTCTGATTTTGGATTCTTCAATCCTATCACATACAATGTGGGCGTACGCTCATAAGCCCACCGCGTGCAAACAACCGTTACCTCCAGCGCACCACGGGACGCATATGATTTGCATCGTGCACGATACAACCCCGCAAACCGTTCTAAAAGCCTGCATGTGCCAAACCAGCCATCGTTACCTCCAACTTCCAGGCAACGAGAAAATTCAATACAGGAGATCCCATCTTCCTCCCGCCCCAACTCCTCTTTCTGGCACAGCTCGCCGCCCCACGCAGACATTAGCTTTACTTTCTTCCTCTCTTTTAACACAACGCTGCCCTACGAAAAGATAAATCCGCCTCCCCAGCCTCTGTGTCTCTCAGCAGCCTCAAGCAAAGCCTTCAGCCCAGGAGGAGCACGTGAACTCCCGGCAGGTGGGCTCTTACAGGGGATCCAGCTCCCACTCCCACAACTGGTTTTAGGGGTGGGAGCGGATCCTGTAGACCTGATTCTCTCACTTTACACAATGTTGGCAGTTTAAAGAGGCCTTTAAGTAGTATTTCCCCCCCTCTTTAAAGCTGCTATACCAGGGGTGGGCAAAATGCGGCCCCCTCCGGGCCGGATGTGACCCGCCAGGCCATTCTATCCAGCCCATGAGGCCCCTAAAAATTTTAGAAAATTAATATTTATCTGCCTCTGGTTGCCGGTCATGTGGCCCTCGATGGCTTGCCAAAACTCAGCAAGCGGCTCTTCGCCCAAAATAATTGCCCACCCCTGTCCTATACTGTGGCAGAGTGTTATAAAGGAGCAGTGGTGTATATAAGAATCAAGCAGTAAAAGTATCAGGAATGTCAAGTCTGCTCTTCCGGGTTTGACCCCAAAAAGGAGGCTCCATGTGCGCTTTGACTTTTCTTACCCCAAAGGTGAGGAAAGAAGGGTGTTCGGTCTTTAACAGAATCACAGAGTCATAGAAAAGTAAAGCTGGAAGGGACCTCAGGAGGTCAGCTAGTCCAACCCCCGGCTCAGGGCAGGATCATCCCCCCCTAAACTATTCAATCCAAGTGTTTGGTCCAACTTGTTCTTAAAACCACACAAACCACCTTGTTGCACAGCTACAGGGCACATTGCCTCGAGCACCACGAACCTGCCACAGGTAAAACAGGGCAGGGAAGGGCACTGTCGCCTTCCTGCTGCTGCAAGGACAGGACGTGGTGATTAAAATACGTTCAAGAGATCCAAGGATGAAGATAAGGAAGGACAAAACCACGTCCCTGCTCCAGAGAAGGACAAAAAACCCCTCTTTTCTCCCAAGTGCTCTTAGACATTTTAATAAAAGGGGTGCTAATAAGCAAAAACAAGCAAACAGCAGAGTTTTAAACAGCCTGGCTAACAAGGCCTTCTCAGTTGCTTTTCTTTAAGTCTCTAGTCTCTCGTGATGTTGGTGCCTCATTAGGCTTTTCATTTGCCATAGATCTTACAGGACAGAAATGGCATAAATGTTAACAATAGCATCCCAATCCACGGGTCTAATATTAATTGAATGAAATGCAATAAAGACGCGTGCAAAGTACTACGTGTAGGATGGACCAGTTATATGCATAAACACAGACTGAGGAATGACTGGGCTAGGGCTGCAGCACTGCAGGAAAGGACCTGGGAGGTTCAGTGAGCCGAACGTGAGACAATGGTGTGTTCTTATCACAAAAAAAAGCCAACAGCCTATGGGGCTATTATTATTATTATTAACACTTGTGTTACTTGCAAGTTAAAGGTAGTGATCCTTCCATTCTCTCTGGCACTGATGAGACCTCGCTGATAGTACTGTGCCCAATTTTGGACATGTCGCTTCAAGGAAAATATGGACAAATTAGAAAAAGTTCAGAGGAAAGTGGCAAAAATAATTAGAAGTCTGGGAAGCATAATTTACAATTTAGGCTCAAAAAGCTAGGATTATTTTGGCTGGAGAATAAAAGTTGGGGGGGGGATTACGGAATTTGATAGCAGTCTTCAAATACCTGAAGTGTGGTTATTCAGAGAAGGTGATAAGTTATTCTCCGTGGCTGCAGGGAACAGGACAAGCATGACTGTAAACTGCGACAAGGGAAATTTAGTTTGGAAAGTAGGAACGACTTCTCACTAGGAGGGCGGTTAAGAATCACAGGCTGTGGAATCTCTCTCCTTGGAAGTGTTTAAGAGCAGGTCAAATACTTGGCTGGGATGGTTTAGACAGTGATTATCCTGCCTTCAACAGGACTTAGGAGTTGGGCTACATGTGACCCCTTAAGGTCCCTTCCAGCCCCAGTGAGCACGTTTACACGTGTGCATTTACTGCGCAGTAACCAAAATTGTGGTGCACTATGGGCGCATGTCTACACATGCATGCCTGTACTGCACAGTAAATATGATGACTTACGCTGACTTGGGCATAAATTTGATACCTACATCATGCATCATTGGGGTATCAAATTTACACCAGATTAGTTACTACGCAGTAACGCTGTGTGTGTGGCCTGATTTGAGACTAACCGTAGTCCCAAGTGAGGCCACACACAGGATTAATGTGTTTTAATGCCTGCACACGTAGACGCCAGCCTATTCCCACTTACTGCATCGTAATTTACTGCGCAGTAAATTTAAACCAGTATAAATGCACGTGTAGACACGCCCAGTGTCTCTTATTTTAGAATCCTCCTTCCTTGGAGCGGCACCATCAAAGGGCCTTACTTTGACTCTACCTATTGCTGAGAAATCCTAGTTTGCCTAGATATGGGTAGGAAAGTAATGATCCTGAGCAAGAGCTTCTAATCCTCATGGCCTTGTTAGCCAGGCTTACAACTATGTAGTAAGTGGTATGTTAGACTGTTAACATAAACGGAGGGATTATCTAGTCTTCCTTTTAAAGCTGTGTTAAAGAACTGTGGAGCTACTACAATGTGGTATCTAGTATTTTCAGGGTAAGAGAGTTCTTGCAACAGTTTTACCAATTTATGCCAATGTCTCACAATATCTGACTGATGGCTACTCCACAGTGGGATAGAGAGCTGAAAGATGAAGCATAGAGAACCGTATTTCATAAAGTACCCTGTTTTCCACTCTATAAACAAGACTGTTTCTGGGCACAGTCATGTGCATGTTCTACAAAATCCAAGAGGGGGAATATAAACAGCAGAACAGATGCCTTGTCTACATCAGAAAAGTACACAGGTTTAACTAAATTAAGTTATAAATCAGTCTATTTAAACTGATGCAAATTCCTAGTGCCTCCAACTCGAACTGATTTAACCTTTGCTTATATCATTTTAGTTTAAGTTGGTAATTTATCAAACTAAATTGGCAGGATAAATATCTTAAGAGGGTTTACACTGTGGGATTACATATAATTAACTACCTACATTTTGAAACTGGTTTAGTTAGGTCAGCGCAGGTTCTCTCATATAGACAAGGCCAAACGTAAGAACAAGATAGTGAAGTAGATTAATACTAAGACTTGTTTTCCACCTTCAAGGAGCTACAAATCAAAATTTACTATCTTTGCAACTGGAAGTTAAACAGAATTCGACATTATTTATGGCAAAGGCTGCAAGTAATGTTAAAATAACACTTCATTACCTGAACTTAAAAAAGCTCCACTTTCTACTTCTGTTTCTTTTCCACTTTCTGTTTCTGCCAAAATATTCCTGAATCACACACTTTTACTTTAATTAATATTAATATAAATTAATATAAAGTTACTTGAGCCAGTGGGCTGTGCACTTTGTACCAGAATGTAAAAAATATTATATATAATGTATAAAGCCAGTGTAAATATATTTGGTAATGAAGTCAGATTCTGTTAGAACATTTTCAAGTGAATTAGATAATTCTGTCAAACTATTTAAATGTCTTAGCAAACCATTTGGGAAAATTGAGTTCTGCAGTTGGTATTGACTTTGGCAAAGGATGGTATAACATAGGTTTTTTTAAAGGTCTTTAAATCAAACTCCACATCTTCTGTCAAACTTGAGTAGACTATTTGTGCTCTGCCTCGTGTAGTTTTTGGCATCTTGCATATTTGATGACTCAATAAGTACACTTTTTGATAGTAATCATTTTGGGCCATTCCAAAGACTTACACTCTGGAATCCAATCTTGTCATCGCATTGATTCACAGTATAGAAATTCTTTACATGTACTTCAACATGGATGCTGGGAAAGCTGGTGAATGAGGGAAAGCGTTATACAGCTGCCAGAGGTTTAAAGCAAGTCATATAAAGAAAGATAGTTGAAGATGTTTATTTAGCTTTGTACTGCAGGCATTTTTATTGGAATAAAGGGGCAGTATTATTAACCGAAAAAAGCAGCAGAATCCGGATGCTGCAGGCATGAGATCAGGGCTGTCCAACTTCTAAGTGGCCGGGAGCTGAATACCCCGCAGCCTGCACCTGGGGGCTGGGGGGCAAAGCGGGCAGTATGCTCGCGGGCCATAGCAGGGCAAGACGTGGGCTCCCCGACCTACGTGTCATGTGGAAAACCCTCCCACCCCCCTGCACCGTGCAGGAGGCCTCCTGCCTGCTGTACTGTGCACCCATGTGTCGTCCATCCCCTCCCACCCCACTGATCGTGTGCTCATCCCCGGGCCATACTGCACTGCTCTGCCCCACCCCGGTCCGAAACTGGAGGGGCCACAACTTCACCCCTTGCAGACTGCATGTGGCCCGTGGCCACCAATTGGACAGCCCAGCATTCGATTATAAAGTGTTCTTGATGATTTAAATTGATAACAACCTCGCACAAAACCATAAGCAATGGCATGATACAATTGTGGGTTCAGCTGAGATTTTTTTTCCCCTCTATGCCATTTCAATAGCACGTATGCTCTTTATCGCAGCATGAATTAGTAATTAAACTGTAAACATATAGAAACATGGCAAATGAGACTTACAGAATAGCTAGGGCAATGCCTAAAGTAACAAGTTTTATTTACCTTTTTGATCATAAAAGTTACGTGAAATGCTGAAAATGTCCCAGTCACTATGTCATGAAACTGGATGCCCGACTTGAACATAAACAAAGACTACTTTCTCGTCTCCGGTTCCCGATGTTTGGCTCATACTTGGAACCCTGTTATTGTCTCAGCCTTATATTATGCCATAAGAAATTAACTGTAGCGTTTCTGTAACCGCCTCTGCAATACTTATACATATCAAGTCTTTGGGAAACAATAAATCAGCACAGTCTACTCATATATTCAGCAAAAATTAAAAAGGATTGAAAATGGGTCCAACATAAAACTTAGGCTGTGACCAAGTGAAAAGTCATTGGCTCCTGGTAGTCATTAAGCAATCAAAAGTTACGTAGCAGATTCAACCTAGAAACTCAATTTGCTCAGCCTATTTCTTTTTACTCAAAGGAAGCTGACTTGCTCAGAGCAGAGAAGCATTGCTGAGAGTAAATCTATTTGCACCAGAATACTGATTTACAGAACCTGACCCTGAAAACCTGCTACCCTACTAGTCCAGCCTTAGCCTTTTACATTATTTATTGATAATTATTAAATTATCATCAGATCCAAATGTTGCAATGTTACAAGTGTTATGATCCTAGAAAACAAACCTCAAATCCACCTGTGTGGCTGCAGGTCAAATGTTTCACCCAATCTTCCTTTGCTCTGCGGATGCTGTTTTTCCATTGGGATTTTTGGCACTGAATTCACACGGGGTCTAGTCCTAGTGGCCAACACGCACAGAGCGAGTAATTGGACAATGCACTGGGGACTTACACTGGGGGAGTGAAGACAAGGATCCTGCCCCTCTGGGGTGGCAGGCTCCTATTTCACCAGTTAAAATAGATCCTGTGGATCTTCTTCATCGTGGATTTACTGGCCCCATTATTACTGTTTGCCTCCACTTCTTTCTACAGGTACAGTGAGATAATGCTCCCTGTCATAACTATATATATATTTGACAGGCTTGTGTCAATGTACACAGGTACCACCCAAGAGCCTAAGCTGCAAAATCCCCTGCTTGAGAGGGGATTTGTGAGATCTGTGGGACTTCTGTAACGTTGCTTTGAGATCTTTGCAGAGAAATTGCTATAGAAATGCTGGACATTTCAGAATAAATTAATACAACAAATGGATTAATATCCTCGTCCCTTATTAGCGTTCTCAGTCTGAGCATTTATGGACCACAGTGATAAGAAGTATAAAATTATTTTTAGAGAGAGCAATTGAGTGAGAGCCTGAAGTTCAGATCCTAGTGACTCTTTAAAGCAAGCATCACCGTATTTCTCTATGGAACGTATGGCAGTAAGTTTCCTTTTCTACGCAACAGGAGCCCTGTGCACTTATCCAAAGATATAAAAAGTCACCAAGGTAGAATTTTTTAATACACTTTTTTTAATAAAATCTAAATGAAGCTTTGTCGTACAAAATACTTGAACTATTTAAAATGAGCAAGTCAGACCAGGCTTTAGACGGATGGTATCATCAAGGCATTCAGCACAGCATGATGCCAGGTGATTGCATCCTTTTTGGAGCAGTTGCACTCATACGTACCCTTCCCTGGCGCTCTCCAAAGGCGGCTGATGGGGTGGACTGGTGAGGGCGGATTCCAGTGGATGGTGTCTTGAGGGTATCTCATTGGTAGGTGACAGGAGACTTGGCGTTGGTCCGTTATGGTTGGCGCTGGAACCAGTGTACATGCCTGGGAGGCAAACAAACATCACATATGGCACACTACAACGAGCATCTGCAGGAGAGTGAAGGTTTGTTTAACACCCCGTTAGGACACAGGCCTTCCCCTGAAAACCACCTCCTTTTTGTTTTTCAAATGGGAAAAATAATGGTAGCTTATCAGATTCGACTGCATCTCTCCGCACTGAAATGGTAACGGAGACCTACAAAAAGCCCTTGGCACTGCTCTGTAGAGTACCTTTGTACTCCTTTGCAATCAGAAGCTAATCATATGTTAATCCTGCAACCCTGCTTTCGATTTGATGAGCGTGATTTTCCTCCCAGTAGCACCAGTATAAATTCCCCCTAACCGCACTGGAGCCAATAGGGTAAAGCTCATGACTTGCATCTGCATTACTCTACTGTCCTGAGACAACACATAAAACGACTCTGGTAACTTTGGCCTCTGGGTTTCATTGCGGCCAGGGGTTAAGGGAGAAGATGCGTCTCTCTGACTTGCACCAACTCTGCACCTCCGCGCCATGCAGATCCTGAACCATGCAACACTCCCCAGGGTACAGGGATATCGCAGTGATGTGGAGACACACACGCTCCCCCTTCTGCACAGAGAAGGGCAGATCTGGATGCAGAAGACCCCACGGTAACCAGAGCTGGGGTGGTGTGAGGTGGCCCAACGCCACTTCCAAACCCAGGAGCCTTGGTCTTGCAAACTCTTGGTCTTGCAAACTCTTGCCTCACATCACATACTCGAGCAAACAGTTTTTGCGAGTATAATGACACTTCCTGACTGAGCAAGCACTACTTGCACGGGACCGGATGTACAAGATTGCCTAGCAGCTGCTAAACTACATAATCCCTTAAAGACTCGATCACGCCACACTCTATGGATCCCAGAACCCGAAAAGTGTTGTTTGCTGCACAGCAAATGAGGTTGTTTTTGTATTTCATTTTTAAAAAAAATCAGTTTAATTTGGAAATGAATGAACCAGCATTGTATTAACATTGAGTTAGACAGATTGAAACAATTTAAAAATACATGGTACCATCTCGGATCTCAGTAAATTTAATTAAAAGTGGAATAAGGACAGCTGTTAGGAGTCTCTCCCTCAGAAGCTAGAAAATTGTACAGCAGGGCTGTCAACTGCAAGATGAGGCATATCCAGAAGAGAAGAAACTGGCTAAATATTTGCATATTGCCAAAAAGACAACGTGATGTTTTCTTTAATGTTAGAACGGGTTTACGTGGCACACTGGGTGGTGCCAAATGGGCCACTGAATGGATTACAGCAATCTGTACGGGAGTTCAGACAGGTCCCGAGTCTGCAGACACTTTGGGATCATAGAAAAATAGAGCTGGAAAGAACTCCAGAGGTCATCCAGTCCAGACCTCTGGGCAAGTGTGAGTAACTTAAAACACGTGGGAGCCTCAAGCTATGTTCCCTGCAGTGACTTCTCTGGTCTTTGGCTCAGGCCCATGGAAAGCTCCACTGAGCTGAGCGGGCTCAAGCGCACTTGTTTCTAAGAAAAAAACTATTTAGTCAGCAAAATCAGCTGACTACCCTCATGCACATTATTATTATGAGAAAGAGACTTTACTGTGAAGGCACGGCAGCGTATTTCCACCCAGCATCGACTCGCAGCTTAAACAGAACGCAATGCTTTCGTCCAACAACGAGTGACCAGACTACTTGTCTGTCCATCCCTGTATCAGTGGGTGCGTTTGAGGGAGCACTTTGTTGGCTAATTTTGTCTTTGGCGCAAGACCATGGCTGGCTACCCAAGTTATGTCATCAACATTCAAATGATCCATCTAAGGGAAAGAAAATGCTTGGTTTCACGCATGTCACACGGCCTGTGCTTGATCACAGACATCATTTGACTACACATCTATGTTTAAAAATACCCATTTATGCCCATTTCTGTGCTGGCACCTAGCTCCACACTCTAAAGGCATATTTATTCAGCATTATTCTGATCAGTTGGTTCATTTTACTGAAGGCTAAAAGATATTGGCTGGCCCTAAAACACTTTGCAAATATACTCAGGTGTGTAAAGCAAGCCTTTGCAGAACTGGTGCCTTTCTGACATTTTTGGTAATGATTTTGGAAGGGATCCAATCCAAGTTTTGACGCTGCTAATATGAAGAGCAAGACAGTGATCTGTCAGATTTGTTTCTGCTTAATTAGACGTATGCATGTGAGTTTTAGTTTTTCCCTGATATTGGACTACTACCGGCTGTTTTAACCAGAGTTGAAGAGTCTCTCCCTGCAACGCCATTTAAATAAAATGTTAAGTAGTTTATACCCATGTATGCATGCCTGAGGTTGCTAATAAGACTAAGTAGAGGCAAATTGATTTAAATCTCTTTTGTATAATCAACAAAACACTGTAAAGTATACAGATACTCCACTACCATTGCAGACGTTGGAGGGCAGGCTCATGGGTAGTTGCAAAGTCCTGTTGTTCGGGCTGTGAAATCAGGAAAACCAAGTTGGATGTCATCTTTGCATTTGTGGGGTTGCCACCCAAAGCTCTCCCTGTGGCATTACATACGAGTAGCATGGGAAGTTAGAGCCACGCGGACTCTGCAGGGGAACCTTCTGGGCAGATGCTCAGAAGCTCAACGGCAGCGTCTGTTCCCCTAAGATAAAAGAGTGGAAACAACTACAGCAAGATCCAATTCACCTTTTCCAGGGACTGCAGATCAGTCCAAAACATCTCATGAACAATACAGTGAACAGCTGCTGACAGATCTAAAAGTGTGGATGCATAATGCCTGTCTGCTGCCAGAGGGCAATGACCAAACAGCCTGCTTTGTCTTGGTAGCCGAGGCCGGACTAAAAGGAGCTCCACAAGTCAAATGGCTCCAGATGTGAGAATGGGTTTGTCAGCACTGTTCCAGACACCCTTTCCAGTAAAGGAAGATTAATGGCAAGAGAACAGGTAAGGAAACTGTCATGATCTTCCTGTGGGTCTCACTGCGCTGCATAATATGCCCATTTTCAGTTATGCAGTTGATGGTCTCTGAAGATAAGCCAGTAGCCGAGCACAACTAGCTCCCATGGCTCAGCATTAGGGTACATCTGCAGGATTACCCGGGGCAAAATGCTGGCAGGGCTGTGAATAACCAGCACAGTTCTCTTTCCAGGCCTTTCAAACGGGCACCTTCCTGTCAATAATCCACTCAAAGAAAGATAGCTCTATCTGACCAGGGGCATCCTACTTCCCAAGCCCAAGCTTGGTTCAGGAAGGCTTTCTGGTTCCCATACGTGCTGTCCCTTAACCCGTATGTACACCACACCAGCCATGCCGTTCAGGAGGGTGTTCCTGACTACTCGTGCCTGGCAGTATCTCCACCGTGGCAGCGACACACCTGGAAACATGGCACTGAAGCTTCTGCAGGGATGTTCCCCTATGATTGCTCTCCAGGCCTTGGTCTCTGCTGTCCTGGAGAGAACGCTGTAGCAGAACTGGGACCAACCTCGCTGTGAAAGAGATTACAAACTCCTAAGTGATCCCATCCAGGAGGAAGAAGTTGCAAGCTGTACATACCTATTGCTCCTCTGGTCGGAAAACTGATCCAAATAGGGCTCTTTCTTTCCCTAACACTACACACAGGAGGAGAAACATGGTGAGGGGGCGATCAATGTTCGCTCTGTCCCATCCAATGTGCAAGGTCTTGGTGCAGTGCACTTGCACCTCCGGTCTTCCCCTTACTCGGGATGTAAAGGAAGGCTCTTCATGAGCCACGGGGAAACAAACGTGCACGTGCCTAGAGACGGTGGGGCCTTCCTGGAGCAGTGAAACATCTGTGCGTGACGTGACGCAAACAAGAATGGTTTGCTTGATTTCCTCAAATATGCCAAGCTCGTCTATAATGGGAGCGGGAAACGGAGCCAAACTAGAATGACAGCTGACACCACCGTGCACTTGGCTAACATGGAGTTTCTGCCTATAATTAAAAGTACATTTAGGGCCATGTGGCTCACACAATGGGATCAGAAAGTAGTCATTTCTGCTGAGTCACTGTGAACCACGCTTCTCTTTGTTTAAAGCTAGAGCCTTTATTTATTTTACTAGTGCAAAACAAGGCCACTACGAACGTTATTTCCTTCACAGGGGTAGGCCTTGCTATGAACAATCATCGCCGCTCAGAAGGTCTTGTTTTAACTGTTAAATGCTTTGACCTCCACATTTTCCTTTCAGCTCCAAGCCCCAGGAAGTTTGGATGTGCTCCGTTTTCAGATTCCTTTCCCCTGCCGCTGTTAATGGGACTCCTGCCTGAGCAAGGACTGCAAGAGCAAGCCCTTTACTCCCTGGGCAAGTCCTGTCATTTTTCGGTGGCAAATTGTCAGGGAAGAATAAAATCATATAATATGACACAGTGAAGCCACAGCTGCCTGCTTGTTTGCAGGTTAGTCTAACCTGGCTAGGCTAAATCAGTTTTGTAACCAGACAGACATCCCAGAAATGCAGGCACATGCCTGCAGTGGCTCAGGCTAGAAGCTGGGGGGTGCTAAAGCAGCCCTCCCTTCCCTTGTACAGTGCTGAGCTGAGGGTGCCATGGCTAGGCCCTGGCAAGACACTATGATTAGAGAGGGGTCCCTCCCCCCTCTTGATAACAGAGCATTTGTCAGCTCTGTTATCAGCATTTAACACCCCATCAGAAAACAAAGCCTGGCTCATTACGAGCTCTTCTTAAACAGCTTTTTCCAAAGGAAAATGCATACCAGCCTCTGGCTTTTTTACTATTCCTTCCATCCAGGAAGAGCACACACCTCTCAGAGCTCACACAACTGCAGATACTTCCTCAGCCTGACAAAGGGTTTTTTAAAATGAAAAGTTTGCTAAGAACATTTTTTTCCAACTATTTAGTTGGTTTAATAAAAGATACCGGATTTACCCAAACAACCTCGCCTGCCTTTTCCAAAGGAAGGAATGTAGGGGCAGTCCCATGAGCTGTTGACTGCCTCCAAAAAGCGGATACTGCCCTATCCGCCTGACACAGCATTAGGTAACATGCCACATGCTGGCTACAGTCTGTTGTGGGAGAGAGGAAGAAGGGATCTCTGCTTCTGCAGTGAGTAGTGAGAGGAGGGGAGGGGAGCACGGGGAAGCCAGCAGACCCTGCTGTGCCTGCAAGTCTCTGCTGGAGCTCCAGCCAGGGAGCAGAGGGGAGGGGACAGCTCTGCTGTGGAACAAAGAGCCCCATCCAGCCCAGAGAGCATGCTGGGATGCTGGGGGTGTCTGGTTTAGCTTAAACCAGCAAAGGGTCTGGGACAGACATTGCATAAACTGGTTTGACCCAAAT
>JAGPOW010001543.1:11672770-11866859 GCA_030014935.1 Caiman crocodilus | reverse complement strand
AGCCCAGAGAGCATGCTGGGATGCTGGGGGTGTCTGGTTTAGCTTAAACCAGCAAAGGGTCTGGGACAGACATTGCATAAACTGGTTTGACCCAAATCAGTTAAGTCTGATACTACATTCAACCAGGTTTGTCTCAAACCAGTTTCAGCTATTTTCAAGCTGGTTTATGTGCATTGAACATCTGTTCTGTTGCAGGTTTAAACCAGTTTCAGATCACTTAAACTGGTTCATGTGTAATGTCTGTCCTTAGCCTAAGGAAATTTTACCCCATTTGGGGGACAGGGCCAGAGCCTCCATGCTGCTGACCATAGGCAACTGGTAGGGGGGGCAGGGCATGTGCCCCCCCTGACCCCCAAAGGGCCATCCCCACCAGTGGTGGCAGCTTCTGTGGATGCTTGCCAGCCCCGAGACACCAGTCGCCCATGCTGCTGACCCACTAGATAGACTGCAAAGCAGGCTGTGGAGAGAAGAGGAACTAAATAGAGGGGAACTTTGCATCCCTTTGGCCCGAAAGATGGAGGCACCAGATACGGCAAGAACAGAAAGAAAGCGCTGGACTCTATTTAGGTGGAACTAACAGCCAAGAACGTCTGGCTACAAATGGTGCAGGACAGAGCTGCTGCTATTCCAGCCAGGGTGGGATGACAAATTGCATCCTCCGGCCTTGGCAGAGATTCCTACATTGACCCAGTTACTTGTACAGAAAAGGGAGGAAGCAGCATCTTTGGGACAGCACCCAGCAAACTGTGGGCGAACACAGATACTAACCATGGCACTTAACAGCAATCACTCCTTAGGGACAACTGCTGATCACTTGTGGCCCAGGCCTGCTCCCACTGACATCCATGGAATTTCTCTCTTCCTATGGCAGAATTAGACCTCGATTTGCAAAATGCCATGGTCTTGCCTAGGAAAATCTCACATTACAGAAACTTTTCTTTGACCTTGGGAAATCTCCAAAAAAAAAAAGATGAAGATTGTGTCTTTGTTCAATGTTTCTCAAATGTCTTTTTCTTTCCAGTCCTCCCCACCATCATGCCTTCTTCTGCCAATGCAAAACATTCCCCTCTGTGCAGAGTATCATGTGAAAACCTTACAAATGACTTAAGCCTGCTTTTGCGATCCAGCATTTGGGACTGTGCACCTCAGGCTTCTTAACACATTAAGTACTTTGGTTTATAAATACATGTCATCAATCAAAATTTTAAATGGTTTAACCTTTCACCTTAACATCTGTTACCAAAACAGTGCTCTGAGCATCTGTGATTAGGGCCTTTTTAGAACCGGGGCCAAGTAAGAGCAAAGAACAATTATAAAAATGCAAGCCCAGAGGAAAACAGAAAGAAAACTTGAATGGAGACAGAAGCAGCATGTCAAACTCCCTTTGCTTGCAAAGTTGCTCAGTCTGTGGGTACGGTGTTCTGTGGTATCACTGAGGCCGAGACTCTGCAACAGCGAAGCAATATTGCAATAGAGGAGGAAAATTAAGGAGCAAGCTCTGAGCATCTCTGGACCGTGGGTTCCTCCTCATACCACACAGCATTCCTTTTCCCTTCCAATCTTTCACGGGCCCAAGCACAAACCTTGCTCTGAAGCTGGACACAAGGGATGGGAACTTTTTTAAGCATTTCATTTCTGTGTTGCTGGCTTTCAACCCTGACATATTTTAAAAATGCTGCAGCTTTAACTTGGAAGAAAAAGAAAAGTCCACAGTAATCCAAGTAATCCCAGTGGCACAGTGCTCAGCACATTAATATCGTGGTTTCTTTGAAAAAATAAAAGAACATTTACAAGTGGAATCAAAAAGGACATTATACAGCGTATTTGTCCATACAGGGCACACGATAGCGTGTTGTAGCCTGATTCGTCCTGAAATATTACATTCGTTTAGTTGACAGTGAGCATGTCATCACTGCACACACAATGTGACAGTGTGGCTGGCCTCGTCCTTGGATCCCGTGAAGTTCAGCATTACACTGTGCAAGCTCTAGATGATGAAGGAAAGAGATTTTTGCCTCTGGAATGGCAAGCTAGGATTACATGAGGTCACATGTAATTTATTGTGAAAGTCTCTCTCAATCCTGGATGTATTTCCTGTGGGTCTTGCCCATGGGGGCCGTGTGATGGGGGTCTCACATGGAGCAACCCAATGGAAACACAGGAAGAGATGTACTAACGCTCAATTTTGACAGCACCCTAGAGCCAAAAGAGATGTCCTAGGTCAGGAAATCATACCGGAGACAAACTGGCACTGCTGTCAACCCTGGTGCGCTCATGAAACAGTAATTTTACTTCTGTGGCTATGACTCAGACCCCTGCACCAGGCCAGAGTTTCTAAAAAAGCCGAACTCCCACTCAGCACCAAAATACCTTAGTCTGGCACCACGAGGGATAAAGCCAGCCAGCTACCGCCCGGCGGATCAGGCACCGGGGCTGACCTGACGCCCAGTACATCAGGGAGAGAATTATGAGGCCTCCGCAGCCTGGAGAAACAGGACCCTTGAAGTCTATGCTCTTTCTTCTGTAATAATGCGCAGGGCAGTTGCGCCTGCCTATGGGACTGCGGGGCTCAGACTTCTGACTCAAATGCTGGACATCTCTTTATTGTTTTTTCATGAGCTAACAACTTGCCTCCTGTCCTCTAACAGGGTTTTGTGTTGCTGAAAGCCATTTAGTGACTTAGGCTGTTCTTGGGATAACTCACAGTAGCCCAACCTGAAGAGGTGTCACGCCCCGTCAGCATCCGAGCAGATGCAGGTGCATGACGGGCATGGGGAAGGCATGATTGGGCCTCGCTGGATTCTCAGCAGGCATGGAGGTCAATCCCAGGGGTGCTGGGGGGGGGTCCCTAGCAAGTTTGAAGGGCCCAGGAGAGCTTTTTAAAATGAAAAGTGGGATTCTTCACCATCCACGCAGTCATTTCGTCTCCTTACAAGTCCCAGTGAAGGTGTGCGCTCATCCTGTGAGCATCTTAATGGCATCATCAGAAAGAAGGATCACTTTCATTTCCCATCAAATCCTACATTATTCAACTTCCTGAAAGTAACTATTTAAAAAAGACTAAAAATAGGTATCTAAGTGGTCAACTGAGACACATTTTTAAATTTGGACTGGAATAAAGAAAGTGAATCCTTATAAATTCAGTACTTTTCAGCATTGTTCTAATAAAACCAAGTATGTTTTAGGGCCATGAGAAGCATCAGCCCCCGATTTGATTCAGTGGAGATTCGGGCCGATTTGGTGGTTGAATCTCCAAATCCAAACTGAATCAGGAGGCTGACTTTTTAATCACCCCGAATCAAATCAGAACCTTCCGAATTGATTCGGAGAGATTTCGAAAGATTCAGCAGTTCAAACATAGAGACAGCTTTAAATATTTTTTCTACGTACCTCCAGGTAGCAGGTGGCTTGTGAACGCTGTAGTGCTGGGGTGCACGCAGTGTCTCACAGGAGTGCAGGAGGGTCCCCAGCGCGCTCAGCAGCAAACCCAGAAGTGGACCAGAAGCACTTCTGGTTCACTTCTGGGCACACCGGGGAGCATGCAGGGGACCCCTATGCCCCGCTGGCTCGGCAACTGGTGTCTCCTTGGTCTGGGGGGGCACCTGGGGTCCCTCCGTGGCCGACAGCCAAGCCAGTGGTACATGGGGGCCTCCCAGCGCACTCCCCGGTGGACCTGGAAGTGGACTGGAAGTACTTCTAGTCCATTTCTGGGTTCGCCGTTAAGCATGCAGGGCCACCCCACCCCACAATCCTGTCGGACGCTCCATCCAGCATCGTCGCATTCACAAGCCGCACCTGGTATCTCAAGGGATGTAGAAAAAAAAATTAAAGCTGTGTTTATGGCCGAATCGCTGATTCTCTGACTCAGCATCAAATCTTCAGATTCAGATTTGGCTGAATCGAATCGGGGATAGTGATCCGAATCAACGAATCGAATCACTGTCCATTTCACACACCCCTGGCATGTTTAAGAGAAGTCACGAGGACTGTTCTTGGTGTTCAAGGAACTTTGCACTAAGAATTCCTGCGGTCTAAGCCCCGTTTGCCCTGGACTCACTTGTGCCTTCACAAAGCAATTTAGGGCCTCAACAAAAGCAAACCAATTTAAGAACTGATCTACTACCACAGTGGCAAACTTATTTTATAGATGCTGGTTTAATTTGCATTTGAAATTATTAAAATTGCATTAAAAATCACTTAGATTCATATAAAAAAAAAATCAGTCTAGACCTCATTTCAAGTGGTTTCGACCCATCTCTGTTAAAACAGTTCACCACCATAACTAGATTGACCTGAACCCCAGTGCAAGTTTGGTAATTTAGATCAAAATTAGCTCCTCAAATGCTGTAGCCTAGGGTCAGGGCATTCTCCTGGGAAGTGGAAGTGGTGGGTTTAAATCCTTTCTGGTCGAGGGGGCTGTCTAGATCCCAGGTCTCCTATCTCCCTGGGTGAGACTATGATACAAAAGATGGGGAGGGGGTACCAGTACCACCATGTCACTTAAGCGCTACTCTCAGAAGATGTTCAATGATCTGGATCCTGAGATGAAGGTGTCTCATATGCTGCACTAACTCACACACCTACACTCCAGAGGGTACAGGGGTTCAGATATACTCCTGGCACTTACTTGCTCTAGACAGCTTTCTGCTCAGCTTACGGGCTCTCCGACTCATGTTTCAGGGATGCTTCCACTGACTGCGTTGGGGGCCTAGATGCCTCACTCTTTTCCTTTGAATCTGCACACCTAATTGTTGGGTGTTGTGATGCCTAAGTTGAACGTGCCTAAGGAACCAATATGGATTTTGCCCACGGTGTAAATAAAACAAGAGCAGATGTATCAGCTCCACGGATAATGCATTAGATTCATCGTAGTTCTGATGGTCAGACTTCATACTGACACAAGCGTCCACTGAACTTCACTGAAGATCGGAGCTCAGTAGCCACGGCCCAACTTCAAGGGTGGGAAGAGGGGGATAGAAAAGCTCAGGCTCATCTCAGTTCAGATCATTTTAAAAAAAAAGAGTAGGGCCCAAATCCTCAAATGGTATTTAGGAACCTGACTTCCATAAAAACCGAAGGGGAAGATCTGGGCCTCCGTTTCTAGTCCTTTTCCCCACGAAGGTATTCTGAAAGATTTCCCTGCAGGTAGAGAACAGCCTGTGCACTGTGGCTGGCACTGCCCCGTGCTTGCACCGACTCCTCCACAGGAAAAAGCAAATGGGAAAGAGCTCTCTGCACCCATATGCGTCTGGGAGCTCACCAATGCAACGCCCTCTGCGTTAACAGGAGAGATGGGCTTGCAACAGAAGAGACTCCTACACTTCAGACAACACGCACATGGCACACTAAAGTCCATGGGAGTTTGCAGAAGGGTTCCTTCTTTTGTCTAACCATTACAAAAATAAAGGAAATTAAACAAAATGTTATTAAAGCAAGGCGCCTTCCATATAAAAGTCAGGTTGCAGCTGTAGGTCTAGTCATTTCTATTCAGGTAACACCTGATTATCATAGACCTTAATATTCTGCAAGCTCATTTGCTCCCTTGCAGCCCCCGGTGAAATGAGGTGCTGTTTTGGAGTGGAACAGAGGCCCTGGCGCTGAATATGTTTCCCTTTGTTAAACTCCTGCGGTGCTATTACGGAGCTGCTGTATTCATGTAGTGCAAAGACCAATGCAAACTTCAAAGCAAAAAGAACAAGGATAGCCTAATTGTCAAACCTGTTGAATACCAACAACTTCATCCAATGTTAATGGGAGCTGCGTATTTGAAAACTCAGACTTAACTTTTGGCACACAAAATGATGTCCTCCTATTTTTCAGCCTAGTGGCTTGATTTTCCACAATGAAAAATTAGGCCTAAGACCTTTAATAAATCTGAATTTATATGACACAGATGGCATTGTATTTATTAGAAATATTCTTACCTGCTATTAAGTCATGGTGACCTACAGATCGCCCACATTTCCCATCCAAAATGTGTTGTGAAGATGTGTGGAGTTGCTGCATAGCTAAGCATTCACTTAGTACATCTTGTTCGATATCAGTACATGAGTGTAGCTATAAGTGGAGGATAAAACAAAGAGATTTTATTTCAAAGTAAACTGAAGCGTAGCTAATTGAATGCACATGGCTGTTTGCTTATTGCTTATGTATAGAAGGAAGGAACAAAACGGCATTCTTAGGAACTTAGTGTAATTGAGGATATACCTACTACTTAGCATTTCTAATTAGAGATCATTTGGGTTTTCTTAAGCACACAAGTTAAGTGTGCTAATCTTAAATCAACAGCATTTTGGTTCAGAAACATAATGTACCCTGTGTTTCTTCAAATTTTATGGAGTAATTTATCTGCATATTTCTAGGCTCTCTGTAGCTCCTTGGGTTCTCTGGAGAAAGGATTGCATCATTTTTTTTTCGTAACGGCGACACTTGGAAAGACATTTGATAGGGAAAGAAAAGTGTTCGCGCTTATCAGATTAGAGCTGGCGGAAGGCTGCGCTGTCAGTAACGAGTCAGAGGTATCACTGACGTGTCAGCTGTTTTCCATGTAAATTAATCCTTTGGCAAAAGTGTCTGAAGCATGCTCTTGAAAACCACAATGTCGATCATATTAAAAGCAGCAGGAGAGGAGAATTAAGAAAGAAAAGCATTTCTAATTCTCTTTCAAACATGCTGATGTTGCCAAACTTTTGTCATAATAGACACTCACATTACACAAGCAGCCATCACGTCCTATGGCCATTAATAAATAGTTATTGTTTTGAAGCTTACAGTTTTGCATGCTCCTCTCTCCTGGGTTTAGTTATTTCAAATGAAAGGTCCAAGCGAGCCTATTTTGAGTCCTGTTATAGAGGCATTTGTTTGTTCAAGATACGCATCTAACACTGTGGCTCACAAGCTGCAGCTGAAGCCAATAAAACTTTAACTACTACTAAATTAACTTCTAGCATCTTTATGTGTTGTTCACCTAAAACAGTGGAGGAAGATCTAACGTTGCTGTTGCGGTGTTTCTCGAAGGTATGGCCTAACTATTCCAGGCTCCTTTGATGTAAATCTTGGCTCAGACCACTTTTTTATATCAAAGATGTTGCTTCTTGGTAGCATGTGCGCAGACCAGCCTGTTCATTTTTCGGTCTTGGCTAAGTCCGCTCCAGTTAGGACACGGCAAACGCTGATACGAGCAGACAGCTCTGCTTTGCTGAGTCATGAATGGAAATAATGAACAAGGATAAACACCCCCTCCCCTCCTTTTTTGACATGTCCCCTGCATTTGAGACTGGAGACGCAGTTCCCGTTGTACTGAACCACACTTGCAGTTGCACAGATTTATTTCCTACCATATTTTTAGGTAACACGCTTATTTTGATGATTCTTACTTTGACTCCTTTTTATAGCACCTACAATTTAAACCCGCCACTACTGCAAGAGGTGGGTTTAAAAAAAAAAATCCGAATAGCTCCGAGATCTGCATGAACATAATTCCTAATCATACAGATGCTTCGATGTGTGCTCTGAATGCAAAGGACTTCTCCCATGTTTAAAGTTAAGCATGTCCATGAGTCTCTGTAGGGTTGGAGCCAATGCAACTGAATCATCAAAACACTACTAATAGTGAAATCATCTTCCCGATGGGATGCAAGTCCAAAGGGGAGACAGGAAATGCTTCATGTGGAGCTAACAGATCCCATGTGATCCGGCTGCCAGCATAAACTGGCAAAGATGACTACATCTCTGTTCAAGGTCCTGACATCAGGATGAGTCAGCACCAAACCTCTACCTCTATTCCTGATGCCCTGTTAGAGGCCCTGCGAAAGCACACCAAGAAACTGGGAGCAAAACAGAACTACAGGGAAGAGGAAAGGCTCTTGGGCCTACTCGATGCTGCTCGGTTTCAGGGTGAGACGGGCTGCAGCAAGAGCGTTTGCACGACACAGTACAGACAGCTCGCTGCAAACACCCAGGAGTACGCAGCTGGTGACGGCACTGGAAGCAGCCGTCCTCCTGCCGGTCCTTTCCTTCCGCTACGACCCCACGCGCTACAACCCCTGAAACTGCGGCCCTCGTGCAGGGAGCTATGGGTGACCTCGCATGCAGAGGGTTGTTACTTCACGTCCCGTCAGCAGACCGTGCTTGCTATTGCACTGTCCTCCCACCATTCGTACCCGGTACAGAGGAAGGGGGCAGGTCATTGAAGCCTCAGTCCGTAGAAGGCAAGCTTCCTTCCTGAATTCAGGTCTGGACACTTGATCAACAACGAGGACGCCCAGAACGAGGCATCCCTGATGTTGCCCGCTTATCATCACCTGCTGTCCTGACTGCCTCACCTTCTTCCACCCTGGTCTTCCTGACCCCCCCCCTTCTTTCTCCTGGTCCATTTAAAATTCCCCAGCTGAGATAACTTTTACTCCAAGATGGTTTTTTCTTTCCTGGAGCCTCTTCAAAGGTTCCCATGCCCCACTGCTTCTGGTCCTCTCCTTTGAGGCTCTTCACAGTGGCCCAGTCCCTGCTTGTACCCACTCCTGTAGCTAGGCATGCTGTCGCCTCCCCTCTGCGCTACCCTGTCCTTAATGCTCTCCTTGCTATCATATTGATGACCTCTTGCCATTAGGTAGGCGACTGGCATGCTGTGGCTGCTCCCCCCGTAGCAATCCCACCTGCCTCGCTGTTACCATTGCGTTCCCTTCCACCCTCCCGGCCGTAGGACTCGTTTGTTCTTTCCTGTCCCCTGCAAGGGCTTCAGGGATATGGTCATGTTTTTATTAACTCTGTATGTGGACAAACTCCTGGCACAACCGGGCTCTGATTTCTGACTGTGCCCATAACACCAACAGCAATGAATTTGGGATCGAGCCTGTAAGGATCCTGTTTTGGGCACTTGTCTGGCTGTAAGACTAATGAATGCATAACACATGTGAATACAGTCTGGGTTTCAAGTGACTTATAAGTGCATTTAAAATACAGATGTGAGTGAAGGCTTTTTTTCCCTCTGATTTATTAAAAATGTTATATCTTTCTTGACATTTGGGGTGTTTACAGATGTGCTCTGGGAGTGGGGGCACTTTAATTAGGAGTGGCTCCGGGAGCCGCTCTAACTAAAGCACCTCGAACGTCTCGTGTATCGGTGTCCCTGCAGTTCAAAATGGCAGCAGAGGTGCTTTATCTAAAGCTTATTGAAGGAGCTTTAGCTAAAGTGCCCCTGCTGCCATGTTTTTCAGCGCAGGGACGCTGATACCGAGACGCTGGAGGCTGCTGGAGCGCGGTAATTACCACACGCCAGCAAACGCGATTAATCTGTATTAACCACAGCGCGTCGGAGCAGCCTCGCTGCTCACGTGTAAGTGCCCCTGTATTTTAAATGAACTGCTGAGCACGCGATCCATTTGATTTCAGAAGATTTGGGTGGGAGGGAGAACCCAGTCTGAACCCTTATGTTTGAAAGACGAGCAGGATGGAATCTGATAGATGAGGCTAAATTAAAAGTGGAAAAATGGCTCCAAATCCACTGCAAAAATATGAGACTGATTAATAGCAGCCCTTGACAGGAAAATGAACTCTAGTTTGATGTTGTTTCAGCAATACGGCAACAAAATCCTCATTTGAAGTCCCCCCCACCCCAAAACTCACGGGCCAAACACATTGACAAAATGTTGGGAAGTGGGCGTTTGATCGTGCCACGTATTTGATCGATGGCCTTACCTTCTTACGCACCTGTTGTTCTTTGGCAGAGTGAGCTTTCACATGTTTGCGCAGGGAACTTGGATCCGTGTAGCGCTTGGAGCACCCAGGAATCTGACAGGCATATGGTTTCTGTAAACACGTGGAAGAGAGAAACCTTTCAGCTTTCTAAGCACCCGCCTTACAATATGAAGCCTGTGTCGAACAGTTAGCATACAAAACGTGGAGGGACTGTAACTGATGTGAAAGCGTTTTGTAAAACGCAAGCTGTTCGCTCGGCTTGCAACTTCTAGCTTTGCAAACACTGCCGTGTACAAGCAAGCCAGCGTGCCACCATGGCTGGGGTTCTGGACTCGGCTCAATCGCTGAGAGCGGGCCACGCGAACGCCTACCGGACGGGGGCCAAGCAGAGATGAGGAGCAACTGGCTGGATTTTGAGAACGTCAAGATATTTCTAATTATGAACAAGTCGAAAAAATGAGACTTCATCCATGTTCTCAACCTTGCATGCAATGTGGGACTAGTGCTCTAAAGATCGGTTGTATAACTAAAGGAGGCCTGGCTCCTGGCTATGACTTCCCGTGGGTTTTTCACTGCCAATGCCATGTATATTGTGATGCATAACTCAAGGCAGAATATACCATGAACACTGAGGGTCCTTCAAACACCCCCACAAAGACTTTATTTACACACAAGTCATACTTGCGCAAACAGCTGGCATCAGTGTAATAGTATAGAAAAATCAATGTGTGCAGAAGAAAACAGCATGGCTGACCTGGCCAGGGAAAGGCTTTTGTAACTACGACTATCTCCCAGATGTCACCTCTTCTACCAGATACAACCTGGAGATCTTCTACTGGGGAGATCAGCCTCTTTTAGAGGGCCTGTCCCAACGGGTCTCTTAGACATAATGGAAAAGGATGGTCTCTCTGCCCTATCAATGGCAAGAACGGCCCAGTCTAGCTCGGTAGGCAAGCTGCTTCCTGTTTTACATTCGGTGTTAAAGCTAGAGTGATTTAGCTCACTCATTAACTCACAGCCGCGCTGTGACAGCTTATACTAATGTAGACCCACTGTGTCTGTCCACACCCCGAGTCACATCTTCAGTCTTTGTAAAAAGAAACCAGCAAGGGCAAAGTCACCCGTGGTGCAAAGAGTCGATGCAAGGCCATCTGCGCTATTCGAGCCTCATGAAAAGGCCGGATGCTGTGCAGGGTAGCGCGCTGGTACCAGAGCAGAAACGCAAGCCTGCCAGGTAAAGAAGGGGCCGTGCTCACAGAGGGGTGCTGGAGGCAGGATTCGGCAGTCCCACCCCGCAGCAGAAAAGGCCAAGACGCCCATCCACCCCATGTCTAGAGCTGCCGAGCCGTGCTTCATCGGAGGCTTACATACAGCCCTGTGCTTGATTTGAACAAGCTCCAGCTTGGTGCAAGCAAAATGAACTCCCCTGGCACCGGAGGAGCAAGGACACTCTCTCCTGTCTCCAGCACAGGTAACTCCCCTAGCCTTGCTTTCGCCATGCAGATAAATAACCCTTACAACGTGACCTGGTCCTTTCAGCTCTTTCATCAAATCAGCCCACTTGGCAGCTCGCTGACACTGTTTATAGATTCCCTTTTAGGAGAAGGTAAATGATGGATTGTCCTAGATTCAGCATCTTAAAATCAGTCCCAAATGTACTCAATAACAAATAAGCCGTCCATATAAACCCCTTTTTCTTTGTAGGTGCCTCCAGAGGATAAGTCGCCCTGTTCCATCTACCAGCAGGAAATTTCCAAAGGAATAATAGACCCATTCACCAACTCCAGGCTAACACAGAACCTACCCAGAAATGTTCGCAGGAAAATAGTCTTACTGAGAGCGTCTGGGACACAGAGAGAACCGACACCTGAGGAAAGGCTGGAAACCTTGAACAAAATCCTTCATAGAACAACTGGCAGAGGAGCTGCCTAATCATGGGAACACATTGTTAATGATGGGGAAGCGAGATCAGCCTATCCTTAGCAGGTTTAGCCTCTTTGCTTTGACGTTTACACTCTCCTCTCAGCTACGATTACATGCAGTCTTGACAGTAACACCATCATGCAGCCCTCTGTTACATTTTCCACATTCTCACTCTTAGACAACCCGCGAGGCAAAAACTACCGCTCCTTAATCTAACAGGCAAACAAATCCGTGTCCCCACACAATGACCAACTGTAGCGACCGCTCTAATGCATCCACATCAGGGAAGACACAGTGACATTGTTCAGCGCTTTGGAAAGTTAGTCAAAAATGATTACTGTACCTTTTTTGCTGATTTATGAGCATTTCAGATAGTAAAGAAACAGAAAAGGAGAAGAAAAGAGAATAGAAAGTTAAGAGAGTTCTTTGCAATAGCACACAGATCAGTAGACACAAGAACTTTGCTATTCAATGGACTATCGTTTTACAAACGTGCTGCTACGAAAGGACATTGCACTTGCGAGTCGTGTGTGTGCGTGTGCGTCTTTTGAAACTGAATATACTGTACTGGATGCACATTTGTAAAGTTCGATGACCTCGAGCCAGTACACACACACACACACACACACACATGTGCGTGCGTGTGTGTGAACTGACCGGAGGTTGCCAAACTTTACAAATGTGCATCCAGTACAGTATATTCAGTTTCAAAAGAGACACATTTTAGAACTAATTACAAATTCAAATATCTCAGGGTGACTTTCAAATAAATAAAACATTGTTATTGTAAGTGTGCTTGGGTTTGGAAAATGTGACTGCCCCGCTTCTCTTACCTGTTTGTTTTTGCAAGGCATAATGTACATTACACATTCCTCACTGCTGCATTGGCTGACACGCGGAGCTGCTCAGAAAGTAAATATCAATTAAGCTCCAAGGTTCTGCCCCATAAACACTTGGATGAACGTTAAACTGTATATTCGTCTCTTTGAAAAAGACAAAGGAGCAACTCGCAGTGTTATTCTTTCTAAGCTCTGGGCTGGGGACTGAATTGGCCCATGAGGTTGTCGGTTTGCTTCCCTCTCTCATAAAATGGGTGATTTAATCATATCAGAGGTTAAGACATCCTCGGCATGAATTAAATATTTTAGAGTGGGTTTTTTTCTTTTTTTTGAAAGAAGGAACCATGAAGAAAGAATGATACATCAGAAATTCAGACATCCTCTGATGTGCAGCCAGATAACATGGCCTTTCTGGGTCTATCAAGGACAGAGGCACGGTTTGTGTCTCTTCCCATGCACTAAACCATTCCAAATAGGCAAAAGTCAGCTTCTAGGAACCACACCACAGATCTCAACTCTGATATTTGGCTCTCCTGCCGTACGCTCCAAGGGCTGGATCCCAAGCCTGTAGCTGTAAGAGAGTTCAACGACTTTCTGTAGCATCACCGGACTTTGGATGAGGCCCTTATTCTGTGCAAATAACTGGGAGAGCAGAGTCTCAGCAGCGAGGCCTGCCAGGTGAATAAGAGAGGAGAACTTACTTTTCATGTTGAGTGCAGACGCTTCGTAGCACTGTTTCGGTATCTCAGTTACAGTTGACACACTCTTACCATGTTTTGGTTACAAAAGTGTGTCCATATTCATGTTAAATTTATTGTCCATTTGAGGCATTTGTCATACCCCTCTGGTCATCTAGACCAAACTTTATCATGGTGAGATTTGATAAGAAGCAAAAAGCCAATCAAATTTATTGTGGTGACAATTATTCAAGCCTTGACTTTGCTATCCTAGTTCACAACGAGGAGTACCTTTCTCCACAGGGATTTCCTCTTCTTAAGCAGCACCGACAGGAGCATTTGCAGAGGGAGATACTCCACGGTAGGAGGAAAGGCAGCAAAATCAAGCTGTTGGTGAAAGCAAATCTCCTCCTTGGTTTCCAAATATGCATGCCACTAAAAAATCAAAGCACCCCTTACTTTACTTCTCCTAGCTAAGACTGCAACATCTTCATTAAATGGGAGATGTCACGTGCTGGTTTCAATACAGAACTTGTACAAACACTTTGAAACCGCAGTGCAAGCCACAGGATGAGATAACAGAATGCTTACAGTGTCCAGGTGTGTTCGCTGGTGCTTTGCTCGATCGCTGGAGTTACTGAAAGCTTTCTGGCAGCCAGGATGCTGACACAGGTAGGGTTTCTCCCCAGTATGACTCCGTAGGTGAATCTTAAGGTTTTCAAGCCTAGAAAATGCTTTGTTGCACCCTTCAAACTGCAATAAAACAATAAAATAATGCTGTAAAGCATTCATAAATAGATCACATGCAGCTACAACAAGTAGAGTGTAAAATGTAAGCTGGACATGCTGTAAATCAACCACAATTCAAACATCTGCTAAAGTTTACAGGTGGAAACAGCATTTTGTACAGTTAATTTGGTCTATCACTAGAGGCATATTGGAGTCTAGATAATAAAATATTGAGTTATAAATATCTCACACGTGCAGAACCCTAAAGACACGGTTTCAATTGGGAACTTTGAAGAAAGAAAAACTGTTAAATTTCTGAACTGTTTCCTTCAGTAGTACTGATAGCATGAATGGGCAGAATAACCTCTGTGGCCTATAACAACTGGCTGTCACAGACAGGCTAAGTACAGACAGGCAAAAAGCCCGTGGCTGAATCAATTCAGTCTTTGCAGGTTAGTCTAAACTGCGGAGATTAAACTGAAAAACAAATGGACATACATTTACTTTTGATTCAGGAAGTGTAGCCACATGCTTGCAGTGGCTCAGGCCAGAAGCTGGGGGTTGCTACAGCACACCTCTCTGGCATGGGCTCCGCATTCATTTCCTCTTCCTGCTGCTCCTGAGGTCTCTGGGATTTGCAGTCCAAAATCACAGAAGCAGAACTCTGCAGGGTTGCTCATCACTTCCTCTTCCTGCTTCCAGGTGCCTCGGGGATTTGCAGTCCACAGTCACAGCCAGCAGTAAGTTTCAGTAAATTTAGCAAGGCGGGGCAGCTGTGTGCTCTGGGGAAGGTGGATTTAACCCTCCTTCCTGGCTTCAGACCCCAGCTGGGGTTTGCCTGTTGGGAGTAGTCCCTGCCTACCCCCACAGCCCAGCCTAGGGCTGCAAAGCATGCTGCGATGCTGGGGGACTATGATTTAACTTGACCAGGAAGGGGTCTGGGACAAGTTTCATAAACTAGTTTGACCCAAATCAGTTAGGTTTGATACTACATTCAACCCAGGTTATCTTAAACCAGTTTCAGTCATTTTGAAACTGGTTTATGTGCACTGAACGTCTGTTCTATTACAGGTTTAAATTAGTTTCTGATGGCTTAAACTGATTTGTGTGTAACTTCTGTCCCTAGCCACAGAGAAAAGAAGGAATCAAAGTGTAATGTAGAAGTTTCAGAGACGTATCCCAGCTCAGTGCATAGTTTGAAATAGGCAATTAGGAAACAGCTTGATTCACTTCAGTATCAATACAAATTAACTCCTGTTCTGCAATTTTCCTCCAGTATCTGGTACCCCAGATATTCTGCTCTATTCCCAATACTTCTACAGACATTTCCTAAGCAGTTCTGGCTTTCACCATGGTGGTTTCATTGAGCAAATGTATACAGTAATTTACAGATCTGCATAGCATTTATAACAAATGATGGAGGTCATAAGCCACCCCAGATGTGGACAATCAGTATTAAGAGCTGGAGCTAGACATTTCTGATGTAAAACTGATACTGCCATGAATATGCATCAGACTTGGAAAAATGATCATGAGTTATCATTCCAAACATTAATTTCATCTGGTTAATAAAAATATACAGTATCCATAAATAGACAGACAAACAGACCTACAACAGATTTTATAGGCACACAGTAGGGATAAATATTAAACTGACTTCTGTTAGCGAGAGAGAAAAATAGTGTGACTGTAGAAAAGGGGAAGAACTTATCCAAGGATTTTTCTTACGTGGTACTGAATGGCTTCTAGGAAGTTGCTGGAGACACTCAATTCCAATACAGAGACAATGCCCACAGATTTGGTTGAAAGCACTTAGGAAGTGATCTGCAGCTCACTAGATTCATGGAAAAGGCATTGGTTGATCCCTTTCAGAAAAAGACCCTGTACCTGCCAGGGGTGCTACCAAAATGAAACTTTATTTTCCTTTTCTCTCTTAGTCCATAGACCAGGAAGTGGACCAATGACTTGATGTTGCAGAAATGTAGGTTGAGGATGGACATTAAGAAAACTTTCTGCACTGATAGAACGGGGAGGTGGAGGAACAGACTGCTTAGGGAAGTTGTGGAAGCTCCATCATTGGAGGCATTTAGGAAGAGACTGGACAACCTTGGTCATGGATGATCTAGGAGTAACTATGCCTATGCTATGCTATGGGCATTTTCCATGCTTCTGGGTTTTGCTGGTTGTCACATGGTGCCAATAATTTCCACCCCCCGCCTCCTGCTGCTACATGCGTCAGGGTTTATTGTTTTGGGGGGGTGGGGAGGTTAACCTTTCTCCGAAGTACTGGGTGTTGGGGGCAGCCAAGGCTGGGGATTAGATTGGGGTGTGCCAGTACTCCTGCTGGGATTTAAACCCAGACATTCCTGGCTAAAGGGTCCTGATCCCCCATTCAGGGTCAGATTGATTGCCATATTTGCGGTCAGGAAGGAATTTTACCCGTATTTGAACAATGCTTGTAGCAGCAGGACATTGGCCACCATGGTCCCCCTACTTTGCCTGAGGCAGGTTATGTCTTGCGGTTGTGTCAGGTTGACTGTGTAGTTTTACTAAGAGGTTGGGCAATGGATTTGTGTGGTTTAGACAGGGATGCTCCTGCCTCAGGCAGGAGGTGGGACTAGATGCCCTCCGGAGGTACCTTCTAGCCTTACTTTTCTATGATTTAGCTCACATTAAGCTATAGGACTCCAAGGTCAACTTCTAAAATGTATGTTACTAACAAGAACAGTTGTGATTTTAAATATATACCTTTTTTTTCCCTTGAAACATCAACTCATCTCTCGGCACTGAGTTACAGATGGTTTAGCGTACAAGAAACATACAGTCTCACCAAGGATTAAACATCGGCATCACAGCCTATGTTCTGGTACCGTTCCAGCTGTACTACAAGACTAAGTGCTTAGAATGGTTTCATTTATCAGCTTTGTACATGGGCGCTAATCTGCAGTTTGAGGTATGTGATGACAGATTTTTTTCTGGTATCCGATACCTATCAAGAAGGGTTGAGCTAACCAGTTGGCCTTATTTAATTTCCTTGTTGGTCATCTGCTTGTTTCTTGCCAAAAAAATATTGGCAGGGCTGAATAAAGTTCAGTATGTTTCAAACCTAATATGAATCAGTTTGTCACAAAGCAAAAAAAATAAATAAATGTCAGGGCCGATGATGCAGATGGTCTCCCAAGCCATGTTGTTACACCAAAGACACCTCTCAGAAAATACCACTTCTTAGCTTTGACTAATTTTTGACTGAAAAAATAAAAGAGCATGCAAATAACTCAAAAAGACTACAGCGGGGCAGAATGTTTTTGACACCATGGATTCCTGTTTGAAATCTCTGGGTTTATCTTGTGAATTATGTGCAGGTGTTTGGACACTTAACCCCGTGTCACCCTTGACATGATCTCACGGCACCCCGGTTGAGAATCGCTGCGTTCTGACCAACCAAATGTATCCTTGTCGCCATGCGGTCTTGCTACTTCCCCCCTTCCTCTTTTACACCTGTATAATCAGACTTCTGAAATAATCCTTCTGTTTGTTTTATTACAAGACAAGACTGCAGCTGGTTTTTTAAAAGCCTGTTCCATTTCGTATTTCCAGATGTTTTGCCTGGTCCCTATTTTACACATCAACCCCCCCTGCGCTCTCCCAACCCGCCCAGAAGAGAACTCCCCTTTTTGTAGTAAATAAAACCATAAATGCTGAGGGTCTGATCTGTCACGGCCAGGTTTCTGGGACAGATTCTCAGGGGGTGTCACTTCATCTATTTGCACAAACTTGAATAGAGCAGATTTACCCCCACCTCAAGAACTGGCCTCATGCTCCTTTGAACTACGAGTGGTATCTCCATGGCTTCCTATGGGACTGCCATGCATATGTTAGATTTTGGATCAGACTTGGAAGTCACCTGGGATCGCATTGTAACCTTCCTTTCAAATATTATGCACTCTGCATTTACTGCAGGGGGAGGCAACCTGTGGCACACGTGCCACAAGTGCCCGCGCAACCTCTGTGTGTGGCACATGGTAGATCGGGGAGGAAGCAGGCAGCACAAAGTGGCCAACAGGGAAGGGAACAGAAAGCAGAGCGGCAGATCGAGCAGAGGAAGAGGACTAAAGTGGCACTCACGGAGAGCGTGGGGCTAATTTGTGGCATGCCTGCCAAAAAACCTGTTCCTACTAGTTTACTGTGTACCTTTCCACCTAGCAGCTACCTGAACTATCAATCTGAGGATGATCCTGTGATGTGCTCATGGAAATTAAAGACGCTCACCATCACCCAGAATCAGGCCCTTCAAATACATCCCCCCCATGTAATTTCAACTGAACGCATGCACTAATGCACCTAGTTGGACAAACCCCACATAAATAATTATGCATTGCTCTCCTGTTCTTTGCTGAGAATGGCAGAAAATCTCCCACTCAGATTTTATTTTCAATGTAGAACTGTTAAATGAAAAGATTAGATTTTTCTCCTCAAGAAAAGCATTGGCTCTTGGAAGGGAATATTCGCTTCCCTTCAAAAAAATGAACACACAATAATTTAGTCTGAAAAATGAGACATCTCGGTGTAGAGATGCTGGCCCGGGAGGACTTTGATGCTAGGGAAGCAGCCACCGCACAGCCTTCCTGGTGAGTGGTGGCAACCAGGTCGGTGCACTTGTGATGCACACGCACACCCCAGCTTGCTTCCCACCACGCGGTACGTTTTCCATGCTCTCTGCACAGATGGGAAATTAGCTCCTCAGACTTTTGGGATCTCAGACAGTTTATTTTTAATAAAATGCAAGTCAGTTCACCTGTCACTCAGCTCTAAGGCGGGCTTTTGAAATGTTAGGTGTGCTTTCAAAGTGCCCATTAAAGACTTAAGGCCGAACTCCTGCCTTGCCTCTGAGGCACCTTCACCTTTGCTTGCTGCTTGCCTCAAAAGTAGGTGCCTCCCTCAAGACTGAGCTTCTACTATCCCATCATTAAGGCACCGAGCTTCCTCTCCTCAAACAGGTACCCCCCAGAGGCTGATCCTACTCCATCCTAGGAAGATGCACACCCAACCTCTTTCACCTGGCACAGAGAGGGGAGGCACCTACCTGACTGAGAAGCAGAGCTCACCCATCTTTGGCCCAAGAACCTAGTGGTTAGGGCTCTCATCTAGTCAAGTGGGAAATCTGGGTTTTAGGCCTGGAGGGAATTTCTACCCACATCACCAGCTTCCCAGGACAGCGCTCTAATCATCAGCCTTGGCAGAGCAGGACAGGGCTGAGGACACACTGGTGGAGAAAGGCTACTTAGCAGCCAAGAGCACAGGAGTTGGACATAGTTGGCCATCATAGAGGACGTTCTGGTTTTCTGCTACTCTGTCCTCTATGGATACAAAACCCAAAAAAACCCTTTATGTCCTCTATTTTCAAGAGAAAAATAGAAGACATAAAGGCATACGATTTTGTAGCAACAGAGAACAGAGGACAACTGAACGGTCCTCTACGATGGCCAACCCTAGTTGGAAAGCTGGAAGTAGAGCAGGTAAGGGGAAGTGTTACCCTAGTCCTGCATGGTGGGTACTGTGCTGGGAGATTATTTGGGCACCCAAATAATCTATCCATTTTAGTGAGGACTGTCATGCAAAAACACATAAGCAGTCCAGGGCCCAGCAGAAGGACAGCATAGCCAGGAGGCGATCCACCAGGAAGGACAGTTTTGGGTCCCTGCAGCAGGTCAATCGATGCATTGTGAGCCCGGTCCTAGGAGCTCTTCAGCAAGGCAGCACTCCAGCATCTGTAGGTCTAATTTAAATATTATGTCAGATGCAAAATGATGAAAGTAAATGTTGCACTGAAGTGCTGGCCCTTCCAGGGGTCAGGTCACTTCTGCCCTAGAACAGGCTCACCTATGTAACATGGGGCACCAGAGGAAGAAAAGACTGGCCCAGCTCAGGGAAGTGGTTGATGCAGGGCGCTGATAACGGGACACACAGACCCTCCCCTGCTAGTTCAATCCAACACAGCTAGGAGAAGCGGTGGCCCGAACGGTTTCCGGTTCGAGGGCGCTCTCAGTCCTGGCCGTGCCCGCTGGAAGCAGTAAGACGTAGCCTGGCTTGTGAAAGAACTGGCCTAGCATCACACTGCCGACACGCAGGCTGGAGTTGGAGACGGAGAAGACACCCTTCCGTGTATTTCTAATGGAAAACCTGGCACGTGTTAAAGACACTTGCTAACTCGCTGTCGTTTGTGCGGCTTGTGACGCCACAATTGCGTACCGCGCAGGATTTCAGCATTACCCAAGAAATTGGGCAAGAGGAACAGACTAAATTATACAGGGGACAGAAAGCTTCTCTTTACACACAAATATCGTGGTAATCAGCAGTGACAGGAAAGCAAATACAGAAAAAAGTACATGACAGTTTAATGAAGCCTGGGTAAAATATTAGAGGGAAAATTCATGGCTGGAGGAAAAAGCAACGCTGCGAAGCCAAGGGAGGTGGGGCTGCGGATGCCAGCTCTCAATTAGGCCCTGTGTCTTTTTCAGAATTGGCCGTCCGTGCCAGTGGCCTCCCGGTTTCTTAAAATGACAATTCTGGAGAATATGTCATCAAATCATACCCAGAACGAGGAGGGCTGATCCCCCGTACCGCGGGCAACGTGATCTGCCTCCCCCGAACACCTCGTTGCAGGGTGGGCCGTGCTCTCCCTGCCTTTGGACGCTCACCAGCTCCGCACGCTGCAAACCGCACGCAGGGGACAGCTCCGACGGTTTTGTGGCTCTCGTCAACCTTGCCCAGTCACTCCTACGTTACGGGGTCTCTGAGGCTGCTGCCCTTCATCACGTCGGGTGCAAGGCAGGTGCTGATGCTGTCTGCACACAGATATACATCCGACTATTTACAGCTATCAAAGCTGCCATCTTCCTCCCCGGCGGCCACTGCAAAAGCTCCTGGGAGCTGGCTGCAAACAAAAGACTTCTGATGGAAATGGTATTTGGTCGGGGACCAACCCCTTGAAACATTTGTTCTCCCTCCGCCCTGGAAAGGCGGGGGGGAGTCCCTGGAGGAGCCTGGCACGCCAGAGGAAAGGCCGACAAACAAATACAAGTCTCCAAGAAGACGGAAAACAGCTTCAGAAATAAGCAACCTGAGACCTGCACGCTTTGCGAGTTCCTGGCCAACAAATATGCTGAAGCCGGTGAAAAATAAAGCAGCCTTAGCAAACGCAGCAAAGCCAGAACAACTTGGGCAAAGGCAGCACCCTGCCAATGCAAGCTGACGTCTTCAGTCCCTGCACTGCAGCCCGTATTACCAAGCCGGGCTGGCCTCCTAACAGCGCGGTGTTCAGCCCCTTCCCCTCCGCTGCATTACTCTCCCTTGCCGTGCTCCTCTAGCTGTGGCGTTGTACCCCGTTCAACTCCCCGCCAGACCTCTCCCTGCCTCCGGTCACATCCCACCACCTCCATTCTCCTCTCCGCGTCTACAAAATGACGGGACTCCCGAGGCACACAGGAATGGCAAGCTCAGCCCCGAAGGCCTCTCCAATCTCTGAAGCTCTGTAAAAGCTCAGCTCTGCAGCTTCACTCGCCCAGGTCCCATTTCCAGCAAAGTCAACCAAAACTCTCACGTGAGCACAGAGAGGAAGGTTCACCTCCGCTCTGGCGCGATCAGCTCTTCCCTGCTGCTGGGGAGAGCGTCCGCACCTGGCTCTTTGCAGAGCTCTCTCCGTCTGCCCTCCTTACCTCTGTAAAGCATTTTGCAATACATTGAGCATCCCCAGATATTACCGGGATCATCCTGTACGACAGCATTCGGTCTCTTAAAGATCCTTCCATACTCCTTTGCATTCACTCTTCCGTATACCCTGCTGCTACCTGTCATCAGGCTTGTTCTCCAGCCTGCATAAAGAGACTTTACTTTGTGCTACGCTCTCCCTAGCCTCAATGCAAGCTGCATATAAAAGTGAGCAAAACTTGCCTCCTTGAAATGACATATTTAAAAGCCTTTTAGATCAGAACACAGATGGTCATAATATCGCCCCTGGCCCCTCTAGTCTCCTTCCCCACAGTTTTCCCTTTGGCCCCAAGCGTGGGTGCGGATTTCCCTGAAGTCGGGGTGCCTCGCCTGCACGGTTCGGGATTCCCGCGCTGCCGTACAGGGCAGCAGCCCCATGTTGCGGTTTGACCAGCCGAGACCGCATTACCGGCAGCTTTGCAAGGTGATTTCTGCCACCAGCCAATGCTCCCAATGCCATTTCATGGCTACACATTGCACCCTCTTTTGTTGCTCGTGGCGGAGGGACCTTTGTCGTCCCAAAGACATGCTGCTGTGTGCCGTCAGTTGTGATGGAGCCTAGGCTCCAACCACAGAGAGCGAAGGCATACTTTCCAGAGTGCTTCGGGGTTATAAGAACCACTGGATCAACTGAGAAGGCTACACACTGTATCTTGCAGACATCTGGTATCAATCTGTCATTACTTAATCCCGTTACCTTGTACATTTTTCTTGACGTCTCTTGCCTGGAATAACTGTAGCAAATACTCCATAATCCTTTGCTTCTGTAAAAGCTACCTGGGTCTTAACAGGTTTATCAATAAAAATAACAATTAATGCCTTGAGCGCTACTTCTATCTGGCACACACAAGCATTTCAGAAGCCACTATCCCATATAAACAGGAACAAAGACCCTCCAAAATATCCTGGGATTGCAATAAATAAACCTGGGTTCATAACGAGCAGCAAAGCTGAACAACAAATACCTCGAGCTGCTACCTGTCGTCAGGCTTGTTCTCCAGCCTGCATAAAGAGACTTTATTTCGGGCTACGCTCTTGCTGCAGTGTCATCAATTTAAAATGCATATTTATGGAAATGGGGAATTATCTCGCAGGGTGCGAAGCATATCACAATTTGTCTCCCAAAAACAATTTAATATAATAATGGTAATTGCTTCAAATGTTTTCCTTTGCTTCCATATATTACATCTGAAATGCACCTGAAAATGCTGCCATGCAGAAATAACAGGGCATTCCCCGGAGGGTTTAATATTATCAAACTTTCCCCGTTTTCATAAGCATATTTAATCACAGCCATGTCTAGAATATCTGTCAGTGGGACAGATCAGAAGAAACAAACCATAAACCAAAGAGCTCAGATCATAAGGTGGAGCAATAACTGACATTTTCATCGGAAATGAGTTATGACTGAAAAAGAGAAGCCTTCACAGTTGTAGTGCTAAATAGGTCCAGTGTGCCATTAGAAAAAGCTCATTAATATACACCTCTGCTCTCTGCTGCAAAATCAGTTAAACAAGCTGCCTTTTATTTATAGAACTAGAAGGAAAAGAGCAGGTCATATTGGCTGCTGACATCTCAGACAGCCTACAGATGGAAAACCCAAACCATTTCATTCCAAAGCATTTAATACTATCAATAGGAAATCTCATGTCTGGTCAAAATACCTAAGGTCCTTCTGAACATCATAAAATGTTCTTTCTTCCCATTTGATTATAAAGTATCGAGACATTATGAATATTTATCGAAAAGAAATGTTATGGAAAAAAATAGCCTGCGAGTCTGAGTGTCCATCCAGACAAGAGGGAAAACATTTTCATAAAGGCTTAAAAAAAAACCTACCTAACAACACATTGAGTCTAATGCCAGTGACATTTCAGGAAAAAATATTGGGCCCTGAGGCTGCAAACAGTTATGCATGGCAGGAACTTTGTGCACATGAGCGCTCCCATTCAACTCGCACGTTCGCCAGTTCTTGGTCACAAAATAATTTTAAATTCTCTATGTTAGCCACACAGCACGCTAGGCTCGCTAGCGCTACTCATATACATAGAGATATCTAGAGAGAGAGAGAGACCTCTCTCTGCATATCTATATCTAGATGCACAGAGATCGATGCATAACCCTAACATTCCTCAGGACAGTAGTTTGGCAGCTTTCTAGACTTGAGGCATCTCTTGTTAGACTCGAGGCACCCTCAGAAAATGCCAGCCCTTGGTTTTCAACCGTGGAAAAATAAGAGGAGCGGTTTTTCCGCTACAAACAAGTCTGAAAGACGACTACAGGTCAGCGTGTATTGAACACTGTGGGTTCCTACTTGAAATCTCGGGGTTTATCTTGTGAATGATGCTTGCCCACCTAACAATGCTGACAGTGCGTAGCACCCGGGCACCCTTGAAAGGACTGCCAGGCACCCCAAGATGCTGGAGCATCTGCTTGAAAATTGCTCTCTGGAAGTCCAGTTCATACTTTGTTTAGAGCTTCAAGTTGGCAGAAGGCTTTTTTTTTCCCCTTTCTTGCAGCATAATGATGGAAGATATCTGTAATAGGCAAAAGGCCTGCCAATGTTTGCTTTTCAGTGAAGCGCTGAACAATTTACACTTGCGAAGTGAACCCTCTACAGGATATTTCATTTGTGCCTTGAAAAGAATGACTTGTTCTCATTTTATTTCATGTAAAAATGATGCCATAAAAAAAGCACTGGGGTTTTTGCCAACGGTTATAGTACAAGCCGGTAGGTGCATAGGAGAAGAAAAGGTAAGAACGGTTCTGAGAGGGAAGCGCAAGCTTCCTTTCCGTCTAATTTTGAAGATGCTCTCTGAATTAAAAACTAAGACTAGAAAAACACGGTGGTGTGGATAGGTGCAATGTGAGCTTCAATTCTGGCCAGTTTGGGAGTAATTACAGCCACTCAGTTGACATTACATATACTAGAGGCTGCCGTATCTTGTTTTACTGCACAGTTAGGCAGATTCGACACATGAGAATGGAAAAGAATAGCGGTAAGACACTGAAAGGTCTGAACGGGCTACAGTTAAAGGTCCTGAAGGGTGTGCGGTTAAAGGATAATTTGGTTTTTGTCCCCTGTATTGCTGCTTTGCAAATGTTACAAGCCCCTTGGTCTACGTTCCCGACAGGCTCTGTCATCCCTGCGAGTGCTGGGCACGAAGGATTAACCCAAGGGACACATAACAAACAACATAGTCATTTTAAGCCATGGGCCAGCCAGCTGAAAGGTCTGGGTTAGCCATGCTTAGGGAGGTGAGCTACTTTACTCACATGAGTAGCTTCCATTGCCTGCAAAATTCAGCAACACGTCTATGAAGCAATACGGGTCACCTAGAAACATCAACCCAGAGCCATATTCTCTCCACTAAATACCAAGTCCAAATCCAGGTCTGCATCCTGATAGTCAGTGCTCACTTTGCAACCCACCCCTTCTAGCTAAGGGGCTGCCTACCCAAGAGAGCCCGAACCTTTCTTAACAGCTATGTAACACCAGAACTACAATACTGATATGCAATCGGCTGGGGTTTCTTAAGCACAGACAATAAAACTTCCCCAGAAGCCAGGCTCTGGCAGTGAAACTCACTCCCCGGGGGAAGAATGACTCCTCCTTCTAGAAGCAAATATGAGTTCATGTCTTCAGTGCATCTCTTTTTATGCTAAGCATCTTCACCTACTTCAAAGGAAGGTGCTGGATGCGTCTACATGTGCATTCATGTGCTTTTCCTAACGCACATTAAATTTAGTACTTCCAATGTCAGGTACTACATAAATGCGCTGGCCTCAGGTGCAGTACCAAAAGCTCACGCTTCTTTAGTGATGCTTCATGTGCAGTCGCCTATTGTGCTGCGCATTAGTGTCGTTGCACAGTTTTTTACATGATGCTTTAAGGTGCAGTACAATAGGCGACTGCGCATTAAGTACATGTGTAGACGCGCCCACCATGACTACTACTAAGTAGAGCAAATCTGGCAACCTACCCAAACAATTTACTTCCACCTGCTGGGGAGAAAGAGGACGGACCAGTGCACTTTTGCTTTGTTTCCTTTTACATCCCGCCGAATCAGTACAGCTGTTGGTCAGCCAGAAGCTGGACCTAAGGAGCTATGAATTGAAGGACAGTGGGCTCAGGTTTCTTCTGGGCTTCGTGTAATTGAGCATCCATTAAGTGGAAGAGCTGATCCAGGAAGACTCAGCTGAGCACTGGCAGCCAGTTCAGACATACATCTGAGTTTTCAACAAGCTGCTAAGAGTTATGCTCTAAAAGGATAAGCAAAGATATAAGGGCAAAGATGATTCCAGGTGGCACACACCTTTCTTATAGCACCAGGCAGGATTTTATTTGCAGCCAGTTGTCCTGGCCTGGCTAAGGAATCATATGATCTTACTGCCATTCTTTTCCTGCTCTCCCAGGTCTCATCTAGTCGTGACCCTCATTTGTGCGGCCACACTCAGTTTCGCCTCCGACCTTGTCAGGACAATCACTGCACCTTTCTCTGTTCCCATAGGAAGCATATTTGGAGGCTTCCAAACTAACCATCATTTAAAATTCTCATTTTAAAACTTGTGTTTACGTAGTCTTCTTAGCTCTAGCAGGCGGAGCGGGTGGAGGGAACGTCATTTGGCACATGGAACTATTTATAGGCTTATTTTTTCCTGTACAGATAGATTCATGAATCCCTGCTGGCTTCTCCATTGTTTGCCATGCATTCTCCCACAAAATACAAATTAGCTGGAGCAAAATTGAAGCATCCCCTGATTTCCACAGCAGCCCTGCTAGTCCTGAAATCCTTGTTAGAAATGCTTCCCTGTGCATGCAATGGGATACATATTTGTCCAAAAAAAAGAGCACCTGCACATTACTTGGTGAAACATATGAAGATGATATAACCAGCTTGTGGGCGGCGTGGTACCCCTTGCATGACAGTCGCAAGCTCTGCCAAAAGGTCTTGTTGAGTGTGTCAGTTGGATGCCGAACAACTTTTTGAAACCTCATTACAGTTGGATTAGACTCAGTATTATGGTTTTCAGACCAAAATATATATATATTTATATCACATGGAGCAAGTTTTAAAAAAAGCAGACTGCAAAATTCAAATAGCCATGCCATGATCAAACAAAAAAACCAATTCTTAAGAGCTACATGGCAGTTTTGTGCATTGGGAAGCTATTATGTATTCTGGGTTTTTGAAAACAAAGCTTGCAAGCTATCTGCAATTAAAGGAAAACGTAGAATCCAAGGTTTTATGTTCCGGGTTTTAAAGACAGATCTGATCATTCTGGGGAAGAAAATATGATTGAACAGAATCAATTAAAACCCCCTCAAGCTATTTCAACAATTATAAGTTTAAAAGAACAAAAAAAAGTTGAAATGTTGTTCTCCAGCTGCTTTAGATTTTTCCTTTAAACAAAAAACCAGTATAATATAGTTAATAAGTGAACTTCAAAAGTCCATTCATCTATATAAGCAAGTCGCTGCTTTAACTGATCTTAAAGAAATATAGAAAAGCATTTACATTCAAGTCTGCATCTAACACGCAATGTCTTTGCTTCTATCTTTCCTGAAACTTCCCTTAAATTCTGTTATTTAATGGCATCCCTGAAGTCTTGTCTTCTGGTGCAGCATTTTAGCCAAACGCAAAGAAATGAACAGATCCTGCTTCCCATCTTTAAGGCCCCAGGTTCTGCAAGTACTGTACCTGTGCATAGGAATGGCTTTGCTTCTTTGAATAGCCTCAATTCATCGAATAATGTACTTGCAGGAGTAAGAGCTAGCAAGCCTGTGCCTTAAAAGGTACTGGTACTTTTCCTGATAAAAATATATGCCATAGCAGAAGAGAAGCCAAGAATCAAACACTATGTGCATGGCCTATTAAGCCTCAAAATAAGGACTTTTCAAGAGAAGATAATATACAGAAGAAAAAACAGTAACAAAAAAAGGGGGAAAGGGGGAACCCATGGCTGATTAGCATAGCATAGCATCTTAAAAGGCCAAAATACCACATGTGTGGCATGTTACAAAAGAAGATTAAAATAAAGGAAAAAATATCCAGAGAACCATGAAGTCTCAAACCATCTGGAGTTTTATAGTAACAAGCAGGAAAAAATCAAAAACATAATTGAAAAAAGTCCGCTGCAATACATTATTATACAATGAAGCTTAATGGAACTGAAGGGAAGAGAGATGAAAAGACACAAACAAAAGAGGGGGGAGAAAGAATAAAAGAAACAAGAAAGGCATTTATATTTTAAAGATGTCACCAAAGTTTATTTCAAGTTTTTATCCCCATTATTAAAAATTATACACTCGCTCCTGGGAGCTGTCCATGTAACGCACTGAGTGCGCTCTTGCAGCATGGGGTAGCCTTGACCCCTTTTGCAGAGAGCTGGGACACCTCTCCTTGACAGGAATAGGGGACTACGGTCAAATTTCCTTTTCCAAGTTAAAATCTGATTCGGGGCCCCTTTATCTGTTATATTTCTGCTGCGCTGAATGTGTTTTTTGTGGTATAAAGGGCAAGGGTGCCACATACAGACCCAGTTTAAGGCACCATAAAATGACAAACCAGCAATAAAAATATTCTACATTATAGCTATAATCAGCTGATTGTCGGCTCTGACCCTGGACTGGTTTGGGACCCCAGTGTAGTCCCCGGCCCACAGCCAAAAATCAGCTGATTATTAACCCTGGCCCTGCGGGCACCTGGCTTTCAACGTGCTGGAGCAGAGGCGACCTGGGATCATGATCCCAAACTCCCCTTGCAATGGCAGGTAACAGGGTGCAATGGGGATCTGATCCCTGAGCCCAACCATCACGCCTCCTGCCAGGTATGTGCGGCATAGCAGGATATGTGACTTTTGGGATCAGAGCCCATCCTGCCTTTAAGTGAACACGTGTTAGGGGCCTCAGAGGCACGAGAAAAGGGGGGATAAAAGAAGAGTGAAGGCCTACATTTAAAATGTTTGCCAAGAACTGACACTCGTTATGGAGAGGCTTTAAACAAACACAGTTTTAGGTTGAAGAAAATGTATTGAGTTACGATGATCTGGCACTGGACCCCAGGCTCGGCTTTTACTTAAATAATTCAGATTTATTTTGTAATAAACATTTTTTAGGGAGGCATCCAACACAGTTCTCCCCCTCTTTTTCCATCGCTGCTTTTATTCACGTGAACTCAGATGGAAAGGGCTGCCTACAGGCTTGTCTGCCTTCAGCGCAGGCTGTCAGGTTTCCCATAAGCCATGGGGTTATCTCAGGAATTTCCAAATGAGCCATCCGAATCGCGTGCCGGGTCAAGTCTTGCCCGTTCCCAGGATGCGCCGCACCTGGTGCCTTGAAGGAAGGTGCAAGAAACTCAGCAGGAGGCAAACGTGGAAGAAACTGCTCACATACAGTTTTACACCCCTTCTAAACCTCGCTCGTTTCCTTTAAGCAATCTGGGGCAGATTGTCATCATCCAGGGCTGATTTCTGGAAATCGCCCTCTATTAGTCCTTGGCAATCGTGTGTCCTGCCTTACACCCTGTCACACCATATCATTTCCTCGGTCTCTTCAAATACAGCAAGGATTGACTGCAAATCAGACTGGCATTGGGCTAACGGACTACTCTTGCACTTTGGGAAGCCCATCGTCCAATCCCATTTTGGACAAAATTTTGCTTTAAGGTATCGTACCACTCGTATTGGATCCAATCAATAACTGCTGCCCGCGGAGGGGCCGTGACGGGACAGGCAGGGCGGTAGGGGTCCGGGCTGTGATGGCAGGGCAGAAGTACACAGCAAGCCTTAGACGAGGCCTGCTCTATTATTTTTGCCTGTTGTCAGTTCTGCCAGTTCCTCAATTCACCATCAATAATTCCCGCTCGGAAAATAAGGCTCAGCAACCAAAAATAACTCTCTACCTGCCTGCCGTGGTCTTTTATGGACCTGCACGCTCACATTTGGTAGGGCAAGGTTCAACGGCTCCCTGCTAAACGCAACCTGGTTTGCAAAGCAAGCCGGCTGTCATTCCTGCCTCGGCTCTCTTTCCGAAAAGGCACCGTCTTCGCCACACACTGTCCTGATTCATTTCCAGCTGCAAAACCCCGTGATTTCTAAAACAGGACTAATATCCGCCGCTTCCCCTCAAACAATCAGCCACACTTTTTATGCCCACGTGAGCCTTCAAATGTCAGACGAAGCCCTGCGCTGAGCAGCAGGCAGCAACCGAACGGCTAACTCACGCCGTAAGCCCGGCCCAGAGTTTCATTTAATAAATATCTTCCGTACATGGGAATAACACAACGTCTAAGGGGCAGGTTCTGCTCACGCGGCTTCCTCTTAGTCTGAATGTCTGAAAAAGAAGACGGCGCTCTACCTCCCCAAACCCCTTAACCTGGTTATCCAGAGGGAATTGGTTCAAATGCCCTGAACACCTGGTGTGGCACCTGGCCCCATTATGGCTGCCCGGGGTGTGATGCGTTATAATGACCTCAGGTTGTGCTGGTTTCTCCTGCCGTGCCATAGCACGAGAGCAGGGGAGAAGTGGGGCGGCCGCCCCAGGTGTCAAAGTGAAGGGGCGCCAACAGGCGCTGGTCAGCCAAGGCAGGACGCGGGATGGAGCCATGAGCAGCTCATTTGGGGGGTATGGGGGAAGGATGGCACTCACTGCTGCATGCACTCCTTGGCATGTGTGGGTGGGGGGGCATGTGCCCCCTCACCAGATCTATGCATGGGGCAAGGATAGGCTGCCTCTATAGGGTTTGCTTTTGTGGGTACTTTCTGCGGGCAGGACACCGTCCTCATTTCACTCTTAGTAACCTTAGCTTCCCTACTTGGGCCTTTGTTCCCCTTTGCTCGTATACGCATATTGTCCTTGCTCCTGCCCGGTTCAGCGTGCAGAGAAGATCTGCCCGGAAAATAAAAGGGGAAATGAAAGTTGCAGCAAGAGCCGCCGGAGGTTAAGCGGCACTGTGCTCAAGCAAACCAAGGGCCCCGTCCGGTCTCAGCAGTGCCACCTGTCAACCATGACCCAAAGTTTAGATGCCACTGACATTCCTTGGTCATTTTTTTTACAAGGAGCAGGCCATTAAACCCCAGGGCTCCAGCAACGTTTCGGCGGGGGCAATTATATCCTGCCCATCTAAATGTCTTTGCAAATACAAGTGATGAAGGCGTCTTCTAAAAACTCCTGCGAAGAGCGGCTGCGTCAGAGGTGGCCGCCTGTCAGCGGTGAGTGAGCGCTATGTTCTCCGTCGCACTGCGGGATCCTTCGGGATGAACGCTGCAACAGCCATGCCCTTGCAGAACAGTGTTGAATGTTTTCCCACAGACTGTTGTTTACAGGGAGTTTAGCAAGTCGCTACACTAATTGGAAATAGATTGTATCCCACACGGACGGGGGAACAATAAAACATATTGATGAATCATACGGTTTCAAACGGTACGTATAAAAAAATATGCGCGACACATATTGTCTGAAATTGTATCGTGTGAAACCACAGTACTTTGCTCCCTACCAGCTGTGTCAACAATTCAGTGTAATAAACAGATACAAATGTAAAATACCCGGGAGGCTTTATGAAAATGCAAAAAGCTATAGTTAAACCCCCTCCAAAACCCAATAATGAGTAAAAGTCAGCACAGACGAGTAGCAGAATTATTCGGGTGGGACTGCCGGACCTGCAAATTAAGTGTCCCTAGGAAGTCTGGACCCCGTGGTTTCGTAGGTGCTGGCTAAAAGCCTGAAAGAACAGAGAGGTAAAATAGTTATAAAAAGGGAGAAAGGGCAGCTTTTGATTTCTTGGGAAACTAATGTAGTGCGTCTAGGACATACCGGTATATTGAAATACTGCAAAAGGCTCGGTCTAACGTACTACTGGGAGCTAATAATCAGGCAAAGCCCTTAAAAAAAGAACAAGGGAGCATGCAAATCTCTCTTGGACTCTACTTCTCAGGGTCTGATCAGTCCTGTCCGTCCAGGCAGACTCCCTATTATGAATGGCATTACACGTATGACGCAGCTCGAGAGAGCACTGCCAGATGGCATTCTCGACATACTTCAGCAGCAACAGGCTCCATACAGGAAGGGCTGGATGGGGTGAGCTCAAACGCTGAAGGTTTCACGTAGAAACATCTCACGCTTCTCAGACAATGTGAAAATAAATAAGGAAGGAAATAAATATAAAGAAGTTGTCTAAGATAATATTTGGAAACACTGGACATGGAACTCAACGGAAGTAGGTTTTAAACTGAAACGTTGACTTGTAGCCCAGAAATGACGAGAAAATTAATCTATTTTTCTTCCTGAACCTCAATTAAAAAAAAAAAAAAAGGCTTAAACATTTTCCACCGACCACATTTCTAAAAGGAACGATATTATGTTATTGTCATGCATGATTATCCAACGTTTAGAAGGAATCTGCAAGGTTTTCCTGAGACTTATACCTCCATCCCCTAACCTAGCAGGAAACCACAATCACTTCTGTACCTTACATGCAGGACTTTGAAATGAAAGTGCTTCAAACTTAAGTATAAGCAGCTTTCAACATGTGCATTTAATCTTCCTAGGTTAAGAAACACCCTGTGGCCACCACACTAAAGAATTGAAAAACGTAAATTGAAAAAATTATATCCATATGATTAAGTCAGATTCTTAAAGAGAAACATGTTGTTAAGTGCTTCATTGAGAATAAAATGAAATGCAGTAAAATAGAAGCTCTTTGGAATAAATCACTGCTGCACATGCTTTGTATGCAAAATTGCAGCGTTCAGCTTGGACTGGACATCTGGAGCAAATTAGCATTATGTTGAGAATAATATAAAATTAAAACATTTAGTTTCAGCTTCTAAAATTAAATATAAAAATCAGAGACTGCTGTTGTGCTAGGCAGCTCGACTTATGGCTAGGATAGTTTGTGTGCATTTTTTTTCAAGTTGTTTATGCCTACTATGGTCGTGTTCACTGGAGCGCTGATGCTGCTAGATATTATCTCGGCAAACAGGACCAGGCAGAACATTGTGTCTTGAACTGAGCTGCCGAGTCAGTCATTAGAGGGTAAGATCATGCAGGTCAAGGTCAGGGATGGGCCACACAACTTGGGGCAACGTTAGTCAGCTGACAATGTGCTCATCCCACATCCAAGCCAAACCTCTGAGTGGCTTGGATAGTTTGGGGGTAGTTAAGATCCTTTCTTACCCACACTGATGCTGTGCTTTCAGTGCTGGCTGGAGTCAGGAGATGTGCCTCGGTACCTGGATTTTGGATGAGTGCCCGCCTGCAAGGCTCTGGGTGCTACCAACAACCATCCTCAGGTCCCATTAGGTTGGATTTTGCAAGCACTCGAGCCCCTTTCATCGTCATTGAACTCCATGAGCCTGCTGGAACCTGGGCTGCAACATCATCTGACCCCAGCCCTCATTCCTGCCCAGGGCAGGGGGTCGGACTCGTTGATCTAATAGGTCCCTTCCGATCCTAACATCTATGAAACTATCTATGAAACTATGCAGGGGAGGTTCAGTACCCAGCAGCCCTAATGCTGGGCTCACATTTGGATACAACCTCCAAACTATGTTTCTCCTGGAAGCTCTTCAGGGCTGTGCCCATCTGCTTTGAGCACCGTACATGGTTGAACACAGTGCCAGCGATGACCAAATCGTAAGTGATAACCATGCTAGGATTCAGCCCTTACTAGTTATGGCTGCCCTGTGCCTTCTAAACTCAGGCGTCTCTCATTTCCTTTCCTTCCCCACCCAACAAATCCAGGTACCTGGAAAAAAAAGGAAGATGCATGTTGCTGTATCTGGAACAGGCCCTGGACAGATATTTGGTTGGGGTGATATGATCCCGGCACCCGTTCCTGCCCGGGGCAGGGGGTCGGACCTGATGATCTGTTTAGGTCCCTTCCGACCCTAAGTACTATTATACCATGATCTTTTAGCTTGGTAGTTAAATGACTGGTCAGTACTTCTGTTTGGGTCCATCTCCACGGGCCCCTGACCGTGCAGTTGCTACTGCGCAGTCATTTAGTGCTTGCTCTAGCACAGGGGCGGGCAGTTATTTTGGGCACAGTGCTGCTCATTGAGTTTTGGCAAGCCACCGAGGGCCGCATGATAGGCAGCCAGAGGCAGATTAATATTAATTTTCTAACTTTTCTAGGGGCCTCGCCAGCCAGATAGAGTAGCCTGGCGGGCCGCATTTTGCCCACGCTTGCTCTAGCAAGTACTTTAGCGAGTACTAAATGACTGTGCAGCGCCCATGGGTACCGTGCAGGCCTGGCAGTGCAATGAGCTACTGTGCAGTAGCTTGTTACTGCAGTAGCAGTGGCATCACAGTCAGTGCCTGCCGACACTATGTCACTAGCAACGAGCTACAGCAATGTAGTGTCTTATGTAGACGTGCCCCCCCCTCTCTCTAGCATAAAACCCCCTTACTAACAAAAGCGACGGTGAGCCTCGTGCACAGCAGGGAAGCAGAAGGAAGACATCTGGGGAGAATTTTTCTCTCAAATAGGTTTACCCTTTTAAATGATAGGTTTATCCTATCAAATTTTAAAGTAGGTTTCTCCTCTTAAATTCCTGTCTCTTGCAGGAGAAGGCCTTCTTACTTGGAAACCAACTCACGTCTTGGCCATCAGAGGCAGCGGAAACCTGGGGTTAATGAGGCTTAGCCCCCCCTAAACTGGGCCGATGACAGTGGCTCCAGCGGTCTTGACACACTGTGTAACCACTGGTGTCTCTAGTGTCCAGCTCTATGTAAATCAATGGGAACCTGGGTCAAAAATAATCCATGCTCACAGGCTGGATGCCTGTACTCGTCCACGGCAGGCTGGTCGAGAATCACTGCATTACTAAATTTCCATACTGACTGAGAATCACTGCCCTGCTAAGTTTCAATCTTCGACTCCCCCGTCCCTGACTGCATGAAAAGAGAATCCAGGTACCCTGAGGAGCTGGCAGCACTGTCCTGAAGGATGGTTCAGGCTGTGCCTGCGAGGACTGGCTGGGAGCTGTAGCTTTGCACAGCCTCTAGGCAGGATTTTGTGAACTAGCTTTTAAGTTGAAAAAGGCAGCATGGGGCTGCACTTCCTTCCGGTGATACAACGCTCCTAGCTTGCATTTGTTTTGGGTGAACGTGTTGCCACTTTCTTGCCCCTTCTGCATGCTACAGAGACTCGGGGGACTCTCTCCCTCCTGTGCTTTAGGAAGTTTAGCTCTTCCTAAAGTCAAGTGATTCTTTACCTAATGAGTCTATAAGCCAGATTCTCTGCTGCCTTACATCTTGGCTAGGGACAGAAATTACACGTAAACGGGTAGAAGTGATTGGAAACCGGTTTGAATCTGTAACACAACAGAAGTTTGGTGCAAATAAACCACTTTCAGAATGGCTGAAACCGGTTTAAGATAAACCTGAATGGATGTAGTATCAGACTTAGCTGATTCAGGTTAAATTGTTTTATTGAACTTCTGTCCCAGGTCCTCTCCAAATTCAAGTTAACTCATAGTCCCCCAGCATCCCGAGATGCTTTGCACCTTCCCCAAAATTGCCCCCCCTCGCAGGGCAGGTGGGCTAGCCTTGGCCCACGCTATTTGCTCGAGCCGAGCAGGGAGACGTGCTCTAGCAGCCCCAAGGCTTCTGGCCTGAGCCACTGCAGGCATGTGGCTGCATTTCTGGAATCAAAAGTGAATGCCTGTTCACTTGCTGATCAGTTCAATCTATGTCGCTTAAACTAACCTGCAAAGACTGAATCAATTCAGATTTGGATTTTTTCAGTATCTTTACTTGGCGCTTTACGTCATTATTTACCCCTGCACATTGCAAAGGAAGTGAGAAATACTCCTCAGTTCCATTCAGCCCACAGCACTTGGGTAAGTGACTGGACAAGCTGCGCAGCCCTGGACAAAATCACACTGTGCATCTAGTGTAGCCCCAGATGCAGCAGAAGAGCCTCCTTTACCCAAACTGCACTTTTCCTGAGTGCAACTTCGCACAAGCACGAGAGCAGGGAAGAACTGCAAGCAGTGTCTGTATCCCCCCTGCATGTGAGCCAGATGTTCCAACATCTGCATGTTAGCCACATGTTTAAATGGACCCTTAGAAGTTAATACTTCATGTATTTATAGAGCCTTCCCAATGACTGAAATACCAGTATAATATGAACAAACACACAATCAGCATTCAAGCCATGTACCATGAAAACAGGCTCCTTACAGCATGGTAAGTCTCCTTTATGCTGTACTTGGGAACATGCCAGCCTAACCACCTGCTTCTGCATTTCCTTTTAAGTAGCTCAGCCCTTCACTACACAACCTAAATTAGATGTGCACAGCCTTGCTCTTGCACACATGGTTCAAATACTCGCACACCTCTGTATGCAGAATTACAGGCATGTGTGAACCCGCTTTCAAAGGCCCTAATGAGTTCTAGGGATGCAGAACCATGGCCAGGTGTGCAGGAGCTGGACTGTTCCATGTGCAGCTGCAAGACAGAGAAACCAGTTTGGGTGTGTACAATGCTCTGTGTGCAAATTGAAGGCGAACCTTTAAACATTTAAGCCTTAATATCTCTCTGCAGAATGGGGATAACCTTCCCCCCTCTCCAGGCTGTTCTGAGGCTCAGTTCGTTAGCAGGCATAGCACACTCGGGGATCTTCAGGAAAAGCATGCTGCAAAAAAGAAAAGATACACTCACAGTTGTACTCTTTGTACACCAATATGGAAAGGCAAGGCACAGATAGCTCATTGGCCGTGGTGCTTTGGAGCCAGTCTACAGATAAATGTTACTTCCACATCTCCCTCTTCAATTTCTAAGGATTTGTTCATTCCAGCTCTCCTGGGATCATTTCAGATTCTCCCGGGAGTCGGCTTCTACACAAAATTTGTGCCCCATTCTGCAATCTCTAATCATGCACTGCCATTAACTTCAATGATACTTCTCCTGCCAGTGATACTTTGTTACAAAACTAGGCCCTCAGCTTTGATTAAACCACAGCGGGTCTCTTTCAATCATCATAGCCCAATAGATTTGCTCTTTAATTTTTTTGGCATTTTTTGTTCACTTCATTGTTGAATAAAATGCTTTTGAGAAAAGCAAGAGGACCAGTTTGTTTTGCTCTTCAGGAGATGAGTTATAGGGCTTAGCATGCTTTCATTTAGTGGTAAATTATATGACCACAATCAGTTTGAAAAGGAAAACAAACCTTTGTAAATACAGGAGGGCGATTCCCATCCACTACTAGCAATCTCTGGAAAAACTATACCCCATTCTCCTTTCCCAGAATAAAAGGAAAGAAGACCCAAAGCACCCTCATTTTCCAGGTGCAACTAAATGCATGTATATTGCTCTGCAGAAAATGTCCCATGTACGGGTAAATCATACAGAGAGGTTGCTCTGTCCATTTTTCCTGTTCTATCACAGTCAGACAAATGCAGAAGCAAAGAAAAGCCCATGTGAGAGGTTAACAGCCCTGCTGTGGCGGGCAGTATAGGAAGGGGGAGCACTTTAAATTATACTTTAAACCCAGTTAAGTCGCCAGGGCTAGGGTGGGCAATTATTTTGGGCAGAGGGCCGCTTACCCAGTTTTGGCAGGCTGTTGAGGGCTACATGGATAGCCCCGCCCCTTAACAGGTGCCCTGCCCCTTGACAGGTGCCCCACCCCCTGGTCACCATCTTGGGACCAATGTCCCAGGGCCAGCACCGATGGGGCCCAGGGCGGGGCACAGGCTGGCAGGGGTCTCTGGAGCTGGGCTGGGCTGCAAGAGGAGGGAGAAGGGGGAGCTGGCCTGGCTCCATAGAGCCCTTGCCAGCTGGGACCTGACGCTCCTGCCACCCTGGTCTGGGCCCCGCTGGCGCTGGCCCTGGGACACTGGTGCGGGCTCCGTGCTCCCGCTGGCTCCCTGCCCACTCACTCCCAGTGGCCCCCAGCCCTGTGGTACAGCCTGCATACCCCTGACACTCTGCTCACCTGCAGGGAAGAAGCTGGTGCTGAGCATGGGGGAAAGTGGCCCCTCACTAACCCCGTGGCCGGTATTCCCTACTGCAGGAGTTAGCAGCCCATGCAGGGCTGTCTGGAGCAGGCACAGGCAGCCCCACGCAGGCTGCAAGAGGCTACAGCATGGGGCACTGGCCATGCAGTGAGTGAGGGGCTGCTTTTCCCTGTGCTCATCACCAGCTTGTAACCCAGCCCTGCTGCCAGCCTGGGCTCCAAGCCGGCTTCAGGCTCGCCCATTGGTGGCAGCAGCTGCGGCCCCCCTGCTTGCTGCACTGGGCAGTGTTGGCTGCTGCTGCCCACCTGGAGAACACATTGGGCAGCCCAGAGGTGGCAGTGGCAAACATGGGCGAACCCAGAGCCAGCATGAGGCCCAGGCTGGTAGTGGGACCGTGTTACAAGCTGGTGCAAAGCATGGGGGGTGGGAAAAGCCACCTCTTGCCCTCCCCGTGCCTGGCGCCCCACGCTGCAGCCACTTACAGCCTGCCTGGGGCTGCCTGTGCCTGCTCCAGACAGCCCTGCATGGATTATGAGCAGCTGCAGCAGTGAGCACTGGACACGGGGTGGGCAAGGGGCCACTTTTCCCTCCCCCCCATGGTCAGTTTTTCCCCAGGCTCCTTCCCTGCTCCTTCCCAGCACAGAGAAAAGCAGCCCCTCCCCTGCCCCATGGCCAGCACGTCGTACTGTAGCTGCTTGCAGCTCATGGAGGGCTGTCCGTAGCAGGCACTGGCAGCTCCAGGTGGGCTGTGAGCAGTTGCACTGCAGTGCTCTGGCCACAGGGGAGGCGAGGGACCACTTTCGCTGCACCTTCCCATGCTCAGCTTTTCCCCAGGCCACTTTTCCCTGGGCTCCGTCCCTGCCCAGGCTCCTTCCATGCCCTTCCCCCCTCTTCCCCCTTACCTGTGTTTTTGGCACAGGGAAGCCATGAGATCCCAGGCCAGAAGCTCAGGCTGGGGCTTCTGGCTGGGGGGGTGGGGCTGGGAGGGCCCTGGTTTTGTGGGAGCCCACTGGGGCTTCCCCTGGTCCTACTGCCCCTGGTTTCTGTCATTTTTTACAAGAACCAAGGGCAGATAGATTTATTTTCTAAATTTTTAGAGGCATCATGGGCCAGATAGAATGGCCTCACAGGCCGGATCCAGCCACGGGCCATATTTTACCCACCCCTGGGCTAGGGACACAAGTTATACAAACATTGGTTGAAGTGATCAGGAACAAATTTAAACCTGAAGCAGAAGAGAAGTTCAGTGCACTTAAATCACTTTCAAAATGGCCAAAACTGGTTTAAGATAAACCCAGATGGATGTAATAACAGGCTTAACTGATTTAGGTTAAATCAGCTTATTGACCTTCAGTCCCAGATCCCCTCTAGATTCAAGTTGACTCATAGTCCCCCACCATCCCAGGATGCTTTTCACCTCCCCTGCAAGCTCCCCCTCAGAGTGGGCAGGCTAGCCTTGACCCAAGCTGTCTACTGCAGCCAAGCAGGGAGGCACGCTCTAGCACCCCCCAGCTTCTGATCTGAGCTAGTGCAGGCATATGGCTGCATTTCTGGAATCAATAGTGAATGCCTGTTCACTTGCTTATCAGCTCAGTCAATGCAATTTAGACTAATCTGCAAAGATTGAACCCATTCAGCCTCAGGCGTTTTGACTGTCTGTACTTAGCCTAGGCATCCTTGCATTAACTGCAGTGGCTTTTCGGTCAGAGCCTTTGAACCAGATTTTCAGAGATGCTCCTGAATCCACAATTCCTACTGAAGTCACCTCTGTAAATCAAACCCTCAGCAACAGTGGGGTTTGCAGAAACCGGTCTGCCTTTGTAGCTGTCGGGATCAGGAATCCTCTAGCCACGAGGCCTACAGAAAATTCCAAAACAGACTGGGACAGGATGGCAGAGGACAAATGTGAGCTATTAAGATACTGAATACTTTATTTCTGGGACCTTGATTTGTTCTGGCCATCCAAAACAGTGTGGTTCATGGGTATATGGCACATAAGGAAGACGCAGAACTCATAAAGAAGTGGCATACCACAGGGGAGAGGCCAAGCACACAAGACACATGCACACACCCTGCTAACAGGGAAACGCACAAATGGTTGTTACTTACAGATTAAAGTGAAACAGAGCAGTGGCCCTTCACTCTCTAACCAAGCATGGTTTGAGCTCCATGGACGTGTACAAAAGGCATCGTGGCTTACTACACTGATGAGAGGCAGGAGGAGCTCCTGACTGCTAATCTGGGGTCTGCCCATCTGACTCGCTTTATGACCTCGATTCAATCACTTAACCCCACTCAAATCTCAAGCTCCCCTCCATGAGGCAGAGATTTTACTGATGACCAGGCTGACCAAGGAGCCATGGGAGCTGACTGTACGGGGCTTTGGAAAGGTACAGCACTGTGCGAATGCTCAGAGTGTGTCCCCACTTCTATTAGCAACGGCCTGGGGGGATGGTGGCAAGGCTAGCAGGAGAGGGCTGGTGGGGAACAGACCTTCCTGTGGGCTTCCTGGCCCTTCTGTTCCCTGCCCTGGACTGTCTGCAAAGAGGGACTCTCTCTAACACAGCCCTCGCTTTTCTTTTCCAGAGACTGGCGAGGAGGTGACACTTGTTCCCTTACCCCAGTCAGCTCCTAATGCTCAACATGGGACTATGTACACCCAGCCTGGGCAGCCCCCACCCCACGGATCCCAACCCTGCGAACTCCAGGGGTCCTGGGGAAGAGGAGCGAAAGTCATGACTTTTCCTTACCCTTTCCTTTCAAATGATCTGACCCTTTTTTGGCTTGAAGGAACCCCATGGTCCCCTCTGCAAGCCATTTGTAACCAACACATCCCACAAGAAACCAGAATGTGAGCTATTTCACTGGAGAGGCTGATGCCTCTTTACTTTTCTCTACTCACGTCCATGAAGAAGCCAAAGAGAAAAAGAGGAAGTGCAGGTGGGAAATGTGAACAAAGAAAATAAAAGGAGTACGTACAACTGGTGCCTGTTCCCGTGACTTTTTATATACGTGTGACCTCACTGGCTAAATGAGATGAGATCAGAAACACGGCACTGTTTCTGGGTCGAGAGTCTCTAAAACGTGCCCATGGTGGGAAACCTACCTTTGTGAGGCTGGCCGTTAGCACCAGCCATTAGCACAGCACGGCCATGGCAAAGCAAGCTCTCTCCTGCAGTTTTGGGGTGCAGGCATGTTTGCACCGAAATCTCCTCCCGTCGTCCCAGGGAAGCCATGCTGGCATCCTAAAGAGGTTTGCTCTCCTGCTGCTATACTACCGTGCCAAGGACGTGCCAGAATGCATGCACAGCTGGCTCTACGTCTGTGATCCTACAGTCAGAGACTACGGCTCTCCTGAGTACGGATTAGCCATCGTTTAGGCACAGGTCAGCAAGGGAAGGTAGTTGGCCTTGGAGCACGGTTCATTTGACTTACAGTCTGGGTTACGGAAAAACGTGACCAATAGGTGGGAATTAGTTCTAGTCCGTGCTGAGCAAGCCTGATTCACTCTATGAGCAAAGAGATAACGCAGTTCAAATAGATTCGGGAACCCTGTAGCCTCTTTCTGCACAGCTAAATGCAAAACTCGGTGAATGATTATTTCCCTCCTATCATTTTTTTTCGTTTTATTCGTCCTCGCAGGCCCCGCTGGGCCTCCATGGCGAGGGCTTCTCCAGAGCTCTGCAGTACTGCTGGAGGAGTCACTACTTCTGCTGCAACCGGCCTCCTGCCAGGCAGATTTTAAAGGCAGTTCCACACTGTCTTTCCAACTCAGATAAAGCACCATAAGGCAAAGTGGGGGGAAAAAACACTTCGTTTGACCTGGTGTCCAATTAAATATCACTTAGTCGAAGAGACTGAAATCTGGGATTACGTAATCTTGAAAAGGAAAATAAAGTGAGACTGCCCAGGAATCATCTAAAATAACGACTTGGGACCTTCTGTTCTCTCAGTGTTGTCACACAAGAACAAGAGGACATTTGGGTTAGGAACACAAAAAATATGACCTAGAAAGGGACCGCTTGGGTCATTAAGTGCAGTCCCCTGCAGTCACAGAAAAATCCATGGGGGTTTACAATAATAGCCACTCCAAGCCTTTGCACACACTACAAGCCACAAAGTGTCCTCCCCTCCACAGCCCCAGCATGCTATAATGAACTAGCCTCTTTAGTGCTGAAAATCAAAGGCCTAAATAACTAGGGGCACCTACACACACAAGCAGCGAGGCTGCTCCAACAGGCTGTAATTACAGAGCCTCAGAGCAGACTCGATTAATCAATTAATCAAGTCTGCCGGAGCATGGTAATTACTGTGCTCCAGCAGACTCCAGTGTCTCGTGTATCAGCACTTCTGTGCTTAAAAATGGTGGGAGCGGGGGGTCATAGGCAACTCGTGCCCCTGCTGCGACCTGTCCTGACAACTGGTGGGGGGAGGCCCGCAGCCAATCCCGCTGACCGGGGAGAGGGCAGGGGGGTCCCCACTTGGGCAATCCCATTAAGACCAATTGCTGTGGCCAATCACTGCAATCGCTGCAGCCGCTTCTGGAAGCAAGCACCAGCCGATCACTGCAGCCGCTCCAAGAAGTGGCCACAGTCGCTCCCGGAAGCGGCTGCAGTGATTGCAGTGATCGCCAGGGCTGCCCCCCTGCGTATTGCCTAAGCTGCGAGTGCAGCCAGTCAGGGAGTGCACCGCTCTCAGGGGTGCACGTGCGCCCCCGTGCATCCCCTACACACTGTCACTGGCAGCGGTGCTTAAAGTACACCTGCCCCATTTTAAGGTGCAGGGATGCTGATACATGAGACGCTCCGGGCACTTTAATTAGAGCAGCTCTCAGACATGCCGACAGGCCTGACACTCCCAGAGCACGTGTATGAGTGCTCGACAGTGCCACAGGCAAAGAGCAGGGGAGACCAAGGGCATCCGGTGACGTTTGCAGCCCTGCAGCAAAAGAGCATTGTTAAGAGAGCAGACCTGGACAGTGGCAAAGTCATCGCCAATACAAGGAGATACTTTTGCATGTCACGGCTTAAGAAAACTATAGAACTCCCTGCTACAGGAAGCTACTGTGGCCAAAATAATTGAGTGAGACTCAAACAAGGACCAGGCATTTATATGGGAGGCAGGACTATCCAGAGTTACAGAAATGAATGATAAAAAAAAAATGCTGGAAATGATATTAACTCTCATGAGGTGCTGCTCAAGCTATTTGCTATGAGAGAGCAGGAGCAAGTCCAGGCAGCGGTAGTAATTAAACCCAGGAGCAGAGCCAGGGAGGTGCAGCAGTGCAAGTGCACCCCACTTTGATTCATCCTCCTCCCAAAGTTTAAAACCAACGGCCCGGCAGCGGCAGTGGCATTTCTAGGCAGGCAGCCGTAAAGCAGACAATTGACTTCATGGTTCATTACATTCCTCCTGATTCCTTCTAACCTCTTGAATCCACAGATGTTAACGACCCTCTCTCCCTTTTTAATGGTTAATGTTCCACTAATTTAGCCATCCTTTCTTCTGCAGTTCTGCTGTCTGTTAGCTGCTGTTGGTAATGTAGCTCCTATTTCACACCTTTACAGACTGGACTGTTTTTAACTCTAGCTAAAAACATTAACTCGGGTGTGGAAATAACTTTCATTGAAGTATTGAATACACTGCCAGGATGTTGTTTCATGAATCTGAAAAAGAGATGTCCATTTAATTCTAATGACTAATAGAACAACATATTTTGATGATTTTTGCCTGGTGTGTTGTGTTCGTTATACTTAATACATGATGATGTAGCAAACAGATTTGCTTCTGCTCCTAGCTTAAGCTGAAAACTAGCATCCTAGGCCGCTAGCTTATTAGTAAAGCTTCCAGGTTCTTTTCATTTGATAAAAACATGCATTGTGTTATATGTGACGATGCACATCATCTGCACCCCCTTTTCATAAGCCTAGATCCACCCATGCTCACATCTGTCCACTCTAGTGTTATGTCTTCCTCAGAGGCATCTGGTGCTGGCTATTCTCAGAGACAGGACACTGGTCTAGAAGGACTTCATGTTTACTCCAGCCTGGCAAGACCCATGTTTGGGTACCAATTTCATTGTTCAGCCCTCGCTGCGGGAAGGTGGGCTACATCGCCTGGAAGATCCTTCCTGTCCCAAGCTGTGGAACTTCTTTGGTATGGGGCTGTGCTTGGCCAGGGGTAAGTGCACACATAGCAAGTACAGAGGAAGGGAAGAGGGTGTGAAGAGCTGAATTTGCTTTCCTGGAATATAATGGAGCATCTCACAGGGTGCATCTACACAAGACACTGACTGCACAGTAGTGTTGCATGGCAAAAACCGTGCCAAGATGCTATTGCACAGTAGTATTAGGCAACTGCACAGTAGCATCACTTAAAAGGCATTCGCCAGTACTACTGCACAGTAAATCCGGTTACTGCACATTTATTTAGTACCTTTATGAAATGTGCAGTAACCACTGTGCAGGAGCATCCACTGAGCAGCAGAAGAGCCCAGTGCAGAGCAGTGGCAGCAGCACGGACTAACCTGGAACGTGGTAAGCAGACTGTATGGCAGGGGTTGTAAGAAAGAGAGGAAACAGAACCATCCTGAACCCCTTTCAAAAGTTAAGTCCATTTAGCTAAGCCCCCACCCCTTCCCCAACTTTCTTCTACCCCCATGTTGCTTGTGGAGGGCTTGTCTGCATTCACATATTTGGGGACACATCCAACATAAAAAAGTATGTGAAACTTGGGCCTTGTACAGACATTGTTTCTCCTGGGAATGCTGCTGCTCTCCCTGGAGAAACCATGAGCATACAGATGTAAAAATGACAGGTAAAAATGACCACACTGGGAAAAATATAACCTGGCAACAGCCACGGCTAAATCACTCCCAGGAGACTTTCTCCTGGGATAGTGAATGTCTGAACATGTTGCGGCTTGTCTTAGAAGAGCTGGTATGTTATTATCTGCATCATTCACCTTAGCAGATAATAACATACCAGCTGAAAGGCCCCCATGGTTTTAGTGTGACGTCCCTTTTAAAGCTCGTTGGTGAAAGGGCAGCCTCAGCTTTATTCAGAGACAGGAGGAAGAAGCTTCAAAGAGACAAGGGAATAGCGACCTCAAGGCATAAGCCAGGGAGCTGGCTGTTCTAGAGGATGAAAAGGGATCAGACTCCAAATGTCAGGGCAGAGACGTTCAGGGCAGATGGACGAAAAAAGAAAGAAAAGCCTGGTTAGACTAGGAGGAGGGAGGGGGAAAAAAATAAAAACAAGATGCGGAGGCATTTCACATATGCCCCTGAGCTGGGGAGTCTTAATACAAATCCCTTGATGCTTGCTCATCTTCCTGGCTGCTGCCAAAAACTCAGGACAGCAGATACGGGGGAAGCGGTAACGTGTCCTTCATGGGGCAGACAGTGCCCACGAAGTATACAGTTGTTTATGTGGAGGCCTACACCTGTAAGGCGCTGCGGAGATGCACGCACAGGGAACAAGGTGCCCAGGCAAATCTGTTTTAGAACGATGAAGGTATTTCTAGTTTCAACAGATCTGCTTGATACAAAGCACGTCCAGATACCTGAGTGCCCAGCTGTTAGGATGGGACTTGCCCTGGCTTTTCATGATTTCATTAGGTTCTCCCTAATGTTTGACATTTTTACCATGACTAATAGGTGATTTTCCCTCAAAATGTACCGTGATGAAATCACAATTCTTAAGCACAAGAGTACAGCCCCCAGGCTCTCTGGGTTAAAGTGAGTCCTGGCAAACAAGAGCACAAAGGGAAAAATTCAACCACAAAGGATTATGCTGGCAGATCACAACAGACATGCTTGCGCACTCACCCTGAAAAGCCACAGGCACCGAACTTTGGTGAACAGCAGAGCATGTGAAACGATCTTCCCTGAGAGCCGAGCTCAGAAGTGGCCCAGGTGGGCTCTGTCTGAGACGGATCTCCGTGCTTGGTAAGATTAAATCCTTTGTTGATTACCTGTCCACCTCTGCATATCAACTGAGACTGTTTTGTAACTCATGTAAACCAGGGCATTCAATCAAGCATCAAGGATTGCAGGGATCTCAAGGCTATGTTTCTTCCATATGCTAAAACCACTGTTTTCTCAGTCCAGGAAACATTTTCTGCATAGGCCTGCGTGGAAGACAGACAGAGGAAGACAGAGGAAACTGGATCTGATGCTCCTCGATTGTAACATGTGCAAGTAATGCTTCCTGTCATCTGGGGTGGGGTAGGAAATCACAACTTATCCCAGGGGTGTTGACCTGGCCATGCTCCCACATGAATTCAACACCTCCTGCATGTACTGCAGCAACGTGATATACCTGGTTGCAAACACTTTGGCACATAGGAAGCTCCAACTAGTACACAATGCTGTAGTGTGTCTCTTGAGCAACACAGGCCTCCAAGAGCAAATTGAACAATGCCTTCTATTCCTTACATCGGCTTCTTACTAACCTTGAACTTGACTCCTTATCTTCAACATGTTCAATGGCACAGGCCCAAGATGTCCAAATGATTGACCAAAGCTCAGAGATGAAAACTGGAGCTGAAAGCTGCATTCCCGCTGGCGTAATGGAACTGTCTACAACCAAGACAGAACTCTTCTGCGATGAAGACAGAACTGCCCCATTGTCTTTGCTATGACCCGCTGGGCAGTGGGGGCTAGGGTTATAAGGTGCCCCTGCCCACCTTTCACTGGGGAAGCAACTGGCCTGGCATTTCTGGGGAGCTGCCCAGCCACAGGCAGCCCCACCAGGTCACCCTTCCCCAGCAGGGTGCAGCTTCAGGTCATGTCCAGGACCAGAAGCCCCCTACCATCCCCAGAGCCCCTGCCCTTACTGCCATGGTGTTTCTGAGCAGCTTCTGGATCTCTCTGGCTGGCTCAGCCCTGAAAACCTGGGCTAAAATGGAGCCATATGACATATGACTGCCTCATCAGGTCTGGCCTGCACCTGCTGGCTGCCCTGCTGGCACTCAAAGCCCTTAAAGTGACAGGCACCAAAGGCACTCTGTCACACACTGATAAGTGTCATTCTATATAGAATAGAATAGAACAGGATAGACTAGAAACCCTTTTCTTTAGGATTTCTATATGGGACTCCCAGGTTCCAGCAATGTTATGCCAAATGAGCCAGGTGCATGGAGCTCAGACATCTTCTAAGCAGAGCCAGAAAGTGTGACTCTATGCAGAAAAGTGACCTTATAAAAATGATGGCTTCTTGGCCAACAGATCTGTTCCCCACCTATATTTCATGTCCGGCACTTGCCTGACAATACATTTTATTTTATTGTTCTTTGGTCTCTGCAGCCCACACAGCTATGAGGTAGGGAGCTGAAGTGTATTTCCACCCCGGGTAGCATCAACACAATTAGTTTATAGTTTCAGAAGGAATTAGTTGCAGAGCCAGGCACCTCCCTCTTTGAAACACTGTGATTGCTATAGAGATGGGCAGGTGTCAGTAACCGCATAACACAAAGAGCTTGCACAGGTAAAACTCAGGGCTGCATTTGGCTTGCAAAACCTCTGTTTCAGGTGGCAAGGAAGAAAGACACCACTGTAGCTCTAAGTATGCAGTAGGACGGGCAGGTGGGGGGTCAATATGGAATCCCCCCGAAAAAATAAATAGGGCACCTCACAGCAGCAACGTTGCAGGGTCACTTTTCATAACAGAACCCCAAGCTATGCACACAGACAGAGGAGTTATTACATTCCCTGCTGTCAGCTATGACAAGGGTGAACAAGGCAGTTCCAGAGGTGAATGAGGTGCCCTTTGTCTATATAAAACGGCCTATGTGTCACCTACCATGAAGAAAGCACCACAAAACGGGCAAAGGCCACGTAGTTACAAGGAAGCGGATCCCTCAACCTAACCCCCACTGTATTTTGTCTTTCCTCTTTGCTCTTGGGATTGCCTTTCTAAGTATGAAGTTGATACAGCTGTCCCAGATGCAAACCCACTGGCATCCCATCTGGTACCTTCAAGTGACAACACACAAACAGTTGTATGACTTCCATGTCAAGCATAACAGGCGAGCTCCGAATGCCTGCTAATATTTGGGGACTAACGAAGGCTGGGTTTGGAAGTGGGGAAGGGAAGCACAATAGGTCAAAATGCATTTTCTTTTAATGCCAACTGGGGAATTATGAAAAAATGCTGCATTCCGAACCCAGCACATAATGCTGGCCAATTTTTGTGCACTCACAAAACCGGGGAAGTGACCTCGGAGGAAAATGGCAATATAATAATGGAGATCATAAACAAGATAATGAAAACATGTAATTCAGCACAATAAAGAAATGTCATTATGACCTGCTTTTTGCTGTTGGCCACCATTCAATAACTGGTAATTTAGCCATGAAGGAACTTATTGCTATGCATCTGTGATCTGTCAGAAACAGTTCTCAATTGAAACATACAGTTACTGCTGTTCTTTGATCTACTGTTGTGTATGGGACTTTATATTCTGTTTGTGCACAGAGTGCTCCTAACTGGAAAAGTTTGTACTCTTTAACACAAGAACCATACAGTGTAGTACACTGGATCATTTATAATATTAACCAGCCCCTTTTTAAACTTTAGCCTTTCAAATGGACACCCAAGTGCAACACAGACATGATGTACATTTCATGTGGTATTTGAAAAAAAAAATTAGGCAATATTTAGTACTTTCTACCGCGTCGTTTGGGTGAGGGACTCAAACCAGCCAGGAGCATCATTTTAGAATCTGGCTTAGAAACTGGAAAATAATTTCTGCAAGTACTAAAAATTATTGGACGCATTTTAATTTCTTTGAAAAATGCCTCTCAGCATTTTGGTGCTGCTTCTTCCTGTCACACAAGATAAATTCCATTTATGAAATAAACTAAGCATCCCTCTTCGCACACATGATATAGTTAATTGTTGTATCGAGCCACCTTTGATAGAAGTCTATCTAGAACAGTGATCCCCAACCAGAATGCACAGCATGAAATTATATGGGCCGGGTACAGACATTATGCTTTTACCAGTATAAGTGATCAGAAACTGGTCTATACCCATAACAGAACAGAAGTTCAGCATACAAAACCAGCTATATACATAGCACATTAGGGGTGTGTGAAATGGGCCATATTTGATTCAGTTTTGGCCCAAATCAGGGACAGTGATTCGATTCATTGATTCAGATCACTGTCCCCAATTCGATTCGACCGAATCCGAATCTGAAGATTTGATGCTGATTCGGAGAATCAGTGATTCAGCCATAGACACAGCTTTACATGTTTTTTCTACAGACCTCGAGGTACCGGGCGGCTCGTGAAGACTGAGATGCTGGGGTGGATGGAGCGTTCCACAGGAGTGCAGGGGTTTCCCCAGCATACTTGGCAGCAGACCCAGAAGTGGACCAGAAGCACTTTCGGTCCACTTCCGGGTCTGCTGGGGAGTGCACTGGGGGGCCCCCCGCCCTCCCTAGCTCAGCAATCAGCTGCAAGGGGGACCTCAGGTGCCCCCCCAGACCTAGGAGGCACCAGTCACTGAGCCAGAGAGGCACGAGGGTGGCCGCCAGTGCACTCCCCAGCAGACCCAGACGGGGACCGGAAGTGCTTCTGGTCCACTTCTGGGTCTGCTGCCAAGCACACTGGGGAGCCCCCATGCTCCTGTAGAAGCATCGCAGCATTCATCAGCCACTTGATACCTAGAGCAGGGGCAGGCACAAAGCACTCACAGAGTTTTGGCAAGCCATCGAGAGCCTCAAGACGGGCAGCCAGGGGCAGATAAATATTAATTCTCTAAATTGTTCAGGGGTCCCGCAGCCCAGATGGAATAGCCTGGCAGGCCGCATCCGGCCCGGGGGCCACATTTTGCCCACCCCTGACCTAGCAGTTTGTAGAAAAAACATTCAAAGCTGTGTCTATGACCGAATCTTTCCTAATCGCTCCAAATCGATTTGAAGGGTTCCAATTCTATTTGGAGAGATTAAAGGGTCTCCTGATTCGATTCGCATTCAGAGATTAGGACTCCGAATCAGGGACCGAAGCATTCCACAGCCCTAAAAACAGAACAGAAGTTCGGCACACATAACCTGGTGTAAAAACGGTGGAACCTGGTCTAAGATTTGGTCCCCCACCAAAGGGCGAATGTGTGTTTTGGTCACTATTGGTCGAAATTATGCTGTTTACAGAAAACTGCACAACTCAGATTGATTCTGCCTCGGTAGAGAGGCATTTTTGCCTGTCTGTACCTACCTTTGGCTGCCACACAATATTAGGGGCACAAATAACTGTACATGATTCATAAGAAAAATCTAGAGATTTAAATTAGGAATACGTTGTGTTAAAAGTATACTCAGGTCTTTGCAACAGAAGAATTTCTCTATTATTTTTCTGTAGTCAAGAAATGAGTGAAAGCTAAGTGCTAGAGGAGCCTTGAGTCTAACGAGGGGTGCCTTGAGTCTAACAAGGTAGAAAAACACTCCCAGACTGAGTTTCTGCTTTAGTGGCTATCAGTACTCTCCTGGATGAAAATCAGATCATGCTTTTTTGGCCTGAATTTTCAAAGTTACCTTTGCAACCATGAGAGCCAGACAAATGAAAACTCAGATTCTGCTGCTTGACAAGGGAACTGGGCACTGGTGTAAGGATCGGACCCATTCCTTAGATGCAACTTAAGCATCTTCAGTTTGCTTATCTCACTTCCCTCTGGCCTCATAAGTCCTTTTTCCTGCACAAACAGTCTGTGAATTTATGAGTAAAGAGCTGTAAAAGACTTGCACATATTTGTGAATCCAGCCCAGAATGAAGCAATCATTTCCTATTAGCATGTCCTTAGATGAATACAATAAGCCAGTGTTTTTCATTTCCAATTTGTTTTGTTCTGTGCAAATGGACTTAAAGAGATAAAGGAAATACAAAGAGTGCTCCCAGATGCATTTGTGAAGCAAGATTTGTCAATTGGTATGGCAAGGGTATCAGGCTGGCTGCCACTCCTAAGACTTTACGTTCACGACTTATTAATTGTATCAAATTTTCTGCTTTTAATTAAATAGTGAACATCTGACTTTGTTAAATTTGGGATGTGATCAAAACATATAGCTACTACCCAGCGCTGCTCCATGGCTGTCAGATTCAGCTGCAAGCATTTACTTCTTTTAACAAACAGGACATATGGAACAAGATGACAAATTAAATTAGATCATATTTCTATTTCACTTCCAGTTAATGGAAGAAAAATGGCAGGTCAGGTATAAAATATGTAGCTTGTCCTAATAAGGCAAATTAGTTTAGAAAAACATGACCTACTCATAAATGGGAATTTAGGGAGGCCCAGACTTGCAAATTCAATCCAACTCAATAGGAGTTTGCTATGAGTAAATACTGTAGGATTTGGCCTGTGAAAGGTAACACTATACTTTCCACTACAATCTAGATTGTACAATTAAATTCTACCCACTTTCAACTCTCTTGTGCATTTGAACTGTATATAATACTCTTTACTTCCTGTCCTAAACTGATAACATTGGGCTATGCTGTCCTAGGCCTCCTCAGGGTTCATGATGAGCAAATCCATTCCTGACTGCAGTGTCTGCAAAAGACTTTGCTATCCGTCAAGATAAAAGGCTTTATAAACATGTAAGTATTTATTAGTAGTAGTATTCTAATTCATATGGAGTTTCGAAAGCTGACATTTTCATGAGCACAACATGTACATTCGTAGTAGAGGCATGAGAAAACAAGCATTTTCAAAATGGCTTTGTAAGAAGTGATGACAGTAATTCTTTCAATTAAACTTTAAATCACTGCGTGCGTTGCATTCTTACACCACAGCAATCTAACCAGCACATTTCTAGTTTGGGCCATGTAGCTGAAGGCACATTTTATGCCTAAATTCTCTGCAACTGTATCCTAGGCATGTTTTATAAAATACAGCCCAGTCAGGACTGGACCCAGGCACGGGCGAACTGGGTGACCGCCCGGGGCCTAGACAGAAAGGGGGCCTGAAAATGGTTATTTTTTTCCTGCTGTCCGATTAGTATCATCGTTATTTCTGGTACCGAAAGTTCACGCAGGGCTGCCAGGTGTCTAGGTACGGTGCTGACCCTGGGGTATATTCCCAACATCAACGAGGGGCCCTGAAATCACCCTTATCTATCTCACAGCTCTGCAAAGCTTCTCCAGCTAATACCTCCATGGCCCAATACGGGCACAACTAAGAGAGGAGAGGTAGATGCAGTGCGTGCAGAGAGCTCCCGGGGCTAGTCCCAGCTCCCGGGGCAGAGCTAAAGCCGCACCAGCGTATACCTGACCTTTGTATATTCAGGTTTTCCGAAGGTTTATCTAGGACTTCCCTGAACTCCTCACTTGCTGGCTTTCTGAGTTCTGGGTTTTTTCCACTTGGTTTTCTTGGAAGAGCACAGGTTACTACCGGGCAACCTTAGCTCTGCCTTGACGAAGAGTAGGGCCCTCCACAATCACAACACACAAACGAGGAGACAATATAAGGCTGAGAGGACCCCAGTGCCCCCACCAGCCTCCCCTTTCGCCTTTCCTTCCTTCCACCCCATCTTCATTTAGCTCACTTCTTGCTTACCTCTCCTCCTTCCCTTGGGCTCTGCAACCCCCTTGCCCCAAAGCACTACCTACCCCAACCCCTCACCCTACCCCTATCTCTCGTGGCTTAATCCATGCTAGTGCGCTGCTATTCCCAGCTGGAAAAAAGCAGCGATATCCTTGCATCTGCCACAATATAGTTCACTTTATTCTCTCTCAGGAAATGGTAAGAGCCCCGCTTCGCATTTCCCTGCCTGCCCCTTCCCAGTCCTTTCATAGAGGCCGATTTTGCAACGTGCCAGCGGAGGATTCTCAGGATGGTCAACACCGCACGTCGTGCAGGGATACACAAGCTAGGTCGGGTGTCCACAGCAATCGACCACAGCAGCACAGCACCCCGCAGAGGCTGGTTTATCCTCCTCAGCAGGCTTTATTGAGCCCTATGGACTGCGTGCTATTGCAGTTAGGTGGCTTCCCAGCGTGCAAGCTCTGCATGGGACCATAGCGAGTAGTGCAGTTATACCCGCAGATCGGACCTATGGCTCTGGTTCTACGACCACAGCGTGTCCACTGATTCACAAAGATCCTGTGGCCACGGGCTCTCTGAAATCCCTCTTGCCTGGACGTGCTGCACATGCACGTTAGACAAGCACCTAACGGGGTTACTTAACTGCAGCACTCTTTCCTGCCCAGAGCAGGGGTCGGACTCGATGATCTAATCGGTCTCTTCTGACCCTAGAAATCTATGAACTCTATTTCAGTCTCCTTGGGACCCTTCACTCTAGACAGTTAACCTCTTCCTCTAATAACAGGTTTGAAGGAGATGAAACATCGAGTGACCAAGGTCACCTTGGGAGACAACAACAGGCATAGATTTACGAACACAAAACAGAAAAATAAATCCCCCCCCCCCCAAAAAAAATAAAACATAAAATAGCAAACATTACAAGAAACTTTTGATTTTGTAAAATTTATTTTGGGGAAACTGGATCTTGGGACCTGCTTGTTCAACTCCCCTCCTCCCCCCACCAATGTAGACTATCTATCACGCCTGCACGAGTTACAACAAATATCAAGATAATCCAATACAGCGATATGGACTATATATATTTTTAAAGCAGCTTAGCAAGGCTCCAAAGTAGGAAATAACCAATCTATAAAAAGTGCATGTCCTTATCCACCCATAAACCTGTTATGCACTTTGATCCCCATTCAGGCTCGGTTTGAACCGAGATGACCACCCTTTTCGCTTTTCATTCTCGGAGGCAGTTTTTAATTCTGATTCTCAAACTTGCTCCTGCAAAAGCCAAAGCAATGTGCATCTATTGCATTTTTCCATGTTAATGTTTTAAAAAGCTACAGAGGTTTTATGCTTCTTTACTCTTTCATTGTTTTAATGTGCAGCGTTCTCCTAAATGGGACCCTTCACTCTAGACAGCTAACCTCTGCCTCTAACAGCAGGTTTGAAGGAGATAAAACATCTTGGAGTGACCAAGATCACCCTGCAACAAAACAGAAAAATAAGTCCCGCTCCTCCTAAAATAAACCGTAAAACAACCAACATTGCAAGAAACTTTTGATTTTGTAAAATGTATTTTGGGGGAACTGGATCTTGGGACCTGCTCGTTCAACTCCCCTCCTCCCCACACAAATGTAGACTATTAAACTCTCTGTCACACCTGCATGAATTACAACAACTATCAAGGCGATCCAATACAGCTATATGGAATTTAAAACATCTGCAAAAGTCATTGTTTAAGCAGAAAGCGCTTCTCAACCTTAAATTGAGCAGAGCTGGCACTCAGCTACACTATAGCGAAACACTCACATGTTCAGTTCAAAGTGGACAGCAAGAGCCTGGCGTGAAGGAAGGAGTTATATCTTGGGAGTCTGAGCCAAATGTTTCTATTGCAAAAGGTAAAGATGTAACCAGGCTTTCTACAATGTATGCCGGGTTTAATTGTCTAGTAAGATGCCTGCAAGGCTCTACCCAGTGATTAATACAGTGTCAATCTTTCTTGCTATTTCAAGGGATAGTAATATGAATACCAGATATTAAACAGGCATTCAAATACCTTCCCAAAAGTGTGCTCTTTCAGGAAAGCTATTGCCTTTATATTGGCTTACAAATTGCAAGAGGGTTGTGGGGAAAGCTCACATCCAAAATAAACGTACAGACATACCAAAAAGCCCAGATGCCCTCTCACATCCAATAGCAAAGACCAGTATCAAGCTCAGGCATACGTTTTGTAGTAGATATTAACCAGCATTACTGGTAAGTTTGGTTTGGGGTTTTTTACAGTGGCTAAAACTGGTGAGATATTTCATAGACCATTTAAGAAAATGGCTCCTCCATCAAGGCTAGACACTAAATTTTAGATTTAATGTAACAAAGGTCAGAGAAGGAAAAGTCAGACAAGGACAAAAGTATGATTACTTCATAGATCTGGTTGGAAGATGTCAAGGGTGGCTCCCAAGATTTGTTTTTAATTGCTTTGTTTGGCATATCCAGCAATCTTAAAAATAGCTTTGTACCTCCATCCCCCCACAAATGGCCTTCGTTCATTTTGCATAACATTTTTCTTCTGACAAAAGATTTGGTTTTGTACACTGAAACGGTCTTTGAGCTAAAACGAGAAAAACAGAGCGTTTTCCCCAAAAGGAATATTTTCATAGAGCATTTTCAGTTCGTGCAGAAAGCCATTTTTCATTCAGAAAATATTTCCATGGAAAACTTTAGACAAACACTTCCTCCCATGTAACAAATGGTATGAGATTGTATAAATAACATCTGTAGCATATAAGCACAAGGGGGCAGAATTAAGCCTGCGTGAGCAACCTTAATTATGGTGATTCTTGATTTTTTTTTTTCTATTCGATTTTCTCGTTTTTAAAAGCAAGCTGGAAAACAGAAATGACCTCAAGGGGAACCCATACCCACTCCACCCAGCGTGGTCGGCAGGGCAAGCCTTAGAGCCAGAGCAGAGATTTCTTCCGCTTTCTGTCAGCTTATACAGATCTCTATAACCTGAGCTACGTGATTATTGTCCCAGGGCTGCTTTACTGGTCCCGTGGTGGGAAACGAGAACCCTCTTTGCCAGTGGGCTTCACAGATGTCTGCTGGCAGCAGAAGTATGTGAGATTCGGGGATCCTGGGCTCCATTTCAGGGTTTATGGGATGCTGGGGTCACAGGCCATTCTGCCCCTGCCTCTCCAAAGCCTGACGCTTGCTGGACCATTATGTTACACCACGTATCCTTGCCCCCATTCGTCCCCAAAACCCCGCAGCTCCTTGCCCTACCCCCATACTACCCATGCAACACTCCTGGATTCACACTCCAGACCCCGTCCCTGTCCCAGACCCCCACGTTTATGTCCGTGCCCCAGTTCCCCATCCACCCTGAACTCCTCATCCCAGTCCCCAGCCTGACTCCTTGTCAGACCTCTTTCTCTTGGTGTCCCATCAACTGCCCTGTGTGCCAGGCCAGCAGGGAGGCTTTTGCCCATGTCTGGTGCCACATTGGCTTCTGGCTGCCAGAAGAAACAACTGCATGGAGTACCGGACTCGGGTCTGTGATCTTGGGATGCTCAATCCAGCCAGCCTCTATGGATAATTTAGCTGCTGAATACTAACAAGCCCTTAACAAGCACGTGCCATTCAGAGCCTCAGGTCTTGGCTAAATTAGGGGAAAGAGCAAACTTTTAGAGAGTGCCTGACAAATTCCAAACTCTCTAGATACAGCAAATCCAGAGCTCACCCGCAAAACGCCTGCAGTGCTGTAGGACTTTTTTTCAACCTGGGCAAACCAATGTATTTCTCTCTGACCTCGTTCTGCGAAATAGCTGAATGGAGCCTGGGGCAGACACAGCATGGAAAATTGCATGTTCGCTGGTTAAAAGATATACACAGCTGGAAACAGAGCCTTACTGGAGAACGGATCGCATAACCTCATGACAAGCAGCCCGAGTAGTGATCCCTGTGGTTCAGAGAGTTTTGGCTGGTCCCAGGACCCTGAAGAGCCTGCGCCCAGGCGGGCTTGCTGCAGTTTTCTTTTGTCGGTGCACGTAGATCAGGGAGGAGCTGACATCACAACATGTAATTCCTGCTTTTTGTCGTGAAAATTTGTCTCAGAACATATCATCTCTGAGCTAGAACTGGAAACTGTGTAGGGCTGGCTTGGAAGAAAATATCAATATTAGATGATACCTCCTGGATCTCATCAGAGTTCACAAACCAAGGCACGTTCAGTCTACTTACTACGGTTACTTGGAAAATGTTAAGGGGTACCATGATGGCAGAAGCATTTGAAATGCCTAGACATGAAAGCCTCGTTTCAGAAATGGGGCTGGTAAGCCAGCACTACTGAGCCATGAGACTGATGATAAATATGGTGGTGACATATCCCCACGTGATCATTGGGATGCCCCAGGTGTGGTCACAAGAGATGCGGTGAGACACGAAGGTCTTGATCTCCTGCAGTCACCAAAGGGCGAATTCTCCCAGCGGGCCACCACTGTTATGTGCGCAGCATTGCGTGTGATGAATGGGATGAATGTGGCCTGCAAACCTGAATCGCTCACCAGTCCAGTGACTTAAGCTGTAAATGCAAATTTGGGGCCTGCCATTATTTGCACCTACCAAAGAGTTGAAAATCAGAGCTGGAAATGACCCCCTTTTGCAAGGATAGATGCGTAACCTGGAATAACCTGGCCGTAATTCCATGCAGTGCTGCATGCTGTTAGCAGCTGCTTTGTTCCACCGCTGGGGTGTCTCCATTTCAGTTGTGAGCAAATACATTTCTGTACGTCTGAAAGTGGAAAGTTGCTGTGGGATCACTTGGGATGAAAGAGGCTCTATGTTAGAAATGTCAGTTATTCAGCAGGCACAGTAGCCACTCTTTATACATGCATTTCTTAACTAGTTTTAATTTTTTTTTTTTTTTATTGGTAATACTCAAAGGCACCAGTAGAAGTTTAAAGCTGTTCGGGGGCTGTAGGAGGGGATAAAAAAAACAAGTATCTGGAACAATCCGATTTCTATATTATTTGTCACCCCTTGCAACCTGAAAACAGGCACATCAATAAACCACATTTATTTTAAATAAGAAAATGAATTTGCTCCCAGGCTGGTACCTTGTGCCAAATTACAGCTAGCAATAAATATTTACAGGCAGGTTATAAACCCTTGCAAAACGGGGCTTAACGCAGCAAAGCTTCAAGATCCCTCCTGTCCGTGGGACCAGTAGATGCCGCTAGAGAATAGTGAGTTTGCTGCCTGGCAGAAACCCTGCACGGGACGAGGTTTTCAACCCCACTCTTGCCCCAGGCTGCAGAGACGCTACCTGACCCATCACGTCCTGAGATGTTTTCCCCTTTTCTCTCACTTCTGTCCACAGCCATTTGATATCCACTTTTCCCTGCACTGGGAAGCTGACCGTTGCACTAAATAAACCAAGTCTCTCCACAAGCCGCATTTTTTCCCACCCATCCTGCATGACGGCATTTTTATTTGGCATGTGAGTGGGCTCCCCGGATCCCAGCAGCCTCCTAATCTGGTTGCAAGGCTTTGCTGCATGATAGTGTTTGGCCATGTCCCTTCCTCCTCTTCGAGCCTTAGTGCTGCTCCTTGGGGTTAGGGTGAATCTCGAAGCCCACTGAAGACCACTCATTCTCATCTTGTCTCACGTGAAAACCCCACCGAGCTGTAGCACCTGGGGAATACCTAAAAATTTGGACCACTGCTGCCAACGATTGTGTGGGCCTAAACAGGTCTCTTCCATGCAGGATGTCCCTCCACGATGTGTGTCCGCCGAAGCCTATCCTGGGGGAACATCTCCTCCTGCTTATACAGGCTGCTGCTCCTCTCCTCTCTAATCTAAAATGACAGCTAGGCTTTCATTGGGAAACATATCCATTCTCTCATGCCTCCAAGACTGGCTACTGAACAGCCCAGTTGCTTTCTACATGGCTAATTTTTGGTGCCTCTGTTTTAGACTAAGAGGATATGGTTAAAAGGTGAAAATTCAGGGGGAATAACTCGATCTTACGAAGAAACAGAGAAGCAGGACAGACAAGTAAGCAGAAAACAGTGCACTAACGTGGCTAACATTGGCCAATTCTTGACACTGGCCATTTAAAAAGTGGCAGAAGGCAAGGTAGAGAGATGCACCTCGTAGACTAACTCAATCAGAGGAGCCTAAGCTTTTGTGAGCCTGAGCTCACTTCATCTGATACGAAAATAAAAATGAAATAAACTTTAATATTTTAAATAGATAGAAATGAAAGATAAAAATGTTGTGTATTACCAAACTATAACTAGAATGAGCAGTGCTTCCTCAACAAGACCTTCATCTGCGCGACTTGGAGGAGCTAGTCTTCCCAAATTTCCTGTCAAAATGTCAGAGCAGCGAACTCTGTTCTCAGTCATAAACCCAAGGTACTGCTGGGTATTTTAAATGGACATGGCCCACCAGAGCGTCTGACAACAGGATCTATACATACAACTTTATATCAAAGCCCCACAGGCAACACTGCGGCATTACTTGTGCTTTCCCCAGGAAAGGCAGAAACTGCTATTACCATATTTCCTTCCTGCAATGTGCATCCCAATTCCTAGCAGCTGAATTTTGGATAAAGGTGCGTGTTGTATACAAAAAAATACAGCACCTTTTGCCAGTTACTGCAATGAAAAAGGCTAACCATGACTCAGACAGAGGTACGTATTTGAAATTATAAGCGGGGGTCGGACCTGATGATCTGTTTAGGTCCCTTCCAACCCTAAGTACTATGATACTATGAAATTAGTCTCACAGGGTACGTCTACACCCTGTACACTTTAATGGGCAGTAGCTTATTTTACTGTGCATTAAAGAAACACGTACAAAACCATGCTAATATGCTAATGTGCAGTACAATTAGGCTACTGTCCATTAAGCATCACTAAAAAAGCATGCGCTTTTGCTACAGTGCATTAGGGCAGCCTAATGTGCACGTTTATAGTACCTCATACTGGAAGCACTAAATTTAATTCACATTAGGAAAAGCGCATTAATGAATGTGTAGACGCGCAGCGTGAAAATGAACCTGTGAAAATATGGGCCTGGTGGATAGGTTCTTTCATGGCAAAGTGCAGTAACATAGACACAGATATCTCCCACCCAGACCGTTGTTAAGCAGCCCCCCAGCCGACGTCATTGAGCATTTATCACTACAGAGAGTCGAAATGTTCATAAATGATTACAATAATATTTTTCTTAAAAACCAGAACATTTTACGAGTGAAAAACGAGAAATTTAGGAAACGAAAACAACCCAACCCTCCTCCCCCGTTTTTCAAGTTTTCAGTTTTATTTTTGCCTCCTTTAACGACTCCCCCACTTCCCCTGCCCTCCCTTTTTTGCCGTGTTGCAAAAGAGGACGGTAAGAAAGAGAAAGAAAAAAACTGAAAGCCTGCAACACAGCCGCTTTCATGTTTTGGTGTTCAGAGATATTTTGTGTAAAAAAAAAAATGTTGAAATTGGTCATGAAATGCGAGTCTCATTTGTTGCCCAGCTCCGTGTAAAACCTTCTGCGGAGACTCCTGGAAAAGCAGGCAGGCTTCCCACCAGCTCACGCTTTTCATCTTATCAGGTTCAGTAGCAATAGCTTTCCCTGGGGCGGGGTGGGGAGGGAAGGGGTGCAGACCGAGGATCATTTTCCCTTCCCCTTTCCTTCACCGGAGGAAGCCGTTTCTACGCTCTTGATGACATCACAGGCTTAACGCAACTGCAGAACTAACACCGCTAATGGATTAATACCAAGTGTCGGGACGCTTCCCTCAAACCTGTTTGGAAAAACACATCACCGTCGTCATAAAAAATTCCATCTCCAAGCTTTCTATGGTCTCCCTGCCAATGTATAACCAATGTGTATAACAATGACAGTTATACGCAGCCCTGTCTTCATGAGTATTCCCTATTTTCTCATCATTTCAGTACATCATCCATGATTTAATTACAAGTTTTGGCTCCGCTTTGATTTCAGTTTACACTAACGATATTTGATTGACAGTAACTTAAGTCAAATCACAAACTGATGTTAAATTACCAGATTATTTATGTATTTTTTGCAGTACTGTTAACAATGACTTCAGTGGAACATATGGAACAAATAATGAGATATTTAGAAATCAGGAGTTTATAAGAAACTGGAAACAACTTGATCTAAACCATTTAAAAACTATATCGTGCTTCATTAAAAAAAGATATATATTTACCTAGCCTGTCTGATTTTACAGGAAACAAATGAGAGAGAGGTACTAACAATAGTAATTGGAGTGACAACATATTTCATGGTAGCTGGAGATTTTGGCTGTCTCGGAAGATTGGAATCACTTTAATGCTGCGCTACCTACTCATCTCGCCGTTCGGTCTGAAAGCACACCTAGCGTTCGCAGGGATCGGAGAGGGGGCTCTCAACCCAGAATGGCACTCTTTGCTATTAAAAAACATTTGCCCTTAGTTCACCTCTTTCTCAGGGACGCCCTGGAGCCGACAGAGCCCCTGAACTTGGCAGTCAGCAGCATGCTTGGGACAGTGCAGCTTTGCTTACCACCTTCAGGGTCCTCAGTCCACGCCGGGGCACACCGCGGACGAGGCTGGGGGAAGTGTCCTGCTCTCTCTCATGCCCTTGGTCACGTGCACTCTTGGGGGTACAAGGAGACCGTATTCTGCAAGTGCAGGAACTGCTACTGGGATTCAGCCCGTCGCATGGGCGAGCAATGGACCTCCTGGCCAGTTCCCATGGAAAAGGCTTCCGAGGCAATCCCAATTTGCTGATGGGAAAGATAGTATCAAGATGACGGCATTGCCCGAATAAAAGGCAAACGAAGGCACAGCAGAAGTCTAATTATTCCACTGTGAATTTGAATAGCGGGGACCAACTTTTTTGGCAGGAGTGCCACAAATTAGCCCCGCATTTTCCCGTGTCCACTCCAATCCCCTTCCCCTGCTCAATCTGCTGCTTTGCTTTCTCTTCCCTAATGTGTGCTTCCTGTCTGAACTCCTGCTGTGCTTTCTTCCCCCCTGCCTGACCCCTGCTCTGCTTTCTGCTTCCTGCCCTATCTGCTGCTGTGCTGCCTGTCCCGTACCACACGCAGCTGTAGCTGCAGCTTGGCCAAGCCGCCTGTATTTGAACATAAGGGGCCAGTAAAGATGATGCTATGATATGGCCGAGGCTTGAGACTTCACCAATAGGCATCTCAGGGCCAGGCGCATTACTATAGCGCCCGAGGCACTGCGTTTCCATTGAACGCTCTCACAAGGTACCTGAGGTATGGACCTCATCCTCCAGATGAATGATGAATGGCACAGACCAGATAAGTGACTTGGTGAAGGCCACACAGCAAGTCAGTGGAAAAGCCACTTCCAAATCCTTGAAATCACACAACTTGGAGCCGCTTGCTAACCCCTCTCTCCTGCTCCACAATGAAACAACTCTTATTGTAGCAACGCCGGCCTGCTGCCTTCAAGCACCGTTCATGCACCTAGGAAAGCCCACCTGGACGGCCTTCTTCATACTCGCGTGGGCGGGGAGCTGGAATTTATCCCGTCTTCCAGTGGGTACTAGAGTACATTTGACACCTTTCCCTGGAGGGCTTTTAGTAAAGCAGAAAAATAAACGGCAAATCAAAGAATGTAATTGCAATTAATTAAATAAAAGCATAAGCGCGGTTGGAATCCAAGTCCAGACCTAAGAGAGGACAGGTCGACAATAGGGATTATCTGTCAAGGCAGTTTCAGTGCTAGCTACTAGTGTTACAGCAGGGATGCACTTGGCCCTCCCCCTTTAATCCAAAATGCTCTGTCTTTTTTACTTCCAGGAATGGGAAAATTAGCAGACACTTGGAACTCGCCCATTTTTTTCGTTTCTCATTACAGCCTTACTATTACTTGAAGTGACGATTGGCCAGATTTGTTTGGAAAAGCTGAGGAACCTCTGGACGAAAGGGTGTTTGTAGGAGCAACAGTAAATGTTTTGACTCCTCCACTTAATTCCAGACCCGGAGGTGCCAAGGCTGCAGACAGCCCGAGCTCCTTCCCATCAATCTCACCGTTGCTAAAGATGTTGAGTACCTTGCAAGAGCTGCTGGGACTCTCAAGCACAGACTCGAGTCCCACAGACGTCGCTTGCTACGGCCTGCTGACTCTGGGGTCTCGGCACTAAACCTTTCACTAATTACACTCTTTTAAGACCTTTCATAAAGTGCCGTGCACGCTCCCCGGGTTCTAGAGCTACATGATAAATTACAGTCATACTCCTCCGAACTGCCTGCGAGCTGCTGCATTTGCCACCATGGCACAAAAACGGTAATAAAAGATCAGTCTGTCCCTCTAGGTTTGGTGCCAGACCCACCACATTTGGGATCTGCCTGCTGGGAGGAGGCATTTACAACCCACAGCTGAACCCTATTGCACTTCACAGAGTTTGTAGATTTTTAAGGTCGGAAAGGGACCTCGGAAGATCGAGTCCGACCTTTTGTTGGTTTATTTTTTGGGGTGGGGGGAAGGTTGTATTTAGCAGCAGCACGTTATACAGCCTCACATTAATTGGTTCAGGGCCCAGATTTATTCTCTAGCCTTGGCCCCATATCTGCCTTCTGGGAAAAGTGAGGAAAATACAAAGCTCTCAGCCCTTCTGAGCCCTGTCCTTCCCCAGCTTGACCATACAGCCCAGGAGGTGACGGTGCTGGATGTGCAGAATGAGGGTGGGTGTGCAGGGGGCATTAACGTGAGCGGTGCTACGAACCTAGCAGCCCAGAGTCTTCAGAAACACAAAGTCTCTGCCCCGTATTTTACCCTGTACGGGAGCAAGCAATAGAAGCACTGGGCCTAAGACTGTGCCTAGTGCTGTTGTGCACGGTCTTGCTAGCCCGGAGTACACCGCACAAGCCCTTAGAGGGTCAAGGGCCAAACACATGCTCGTTTTGGGAAGCCTGACCTGGTTTCGTGCCCCCCCTGCCCCGTACCTGGGCAGTTCTGCGCCAAAGCCGCGTTGTGTAGCTTCTGTGTGATGCTCTGGAGGGCTCTCGGAGGAGCCAACTCAGTGTTTATGAAACACGTCGCCAGTCCTCCGAATGCTAGGTACATTCCGCTGTAATTATTCCTAATTGCTGTAACTTAATGTGCAAATATTTGTAACACACACGCTCAAGTGCTTCCATGCTCTTAGCCAGCGACTGGGCACCAGGAGCTGGCGCGTGTTTGACAAAGCACAGCAGACTATCTGGGCGCTCCCCATTTAAGGCCAGATCCTCAGCTCACACAAACCTACTGAAATCAGGGGCTGTGGCAGCTCCAGTGACACCAGAAGAAGCATCCACACATATCTCTGGTGCAGCAGTCTGTACCACGCTGCCCTGATTCTCTCCTGCTGCTATTTTTTCCATGGCTGTTGGCCAGGCTTGCCATTCTGCTTGTATACAGGCCCACGTGGCACTATATCACCAGCTGCCATTGCATGAGCCTGACTGATTTGCTGGCAGCCACTCCTCTTGTTAGTTATCCATCCTGCTTGCAACAGAGATATCCTGTTGTATAATTCATCGATGACAAGCCTGTGAATGGGTCAGGATCCAAGTCTGGTTCTTGGGTTTGGTCTCTTACTTTCAGAACAGTCCTGGTGAGGAGGCTGCAGAGACAGCCTGCAGATAGAGAGACACCCTGAAGGGTGATGGTGAGAGGCTGGGGGTGGGAGGGCTGCCCTGAATATCTGCAGGGCACTGGCTGTCTAATCTAGAAGCAGCATGGGGTGTCTCCTGAAGCAGTTAAGTCCAGCATTCATTGAGAAGAAAGAGCCCATGGGGCAATGCAGGGCTTCTGAAAGGGAGTGAAGGAAAGGGCAGTGGGAGCTTGGGGGATGTCCACCAAGTGTGCAGGTCACCAAGCTGTGTGCAGAGCAGAAGGGAATTCTGTTCTGGGGTTCAAATCCTGCTCCCTCTCCTCTGGGTGCAACAGGATCCCTGTGTGAGGAGCAGTGGACAGGTGCAGGATTGAAGAAGACCATATGCACTAAAAAATAAACAGAAGGGGACTGCTGAGTGCTTACAGAGCACCCAGCGCAGCACCGTGCACGCCGCTTCAGCAAGAATCCCTACCACAATGAGCACCAGCATGGTCTCCACACTCATCCAGCCCTTGGCCTCACCTGAGATTGCCTATTAGGATGCCAGCTCATGCCAAAATGTTTTTTGTCATCTGAATTCCCTTTCACCTTTCACTTGAATAAGACCTACTGACTCATTTCACCAGATCCTCACCAGAGGGTCAATGACCATCAGTCTCTACCCACTTGGACTGCACTTAAACCACTGATCTCTGATACACAGTAAAAGTGCTGAATCTTATTACCAGTTTCAAGCTCTGAGAAGTATTTTGTTCTCTCTAAACTGGTTGCCATTGAGAAAATCTAATTTATTGGACAGGAAGATAAAAGGAAGTACATAGCATGGGCTGAAAGAATGATGATGTAAAGATTATTTGGCCAGGGGGTGCCTGTATGCATCACAGGGTTTAATCCTCATGAAACTAAATGGGTTTACAAAATTTAAACTGGTTTATTTTGGAGCATCGCATCAGTGTTTGCATGTGCTAGGTTTTTGAACAAATTAAGCTCTGGAGCATCACATCAGTGTTTGCACACATTAGCTTTAATTTGTGACAAGCCAAAGTAAACTACGTCTGAGGAGTTTTAGTTTAATGCACCAGAAAGACTTGGGCAAACAGTCATGCCACTGCAGCACAAGAAAGGGCAAAAAACGTGGTGTGTACAAATACCCAGAATTTTTATTTGCTTCAGGATTACCATAGTTTATTGTATACAACATACTCCCAAATAAGAGATGTGCCTTGTTTTTGAAAGGCAGAAAGAAGAAAACATATCTTTGAAAATACCTTCAGAACACTGTTAAGTAATTGAGTAGCAGCAGGTAGACAGCCCAGCATGCTCACTGTGCTGCTCCACGTGGGATACATGCAGCAGGGCTTTTGCTTTCCTCCAGCACAGGTTTACACTGCAGAAAGCATTGTTACCATATTTCCTTGCTTGTGACATACACCCAGTTTGCAGCAGCTGATTTTCTGGGGAAAGGCACATGTTGCAGGCAAGACAATATGGTATTGCTTTGACCCTTAAATACATATATTCATAAAGGAAAATACAGGTCCCGATTAGGGTTCCAATATGTTAGCCATTTCTGACACAACCTAACAGCTCTCCCTGCAGTGAGCTGCAATCTAACGTTGATTAGATTTTAAGTAATTCTTCAGTAAATTGTAATAGATAATGAGTCAAGCAATGCAAGGGAGCAATGGTACATCTCACGGTTATAACCAGCAGTGTGCAGACTCTTCACCTCTTCACGCTCACTGGTTTATCAGCCCCTTGGTTCACCTGAATGCTTTCTGCCAAAAGAACGGAGGCTCACTTGGTAGCTAATACTCCTTGGCAAACTATGAGGAATAAATAACTGGAAGGAAAGACCCTGGACAACATATTTAGTCATCTTATGAAGTGTTATTAACACTCCCACAGTATTGAACAGCCCTCGGTCATTCACACATTCTTGCAAAGGCCCGCTTTTCTCATCAATATCCCCCTGCAAAACTGCTGGAACATTATGGCTGGAAGGGAATTATTAAGAACTGGAGTATGGAGCAACTCTGTGGCCTACCACAGCAGCTGCACAGCAGCAAAAGGGTGGCCTTAACCTGCTCTAACCTTTGGTTTTGTTCTTGACTTTTACCTTAATGCACTTCTGACTACGGGCCTGATCCTTCTTCCATTGAACATGGTGGGAGTTTCACCACTGACTGCAAAGGGCAACAGAAGGACCTGTAAGGAATGTAACCCTTTGTACCGTACTCAGCATCCCTTACCATCAGCAGGCACATTACACGTCAGCTTGCACAGGGTTTACACTAAAAAATAATAATTTGTAAATACTCATTTAGGCAAAAAAAGTAATGATCAGAAGAATAAATGACAAGTGAAAAATAAAAAGCAAACTGGCGTCCATTTTCTTACATTTTGGTTTAAGTTTGCACAGTTAACTAAGGAGCGCTTTCTGAACGGAGTCTACCATTTGATTACTTCGAATCACCTGACCATGTTTTACCTAACCAGAAATGGCCCCAGGAAAGGTAAAGTAACAACAAATCACAATGGTAGAAAGCACATAAATATTCTTTGACATATTTTTTCAATAATCTTATATATGCTTTTTAACAAGCCTCTATAACAGAGAGAACATATGAACCCTGGTAGTATACCGTATGGCAAGGTAGTTAAGAATATATTGCATTTATAAACTATGCACAACTTTATGAGTCTCCAGCTATAATTTCATCATAGCACAGTAATTGGAAAGTCTGCATAATTTTGGAAGGATACGTGTTTTAGTTAAAAGAACACTATTATTGCTAATTGGATACCGAGCTTATATTGTAAATCAGAGCAAAATATGGACTCCTAATTACAAACTTTTTTCAAACAAGCACTGTATGTCTTTACATTATTTTTGGCTAACAAGTTACTTAAATAATTTTAGTGCTACAAAGTCCATAAATCTTGTCTTTAGCTGTGACTGATGAAATGTTACAGGATAAGAACTTGTGTTCCCAAGGTAAATATCTGGCTTGGCAGCCCCATCTCCTCCAGTGAATCGGGTTAGAGGGGTATGTAAGTGGCTGGCACTGGCACAGCACCAAGCAGAGCAGGTAAAAAGCAGCAGGCTGGTATGAACTTATGGAGCAGGCTGCAGCTTAACAGATTTTAAACAGCCTGGCCTCACTTTTTGGCATCTGGAGCTGAAATCCATGTTCTTATGCGGAATGAAGTTGTGTATTAGGGTTTTACAACCCCAGCAACAGCCTTTTATGAAGCTGTTAAGAACCAGAGTCCAGAAGAGTTATGCAAGGCTATTTTTAAAAAGATTTCTCAAGCCATTTTTCAAATAGTGTTTCCTCTCCGTGCCCTGCTCCATGCCTCCTGCACCTGTGGTTGAGGGGAGCCATGGCTCATCAGCAGCTGGGGAGCTGACGTGTCGAACACCAATGGAAATGAAAAGGAGCCTGATCCTGGCATGGCTCTGAGAGGCTGCTGAGCAATACCAAATGCCCTAAACTCCCACTAAAAAACACTGGGAGCAGAAGATGCCCAACAGATACTGAAGGATAGTATAGAATTAGACCCTCTGAATCCACCATAGCAAAGCCGCGTGCCTTGATACCGCGACAGAGGCACAGGAAGATCAGGCAGGGATACTAATACATTTCAAGAAGAGATGATATGCGTCGGTCTGAAAGACACATCACTTATCACAACTATGGGCAGAAGGAAAAGCCACGTGTGTCAAAAGAAGGTATAACGAGGAGAAAGCAAAGCCGTGCCTCTGACCGCAACATCAGAGCAGATCAGAAATGTCAAACTCTTAGCCTGTTTCATTCTCTCCCCCCTTGAAAGGAAATTACCATCAGTTGGATGCATCTCTTGCAAAGTCAACCATCTATTACACATCTTGGATAATCTCTTTGCTTTTCCTCAATATATTTGAGCAGCAAGAATGACTGTAGGGCTTTTGAACCCACCCCCAGACTACTCAACAGTGGTGATGCCACTTAAACAACAACCTGGAGAGCATCAAGGCATAAGCCATGTGTTCCAGATTTAAGAGCTGCATTCACTTTTTGATATATTGTTCAGCACGTGCTCAGTGTCAGACAAGCTTAATAATATGTTCAGCATGTTTCCACCTCTTCTTCATGGTACTTGAGCAAAGTCTGATTAAGCTACCCAATAACTTAGTGCCTCGACAGCCGCTCTGAGTATAGGGAGTCTACTGCAGCTCAGATACCATGTAGCTCCTATGCAGCGCACATGAGCTTAAGAGTTTGTGCAAAGGCCTGGGGCTCCTCCGCTTTGGGAAGAAGGTGGGAGGTCACTCAAGAAGCTGGACTCTAGTGGAGTATGGCAAACTGGATGTCAGTCAGGAAATAAAATCTAAGGGGGCTAAAGCTCAAAGTCAGTTGGATACAGTTGTTGTGCCCACAAATCAGTGAGGTGAAGAAGTGGGATAAAGGGAGGAATGAGCCCTAAAAAATGGCATCTGTTCTGAAGATGACCAAAGAGACGTCTGGCAAAGGCCCTACAAAGTGCCTGACAATTCGTGGATCACAGCGAATGTCCGTAGGAATCCAACAAAGCGTTTGGGCTCTGCACAGTGAAAAGCTGGTTTTGTTCTAGAGCCACTCCCACCCATCCTTCAATGATCCTAACCCCCAATTTTTGACAAAAAGGCCTCGTCCCACTGGGAGCAGAACCTTGCTAGCTCCAACCCAGATGGCACTCGTGTCCTGGCAACAGGGTTTCAACAGGGAGGGTTTTTGAGTCAGGTGTGGCCAGGGATTTTTTTTCCCCTGAGGACCATGCTAGCCACGCTGCACTGGTTTCACCTGCCAGGTAGCCAGCGCTCCCAGGAACTCTGAAGACTACACCGAGGAGCAGCACCTATTAAAACTTGGCCCATCTGCGTAGTGATAAAGTAAGGTTCAAGTCTGGCAGTGCGGGCAAGACTGATCTTTGTTCCCAAACGGTTTTACACCCTTCGACTGGGAGAGAATAGTTCAGGAGAAAGATTAAAACACAGTTCTGCCCCAGAGCTCTGTCGAGGTTGGGCAGGAAAACCACACAAAGCTACCGCCAGGTTGAAACACTGCGGCATGTAGCAAAGTTGCTCTCTCCTCGAACAACACGCTGAAAGAGTGGACTGCCTTTCTCAGCAAGCAAACGGATGAATTGTTCTGTATTGGTTTACCTGGCCTGCACCGCTCAAACCTCCTGTTTTCATTTGTATGAGGCAGGTGTCCAAGTGACCCTGTGGCTACTGGCTTTAGGTTCCTCTTCAACAGTGAAGATAAGGGAAGGTGCTGCTGGCTCCAGAATGATTCATTGAAACGCCGTACAGGCATTCTGGGGAAAGAAATGCTGTCCAGCTTCAGGCTGGGGAACGGGGCTTTTCCGTGGCCACACAAAGCCCTACTTACAAATATGGAACAAAGTATCCAATGCTAGGAGTCAAGGACAAGCCAGACGGATCCTGCGAGGCAGGTGAGATCCAGGCCTTTAATGAAAGCATGGATAAGGAAGTTAAGAGGAGTAAGGGGAAGGGAGCAGGACAGAAGTGAAAGCAGGCTAAAAACGTGGGTCGTGTGTAGACGAAACGAGAGGCGTGTGTGTATGACACTTTAAAGCGGGCTAAATGCTTTTGCAGTGTTTTAATGGTGTTGGTGTTTGCATGCCTTGGTGGCGTGTTGCAAATTATTCCAGCCACAGTAGGAAATTCAGCAGCGTAATGCGCCTAAAATGACTTGGGGTGCAGCAAACTAAATCTCCTTCAAGGAATTTTAGTTTGCTGCCCCTAGAGCCGTGGAGCAAAGCCCCGGCTCCATGCAGATCCCCGGCTCTGCAGGAAGCCCTACAGGCAGCCTGGCAGCAGCCTGGGAAGGCAGGCTTCACCCAAGAAAAGCAGAGAGCCTCATCTTTTTTTCCGCTCCCCCCAAGACTGCCTGCCTGCCTAAGCTGCACAGGGGCCCGGTGCTTTCCTCCAGGGCTGCAGTGCCGGGCGTCTGTGGGCAGATGTCACCTGGGGGGGCCACCACTGCCACAAAGGGAAGCACCAGCCCCGCCACAGCTCAGGGATCTCTCCACTTGCTGGCAGCTCACCCTGCCCTCCCCACTGGAGAGGCAGGTAAATCAGCAGGGTGTGTGCATGACACGGGGGTTTAATCAGTCCTAAATTGAGGCGGTGTTTTTAAAAACCCACTACTTCAACTTAGGACCCCTGTTTTGTCTACACATGCCCATGGAGAATATAAATAGGAGAGGGGTCACACCCTTCTCTATGTATATAAATCTGGTCCTCAGTTATAGTCTGCACCTGAAAGACCTAGTGAACTCACCAATCTCCATGAAGACTACATTTTAGCAAAGCCAAACGTGCAGCATGTGCTTTCCATAATCTCTAGGAATCTGCAAGATATCACTGGCACACATAGAAGTGGGGGAAGGAGTACTGTATGCTGTTGAGATTTCACTGGAAGCAACTTTTTAGCTGTCTTGCCTCAGGAAGGAAGCATGCTCTGCCTGAGAAACTCTCGTCTCAGCAGCAGCGGAAAGAATTAACATACCTGACAAATAATCTTTCCCCAGACAGTACAATTTGGATAGAAGCATTGTATTAAAAAATGCGCTTAGACACCCACAAACTGCACATCCAAACTTCAGTGGACATTTAAGGTGCATTTTTTAGCTGTCAGGTAACTGCATTCTCCATTTTTATTTTTATCCAGCCATTCTTTAGGGCCCAATGTTTCTGTTTAAGACTCTTCTCTAGTTCTCAGTGGACCTATGAATTGCCATTGAATCTAGACCAGCTTTTGCACCTAAATCCATATTTAAGCATCTACATATCAGCGGGCTGAGTTTTAAAGGTGTTGAGACGATGACTGTTGGCAACACTGAAAAATGAGGGTATTTATCTAGATATGGCACTCCGTAACACACTCTTTTCAACCCAAATGCAGGCAGAAACAGGGAGATGGGGCTCTCTTCATTCCTCCCTTTCTTCTCCTCTCCTCCCCGCTTGCCTCATGTATGTCTCTTGCATGTGATTGTGGTTTTTTAGTTATACCCAGGTACAGAAGTTCAAACAATTCCCCTTCCTGGGAGTACAATCGCGTTCATTCTCTTTTTGGCTGCCACGGCTGTGGATGAGAGCCAGGTTTCAATTCAACTGTCAAAAGACCTTCATTACTGAACCAAATTAAGCCCTAGAGCAACCCCTTCAGTTAGCCAACCAGGAGACAAATAGCAGCAGGCTCCACAATGAACACCTCCATCAAGAACCGTGTCTCTGGTGCTGGCTTTCCAGGATGCCATAACAATTAGCTTTGATTCCACAACAAAGCGAAACAGTCTGTTCAGAGTCTTTTTAAACAAGCTACTAGATTTTGCATTCACTTGTGTTTTGGGAATGTTGGAAATATTATGATCCAATTAGCTGTCACTCACTTCCAGAGCAAAGGTGACTCTTTGCAGCAGATTTGTACTTGTAGATGTTACCTCTAGCTTTAAATAGAATAATTTCTTAGAGCTAGTCTTTCATCCTTTGGATGGATGCTCAAGTTTCTCTAATGAAGCTCAGATTTTTAATTTGGAAAACTGCAGAGCTTTTTTTCTTTCGGGGGGAAATTTCCAAAGCTCATGGAATCAAATTACAGAACAAAAGCAGACATCAATTTCCCTGCCTTACCTTACCTACTTAGGGGTCCTGAGTGTCTTTAAGGTGATGACCTGGCTGGCAAGACCCCCTTGCCGTGCTCAACCAAGCAATTTCTACTTGTATTTAATGACTCCGGATACAGCAAATCTAACTACACTACAATGTAGAGAATAGATTGCTGGGTTCTTAAAAGCTGGAAACCAACTGTTCAACCTAGCATATGTCAGCTCCAACAAACTCAGTAACAACTGTTCAACACAGAAAACAAGAGATCAAAACAAAAATAGTTTTCTTTGCAGCTTGCTGCTTTGGTTTCGGAGCTTTTGAAAGGCTTATTTCTTCACTCATAAAAAGTTTTTCTAGCTTTCAAATAATAGGTCATCTTCATTCATAAGCCTTTTGCTTTAAATGGCCGTCCACTTAAGGAAAATGAGCCTCTGTTGAATTCAGCAACTGTTAAACGTATTTACCCAAGCAATAAATAGTTAGTCACCATTCCACTCCCTCTTCTGCTCCTGGGTTATTATGCTGCAATGTCCTGGCTCTAAGCCTATTTAATCTCAGTAATAATAATCAAGACCAGAGCACGCAGATCTCAGTAACCTGGCTAGGTTTACCATCCAATTGCACATAGTACAGCACATTATATTAGGAAAAGGAGGCTTTTGCCAATGGCTGCCACATTTGATTGGAACTTTTACATTTCTTGGAAATTAATATTATCATTGTGTATTTCGGTCCCATTGGACTAAAAATGCTAACTAATACATTTGTTAGCTTTCACAGTTGCTAGAGGATTCTGGAAAGTGCATAAGACTTCTAAAAAAAAAACTTGCCTCAAGAACGATGATTGTAGAAGCCATTAGAAAATAAAAGGAAGATGCTGTATAGCCTTACAACGCACCACAACTGGAGATGGTGCTCTGCATATTGTGCTCCTTATTCTGAAAACTTAAGAATGGCCACTGCCAGAGACAGGTTATTTGCTGGATGGTTCACTGGTCATATTCAGACTAGCAATTCTGTGATCCCAAACTCAATTCTGGTTCAAACATTTTTGAGCATGTATCTACTTTAGCACATTATAAATATAAAAGTCCACACTAACGTCATGATTCAGACAGCACCAAAACCAATGGCAACGCTCCTACTGGCTTAAACTGCACAGGCTGTAAATAACAGTGTCCTGACAGATTTCCGCACAGATACTCATGGAGCAGCAGTCATGAAATGATCCCATTGAATGTGCATGATCAAAAACTCCCACTGATTGGCCAGAGCTCTGATGTTCAACCATGATTACATTTGTACTTGCAACATAATTTCACCAACGGTAAACTAAAGGATTGACTTGAATCCCCATCATTATACCCTGGCCCCAGTGTGGATGGGGGGAGCTAAATTCTACTTTCCCATATTTGTATGGAAGTCCAATGATCAATTTAGTTGAGTGTTCATTAAGACAACCACAATTAGAAGGATGCGCCTTAGCATGGTGCTTTGGTATCTTGCTAGGAAAGTCTGGGAATGTTATCCCATTGCCATGTACTTACCGCTTCACTATTGCTCCAAAAACCTGCAGGTCAAAAGCCCCATTTTGTGACCACTGGTATACCATTGGCAAATAAGCAGCATCGAGGTAAATCCTGATTCAGAGTTGTCTGCCATGGCTTCATAGTTAAGTGCTTATGAATGCCTGGAGTCTCTGTTCAAGAGAGTCCAAATGTAAACACAATCTGCTCTGCATATTGTGTTGATGCCCATATGACATCTTGTGGTTTTGTCCTGAATGTTCAAAAATGGTCATTGGTTCCAAGAAAAGAAAAGAGGCAGAAACTCATTCTGGGCATTAGTTATTCCTGTCTGAAGGCCAGTGTAATGCACCATTTAAATTCAGATCCTCTCCATGTGGAAAAATTCAGAGTTTGCTCTTTAGTGAGTCCTTTTATCTTTGTTCCCATGCTGATAAGTGCGTACAAAAAATGAACTAAGAGTCTGAATATGTCTCTTTCAGAAAATAATTATTTACTTTGAAGACAGTGCTTTGAAGGCTTATGAACTAAGCAATATAAAAAGCAACTTAGAACCTGCTTCCAATTTCTGAATTTACTGCTCATTTTCAGCAGCGTAAAAGAGACTGGATCGGGCCCCGTTACAGAATGTGAGCGCCAACAGCCAACCTGCAGCCAACATTGTACGCACCTGGAGCTCACTGTGCTGCTAAATTAGATGCAGCTGATTGAGGGAAACAGCATTAAGTGATTGCGCATTTATTATTCTTACCAATGTCTTAATTTAACCATATCAGTATTGTCATTTGCTTCAAGTCTTCCAGTAACACACACAGATGTATTCTGGATGATATTCATGCCTGTTTGCTTTAAGACTTCCCCCGGATCAGAAATGTTTATGTATTTGTCCAGCCACGACCACTGCAGGCTGAGTTTGATATTTTGTTCTTTGCTGGAACAATAATTTATTATAGAGAACGTGGAACATATTTAAATAGCACCCCCTCGAACTTTATCTTCTGAGTCGCATAGTGATACAAGTTCAAGTTCCAGTGAGTACTGCTCTCTGCCCCGGACTGATGGGAATTGCCCTGCCTAGGCCTATGTTGGGAGGAGCAGGTCCTGAGCATGGTCTCCAGGGTCTCTCTCACTTTTGCATTCTGGTTGGACATTTTATTTTGTGTTTCCACCACATTCTTCCCAGCCTTTAGCCAGCACTTTAAGGCTAGGGACAGAAATTACACGCAAACTGTCTAAGTGATCGGAAACCAGTTCAAATCTGTAACACAAAACAAGTTCAGTGCACATAACCTGCTTTAAAAATGGCCAAAACTTGTCTAGGTTAAACCTGGATGGGTGTAGTATCAAAACCTAATGGATTTAGGTTAAATTGGTTTACTGGACTTCTGTTCCAGATCCCCTCTAGATTCAAGTTAACCCACATTCCCCCAGCATCCCAGGAGGCTTTGCACCTCCACTGCAAACCCTCCCCTCGCAGTGTGGGCGGGCTAGCCTTGACCCAAGCTGTGTGCTCCAGCTGAGCGGGGATGTGTGCTCTAGCACCCCCCAGCTTCTGGCCTGGGCACTGCAGGCATGTGGCTGCATTTCTGGAATCAAAAGTGAATGTCTGTTCACTTGCTTGTCGGTAGCTTAGACTAACATGCAAGAATTGAATCAATTCAGCCTTGGGTACTTTAATTATCTGTACGTAGCCTAAGGGACAGCATCCACTTTCCAGCCTTAGAAAGTATGGCTCATTAGATGCATTTCAAGCCTATGTTGCTTGAACATGTCCCAGCATTAAATGCCCCTGCAACTATGCCTGTTTGTGGCCAGGACATGCACTCACTGGTTTCAGACCTCCACCAGAGTGAAATCCTTGTGCCGCTGAAGCATGGGACTCCCAGGGTTTCACCCTGCTCAACGTGTGGGTCACTAACGGCCTGCTTGCACTATTAATTCCAGAGCTTATTGAAGAGGGTGTTTTATTAAACAAATCAAGCCGATACACACTTCAAAAATCTTGACTGCATTTTTGGCAGGGGTTGGTATCACGCACTGTATTCTGTCCTATCCTTTCTCTTCCCAGATTTGACATTCATTGCTTTTGTCCACTGTAGAGAAGGGGGGTGGGAGGGGGAGGAATGCCTGTGTACATGGTTAAAAAGGATTTAATGAATGACAGAAAATAATAGCCTACACAGTAAAAGCAGTGCCCCCTGCTTTTCCACATAAATTACATGAACATATCATCAAAACACGATGATTTTTATTTTCATAAATAAGGCCATATGTCAGTTAAAACAGAAAATCTGCGCTGAACTCTGATGTGGGTTACACAATACATTTTAATTGGATGTTACTTTAATGTAAATGACTTTACATAAAAGCCACTCTAAAAGGGGGCCCTTTAAATTGTCAGATATTAGTTGCTAAAACAACTTGAGGCTGAATGTGTCTGTTGATGGCAAGATGTAGGCTTGACATAAAAGACCAGATTCTGTTCTCCGTTCCACCTGTGCAACTGCAATGGCTTCGGCAGGGTTATATTGTTAGACGTCCACGTGTCTCTGGAGAGATTGCTTGGCTAAACTGATTAAACCGGCTACTGCAGTTCTGATTTGTTGCACGAAAGTTAAGATCTAGTTTTACACTATTCCGAATTGTTTATACCGGAAAGCTTCATAGCGAAATATATTTTCCTCTTAATATAACACTTAATGCTAGTTAAAATTCATGGGCGCTTGGGATGCCACTTGGGGGAATCTATAAAGAACGCACTTCAAGTTGATGAATTGAAAGAACTGGTGTGCGGTTAATTTAATTTTGAAATATAAAAAGCTCCTTGGGAATGCTGATAAAGCAGCAACCACTTAAATTGGGCAGCAGTGAAAGGTCAATATTTGCTAACAGATACCACATAGTTACCGCAGTTATTTTTTATATACTAGTATAGGGAAAAGCTGTCTTACCTCACCTACCACACGCTGGTGACTGCTGGCATAGACTGATGCTAATGACAGCCACTGGTTTCAGGTCAAAGGAACACCCAACATGATGCTGAGAAACAGCTCAAAATCTAAAAGGTAGCCAGTTTAATAGCTTGAGAATAATGCAGTCAGTTTTTAAGAGCAGAAGTGAACTGCAACTTTGTGTCTCTCACTTTAATAAAAAGTCATGCTCGTGGAATATCATCTCTAGCATCAGCGTATTTTCACGATAGGGAATTGATGTGATTTTAATTGAAAAGGAGAGGAGCCACAGATCACTTGCCATGGCTCTGTGGACAGCCACGGGTTCATGGACCACTGTTTGGTAGCCACTGGTCTACAACATTGTGGCAGCACTTGAGGCAACAAATGTGTACTATAGACTATCCCTTCATAGTCCAGGGTCTCCATTGCAAAACAAGAGCTACTCTTTCTAATCTGCATTTGGTAAAATCTCCAGCAGAAGACTTCCCCAACATCATCCTGTTCCTGGACTCTTTTAATAAAGAGATAGCGCGCACCTCTTAGGGAAGCGTCAGTCCAGCGCATTTAGAGATTGGGGTTGGACCACCAACATAGTCCTGAAGGAAAAGGGGAAGAGACATTATATTACCAAGCTTTTCCTTACAGTTCCTGCTGCTAGTTATTCTACATCATTATGGCTTTTATAATGACAGCAATGTAAATCAGCAAGCCAAGCCTGCAAAGAACGCTCTATCCTCATCTACTGGTCCAAAGCTGGGATACCCCAAGAATAAAAAAGTTGGACAAAGAATCACTCGCTTTCTCAGGTGCCTGTTTGGTTTAGCATACAGAGAACGCATCCTACATAAAGCAGAATGAACAAAAATTAACAATGCCAAGAAAACCACAAAATAGCCTTAAAAGGCTAAATTAAAGTTAAGTTTAACATGGCATCAACAGACCTAAAACATTGTTTCCGTTCCAATCAGAGTAATGAAAAAGTCATACAAATTATAAGGCTATTAAAATTAAAGTGGACTATTTATGTAGACCAATTAGCAAGTGCAAATTTAAGTATTTGGTGTTCAAATGTAAACAACTCTCCTGACTCCTCAGATGCTGCGTGCAGTTCAAGCGGACCACAGATGAGTTAGCATTCGTAGGGGGCTAGCTCCATGCGTGTATTACCTCCTTGCATGTGCAAAGGAACAATGGAGAAGACCTTTGCCTAAGAAGCTGCACCAGAGCAGAATGGAAATGAGGATACCAAAAAAGTGCTTTGATATTGCCTTGTGCTAATGTAGAAGTTTTGCCTGCTTCATTTTCCCTCTAAGAATTACTTAGAGGGAAAATGATAGGTATATCTCTAACCAAGTACTGTGGGCTGTACGAAATTGCGTTTCAGAACTTCTTTGACCCATACTGGAGTAGACGACTTCTAAAAACTTCAGAGGAGCGTGAAGGGCAAGGTGTACCACAGGCATGGCCCTTAAGAAAGGAAAACTTTCCATCTGCTTTCGCCAACCATTTCCTAGATGGTTGTAACTCTGAAATCAGGCCCCTTACAACAGCATCTCGAGCTATCTGCCCCCAAATCACTTAAAATAACTACTTAGGTTTTAAAATGTTTGGCTGCTAGGTGTACCTTCTCCTTTACCAAACTGGCTGCATGTGTATTCTAGCGCTGGTATTTCGAGTCAAACCAGCCCCAAAGGGATACGGCTTCCTTTGCCTTCTTTTTTTCGGATGAATTTGGTTTGATGGAGATTTGATCTTTAATTGACAAAGCAATTGTCACAGGTACTGTCACACATTGATCGCTGCTTATCAGGCTGCCTGCTGCTGATCCCTGGTACTTTCCTGTCTGTGTCCGTCTATTGTTCCTTGCTGTGTTAAACTTGCCATGTAAACAATTTGGGATGCGGGATTGTTATCTGGATAGCACCCAGCACAAGGGGACGCATGTCCACATCTAGGACTACTAGACACTATCATAATACAAATAATTAATCAGCATCTGCCCAGGTATCACCGGCCAGAAGACATAGAGCGGTGACAGCAGCACGCACAATTTGCCTATATGTGAGCTCACTGATGTGTTATTTTATACCAGCCATCTGCACAGGCTGGTATTCCTTACATCACACGTTCCCTCTGGTTAGTCGGGTGGAATATTTAAACAGAAATCTATTTATAATAGCAACATATAAATCCTGGGTGTAAATTTGTGAAGGCGCGGACCCTCTTTGGGAATGGCCCAAGACTCATGGCCTCAGGGGAGGCTTCAGCACGCCAGGCTGGAGGAGATCGATTCACCCCAGAGATCCAGAGGCTACAGCAGAAATGTAGCTGCTGTTACGCCACCTTTGCTCCCGTCCCTGTGCGAGCCTAGCATTGCTTGCAGCGCTATGTCTGTGTAGTCCCAGAGCTCCTATAGGAAGCTGGCCTCCCCCTTTTGCAAATCCATGCAATATTTGGGCACAGTCCTGGGCTTATTTTATTCACCTTTGGGTCAGAACAGCAGGACTCAGTGTCCTTTGCTCAGCAGGAGCGAGGCATCCAAACACATTTCAATAAGCCTAGGCTGAAGGCTCAGTTCTGCAGCAGCTCAGCTGGCGGCTTGTCCTTGGATGGGTATGAGAGACCTGTACCAGCACCTGCAGCAGTCTCAGATCCTAAAGGTGTCAGGCCATAACCTTCACCCTGGGGCTTCAAGCCTGGCCAACGCAGCCAGTCACCCAGCCCTACTGCCCCGTAGCTGACCACCCAGGCATGGCAAGGCTGGCTTGCAGCCTCCAGCAGGGCCTAACCCTTGTGCGTGCCACTCCACTTCCCCTGTGCAGGAACAGGAAATATTTGGGCAACAGGACTTAACCTAATGCCAGACCGCTTTGCTGTTCCCACTCCGCTCTCTACCTGATCTGGCGTCCTGACTTGGCTTTTTCCAACTCTGACCTCTTTGCTTCCTGACCCAGCTTGTCCCTGGATCCTGCTCGCTTCTCCCGACCCTCATCAGCACCTCGATCCCCAGACCTGGCCACCCACATCCCAGAGTGATAAAAGTGAGCTTACGTTATACAACACGGGCCCAAGGTTGCTTCCCTGCGATGACAGCTTCGTCCTCTGCAGTGTGTAAAAGAGCAGTGAAGTCAGATGCCAGTATGAGGAACAGCTGGCAAATATTTTATTAGCAGCCTGGTAGGATGCTTGACGGTGGTGGTGAGGTCGTGCGTGTGTGTGAAAGAAATATGAGCAAGAATGTCCTTATTTTGCACAAGAAAAACACAACCCAACACTTAAAATATGCCGAGAATGAAACAGAACTGCCTAAGGAAATCACTAAATCTGTGCCTCCATTATAGCTGGGCTGCCCATCTATCACCCGGCAGCCAATCTGTCACGTACAATTCTCCAAACATTTCAATCCAAATATAAGAGCCGTAGCTGAGGTATCAATAACAGTGACACATTATGGAGCTTTCTCCCCCTCCTCCTCTGACCCCAGTAATAACTGTCAGGCACTCCTGGCAAATTCACAAGCATAGCAATGATTCAGCTGGCAGATTTCAGTGGATTATTGTGGCCAATTTGGAAAAACACTCTAATAAGCATTACTTTCCAAAAACCAATATAAATCTGGAAGAGGGATTATTAAACCCAGGGAAACTATAACAAAAGACATTAATTGCATTTTTGGAAGGACCTTTTGAATTTAATTATTACCTGCTAGCTTATAAGGCAAATATATAGATAAAAACCACTACCGCGACAAAGAATGTATTTATCTTGGCTATACAGACAGCAGGAAATTAATATGTATCAAGACTTATTTACACGCAAACACTGAGTACATTTATGGCATTATAGAAGCAATGCATTTAATTCTATATCTGTGTTCACATCTATAGATATGATTAGGCTGTTTAATATAGCAGATGCATGCCCAAATCATATTTAAGCAGAACACGAGTTGAATAAAATGACTGCAATGAATTGAAAGATGGGACGGAGGGATGTAAACTGAAAAAAAATTTCCTAAATACTTTTGCAACAGCATTTCTTAAGCAAGTCATTCCACAGGCTTTCCAAAGTGTTTCCAAGATTTGCCCTTGCTCAGTATTTCCATACAGGTTTGAAACACTCTGGGTTTGCCCCAAAGCCTGTTGAGCCCATGAGAATCTTTCCCTTGATGTCAGAGAGCTTTGGATCAAGTCGCTCATGTAGAAAAACAAATTACTGCCTCTAACTCTCGTGCATTTGGGACCGTGCAAAAAGACGGACGGAACAGCCGCAAGCCTTTCTGGGTGTTCAAATGGTAGATGACTCAAGGACTTCCCTCCGATGCTGAACAAGGCTTTTGAATGGATTCTGGTAATAATGATGTCACTCCAATTTTTCCCTTATTTTGAGACTGCGCAGCGTTTGTAGCTTTAAGATTTGTGTGCACATTTTATTTCTTATGCTAAAGAACCCATAAGATTTTTGAACTAAAACATCTTCCACCGCAAAATGAACCTTACTGTAGTGACAAAGGCACAGACGAAGGAAGGCAAGTAGTGAAAACCTAACCAACCCCGTGGTGTCCCCCATAAGCAACCCTAAAGGAGAAGCCTTTGGGCTCTACATTTATTTTGTGAACAACAAGCCCACTTTTGCAGTCAATGGCTATTATGAACGACATCCAGAACGACACAGACCGTCCGTTTCCAAAACATCACCGCTACTCTGGTACCGCCCCGGCTCTGCAGTGAGCACTGACGACGAGCGATGAGCCAGAAAGAGGAGAAATAGCTAAAGAAAACGCACACACCAGCTCCTAGGCAGCTGCTGTCTCCCATCTCTTGTGAAGGAGTCAATTCTGCTGTTGAGGCAGGAACTTGACTTCTCTTCTGTACTGAAACTTGGCTCCTGTAGTCTGTGCGAGCTATTTCCAAGTACGAGCTCTAATATTTGAGAACCTCTTAGTCGTTTAGCAGTAGAAAGCCTCCCTACATGGCTACGCTGCGCCTTGGGGTGCTGCGGTAACACTCAGAGGTGGTCGGCTCCCTCGGGACAGCGGGCATTTCTGGAGAGGATCAACAATGGGACGTTTCAGCCCTTCCCCGCCTCCCCCAGCCAACAGAAATCCATCGGTGCGGGGGCGAGCCTGTCCCCTCTGGGCTCATAAGGCACATCTTTGCCACACAGCAATATGGAGCACCGTGCTGGGACGCACTCTGCACATGCAACCTCCCAAACTGGAGGGAGTGTAGCCAGCACGGCACGGTGCCGAGTGTGTCGCCGATGCCAGAGAGCACCGCGCTCAGACATACCCCATGTGCTACCTCCTCAAGCAGAAGTAGCTTTGGGCAGCGCCCGCCATGCACCAACACGCCTGGCGCTAGGAAGCGCACGGCTGAATCTCAGCACGCCTTCCCCGTGCACGCTACCTCCCACGCTGAAAGGCGTGCGGACGGTTAAGTGCTGCACTCGGGGCGTGTCCGTGAGCTCTCCTCGCGCTGCACTGAGCTTCCACAACGAGAGGCAGCGCTCGGGCTCCGCAGCTCCATCCCGGGGTGGTGCAGCCCTACCCTACTGACGGGCAGTGCTGTGACCCTGCTCTTCGGCCCCGACTTTGATGCCATCGGAAGCAGCTGGAAAGGGCACCAGCCCAGCAGCTGCCACCACCCGACTGATTTCCTACTGAAGAGGAGTGGGTTGTGGATTTAGAGTGGCCTTCCCCTTTCCCCCGTGCGTACCCCGCCATCCCAGGACACAAACAAGGGACCATATTGGAGAATAAAAGTTCCATGTACATAAAGACCTGCGCCTGAGTTTTCAGCTTAAACTAGAGAGCCCTGGGACTCAGACGAGAACTAACTCCCTGTAACAAAGGCCTCCATGTGCCAGCATCGTTGCATAGGCTGATACCCCGTCACCAGGGAATTGCCCAAGACAGCAGACCTAGCAGATGATGCAGTCAGATGCATGCCACGCATCTCCTGACCTTGGGGGACAGCCTTCAAAGCCGCCTACGGGCACACACCCTGCGTCAGAGCAAGGCAGATGCCATGCAGATGAACAGCACAGCAGAGCAGGGAGCAGGACAGAGAATCAGCTCCAGTTCTCGGGGGTGGATCAGCTCTTGACAGAGGAGTTTGTGCAAATCCGGGGTAAAGATGCACCAGGCAGACTTTGGGAAACCCTGTGACGCTGCAAAAGGGGCAGGATGAAGTGCAAACTCCAAGATCGAAAGCCGTGCTTTCATTAAGTGGGGCCGGGGTGATCATGGGTCTGCTGTACAGGTGCACGGTACGGGAAGCCCTTTCTCACTGCGTGTAGACAAGAGTGAAATCCAAGGCCCTTGACGAACAGCAGCCTTCTCCCTCGTAGTCCTCCCGGGGCGCTAAGAAAGGGCGAGGGGTCAGGGAAACACTACCAGCCTCTCCTCCGGAGCAGGGGTCAGGCTGCATCGCTTCCCCAGCTGCCTGCGTTAACCCGAATCCCTCCTGGCTGCCATGCCGCCCTTCTGCATCTGCTCCATCATGTCTGGTGGCAGAAATTGGCCCTTATTTGGGGAAACATTTCAATATAATTAGCAGGATAGCCCACCCCCCACTAAAAAACCAAAATGTACCCAACAATTTGAAGGCTAAATGGTCTGTCCCTTCCCATAATGCTACAAAACATTTATCAACAATTTATCAGAACCAGATTCAGGCTATGAATCAAGCTATTATACACACACAAATGTGGGAAAGAACTGATACTCAGAATTAAGGGTTCTCTCTGTTCTTCATCTTTCATAATCTTAGTAAAAATTGGCTGCAATCAGTCCTGGAAATTAGACAGTCTCACTGCTGTTGTTTACTAGTAACCGCATTTAGCTGAATTTTCCAGTATTCTATATTTACCATTTTCTTAAGTATACGCCAGTGCCCTTGACTGCTTGAAGGGACAGGGAGTTAAAACAATTGCAACATTTTCAGTACAAGACTGCAATCAAAAGCATACAATTTCATATAGTTTAATAGCCTGTTTGGTCTAAAGTGGCTCTTTTGCACACTGGATTTTTGTACTTGAAATAATTCCTGGGCACAATACCATAGATTTAGAGTGATATATTGCCATGTCCTTATGAAAAAATATGGTTTTGTTTAGGTTACAATTAGGTGCTTTCACAATTTGTCTCTGGAAAACTGAGCCTGTGCAGCTTTGTTTAGTGTGAACTTAAATAACATCCATTTGCGAAATGAAAAACTTTTACAACTCAGCAGCCTTTGTGATGGCCTATAAAAACACTTAAGACCTACCCTACTCATAATTTGCATTGTCACATAGTTCCCAATGCACAAACATTCACAAGGCCAATAGCCATGCAGTGATTTGGAGTCATGGGGGTCAGTTTAATTAATATGGATGAAGCTCATGGGGCTGCCACCCCCCCGTGACAAGGGGCGGTATATGGTCTCTGTCTTTAATGGCACTCTTCACAGTTGCTGCAGCTGCCTTGGGTCCTTCTTCTTCGGGGACTTTAAAAACAAGTGAGCTGTCTTCTCTGCATGATAACAGGGGTCATCTTTCAGGGTGCAAAGACGTATTTGTGCTACCTGGTCTAGGCCTGGGTGGCTTACTTTAAGCCACCTCCACCTAGACTGGAAGCCCAGGAGCCACATGGGGAGTAAGTAAGGGGGGTGGGTGGGATTGGGGGTCTAGTGGGGGGGAAGGGGGCTAAAAATAACCTACTCAGGGTTGGGGGGTGGAGAGCACTGCCCCAGGGTGGAGTGACTGGGGGGCTTTCCTAGCCAGGGGCTCAGCTGTGCTGTGAATCTGTACAGAAGTTCAGAGATCAGGTTGGGCTAACCCAATCTCAATCTAAGTTAGCGCGCCTAACTCAGGTGAACGAACGGAGAGCGGGTGTGCCACTTTTGGGGTGATACAAGCCCTCGGCGTGCTTGTACGATGGGGCATTTTGATCAACCATGCCCTAAGATAACCACTTCTAAGATGCAGGTGTGGGTTTCTTTAGGGGTTGGTTTTTCAGGTCGACTCTTCCAAACGAGCTGTGCCCTAATTTCCGTGCACGTGCTAGGTGGGACGTCACAAAGTGCGCAGCTGGAAGGGAAAACAAAATTGATGAGCGGGCTACGATTTCCTGCTACACGTACCACTGCACTGTTCTGCCCGGAAGGAGAAGAGCTGATCTGTGTATGCTAGGAGTCACCCTGCTCCCAGCTACTCTCCTTATCCTGCGCTTTCAGGGCAGGGAGGTCTACCTTGTAGTGAGTGCTGCTAGCAGCGGGACATTCCCCACGGTAAGGGTGTCAAGCATGCAGCCAGCTCTAAAATACCTAGATCAATCCAGGTTGGGAGCAGGTTATAGTTACTACTAAGTACAATATATAAATAACCAGACTATTTTTTCCTGTTCTTCCAGGGCAGAAAGGAGAAGACATCTGCCACAGATTTTCTCAAACACGCCCTCAGATGTTTTCTTTATCTTGCGCTTTCTACTTCCAGCAAAGCAGGGAGCCAGCTCTTCACTAGTGTACAATGGCAAAGCTCCACTGGCCCGTAGGTCGATAACACCGAGAAAAGGGCAGTTTCACAATCAGTTTTGAATGTAACTTTAGTTTCGCCAGGGTTGCTATAAACAACTGTAACAAAAATATTTGGGACGATTACAATATCTGCTTCTCTCTTTCCGCAGCATCGCTCCATTCAGAAATTCAAAGGACGGTGCCACGTGCGTTCCAGAGAAAACAGCTTCTGTGGATCAGAGCCCACACCCGATGAGCGAGGCTGCTCAGACAGGGCTTAACCCGACTCCCAGATTCACGCCCATAGCTTTGTGCAAACAGGCCCCCACGTTGTGCGTGCAAATCTGGCAGACGCTTACTTAGTCAGCGGGCTTGCATCTGCAGCACGGGAGCTGCTCATTCAAAAAAGCTGGTGCAAATCTTACATGCCAAACATAGCAGAGCCATTCCTTTATCTCATGCTTTTTTCATTCGTTTTCCGACACATCTGGTCATTATGACAGATGCTGCTGCTGAAAGAAAGACCAACTCCACCCAAACTGGAGATGAATCAAATCCTAAAACTCACACCCAAAAAGTCCCAGAATTTGGGCAAAGTTCAAGCTCGCCTCAAAACTGTACGCCCGGATCAAAAGTGATCAAAAGTTTGAATAGCGAGAGATGCTGAAGGGAATCCCAATGCTGCAGTGCGGGCCTTTGGGCAGAACCCACGCGTATTTCAGGTTGCAATGTAAAAGCCCTGCCTGCGGTCACATCACAGTCATAGCTACAGGGCTTTTAGGTGAAAAGCACAGGATTGATGCTGCATGGCTGTATTTACCTGAAGGCAAAGCTAAGCTAGGATGCAAAGACAAAAGATCTTATCCCAATATAAAATGAATCCAGGAGTGGCAAAGGGAACTGCGAAAGTGGCTGCGCAAGTACATTAATGGTTGGTCCTTCCTTCCTTCTGTAAATCCCCTTTTAAATAATCGTTTTTGTAAATTTACCAAATACTTGCAAATTACTTTGAGCTCCTTGGAGGGAAGGGGCTGTCGTGGCCATAGACCACAGAGCACTGAGTGTCTCCTTAGTGGCACTGGTCACCGATCTCTGCGGTGTTCATGGGCATCGAAGCATGAGCCAACACAAAATCTAACATGAAATCTGGCATTTATGGGCCCCTGGTCTTTCAAGCTGTGTTTCTATGACTTTTCACACGTGCCCTTATCTGGTCCAGTTATTCAGACACTCTTTTTCCTAGAACATAAGAAATCAGAAAGATTCAAGTTATGTAGCTGACTTCGAGCCCACATTCAAGTTCAAAATTCAAGTTCACAATGTATTTTCCAGCACCTTGTCTTGTGCAGCTTTAAATTATTCATATGAGGAGTCCTTGATTAGCTCCATTAGAATATTATTCCATGCTCAGGAAGACCTTACTATTAGGAAAATGTTAGTAAAGTTGGCTTGAAATTTTCCTTTGCTCATTTTCTTCCTAATATTCCTGTTCGAGCCCATGCATCTGCCTAAAAGCGTCTTCTCTTTCCCTTGTTTTTTCCCCCAGCTAGACGTATTTAATTCTTTTAATCTTTCCTTAAAAGTTTCTTTCTCTGTTCCCTCAATTGTTCTTTTTTAATTTCCCATCCTGTAGATGGTTGCCAGAGATGCCACAACGAAAGATGAACGTGTGCCCTGAAGAAACAGAATTTGGGCAACTCCAAGGCAGCTTTAATCATGAGACTTTGCCAGCTGCTATTCCATCATGTGAATAGGCTTTTTACGGCATTAAAGTAAAATAATTGCAATCCAAATACTATTTTTAAAAGACAGTAGAATAGCTGTTTTTCATGAAAAAATATCATTTTACAGTGCAAGTGTAAGCAATATATGAGGTGCTGTGGCATGTCAGACTAATGCTCCATGTAGCCCACATGATTTAAGTGGGCCGTCTGCCGGCAAGCCAGTACTAGATGCTTTCTCAGCAGGTCCAAGAAGCCCTGTAGCAGGCAGATATGGAAAAACTAGAAGTTTATTTCTAAGCCAGCTTTGGATTCACATATTTATCCTATTCCACCTTTGTAATGAAGCAGCATGATTTCACTGGGATGCAATGTGATTCTTGCTTGTCAATTATGAAAAAAAGGTAAGTAGGTGTGTTTGATTCATCTTCTCTGTAACATTTGTTATTTTATATCCCTCAAATGGGTCTCCTTTCTTGCCCTATCTCTAACTAAGGTGCTAGCAAAGTAAAAATCAACTCACTGACTCGCCTGGGCATCACATTGTGTTCACTTTGGTGCAGAGGACAAAGAGATACAGATTTGGCGTTTGCCGAATTTAGAGAATGCCCTTTAGCACGTGCTTGCCTCAGGGCTTTAATCTGATAAGGTTCATGTGGCCTCGGCAAGGAGCATGTTCTTCATTAGATGCATCTTTGGCTCAAAGCAAAGCTTGAATTGAATACATTTCAGTTAGGCCAAAGCACTTTAAATGGTCATCTCTGAGAGCATCACTACCAAGCAATTAAAGTTGTCAAAAGATTTGAAGACATGCAGGACAAGAAAGCCCATAAAGAACTGCGACAGTTTGATATATTTTCAGACGTTCTGGTTTGCTGCAAAGGCCCTCACGTACGGGCTGGTGGGAGAATTTATTGGATGGAGGTAAGCTGACAACCTTTTAGACATGAGATGTCAAGAGTACCCTGGGTTGAGAAAGGTCTACCATTCCTTTTCTAGGAGTGCAAACAACCCCCCTGATGAAGACTCATTGGCAGAGGCTCCCTCCATGAAGCGTAGAGTCATATAAAGTGATTTTTGGCATTCTGACCTATGCTAGTCAAGGAGAAATGCTAGGGCCTTGTTTTACATGGAAGCCGTGTTTAATGGTAAGGACTGGCAGTCTGGGAATTTGGGTCCTGCTCATGATTCTGTCACAGGCTCGCTCTGCGAACTTACATAAAGTCTTTTAGCCTCTCTGTTTTAGCTACCCCATCTTGTCAAATAATATCCGTGTGTCTATGCAAACCACTGAGGGATCTTCACCATGTAAGTGCACAGGTTTACCATTATACTGGCATTCAACTGAATCCTTTACTAAATTACATTTGGACACTGATGTGCGATTGCACGCCTTTGGCGTTGTTTGGACAACCCGCCCGTCTTACAGCCCACCGCATAACGAAACAAAACTCAACTAGATAATGCAATCTTGGAAGGCCGGGATAAGGAAATGAAGATGACGACGATGATGACAACAATTATTCTAAATTAACAACAGTGACTAAATGGTTTCAGAGTGCTTTCCTTTATAAACACTAATTAATCAGTCCTCGCAGTCAGTCAGATGCATATTGTTATCCCCATTTCACAGCTGGGGAAAATGAGACAGAAGGGAATTGAGTTGCCCAAAATCACACAATCTGCCTCTGTAGGAACTAAGATTAGGTATCAGGAGTTCCTGGCTGTCAAGTCAGTCCTTCGGACACCAGACAATGCCTCCCTTGTCACTCACGTACCCACACATGGCGCTGTACGTGTGCGTCTGAAAGGGGCTGGACGATGAGGTTGTCAGAGATAGCAAGGGACTGAACTCAAGGACGCCTGAAGTTCTTCCCATTTATATTCCCTGCATCCTATTTTTTTATTCACTCTCCTGTTTCAAGATGTGTGTGTGTATGTGCACGCACACCACACACTCGCCCACGCATATGAAATCGTATCAATATGGACACAGCAGATTAGTTTTACAAGGTTCCCACCAGTCTGACGTTCATCAACCTTCTAATCTAACAGTAACAAAATACCCTTTACAAATACATGTTGAAGCAACTTGCTTCCACTCCAAGTCCCGGGGCTGCAGGTTAAATTGATACCCCAGACCGATGTTGTACCAGGCCCTGATTGATGGCTTTGATTTTGCCATTCCCAGGGACTGGTTGTGCTTGCCTGGCCTCCAAGCAGGGGTTAAAGGAAAGTTGTAAGTTCTGCTTTTAAAGCACTTGGAAGTCTCTGCCTATATCAAAACTGTTTCATACAAGGCGCTCTGCCAGGCAATAAAATATTTTTGATGGACTCTTATTTTATCATTACCCATGTTAGAAAAATGTATTGTAAGAATACCAACACAATTCAGGGAAGTAATCATCTGCAGATTTAGTAGGCATTCTCAATTGGCAAAAATGAAAGATTTATTGTTGGGATGATGAAACAAAGAGCAGTTGTGCAAACTTTACTGAGCTGGATTATAAGAACATGCCTTTTCCATTTCCCACTTTTAAATGCCTTGGATGTAGTTTCAAAAGACAGATCAAGATCAATTATTTAACATTGCAGTTACACTATACCTGAGCAGAGGCTCCCTTCACACACATGTTACCTGTACACAGCAATAAAAGGAGGAGAGTCAGAGCGCCCGGTGCTGCAGACAGAGAGCGCAGGCCTAGAAATAAAACTTGTATTGTTCTTCGAGTCCCAACCAGCACAGGGATGTGAATAGAAAAGGCAGGCAGTGACAGATGTCTGGGGTTTAAAGGTAGAGCTATTAGAAATGAGGCTCTGTATCTCAGCAAAAGGCTGCGAGCAGCACCTTCTGGATTGCCTGGACACAACAAATGCAGCCACCCCAGAGATATAATACAGATCAGTCTGTAGTTACGGTATTATCTCCAAAAGTCACCACGCCGTTGAATAAAAGCTCAGTCTTGCCAACCCTTACCAAACGGAGCAGTGCCACTGAAACGGCTGGGACTCGTGTGAAGAAGGGGTCGCAGACTTGGGTCCCAAAGGGGGCTTGAGAAATACAACAGATGGAGGACAAAACACGTGAAGAGTTCTCTCTCTTTCCATCCCTGCCAGGCACCGGCGTGCAACTCTGGCAAGCTGCAGCCGAGCCTTTCTGAGCCATATCCTGATCCCATTTACCAGGTGTAGATGCAGATTCATTTGGGACTTACACCACATTCAATGGAAATGAGAGCAGACGCGAGTTCAAAATCTGTGTTTAACTTTCATCTGCTCGAAGAGTGGACATCGCAATTATCACCGGGCAGAGAACTGTAACTATTGGCTAATGTTTGTAGAGTGCTTTGACATCCTCTGCCGGACAAAACTCTTCGGGTGCAGGTGGTCTCTTTATTAGACTAACTGAGAGTTGCAAAAAAAATTGTTCTTTGCAAGCTCTCGGGCCCACCTGCCCGTCATGGGGGAAAGGAGAAACTGAAGCTGCTCTTGAGATGCTCTGATGACACAAGCCACAGAGAGGCATTACAAGTCTATCGTGATTATTTTCCTTACTACTGGACCATTGCCGTGCACAAGAAGCATATATTTGCAAACAATGTGATTAGCCCCCTTTTTCCCCTGGGTAAACCGAGGCACAGAAAAGTAAACGCCAGCATTTCTAGATAGCCCGGCTTCATTTTGGTGGCTCAGTTATTGGACGTCCAATTTGCGGCACCGCGGCTGCGAAGTTCAGAATTGGCTCGGAGCTGGAGGCATTACGCCTTAAAGCAGCAGCAATCCACATGCAGGAAAGATGGTCCTGAAAATCCTGCCTAGGTGTCTTTCCAGAAGACACAAGTCCGGTACACTGACTCGGCGCACTGCTCCACCAATAGCGCCCTTGAAATCAATGGGGCTGCTTGCCAGGTAAGTGCAAAGGGTTTCAGAATCTGGCCCTCAGTTACCCTTAAGCAGATGCAAACATGCTCTGAGGAGCTGTATTTTTTTATTTGCCCACAACTGGAAAAGAGCTAGCTAATGCTGACTTTTCCTGGGGTTAACTAACAATCATCACTTTCAAGAACTGAGCTCCAACTGTATACGTTCCAGTAGAAAGTCTTTAATGTGCACTAAATTCCTTCTCCTCCCTGGAGACGACACTACAAGGCTTTTGTGCTGACTGCAAATGCAGATTAACGGTTTTATTAAATGACACATGTTTCACTAATACACCGCATTAAAATCTCCTGGCCTAATAAGAGACGTTAATGAGTATATTGCTGGCACAGTTTTTAAACAATATTTAATTGTATTGCTTTTTAATTTGACCAAACCCTCTCCAGGTGATCAGAACGATTATTTTTTTTCTTTTTTGAGGTTAATTGGTCTTTAGAAAGGGTAAATCATTGGAAGTTCAGAACAAGTCCGTCCCATTTTTATTAATTCCCCACAGAACGCAGTCACAGAAATAAGGTGAAAGCGGGTACCTAGCATCAAGGACGTGCTCACAAACACTTTGTTTTAAAGTTCAGCATTTTAAAGCCTCCTGACTCCTGTATTACAAAATTGCTAACATTTGGCTGCAAGACAAAACAAGCCCATTACATTATTTTTTATAATAAAAATCTCCCCATATTGTGCCCAGATATAAAGCTATTGCATGCAGTCAAAGCCACTGCAGCAAAACTCACTCTGAACAAACTTCTTAATGGGATCTTTGGGAGTAAATCTGCCCCACTGAAATGATGAGGAGACTCAGCTGAATTACAGTTTTGGGAACCAATTTCTGGACGTCTCTTTGAGGTGTATTAAGACATGCCTGTAGGGAGCAGATCACTCATGGTTATATTTACAGCTTTGCAAAACTTACGACTCGATGGGGACTGAAAGTGTCTCGCTTAGGGTGTATCGCCTGATCTTTACTACTGTGCAGCTTCATATAGCGGAGCTGATGGACGAGTCAATCCCACGTGGGATGCATAGTGAGAAAGAAATCTTGTCATGCTTTTGCTACATGGGAAATAGGGATTTGAGCCTGATGCCCTAAGAGTTATTGCAAACCGGATGCTGGGAAATGGGAAGGCTTTTCAATTTTTGCATCCTCAGATGAAATAATTTGATACAACCCATTGATCTGGATTGCAGGTCCCCCTCCCCCTGATGTTCTGGCACAGCTGGAATGAATTGGAAATTAGAGACTGACTGCAAGATAGTTTCAAAAGGAGACTCTCCTCAACACACTTGTGGCCCTCTACTAGGGTTGCCAACTCTCCAGGATTGCCCGGGAGTCTCCTGGAATTAGATATAAATCTCCAGGAAATGCTGAGAGTCACCTGGGAGATAAATGATAGGGCATTCATTAAATAAATATTAAATGTTGAATCTGGTTTGTATATTAGTCCAGCGTGCATTTGCCTTCCTGACATAAAGGATACACATTGTAATCCATACATTACACATCCATATATTATGCATATACACAAGCATGCGGCATGTTCGCGTTGCGTGTCGCAGGCATGTTGGCGTTTCGGAAACCCCCGGCATCGATTCAGAGTTGGCGACCCTCATCTGTACTGAGAACAGGACTCGGATAAATCTGTGTTTGGACTATCCTCCAGAGTCTGGCCATAGGAGAGGTGCAAATCATTCCCAGTGTCTTACAATGAGGAATGATCGCTGCCCCTTGAGTTGTGTGTGACAAGTGGATAAAACTGAAAAAGCCTGGTCTTGAGATGTTGGGTAATGGAGGTAAAAGAGAAATTTTCCAAGGTGGATTGGGAGCAGTGCCTAGAAATTTGGTCTTTGGCAGCCAGACATGGCAGGTTGCAGCTAATAAATTTTAAGATTTTATTCTGAATATATATTTTACCCTATAATAGCAGAAAGTGAGCATGGATAGCCCTGGCTGAGGATGGAGGAGCCCTGGTTGTAACTAGCTCACTTTTGCATACGACACAGGAGTGCCGAGCAGTGCAGCGAGTGGGGAAAACAGCTATTAACGGTCCTCCGATTAGGTTGGGACATTGCTCGCTCTTTTGCAATATGCTGAAATCTCCACGTCCTGACAAAGATCTCGTATTATGGACAAAAGTAAAACGCCGCCCCACCTCCCAACTGGAGCTCGAAGGATACGGGATTTTTTAGTTGAAAAGCCAGAATTTGGCGGGGGGAATTACGTCAGCTTGAACTGAACTGAAACAGGAAACAACCCGAAAGCCAAAACAACCACCCCGCATACACTTCCCATGCATCACTCTGCAAGACTTTCTGCGGCTGAAAATGAGGATTTCTTTTCTTTTTTTTAATTACTCCGCCCTCTTGTTTCACCGTTTCTCTTTTAATGTGTTCTCTTTTCTCTTGTTTTCTTTCCTTGCCTCGCTGCATAATACTATCCACCTTTTTGAAAGCCCACTCCTCTATCTGCTCCGACGATATCCTGTGTCGGTGAGGTCCAGGGCGCGCGCGCATTACCGGGGCATTTCTTGTGATGGATCCTAAATACGCTCATTTTGTTCTCATACACATTTCCTGGGATGTCTTATGAAGGGAAAGAGTAAAATAGTAATTCACACGTGTCGTGACAACTTGGCTCCAGCTAAATGTTACAGAGGGACAACAAATGGATGGAGTGAGTATGCTTTAATTATGCCTTCCCAACCACTGAGTAATTTGGACAAGGCAATTGAAATAAAAGGATTCATGTAATTAAAGTCATCTTCTTTCCAAACTAAATAGCTCAATTTTTTTTTAAAATCCTTCACTACGTGGAAGTCCCGGTTGGTACCTCTAAACATCTTTTACTCCTCACGATCTCTCTGCTCTGCTGAGCAAGTTTCTTAATGGAGGGGACCAAGGCGGTATATGGTATGATACGAATACTAACTGTAGTATTTTCTCTGTCTTGCGAATGTGCTAAAGAGTCTTATTTCCAGTGTCACTGCAGCAGGTCACTGAGCAGTCATCTTCGTTGAGCCAACCATGCACAATAACTTCTAAGTCTTTTGCCTCGCAGGATCTGCAAATTTGGAGCTCAACCATGTGCTGTATAGAAAACGTTCACACTGCGCCTGCCAACAGGCATTAGTCTGCATGTATCCAAGCTGAATTGCATCTGCCACTCTGTGGTCCCGTCGTTCAGCGCATTTAAGCTCATCGATCACGACACGCAATCCTCAGTGGGTTTAGTACACAAATAATCTTAGTATCATCACAAACCACTGATTTACTTTACTTCCTTCTCCTAACCACATTAGGCTCTCCACCCTCTAGTTCCTTAAAAGCACCCATAAGTGTATAGAAAACTCAGTACAATGAGAGCTTTCTGGGACAAGGGTTATTCTCCTGAAAGACAAGGTGCTCCTAAAACAGTCTTCTTTCAAAGCTCTGAGGACAGTTGCAAAAGGATGTTTGAACCAAGCCTTGCATCTCCGCTTAGAGACTGTTAAGTGGCTTCGTTTCTCAGATGAAAATACAGAAAAATCTCATAAGTGCGTGCACAAAAGGAGCGTGCACGCTACACCCTGATTTCTATGTTGGCCTGGAACCGCAGGACACAAAGACCACAGTGCCCAGCATCCAGTGCTGCTTATGGTCAACCTAATCCTATCTGCTGAGATCACGATTTCCACTGGCTACCATGGGTATTAACTTGGTTAAAATGCCCTACTTTCTTTGGTGTTGTAAGTCATGCCTCTACCTTGTTCTGTTTATTAAACAGAAATACTGACTTTTGTTGGGGGAGGGAGGTCCCTCTCTAGCGAACTACAACCGGAGTAGCTATTGTAGGTGGAAGAAGAGTCCCACCTAACACGGTGTAGTGGCCTGAGCTGGAGCCCCGAGTTGCAAAGCTAGATCAGTCACCCAACACCTCTGTGCTCAGGTCTCCCCATCTGTTCTGTGACAATCAAGCCATCCGTCTTAATGAATTAAGGTGCGTGGGGAAGATGGACTTATTACTGATGTCGCAATTAGAGTCTGGTTTGTACAACAGCAGCACCCAGAGATTTTGATCACGACCAGAATCTACCACGCTGGGTACCATACACAGGCCAAATACAGGAGTTTCTACTCCAAGGGCTTGCAGGACCAAGCTAGAAGAGGCAGGCGTGGATAACGCCGGGAGAAAAGGACAAAGACGAGCGTTAAAACCGGGAAGTGGCATAATTTGTTTCTTTGAAAGAGGTCCCCTTTAGAGACGATTATGAATGATAGCTATGATTACGAATGATGATATGAACGGTGGCTGCACATCATGATGCTATCCTTGGCAGTTCACGCAGGAATCGTGATAGTTATGACGTCTGGTTTCTCTAAATATACAGTGCCTAAGTAAAAACGTACATCTTCACCCTCAGTTACTCAAGTCTGAACTGCGAGTTCCCTGAAGGTGCAAGCACCCAGCAATGGCAGGTTTGCTTTCTATTATTTATGAAGCGGCCACAGTGCAGGAGATGATGAAAGAAATGATCTGCAAGCGTGTCATTATGTCCACATTATATAATCATAAGCCCAAAACAGGCTGCATGGGTAGCTATATTTTTATATTTGCAAATGGACTCGAGGTGAGCGCATGATATTTAGGAACCGCTGGTATTCCATACACCAAAGCGCTGGTAATCCTGAAAGAGCGCCGAAGATGCAGCCATGAGAAACATTTTTTAAATGAAAATCGTTTAAGCTTGCTAATTTTTGCTGTCTCAGACAATCAAAATTCCAATTGTCTGGGACATCAAATCTAAAAAAGCATGAAATTAATCTTCAATAGTTAAAGTCTTAAAGGCATTGCATCATTATTTTTGTTGGATATATTTTTGATTATAATGCAGATGAACTTCAAATTTAATAAAACTAAAATAACATGAGTTAAGTATGAAACATAACAGGATATTGCAGAGAGATTAGGTAGTTTCCTTGAGACTACTTGCAGAGCCCAAGGAAAAAAAAAAAACCAAACCCAAGACACACAATGAAGAGGAGGCACCACTTAATTAGAATATTTAACGGAATATGAAAACAGAAGACTCGGATTTTGGCAACAAAACACAGAAAGCACGAGAACAGCCCAAAATGTCAGTCGGGCCTTTATTGCAGATACTGTTTTTCCTCTCAACTGTCTGTAGCAGGGAAGGAAGCATGCTAGCTAAATTTAAGCCAGCTGTAATGATGAGAGTGTTACAGTTGGACCAGAGGAAGCCTTACCTCATGAAAGTATTGTGGAAACTGCTGTTGGAAAGATAATAAAAGGATTAACTTCAGTTTTAGTGGACCATTTACTTTTCAATCAAAATGTCTCATGTATTTCCTGTTCTCAAGTAGCTTGAATTCCAAAATTCCTTTGTCTATTACAGTACATAGTAGCAAAGCCTGTCATAAGAAATTAATAATTTTACATGGAAGAGAGCTTTTATGTATATGGGTGGAGTGCTACTTGCTGTTAGCCCCTGACCAGTTTCGCTACCTCGTTAGCCAAGGGGAAAACACCCCAGCAAATAAAAATGCGTGAAGCACAAGCGTGCACCACTGACTACTGGAAGCAAGGGACAAACATCTTCAGTGCAATTACCCAGAGATTTAAAGTTTCTAAAAGAGCTGCAAAACACGAAAAAAAAATAAAGCCTAAGACCTCAATAGACACAAATGGAGGTACTGTACGATCTTACACAGCACAATTATTACAGCATCCATGGATGCTCCATTGTTTAAAAGGACCTAGCAATACTCTGCCACAAAGAAAACACTACGCAGCAGCACTTCTAAAAAGAGGGGTGTAGTTTAGTAGGCAAATAATCCCTGTTGGATATTGCTAACTTCATTGCTACAGGCAGAAATTACACATCAGCCGGTATAAGTAACGGGAAACCAGTTCAAGTCTGTAACACAACAGAAGTTCAGTACACATAAACTGCTTTCCAATTGGCTGAAATGGTTTAAAATAAACCTGGATGGAGGTAGTATCAAACATAACTGATTTAGTTTAAATCTTTTTATTGAACTTCTGTCCCAGATCCCTTAGATTCAAGTGAACTCACAATCCTCCAGCATCCCAGGATGCTTTGCATCTCCCGTGCAACCCCCCACCCCTTGTAGGGTGGGTGGGCTAGCCTTGGCCCAAACTGTCTGATCCAGCAGAGCAGGGAGACGTGCTCTAGCAACCCCCTTCCCTTTCGGCCTGGGCCACTGCAGACATGTGGCTGCATTTCCAGAATTGAAAATGAATGTCTGTTCACTTGCCTGTGGGTTCAAACTATGTCCTTTAGACTAACCTGCGAAGATTGAATCAATTCAGCATCAGGCTTTTGACTTAGCCCAAGGGGACACGTTGTGGCCTGAGATCTCGCTCCAGCATTTTCAATGGCAGAAAACTAGACTTGAAAGGAAGATGCAACTTTTAATGTGCTTGCAGACATCTCGTTTTACTTTGTTTCCTGTCTCATTGATGATTATATGGTGTCCCTCCTCAGGGTGCCCATCTTTGTTCTGGCTAGGGAAGAGTTAACTGCGAAGTCTGTGACGATACACATTTAATTCTGATTGGGGCATTCAGAGCTATGGAGTGGTGACATGGTCAGCTGGACTGAAACGGGCCTTTACAGAGTTACACACCAAGACTATACACATGCGCAGCACACGCTCTCCACCGTATCGGATACGCAGGTCTCATTACATCTTGAGACACGATCAATAGCTTATCGTTTAAGAGAGACCATCCTAACTGAAAGGAGGACATTTTCAGCGTTTGCTAAAATGTTACGTGACCTAACATCCCTCCTCGATGCAGACTCCTAAAGAAACGCTGAATGGGAACGTAACGTTAGAAATCTGCTATACAATAGCTGTCAAAGACGTCCCACAGAGAAATGGAAAAGAGTCTTTTTCAGTCCCGTGGACGCTCCACCATATCTTTCATCACTAAGCAGCTTTCCCCTCTCTATCCATTTCCTTCAAATGATCAAAAAATGCTTCTCTCTCAACCCCATGATTAGAAAAGCATGAGAGAAATGAGGAGTAAAGAGTGTTTTTCTTTCTTTGCAAGTGATAAAACTAGACATAAGGCCAGCTCCCCTGCGTAACCCATACGCTTTGGTAGCTCCTTTACAATTTTATTTGTAAGAAGGGAGTTTTCATTATTCTTCTAACCTATATGGCAATAACCGAGAGCCGTTTACATTCCTCTCTACTTTAGCAAACAGCGGTTTTGTGCTACTTCTCAAACCTGCGGAAGAACTCCTGCTCATTAAAGCCGACTGACAGAGGGATCACTCTTCACACTATTCCTCTCTCAGCCAGGTAGGTCATGATTCCTCAGGCAGATGATGCTACATTTCCAGTTTTAATTAGAATAATGTAATTAATTTCATTAAGGCAACTACGAAAGGAGCATCACTCAGAGACCAAGACAAATGAGACGTGTTGCAGAAATGCTGCATAGAGTTTTTCCTACGGTCCACGCTGTCCTTAATACTTGGCAAGGTCTCATGAGCCAGCACAGAATAGCAGTTTGTCCTACAAACAACTTTTCCTTCTCTTTTCTTTTTGTAGAAAACCCACGCTTGCCAAAATGGCAGTCATTCTTGCCTAAACTGCTTAAGGATTTTGCTCATCGTAATTTTTTGCTATTAAAACAATGAAAATTGATGCTGGGGGAATTCAATGGGCAGCTCTAACGTTTCGGTGCAATGATTTCTTTGATTTTTCTGGTTAAGGCATCAGCAAAGAAACCAACGTCAGAGCTCTGTTTAGAAGCTCCTGTCGAACTTGCTCGTCTTTGTGTCATTGTATCAGGGCCTTATACCATCCCTGCTTCCACGGGACATCGTTAGCGTTCATTCTAATTTGGCTTCGTTGTCAATATATGTGCATGTGCAGACGGAGCTGTCCCCAGGAACCTCCTGTCTGAAAGGAGGATCTTGTTTACATCTGCTTGCGCGGAGGAGAACAATAGTCTTCATGGGAAAAAAAATCTCTGTTTAGTAAATTAAAAAAAGGAATCTGAGCTTTGGGAAATCTCATTAACATTTTTTTTAACCATTCTAAACTCTTAATAAGGTCCTTTTTCTTTCTCCCACTGCCATGGCAAACTTTTGCACTCATAACTCCATGGGTTATTGTGGAGCTGGAGGAATGAAAAGAATTTCATTAGATGTGTTTTATGTTTCTTGATTAAAAATGTCACCCGGGGCTCAATGACTCTTGTTTTACATTAAATGACTGCTGCCTGCTTTGATCATCCTTTTATTAATGCTTTAATGAATATTAAAAAAAAATAAACCATTGTATTAAACGCTAAGCTCTCATATAAAGGAACGGAGTCTCTTTTCCAAGAGCTACAATATTTATTACTAAAACATTTCCTTGCAGATTAAGCCTCCGGTTCTCCTTAGCGCTATTGCGGACTACGTTACAGGAAAGTACAATAATTAGATTGGAATAACGCTCAAGAAAAAGAGGGAGAGAGCAGAGGAGCATGTTTCTAGTCAAACAAATATATTCCAGACTTACCATGCACTTGTTTGGTTTTTCTCCAGAATGAACCCTCATATGAATCAGCAGTTTGTAGCGAGCATTGAAAGGCTTATACCGACGGACGCAGCCAGCCCAGAAGCAAGTAAAGTCCTCTCCTTTCCGCTGGTCAATGTGCGTCTTTTCTATGTGTCTGACCAGTTCGTCTTGTTGGTCGTACGTGGCATTGCAGTCAATCCACCGACAGACCTGCTTGCCGCTGCTGACCTCTTGTTCGTCCCCTTCGCTGGGCTGCAGGGACTTGGGAGACATGGAGCCCTGCAAATGCGGCAGCGTCCCCTGAGCCTGGCTTAGCTGCTGGTGCAAGTGATACGGCGGCGGCAGGCCCTGGTGGTGCCGAAAGAGGTCTGTCGTGGAGGAGTAATCGTCGGCCGGTTCTTGCTTTAGGAAACTCACCTTCTGGCTGCCGTGCGAGGAGACATCTTGCGGAGGAAGGCTGGAGCCGTTCATCATGAGGCTGAGGCTTGCATTTTCCTCCGTTTGCTGCATTTGTAGCTGATCGCAGTCACCTCTGTCACATTCAGTGGAAATAGATACTAGGCACGCCGGCGGGGAGGGACCGCTGCACGGGTTCCCGGGCTGAGAGCAGGACTGGGGGCGAGAGGCTTTCTGAGCGCTGTGGTGACTGATCTCCACGGGATGAAAGGAAATGCCAGCTGAATTAGTCCGCAGCCCGTTCACGCAGGTGACCAATGACGTCTGCGACGTATGGATGATAGCTGTAATATCGATTCCTTCAGCTGAAGTCGGCACAACAGAGATGCATCTCTTCTTCAGGTTGCTCGACTGGAGCCGGGCTGAGTGCTGAGGGCTGCCAAGTGACAACGGGCCCAGGGAGGAGCTATGTTCGTTATTAAACAAGTAGGAAGAAAGTGAATTGGTCAAGCTAGTATTCATTAGGTCTAGTTCGGGATGCAGACTACCAGAGCCTCTGAGCTCCATCCCCTCGGTAATCCTCCTATGTGCTGCAGCCTCCGACAGGACCTTATAGTCACTTGGGCACTCTTGCTTAATGTGCTGCGCGGGGTGACTTCCATTCATGCACGAAGTGGGAGAATCTACCGAGTCCTGAAACCTGGGAGACCTGGAATACAGTTTCGTTAAACGTCACTGACTGCCGCACAATTTACGATCGTCATACGTGATACAACATTTATGAAAGCCTCGAGAAGAGAACCGCCTAATCTCTACCCGTAGGCCATCAGCGTCTCACAGCAATTACCTTATGGCATTCGGTGATTCCTCCTCTGCCACCTTGCAAAGGCAGCCTCATTTTACACGTGACTCGTTCATTTTACCCAGCAGGTTATGCGACACACAGACAACCTCGCCTCCGCCGCTACGGACAACTCACCAATCCAGGTACAGGCTGGGTCAAACAATAGCAAACGGCATCACATTTAAAGCCGTGGTGTTTTTTAATTGTTCGAATGAGTGTTTTAGTCAGAAGAGCGCCTTTGGGTTTTCCTTTGGGTACCTGGAACATGGCTGAGCGGGCTTTGTTTGTACTTCTAAAGAGAATCAGGACTCGTAGTAAAGGTGAGATCTTTTATTAGAGCAACAAGATTTTTGCAAAAACAGTTCTTTAACGGCAAGCTTTCGGGCACCAACCCCCTTCGTCAGGCTTTGGAGAACAGATTGTAAACGTTCTCCTGGGTAGAAATGAAAGTTCATTCAGCTCAGCGATGAACTGGCTGCCCAAAGGAGTTTTCCATCTATTGACTCCTTTGTGAAAGCCTATGAAATGTGAACTTTCATTTCCACCCAGGAGAACTTTTGCAATCTTTTCTCCGATGCCTGATGAAGGGTGTTTGTGCCTGAAAGCTTGCCAGTAAAGAACTGTTTTTGCAAAAATCTTGTGGGTCTAATAAAAGATCTCATCTCTACTGCGAGTCCTGATTACCTTTTCCTCTAGACCAAGACAGCTACAACCCGGACACCCGATCGTTTAAAGGGAGACATTCTCCTTCATGAAATTCCTAATTTTTCAACTCACGAGGAATTTGTTTGAGGACATTAAACAACTAGAAATAAAGGGGAAAGAAGGAAATAACCAGGACAGCTGTCAACTACGTATGAAGACACTCACGCTGGTAGCCTGAAACCTGTGATGTTCAAGCCCTTTCCCAAAAAATCATCCGCAGATTGGATTGTATTAATTCTGGTTACTTGGATTAGCTGCTTACCATGCGGTCCCTCTTGGTCAGGGGTGGACAAAATGCTGCCCGGGGGCGGGATGTGGTCCACCAGGCCATACTATCTGACCCGTGGGGTCCCTAAAAAATTTAGAAAATTAATATCTTCTGAACCATTCGTACTGATTTTAAAGGTTTTAGTCCCACTCAAGGACCGCAACTCCCCACTACTTAGATCTCGAACCGTTGACTCTGCCGCTTTAAGGCTACTGTATTTAATCATTTTAGTGGCTTCCATAATCCATTAGTTATAATGTCTCTCTCTAGGTTTGCACCGTTGGTTTCATAGTAAACTAAAGCACCTGGTTTAACAGATGGCAAGGTTGAAAAAATGGGCCTAATGCATTTTTTAACACTTCTAAAACCACATGTCTGTAAAATATGTGGCATAAGCAAAATATATGAGAGAGCGTTTCATTGGCACTTGTCTGGGATGGCCTGCATGTAGCTTCGCACAGCGTTCCTGCTGCCTTAAACTCGTTATTAGAAAGCCTTTCCCGCACACCACCTCGAGCACAAGGTACTCTGCGGTGTGATTTCTAAAGGGAAACACAAGGAAGATTGAGTTGAATTATTTCAGCTGAGAGAGAGAAAGAGAGAACGAGCGTAAGCACATAGTAAAATCACTCTTTCATCCCTGCAGCCCTTTCACAAAGGCTCTGCTTATGTAATCATCATTCATTATTATGAATAGTAACGTAACACACACTTGTACCCGCTGCATTGGATTTGACTGCGCAGTTCTGTAACAGACTCCGTTATGAGAAGCATAGCTTTCTATCCGGACCAAGTTATATATGCTGCCCGGCCTGTGAAGGAGTTAACACTGGCCACGTCTACACGAGACGCTGAGTGCACAGTAGCTCGTTACTGCTGTACAGCAGCGTCGCATGGCACGAAACATGACGCACCGCTACTGCACAGACAGCACCACCGAAAAGCCGTTAGGGGGTGTTCCTGCACAGTTATTTAGTACTTGTGTACGCGTGTACTAAAAGACTGCGCAGTAACAACTGCACAGTTAGTGTCTCGTGTAGACGCAGCCACCGATGTAGGAATTTGGCATTATTTTCACTTCCCGGGTATTTGGAGCGCTGAAGTTTTCAACGATAAAGTGGCACTTGCGCAATGTAGCTGCACTTGCTAAGCAGCCATGCTGTCTTGGACTGATCCTGTTCCTTTCTTCTCAGGTGTACGGGACCTAGACTGGAGTGAAAAAGGTGAAGTTTCACTAAGCAGGTGAAGATGTGGGGATGGGATGCCAGGAGCCCTGCTCCACAAAGACGTAGTGCTACTCTGTCTGGGCACCCCAACCAGGGACCAAGACCCTACTGACAAGCAAATGAAAGAGGCAGAACAAAGACAGAGGCGGCAACATGCAGGGGGAATGCGGCAGGGACAGTGCTGGGGGGTTAGAAACTGGGTTGATCCATCTTTCATTAAATGGGATAGCGCTAGTGCCGGTGGGGCTTTCCCCCTCCCTTCCCCAGTGGGCTTATGTACAGATTAGGTACTGGTCCTCTTTAAAGTGCTCACTGGGCACGTCTCCACGTGCAGATTTACTACACAGTAAATATGGCAACTTATGCCAGCTTGAGCGTAAATGTGATACCTGCATCATGCAGGTATAAAATTTATGCTCCATTAGTTACTGTGCAGTAATGCACACGTAGATGCCTTACTGTGCAGTAACACTGTGTGTGTGGGCTGACTTAGGACTAACCTTAATCCCAGGTCAGTCCACACGCAGCGTTATGCTTTAATGCCTGCATGTGTAGCTGCTGGCCTATTCCCACTTACCGAACAGAAATGTACTGCGCAGTAAATTTAAACCGGCAGACTCTGCGCATGACCAGGGGACAGGCAGCACAACGGCAGGAAGCAGAAAGCAGAGCAGCAGATCAGGCAGGAAACACAGGGCAGGGAGTAACAAGCAGAGCAGCAGATCGGGCAGGGAAAGAGAATGAGGTGGCACTCGGGGAGAGTGCAGGGCTACTGTACGGCACACCTGGCAGGAAGGCTGGCCCCCCCCGCACACATCTTTCATTTCTTTTTTAAGCCGGTCCCTTGCGATCGCTGGCAGGTTTAAGAAACTGGAGGATGCTGTGCTGTTGCACGTTGCCGGGCTCCACGGGGCTTTCTTTCAGACTGCTCTGCCACCTTTTCTGGTTTTACACGGAGAACTGAAAGCCCAACGAGGAAGGAGGTTTTCTGCGCCTGAGAATGCCCCGACGGCCAGCAGGAGCGGTACTCCGAGGCCAGTGGTAACAGTGCAGGTCCTAGGGCTTCTCCCAGCCACCACACACAGCTCTAGCGGCAACTTAAATGCTATTAACTCAGCTGGGGGAGAGCAATGAGAAGAGGAGGCATGATTCCTGGATGAACGCAGTCATCATTAAAACACAGTGCCTGAGAAAAATGAGTCAGGGAGGAAATGAATTTCGGTGCATTGAGAAATGCAGCAGCAGCCATTCGTCTCACCAAACCCTGAGCAGAATGCGTGCTTGTGGCAGAGACGTTTGCAGGGCCGTCCCCAGGGACCGTGCTTTGTGGGGGGGCCCCGCGAAGCTGGGCAGAGCAGCTGTGGCCCCGCCTGGGGCTGGCAGCTCAGCCCTGCGCTGCAGAAGAAGCCAGGAGACCCCTCTCCCCCCTTTGCGGGGGCACTGTGGCCCTGCACAGTGCTAAGGGGGGCCCCACACCCCCCTAGGGTTGGCTCTGGATGTTAGTTTGGGGTCTCTTTGTGGTTGCACAAACTGGGATCATATACGGATTCAAAGCTTAACCCAGAGAACTGGTCTGAATTTGTGTTTCCCCTTATGCATCAGGCACGGGAGCTGGCCAGAACGACCAGCGCAGCGTTCAGCCCATGGCCGGCCGTTGCTTCTCCGCGCATTGCCTAGGAAGGAGCCGTGCCCAGAGGAGTGCAGCGCTCCCTCGGTCTCCCGCTGACTTCCCTGGCAGCTGAGATCACTTGGCACCGTGCAACACGGGGTTTTTATATTTTCAACCCCTCAGGGTAAGGCCCTTGTACAACTATGACACTACATATAAAAACAAATAATAGCACTAAGAATAAATGCTCTTTATCTTCACTCCCACTCTCAATGGCAGCTCTGGCTCGGCAGCCTGGCTGAGCCAGGGGCTCCCCGAGCTCGGCGGAGCTGCGCTCGGTCGCGGAGGCTCACCGAGCCACGCGGGCACTAACACTACGTGTGAATCCGAGGTCAGTGAGAGCGGTGGAAACAGCTGGATGTGCAAATGGAGCGTGAGGCGACTGATCGGCCGGACAGGCAAGCGGTCCGCGAAGGAAAGGGACCGCGCCGTACTTTATGAGGCTTTCCAAATACTTCTAAATAGTTGCTCAGGAGATGGTGAAACCTGCAGATTGGAGGCCATGTTGCAGGACAAATGGGGCAAAATTAGCTCTGTCACCTGCCGTTTTATCATAATAGCAGCCCTCTCAGGTTCTGCGGCACACAATCCTCAACGTTGTTCTGGGAATCTTCCCTCAGACAGCGATGGAAGGAGTTCATATTTCTAAGTGTGGTACTGTGATCCCCTGTATACAGGCATCTGTCATTTCCTCATTATGGTTTTTACAAAAAGGTTCAAAGAGATCTAAGCAGGGTCCTCTCTTCCTCCTTTTGTTTGCTGCTGCCATAATTATCTTTGTTTCATAATTGTCCTCACTGACAGAATGAAGCCAGCCCGATAACGGCAAACCCACATGGAGCCATGACAGGGTTGGGATGGAGCGAACTTAAATGAAGCAGCAGCATCATAAAAGCTGCGATACCAAAAGCAAAACATTTGCTGTTTGGCATGAATACGCTCCGGTCCTTTTTTCTATAAAAAGGTCCCTCCACTTGTGCGTCATATTGATGAAACCTTTTTTATTCCTGGAAATAAAGATAGCCTTGTACCATTAGGAAATGAAAAAGAAAGGAAGAAAAACAATGCATAAATCGGTGCAATAAATCCAAACCAGCCAGATTTCCCTAACTAAGCTGGAGTCCACATTTCCTTTTGCTGTGTCTGTGGAAAGTGGGGTTTGGTCGTTCCAGGCAGAGAGCACCAATTATTCCAAATACTGAAGATAACGGTTGCAACTTTATTGACGTTTTTCTTTGCTCTGGCTCTTCGAAAGGTCCAGATCATACCATATCCTAAAGCTTTGCCAAAAACCAGTGCAATTAAAATAGATAGTCAGATTTCTAATTCATAGCAGGCTTCTCTTCACAATGGATGTCTGTTTAGGATATTCGTGTAAAATCTGGTAATGTTAACATTTCTAACGACAACAACAACAATAGAGTTCTCTTTTCACATAATTAAATTATGGCAAATATTTCAATAGAAAAATCTGTTCATGGTAGGTTGAACTATAGTGTGTATATCAAAAGCAGAGCCCAACAGTTTCATGTTACGGCCTCAGAGCAAATCCCCAGGTTATAGCTCTATGGGAACATCTATTCCCACCGTGCATCCTCTAACAAACTCAGAGTACGCAGGCTTCCTGTAGGTTTGCTGGTGGCATATCTCAGTGCCGTATGGGAGACGCTGGTTTAGAAATCATTCTGCCATCTCCGTTTCCCCGGCTGCATCTTGGACACATCATGGGTGGTAGGTGAGAGAATGCAAGAAGCTCGCGGACTTCAGAGCATGCTGCAATTGCATCAATAGAAAAGCCATAATTAAATGCCAAGGGAGGATGCTATGGACCTTGGAGTGGCCCCAGCTGGCAGAGAGTTATAGAGTAGTAGCAGCAAAATGCCATCAGAGAGCTTCAGAGGAGACATGAAATGCTTAGCCAAGGAGGGACGACAAGGTGAAACAAGGCAAAGAATTCATCCAAACGTTAGGCCACCAGGCCAGGCCCGGGAGAGGAGATCTCATGCTCAGCACCTGAAGGGAAACTACGGGGGAGAAGATTATAGCAATGAAGCACTCCCGAAGGGTAAAGTATAAGAGGCAATAAAACCTGAAACAATACCTTGTGTCCGCGTGTGTTAAATTCAGCTGACCAACATGGAGCAATCTCTCACAAGACAATGGGTGGTCTCGGGTAAGTGGATTTCCTGTGTGGATGAATAGACTCTGTCTACAGACAGGCACCGAGCTATTTGTCATCTCCATGTCCATCATGTTCTTCTTCTCGGAGATCAAATTGCAATGGTTGTATCCACCATTCACTGAGAGAGAGGGAAAAAAAACCCATAAGCTTCTAACGAAGAGAGAACTTCTGTATCCGTGTTACTCAATATGTTCCCAGTTTTGGCTCCCGTCATCAAATTCTTGCAACTGCAACAGGAGAGAATGCTGAGGGATTCACAATGAACCAAAACCTAATCCCGAAAAGCTTGGCATCCATAAATTATTGCTATGACTTCTCTTTTTATATTATGAGACTATTTTTAATTTCACATTGTAGCTTAAAAAAAAATAAAAACATAATAGTTTCCTTTAATATCTACTGTTTATGGCAGAGGGATTTTTTTTACATTTTTAGGTTTCATGCTTTGGGGTCGTTTCTATTTTGTTTTCTTAAATGAACGAGGACAAATATTGATGTGGAGGTTTCTGAAGTCTATTTTTATTATTTATTGTCACTCGATTCATCGTTCATGTATTACCGAGACATTCTTCCGGTTTTCAATGGCAGTCGAATGCCACCAGAGAAACTTCTGACTGGCTTGCGGATGGTATGGAAGACCTTGTCTAAATCATAGAGTATTTTTTTCTGTAATATATACAAATGACTCCTCCCCTCCGCTGCTCTGAACTGTTGGGTGGGTACGTTTTGGACCTGCCTTGGTTTCCACTGAACCATCAGACATTGACCCCCAAAGAAGCAAGCATGGCAGAGAAGGTGACCCGGAACGGGAAAGCCTGTGCTCCTTAGCCCATGAAAATCTAATTCCTATCCACGCTGGAAATGTTTATAAAGAAGGTACAAGGTACTTTACTTCTGAAAATGCACATTTCTTATTGATGATTGTGACTCCCGCTGACCTCAAGAGAGCAAGATTAAACCCTTCAACTTGAAGAAACATTTACATAACCGGGGAGGAGATCACATACACAAGTCGAGCACCAGTGACAACTGGTGACTTTTGTTTTATCTTGGGGAGAGGGGAAAATTGCATTTACTCGGTGTTTGCCTACTTCAAAAGCATGTTAAGTTTGGGGTGTTTTTTCATGGCTCTGTATAAAGTACTCTGAAATCCTCAGGTGAAAGACATGAGAAATGGGAAAGCTGCTTGTTCTAGTTCTGGTTGCCTTTCACTCACGGTCTTCCTAATTCCTGGACAAAAATGACAACAAACCCAAGTATTAGTCCGCTTCTAGTCTGCCACGGACGTTGTGTATCAAATCAAGAGCATTTCTCTATGTTAGTGAGGGGCTTGAATGGAAAGGAAGAAAGGTTGGGTATGTCTCCAAGACATCTGAGCAGAAAGGCATACTATGCTGCACACCAAATGTAGCACAGGAGTATTTTCAATGCAAAATAAACTCAATTTATAAACAGCAGAAAAATACAGCTGGGTTGAGATCCTGCCTGATCCTGCTGTCTCTACTCAGGCAAGAAAACTCTTGTCAAAGTCAAAAGACACATACTGGGAGGGAGGCATGTCTAGAAAACATGTCCGTGCAACAGGGAATTGTTTTAAAGTCTTTCCAGGTATTAAGGCTGCCTATACTTGGACAATGAACCAGCAGTAGATCAGAGACTTTCTGATCTACTGCCGAAAACAATTCGACTGTTAGCTTGGATGGAACAAAAGTATTGCTGGCAATTTTTCGGAGCATATGACTGCACCACTTCCAGTTGCGCTTTCAGCAACGTGTCAGTCTCCCAAGCATTGGATTTTGACTCATTGTAAGGCGAAGCAACATGGCTTTCGGCCAACCAGCACGAATTTGCTTCAAAATGTTACTGAAAAGGGGTACAGTACATTCATAAAGCAATGACTATGGTGTAACTAGAGTGACCATTTCTAATGGCTTGGCACATAAGTCTGGAATAGTGCAGAAGGCCTGGAGAGGGTCCCGAACGCAACGGCCTGATTTTCACATCTCTTTCAGCGCTGAGCGTGAACAGCATGTAAACATAAAGCACAGTCTTTCCAATGGTAAAATACCATCTTAATTTGGGCTGTTGCTGCTAACTGAATATGTTTTATTGAAAAACCTTTCTGGCAGAGAAAGTCTTGCAAAATGCCTATTAAATCTGCAAGCTTACATAAACCTCTTCAACAAAAGTACCTCTGATGTGGGGCTTATACTGCAAGCTTTCTATTTAATTTCTATCATTCTTTCATGCTTATAAATACGTTCCAGCCTACTTGATCACAGTACTGGTTAGCTGCCATGCATGATGTTATCAGAAGTATCAATGTATTGCAAATGTTAAGGCTTTTCATGAAATGAAGCAATTAGGAGCAAATTTAAGAAGTTTTTCAATTTTTTTCAAATGGCAGCAATTGCCCTTTATTCTAATGGGGTTAAAGCCACTGTTAGGAGAGCTACCATTTAAGTAACCACAGTTTGACAGTGAAGCTGCCTTTAACTCAGATGGTTGCCAGCTCTCTTTGGTTGCAATGGATGGAGGCTATGTCATCCGCACGGGGGACCACTAAGTTGCTCAACTTCGATTTTGCTCAATGCAAGTCAACCTGAGGGTGCAGACACACGCTTCCATGGAAGTGATATGATTACATCAGGGTCAAAATGGGGCGGATGCAGGATATACAGCCTAATATCTGTTAGTCACTCCACTCCAGGAAAGCAATGTCCCTTGAGAAATGAGTAATTACACATCCTGTAAGATACACCCGTGTAACACCGTGTCTTCTCTCCTAGTCAGCATCATCGTGGGGTAACTCTGCTCAATGCAAACCGCTTCTCTTGCTATCTAGCGGCCAGGAGCTATAATGGGCCCTCTATTGCGGGTAGCTAGCTTAGGACAGCCAGCCATTTCTCCATCTTTTATGACAGTTCAGAGGGAAGACAAAGGTAAATTACTGCACAGTAATAGCGTTACGTCTCCACAATCTGAAGCCAACTTTTGCAAGTGACTTCAACTGGAAGTAGGTTCAGATTCTTGGCAAACATGACCATGAAAATGGGGAAAGCACGCGATTATGGAAGCAGGTAAATCGTGAAGATGAACCTTGAAATGCAGGTCCTGTATAGCCTGGAAGACTCACTGATGACGAGGAAACCAGTAAAAGAGAATGAAAACTGGGACACTGAAAAGGAAAGGGATTTTTAATCAGGTCATTTAAAGCTACGTCTTCTTATTTGCTTCAAGTCTACTTCAATAGTCAATAACTAATGTGAAAGGACATCTGTGTTACAGATCCAGTACCCTGACCCTTCAACCAAGGTGTGAGAATTCAGGAAAAAAGGTGTTATGAACTCTCAAAATACATACTCGGGGAGTCACCTAGCAATAGCAGGCTTGACATCCTAGATATTTTAAGGTAAGCAACAAAGGAAGGGAGGAGAACTCTCTAGTAATAAGAAAGCAAAGCAGGACACAAGCCCAATTTTCAAACAAATATTTTGTTCTTCAACTTCAGGATGTCGAAACCATCCTCTCACTACCTCTGCACCAATGAGTCACACGCTCCCTCTGGTCATGTTACACAAGGCTAAGTTATCTGTCAAACAAGGACAATTTTCATCTCACATAAGTGGCATTATCCCTGTTTACATTATAATCAAACTCCAAACCTCTGAATGTCTCTAAAATGCATTTCATAGCAGTATGCCTCTACTCGGCTCAATCATGTGACTGGATTTTTATTAAAGTAAGTTGGGTTTTTTTTTACCTAAATCTGGAACAAAACCAGATCCTGGTCTCAGGTCCTCTAGGACAGTGTCCTCAGCTTTTTTAGACTCAAGGAACCCATTGAGAACCTCTTTTAGACTCAAGGCGCCCCTTGATTCAAGGCAACCCTTGGAAAATGCCAACCCTTCGTTTTCACTTGATTTTTGACAGCAGGAACGTACTACAGCAGTTCTCCTGCCGCAAAGAACTCAGGACGACCACAACAGGTCCAAATGTTTCCAGCACTATGGACTCCTGTTTGAAATCTCTGGGGTTAGCTCATGAACTGTGTTTATACACCTGACAGAGCTAACATTGTGTGGCACCCATGAAAGGACCTCAAGGCACCCCTGGGTGCCAGGGCAATAAGGTTGAGAATCGCTGCTCTAGGATAAGCCTGGAGCAGCTCCGCTAACCTCAAAGGAGCTACGCTAATCTCAGTGTCTTGCTGAATGCCCCTCAGAAATGTGACCTAAGCACACGTCTATGCTGCGTGGGACATTTGACAGAAAGTTAAGCCCTGAGTCCTGGATTGTGCTTGATGGGCACCCAAGTACAGAAATTAGGAAGAATAAGTGGCTCACGAGACCTGAGGGTACGTCCAAGTGCCACTCTGGCTCCGAGACAGGAGGCCAGATAACGACACTAGGGCACGAGCTCAGGGCTTTTCGAAGTCACGTGTGCCAGCTGCGGGGGACTTGGACTCACGCTGAGCGGGTGCAGCCCGATGCTGGGTGGCGGCCTTGCTCTCAGCAAGGAGGCTGTATCAGTCTGGCTTTGGGTTCTGATGAATAATATCAAACAAGTGAACTCTGCACTGCCAGAGCTAGAAACGGCCAAAAAACCATCCATCAAGAAGTAGTTTTAAGCATGTTTGGACTAAGTGATTTTTTGTTTTCCAAGGAAAAGTCATTTCCCATCTGCGGAAAACTTCGTCAAAAAAAAACAACAAAACAACAAACCAAAAACAACCCAGCTTTTTTTTCTAATTCCTAAACGAATACAATGGCTAAAAATGTTAAGCTGCAAGTAGAGAACGCTGATTTGGAAACGGCGTCACACAGGGGTGGATCCAAAGGGGGGCAGGCCCCCCCACCCCCTTCAGTCGACCTGCCATAGGAGCAGCACTCAGGGGCTTTTTCAGTCCTTGAAGCTGGCACAAATTCCCCTCGCCCTTCTCCTCTGCGCTCAGCAGCACCTTCCCGCTCCCTTCTGCTCCCTCGCCTGCCCACCATGCTGCTGTCCCTGCCTGCCTCTGGGGCAAGGCACCTGCAGGGAGCTGGGCTCAGCCAGGACAGCAGCAGCAGTGGCAGTGGGTGGGATCCTCCTCTCCGCCCAATCTCCTGCGTGTTGCCAGCCAGCCCAGGAGACGTCTCACGAAGGGGAAATCCTCCCACCACTGCTGCTGAGCCCAGCTCCCTATGCAGCCTAGATGGAGCAAGGCAAGAGGAGCTCTGCAACCTCCTGGCCCAGGGAGGACACGGGAGCAGTGGCAGCAGCGGGCGGGGCGGGGGGGTAAAAGGGAGTGGAGGGGTTGTGCTGCTGGGCATGGAGGGGAAGGGAAGATACTTCTCGGACTGGGGGATTTAACAGAAGTGCCCAACTGCTGCTCCAGCAAGGTGGTCTGCCACCCCTGCAGGGCTGATTGCACTGGTCTGCCACCCCTGCAGTGCCGAATGGTGGGGGTTCAGCCACCCCTGCAGTGCTGATTGCTTTTCGCAAGATCCCAGATCTGCCCTTGGTGCCACATCCTCATGTAGGAGTCGCAGTCAGGGTGCCTTGCAGCTCATTCCCTCGGACCAGCTGGGCTTCTCCAGCTGGACTGCATCTGCCATCATGCTCTGTGCAAGAAGGGAGACAATGGCATGTCATGAAAGATGCCGAGCTGGAAGCTCAGCTCATAGAGGAGAGTGGCCGAGTGAGACGTCCAATCTATAGGTCTTCTGAGGCTCCATGGCGCCATGCCCAAGTCATCTTCCTGTTTTCAGCCAAAGAGTTTTCAGAAATAGGCTGAAAAATGTTCAGCTTCTTACACAAAAGTCAAGCTTTTCAACGGGGAAAAATATTTCCAAACAGTTCTGGTGACAAGCATGAGATTATGTGATTCCTTCTGGGCACAGCTGTTCCATGTACTGCTTTAAAGGGTTGATGGATCCACTAAGACATTTATGACCTTTTACTGAGAGGTGCAGATGGCCTTTGACATGTTATACAACATGACACTTGAGTTTTCTGCACGCTAATTAATTCATACATCTTATTTATTTAACAATTATATTCCCAAATTCACCGATATTCTGTCATCCTCTGGCATGCTCTGATGATACCAACATTTCCGAGCCTGGCACAATTAGAGCCACAAAGGCCAGTCAAGTGTACTGAGTGACTATGGACAGATGTGCTTAGGAGTTTCATGCAAGGTGTTTGTAGAAGAGCAGTATGAATCCGGATCTACAAAAAGCAGGTCTGTTGCTGGTGGCAAAGTGAGATAAAAATATAATGCTAACAATCATCATATAGGACTTTACGTTGCTCGCACACTAGCTCTAGTTTACACCATCATAACTGCATAGCTTCGGCGGTGGAACACCCAACAACGACAGCAGAACCACAACATCATTCTGGATTCGAATATACCAATATTTGAATATATTGGGTACCTAAAAGTGCAGTGAGAGTTTAGAGAAGAAATTATTGCACATCTTTCGTGGCCACGCTTCCCAGATCCCTGCCATCCAAAGCCTGGCTCACGGTATCCTGGCCTTAGGCCGCTATTTCTTTCTCTAGCCGAATGTCACGCTGGCTGCAGAACACCCACTTGAGGTGCACTTCATATCTAGGATAATGCGAGTTATTCTTGAAGGTTTTCACTTCCACCTGGTCTGTAATAAAAGCACCATTTCTTTCGCTTTCCATCTCTGGCTGATACATGTCTGAAATTCATTAAGGGCTTTTCTAAACATGCATTTTAACCATTTTATCGTATTATCTAAACACGGAAACCTGAAGCTTCCAGCCAGAGTTCAGCTGTAATAAACTGTAGCCTGCACACCAGAAAACACTGATACCTATTTGTTTGAAGAGGGAGGTTTCCTAGAATAACATTAACATTACCCCCATGCTGTCAAAAATAATTATTTTTCCCAGTAGCTGTCAAATCACAAAACACGCTTTTTTCTTCCCACAAAGGAACTGAGCACTCAAAAACTAAACCCATGAAATTATGCGTGTTAATATTTCAGCCCACCTGCCATATGTTTATCTTCGCAAAGTACCCTGAAGATTTGTTAACCTGTGCTACAAATGGCGTCGAATATAGTCTCAAGATCAGGTCACCTTTATGCCACAGTCCCCTTAAAAAATATGCCGACCAGATGCCAGTCGAAATAACGACAGACAAGTAATGACATTAAAGCTTTGCTTTTTTTTCCAGGAGCAAAAATAAGACGGCGCGAGCACATGTCTGAATGCAGATGACTACATTCGGCACTGCTTTCCATATACCCAGGCAAATTCACTGCCTTAAAAAGTGTTATCCCAGTTTACACCAGTGCTAGAGAGAGCAGGATCTGGCCCGTTGACACCGTGTGCTTTGTATAATATTAACTTCACTGGCTGGCATACAGGAGATTCAAGTATTTTCCATGTCTGGAACTGGATCTCTTTTTTCACTGGTATCTGGGGGCCTTTAAGCTGCATTCTGTAACTTAGCAAGAGCAGATGAAATGAGTGTTTCTACCTTCTACCAAAGGTTTACCCTCATTTCAGTAGGGCCATAATAATTCCATAAATCCATGTTAAAAACCAATCCTAATTTACAGAGAGTAAATTTAATAAAGTCAGGATGTGCACTGGTCTCCGAAAGGATCTCGTGGAAGTAGACTCCATCAACTTAATTTGAGTGGCTCTCTTTTTCAGTCCTGCAAGTTTTGATTTATGTTTTTTAGTTTAAACGTTTAAGAAAGGAATATGAGAGGTTTATACAGTAGTATACAAAGGCCTCAATCATGCAATTCCTTCCATATGAGTAATCAGATTGGTTTAGATTCTCATCTCCAGGCATTTTTAGTCTGTTGTAAGTGAGTTTGGAGGAGCTGATCTTTTACTACACACCAGGTTAGGTCAGATCAGAACGGGAAACTAGTCCTAGGAGTCGAGACAAGTTGCCTGTGTAAGGACTGCCTGCATGAAGCCAGACTGGCTCTAAATTTCTTCTCCGAGACAATACTCAGGAATCAACTATCCGCAGAAAGAGCAAACCTGTCTGAGCAATGATGAAAACAAGTGCTAAAGCCAACAAACCTAAAAGGCAGGAGCTCTTTCCCTTGCCCTGGGAACATCTCGTTTCTCATTTATGGCGGCCCAAATCTTGCTGATAATACTGACCATTAAGCCCGCAGCCAGATAAGAGTCGATAAGTCGTATGGAAAGTGTAATTACTCCCCAGCAAACCTATGTTACAGTGCTTTAGAGCTAGCTAATTAAGGACAATGAACAAATAACTGAAATGACACATAATTGAAATGACTCACACTCAAAATAGAGAGCGATTGGAAGTATTTGCCTAACATACTTAGACATCCCCAGAGCACTGTGGGTTTTGTGGTGACTGCCAAACTAGGTCATTTGCTTTTTCGTGCTGCTTCATTCTCTTTAATTACATTTGCTTTTCAAATATTTTGCCTTGCTTGGTTGTCCTTAGAGAAAAGATCCAGAATCTACCGATGACATACTTGAAAAATGGAATGCAGTTATTGGCTGTGCCACAGGTTATTATACGGAAAAACGGCACACAAACTTTTGGTACGTTGGTATGTTCTACTTTTTGCCTCCGGCCCCACAGGTTGGAAGGCTGGCTCCAATGTGTTGCTATTGACACTTCATCCCTATTGTGGTGGGGGTCATAATTATAGTGTGATGGGAGTAGCCACGGTGGCCCTGGACACTCGGGAGTTTTGAAAAGGGTTGCAGAGAAGTTGCAAAGCTGCCTATGCCCCGTCTGCGTGTTATGTGGTGTTTTGTTGCTCCTACAAAACCCAGTTACTTTACTCCAAATCTGCTGTTAGAGGAAGCATCATCCTAATGCCCTATCTGCATTGAGGGAGTTTTAGTACAAAATGTTCAGATAGGTTTTGTTTAGAGACCAGATGAAGAATGACTTGCATTTGAAAGTTTGTCTAACTTTATCTCACCTACATAGTTGGCCCAATAAAAGATAGCACCCTCAAAATCCTTGCCTCTCCTGTAATTTCTGGACCATTGCAACTACATCACTCTTACACTACTGGAGACAAAGGCTGCCTATGCACGTGCTTGGGGGGTCCCAGAGAACCGGTCTAATTAAAACGCCCCAGCATCACTTGTATTAAGCCCCTGTGCACTTCAAAATGGCCACAGGACACTTTAATTAAAGCTAATTCAATGAACTTTAGTTAAAGTGCCTCCATGGGCATTTTGAAATGCGGGGGTGAGGGAGAGGGGTTTAATACACGTGATGCTAAAGCGTTCTAGTTGGAACGCGTCGGAGCACGTCTATAGGCAGCCAAAGGCCAGAACTGTTTTACTTAAACCTGAGGAAAACAAAGCTCCTTCAAATGGTAGTCAGAACATTTCAGGAGTTGAAAGCCTGGTATAAACCTTGGTGCCTATGCTGGTTTAGGTAAATCGGTATCAAAATTAGTTGAAATTTTGAGCTAAATTTCCCTACTCTAAGATGCTATGGAAAAATGAAAAAGCCATGGAAAAGAGGTAGTGGGAAATGGCCAGACCACAATATCCAGAATCAAAACCTCTTCAAATACACTCTCCCTATTCCCCCGCTCCCGCCCTCCTTATCTTTGATACTGGCAAAACCTCAGATTCATAACACTAGAGATCATCTTAAACTAGAATATCCTGATCTGAACCTTGAATACCTAAAAATGCATGTTCAGAACTAGGCATTGTTTCAGGAGTGTCTCGGCAAAGCTAGAAAATAAATGATCTGTTATACTGATAGACTCTGAGAGGTATTAAGCAATTACAACATATTATCAAAAGACAAAAGCTAGCTTATTTTCCTAATTTAAGATGCTCTTTGCTTTCTGTTTCCGCCCATCTTTCAGCTTAGGCAGCAACTAGTATGGCCCCTCTACAGACAGCTTCACTCTCTAATGCACAACAGTTGCATTTGGACTTCTGACACGTAAGTGGGGGGCTCAAGACCTTTCTAATGCTCTTAAAATTACTGACAGCTTTGTTATGAATACTAGACGATGAAAAATGTTTATAAAAATAAGCAATAATATGATTTGGGCCTAAGATGCTTCACAACATATTTTTCTTCTTAAGGAGGAAAATGTACACAGATAGGATCTGTCATTTCCAAAACAGAGTTTTGATAACACCATCTTCTTACCACATTTTAGCAGAGCCCTGACTATTTTGGAAGTGCTGCTGTGTTTGGACTTGATCTCCTTCTGCAAAGTCAGGGAAGACAGTGAAGGTTTAGCTGGAGACTGACTCTTCCCAGTATGGCGTGCTACAATTCAGAGATTGTTCATTGTTCTACCAAGCCTGGGTCACAAAGGCATCAGCTTCACCAATACAGTGTAAGAGATAGTGTAGCAAAATCAGACTGTGGGAAGGAGGGGGAAGAGGGCAAATCTAATAGGATGTGGGAAAGACTATACGTCCATCCACAAAATAAGATTCATTATATAAAAGTCACCCACCATGAATGTGCAGCTTTTTGGGCTGCTGGAGAAATCAGGCTAATTAAAAATATCAAGAGGAAACAGCTGGTAAAAAAACCTTGCGGAATATCAGTTTATTAAAAGCCTACGAATGATAGCTATATTCCATGCGTGTCTTTTTTGTAAAACGCTGACCCATAAATGTTGGCCATGAAGAATCATAGAAAATTGGGGCTGGAAGGGACCTCAGGAGGTCACCTAGTCTATAGTTACACAACCTGTGGTACGTGTACCCCTGGGGGTTCGCGAGACACAGGCGGGAGGTGCGCGGAAAACCCCCACAGCAAGGGGGTGCCGCCACTCCCTCTGCCACCGCTGGGTTCATGCCCGGCGGCTCGCCCGCACCCCCAAGCCGGCCAAAGGCTGCTGCAGGAGGTGGAGGGCGGGCACACAGATACCCACACCTCCCCCCCCGCTGACAGGCAGGTAAGTTTTCATTCTTTTTTATCCTGCCTGGGCTTTGGGGGGAGGCAGACTGAGACCCCCCCCGCACTGTGGGGACTGGCCCCATGACCCGGCTCGCTGCGGGGTTGGTCCAGGTGCTCGGCTCAGGGGGGCATGGCTGGCCGTGCCGTGGGCTCTGGCGGCTCCACAGCGCTCTCGCGCCCGGGACCGTGTGCCTCTTCCGCTCCCCTTGGGCGGCCCTCGCCCCACCCAGGGGTGCAGCGGGGGGTGATGGCAATAGGCAGAGGGGTTTGGAGGGACAGGCTGGGCAACGGACAACAGTGGCGAGGGAGCCGCAGCCCGCGGGCAATGGCCTTTCGGGCCCTTCTGCAGAGAGGGAGGCAGGATGACCCCTCTCCGTCCTGGGGGCCGCACGGGCAGGGAGCACCAAGGGCACGGGCATATCTGCACGTGCCCGCTCTCCGTCAGCGGACCTCCCGTGGCTGCCCGTGCGGAGCCCTGGGGATGCACGAGTCTTTGAACCTTCGGGTTTATCCCTGCTCTCTGCTGTAAGGCATGCGTGCAGTTGCCGCCAGCAGGGAGCTCCTAGCAGGGCTGCGGAGCCCGGTGCAGCTGTACACCACCTGCCTGTACCACAATTACGTTCACTACCTGTCCCCCGCTCTCCCCCCTTCCCTGTCTCACTCTCTCTCTCTCTCTCTCACACCCCTTCCTCCTCTCAAAACTATAGCAAAAAATATGGCATGTCGCACATTGCATGGCGCTTTAAAGTCCCCAACAATTTGGCATGCCACATTTTGCGTGACACTGGCTTCAGGCCTTCTAGCTTTGGCCAACACCACCTCTAGCCCAGGGACATTCTTGAGCTCCCCAGTGTAAAAGGTAGCATCCCTGCCCACACCAGATCAGACAGCTGTCGTATCGCAGCCTTATATACGCAGGCCTTCTACCAACATATGGCACACATTAATCTGTAAATATAAAATCCCCTGGAAAATTGAGTGTTGGGGTACTTATTGAAAATTTCAGAAGTGAGGGGGTACTTGCTACTTAAAAGATTGAGACACATTAATCTAGTCCACCCTCCTGCTCAAAGCAGGACCATCCCCAACTATATAATCCCAGCCAAGGCTTTGTACTCCAGATGTGGCCTCACCGGTGCTGGACAGAGTGGAATAATCACTTTTCTCCATCTGCTGGCAATGCTTCTACTAATGCAGCCCAGGATGCCGTTAGCCTTCCTCACAACAAGGGCACGCTGCTGGCACATATTCAGCTTATTGTTCACTGTAACCCCCAGGTCCTTTTTTGCAGAGCTGCCGCTCCAATTTGTTGAGGTCCCTCTGAATCCTAGCTCTAATGCATCGACTACTCTCCCCAGTGTCGTGTCACCTGCAAACTGGCTGAGGGTGCGCTCCTTGCCATCTTCCAGGTTGTTGATGAATATCTATATTTATTATTTCACGTCAATTTATTTTTTAAATTAAACTGTTTGGATTGTCTTTTTCTTTCCATTCTCTGGAATCTCTTTATAATGAAGGAGTAAGAGAAGAGGATAATGTTACAAACGAAGAAACTGTTTTATTTTGTACTGATTCGGACTAAAACAATCAAAAATATTCCAGGATGTGAGAGAGACCTGTAACCTTTTCATTTTCCACTAATATGACACGTATAATATAGCATGAACTAATATTTTAGAAACATTTTGGAGGTCCAAAATATATAAATAATTCAGTGAATAATACAGTGATGCTACCTGGCATTTTTCATTGCCAAAGTGTTTTACAATTCAGAACACAAGCAAAGCTGTTCACAATACTGCTATGTCACGAACCAGGTTCAAGGTAAATACTTAAACATGAGTGTGGATTCCAGTGACAACACAGGCTGAAACTGCTTTTCTGAACTGGGATTCAGGTGCATAAAATTATAACCATCTTTGAGAAAAGTCAACTGAAGGTAATTACTAGTCCACGACCACAAAGCCCGGCTGCCCTAAAGCCTGGGCAGTAGCTCAGCAATTCCCAGGTCTCCACCCTGATCTCAGATCACTAGACGAACGTTCCCAGACAGATGCCAGCACAAAAATATCCACAGTACCCTACATGGCTATTAGCAGAAAGTCAGGTACAAGGTAAGCCAGCTCGCTGTCGCGGGGTCTCCTCATCTTAGAAAAGCCTTTTGATTCCAGGCACCCCCAATTATATCGCTGTTAAGTGCATTTGGCCCTGTCTGTGATTATATTTCTCCTCCTTCAGTTTGGTTTTCGGAAAAAAAGATGTTAAAAATTTAAAGAAAAATGAAGCTCCACTAGCACTGTTCTCATTAAAAAAGAAATCTTAAACTTTTTAACTGGCACAGGGAGGTTATAAGCTTAGTCCAATGAAATTCAGCATGTCTTTTTTCTTTCGTTTTTTGTTTTTTTAAAGATTCGTATGGAATAAATGTCTCGTTCGAAAGATTTTGGATACAAGACGCATTTTTCCTTGACCTGCCTACAATGCTGTCAAACATCTTCTTCAAGTCTTGTTCTCCCTCCGCTTTTGTAATCCTATGATCCTGTTCTCTTTGCTCTCTGACAGCTCTTTCAGCATGACCTTCAGAAATGCACCCCACCTCAATGTCCTGAAACTTTCTCCCGGGCATCTCCTGGACTCTCTCCTTGGGCCCTTTCCCCCTCTATACCTTATCTCCAGGTAATCTTATCTGCAAAGCACCAATTCAACCACACTGTGGGCAGTAACAGATGTTCAGGGCCCTGCTCTAACTTATGGCACTTTACATGAAGCGTCAGGAGTTAGAGCACTGCCTGCCTGTTCGGTCGAGGAGGGGGGAAATCAAGCCTGCCTGTGTTGGGGGCACTGCTCAGGGCTGCCCCTCTCCCCAGCCATGGGGCTGTCACCAGAAAAGGAGTGAAGGGCAGCAGCAGCTGTCAGGCTGCAATGCCTAGCCTGGGTGATGTGGAACAAGCACCTAGCCTCACAGCACCCACCAGCTACCCTGGCTGGGGTATTGGGGGGAGCTGGGCCAAGCCCCTGAGTTAAGGGGGCTCTGTTCCACTACTCACCCCACCTACCTCTGCCTCCCTCCCCCCTCCCCAGCCAGGACTCTTGAAAGCAGTTGCAGCAGCTGCTAGGCAAGCACAGCCTGAGCTGAAGAGGGGTGGGGGAGAGGTAGACGGGGCTCACTTGCCTGGGGGCCTAGTCCAGCTCCCCCCAGTACTACAGCCGGGGTAGCTGGCAGGGGTTGTGAGGCAAGAGTCTCCATTCTACCCACTCCCCCAGCTCAGGCTGGACATACTAGCTGATCCCTTCACTCCCTCTCTACAGCCAGCTTCACCCCTACATGAAAAATTAACCCATGAGGGAACACAAGTACCCTATAGCACTCTAAAGAAGAGCACCTTCATTTGTTACCTGATTAGACAAGGGTTAACTCTTTGCACGATTGGCCATTTTCAAAGCATTCTGCAGCCATGCACATGTGTTAGGTCATGGTTGTAGAGTGCTTTCAGGGGCCAGATCACACAAAAAATGTCACTTTTGTCTGTGCCCTATGATCTCACAGGACTACACCTTTATTTCTGACTGGACTCCTATCCTGCCTCCTTGACATCAGCTCAAGAGAAACATTGCTACAACAGATCTACTAGCCTTCCTTACCAAAACCTTCCTCTTAAGTCCGTTCTCAATCACTGAGGACAACTTCACCTTCTGCCTGGCGTGCAGGCTCAAACTCTGGGCATTATCTTTAACTCAAACTTCTTTTTAGGTCCATATATATATATATATATATATATATCTACAACTTCATAACCTCCTTCTACTAAGCATCCCAAAGGTACAGCTTTGCCTGGTGCAGAATGGAGCCATGGCTCATGCAGGGGGTGCAGGGAGATGGGGCAGCTCCCACCACTGTGCACACCCTGGGAGAGCACAGGGGGGCCATGTGCCCCCCCGGACCTGTGCGGGGTAGGGTGGGGGGAGGGGCTACAGCTTTGGCCTGGAGCCGTGGCTACACTGGGCTCTTCCCAGCATGTTGGGGGGGGGGTTGGTCAGGGCTGTGCTTGAGGTAGGTGGCAGAGATGCTTGGAGTGGGGCTATGGGGGAAGGACTACATTGAAATTTCGGGTGGCTGCAGCACCGCCCCCATAGCCCTCTCCCAGTGTCATCGCCACCTGCCATGAGCACAGCCCGGCCCAGCCCAGCCCAGCCCACAGCAGGAAGAACCTGGCCCCAGCCCGCAGCTGCAGCCCCCTCACCCCCCTCTTCACAGATTATGGGGCACACCTCCCTGTGCCCCCCCAGGATATGTGCAGTGGCAAAAGCAGTCCCCCTCCCACCCCGCCAGATAAGCCACGGCTCCCTCCCTCACCCCGCCTCAGCAGGGCATCGATCGCCCCCACCCAACACCCCTTCCCTCCCCCCTCCCCTTCCACCACAACAAGACTTCCCAGCTGCATGCAGCTCTGCAAGCTGCCAGGCTGTGCTCCTCGGTGCCTGTGTGCTGTGCTGCAACTGTGCACGTGCACGGGCATTTATTGGCCAAATTATCGGCCACATCGGGCCGATTTGCAATACAAACAATTTTCTTTATACCAGTGCCAATGCAATATCAGACCGATGTACTGGTGCACCTTTACTCAGCACACACACCATCCCTCCCCCCTCCCCCCCCATCTCTGGCTTCGGTGGAGAATTGGATGTGGCTCCCAGGGTGAGTGACTCTGGCCACCCCTACGTTCAAGAGATGCTGTCTTCTCTGGCCTTGCTAAATGGTAGACAACACCATCTAGAACGATCCCTGCAGCAGCATTCTCTGGGCTTGCTGCTTTCACCTCCTCCTCTATCACCTCCAGCACAAGCTACTTGACTTCATCACTTTCAAGGCCCTTCAAAGTTTATTTTAACCCCATTAACCATCTCTCCTTCTGTCTGGGCCATGCGTCCAGCCTGCACCATCCATTAACTAAATCTTCCAGGAAAGGCCTTTACGCTTTCTTCCATGCTGCCTCTCCCACTAGGAAGGGGCTTAACGTTCACAAAGCTACCTCATAATTCTCTTTCCAAACCCAACTGAGGGCTCTCCTTTATTGTTATTTATTTATCGAGCATATGCAGTTTTGGCATATTGTTTCGGCCATCTAAAGGATATGTCATCACCAGCAGGAAGAGCTCGAAGGCCACCAGGTAGCATGGTAAATGGACACAAGTCAACACTATGGGACATGATGTGAACTTGTCTACAAGGCCATTCGTTGTCACTGAAAGGGCCCCACTGGTATAGGCTTGAGGCACAGTGATCACCCTTTGTTGTGATGGCTACAAAACACTTAACCCCAGGTAAGGCACTGGGGTGTTGAGCTCACTGCCTGTCATGATGACCAACCTTTTCTCGTTGCCTTCTTGTACACCCATCTGTTTGCACTGAAACATCTACTGCCTCTTGTTTTATACTTCGACTGGAAGCTCTTTGAGACAAGGGCCAACTTTTTGATCTAGGGTCAGGCGGTGCCTACCAGAATGGCTTCCCATTAAGTGATTCTGGCTCCTAGGCGTCATGGTAATAATAACAAGCAGCACACAATGGCTAGATCAGTTTAACATAAATAAATATAAAATTGCCCCTGGCCAACCCAGATAGGAATATAGAAGTCTCTATATTCAGAGGCAAAAAAGTGGGTGGAACAAGAATGACACAATAGTTGTAGGATTAAGTTCTTAAATTCCCCCATACAATTAGGTGCCTATAAAAAACATTTTAAATGTAGGCGGCCGCAATATCTGCTTAGATTTGCATCTTTCTTAATAAATGAGCAGAAATTCCTTTTCATGTGAGGTCATCTGCAATAAAAACAGTACTCAATCAGCTTTGTTTCCTACGTTTTCCAGGAGAGTGAGGCTGTAACCACATTTTAAGCTTCCAGGAGCCACGTTTTGGACTCGTGATAAATGGGTCCAATTCTGATGTCACTGCAAACAAAACTGTTACACGGAGAACGCCTGCAGCAGGGGGCAGCCATCCATATGCCAGAGAACGGCTCTTAAACCTTCTTCTACAAGGGCGTAGAAAAGAAACCCGCTCCTCATTTTCTATACAGAAAAGACACTGGTCACCGTTGCACTTAGGACTGGACAAAGCTAGCGTGGCTATAGGAAGTCACTATTTCCAAAAGTGATGGGGAAAAACGTGCCTTTCTGCATTACAAGGAATATAGAGAGGATCTTAAAGGCCCCAAAATGAATGTATAGTTTGCTTTTGGAAACTTCTTTCGAGGCACGAGTAAGCTATGGAAGGATGTCAGGAAGAAATGGGAACAAAGAAAGAATAGTGGCCGGCATGTACTCTACCACTACGTGGAAAAAATCTACAGCAAAGAGACTGCTAATGGAAGAGCAGCCTTAAAAATAACAGACCTTATATAACCTTCAGGCCTCGATACACTAAAAACAATATAAAGGGCCACACAAGTGCATATTCTGCCATAATCATATGAATATATTCGGTATGATGTAGTGTTTGCATCCTGTCAACAAGATGAATGTTGTTTACTTTCATCTCTTATAATGTAGTAAACATTAACTCTGGTCTCGGCTCCAGGTGGCTTTTTCCTTCCTCACCCCAGCAGCTGGGCTGCTCCAAGAAGCAAAGTCCCATTAGCTAGTCATAAACAAAAGAAAGTAGGAATAGTCCCGTTCGGTCTCATCGAGTTCAGGGTGTTGCTTATGCCGAAAAGAAATGCACGAGCTGGATGGTAACGCTACACGGAACAAATGGGAACTGTGAAAAGGGGCTATTTTTTTTTTTTGATAAGGGAGAAATTGCTCCCTGTTTTCTTAGCAGATCCATAAAGTTTAAACATGAGGTTTAATCCTCTGCCAATCTTACTGCATGAAGTTTATCGGTAACATAAAGAGCAATGCAGTTGACCAACTCACTGCAGAACAACATGAGACACTAATACGCTGATGCAACTTAAATACTAGTTACTCTGTCCGAATTATATTATTCAACACGATTGTTCGTTTAGGGCTAGCTCTGGATGGAGATCCTGGTTTTCTCTGTTTAACGATCACAGGCTTTCTGAGAAACCCCACTATATGTATAGGTATCAGTTGAACACAATATTTTATGGATATATGTACAATTTTAAAGCAGTTTGGAAGACTACCAGCACCTCAATCACTATAGCATAATCATTTCTAAATACCTATAACTTTTGGTGTTTGATTTGGGGTTTTTTATCATTGAAAATCAGAGCTCCCCTGCCCCCTTCGCTCACCAGGATGTGGGTCCAGCTGTGGCTGCCCTCCCCCAACACTGCTTTGTGGCGCTGAGCAGCCCTCATATGCCAGGCCCTTGGCCGTGCCATTGCCTCTTGCTCACCACCCACATTGCCCTGGGCACTGCTGGTGCCCCTCACTCCCAAGTTTGCCAGAGGGGGCTTCCAGCTGCCAGGGCTACATGGCCAGGGACTCAGGCATGCAGACCCCTGCCCCCCACAGCAGTGCCCAAGCCCTGGTGGCCGACCACGAGAGGCGGCAACTGCCGCAGTACAGCACAGCACGGCTCCCCCTTCTCCATGGTGGCACAGCTGGACCATCAAGGTGGGCAGATGTGGCCTCCCTGCTGCGAGCTCAAGCTACTTGCCCTGTTGCCGCCCCCCTCAGGGGTCTCCAGGGTCTAGTGAGTGAGACCTGGTGTGGCAGGACAGATCAGGACTGGATGTAGAAGCTCAGTGCCACCACCACAAGCGCCACGCTGCCATGGCAAGGACTCCCTGCCCACCCAGCAGCAGCAAGAGACACAATTCAACACGGGGGTCAGACTAGATGGCCTGCTCTAGGCCCCTTCTGACCCTAGGTACTATGATACTATGATACTGCCACCCCCACTGCTGCCGGACAGGCAGGGGGTGAGTCGCCATGGTGGTGCAGGGCATCGGACATCGCAGTAATGGCATCGGGCTTCCCCGCCTTACTGTGCCCTTCTGTCCTGAGTCCTGCCCACTGGGCCATGAAGCCCTGTGGGGGAGGACAGCAGAGCAGGGAGCAGGCAGGCCCCCCCCGTGCACAAATCTGGGAGATATACGCCCCCCATGTTTCCCCCTGGGAGTGCACGCAGTGGTGGGAAGCCAGCAGCACCCCTGGCCCAATCCTGCTCCCCACCTGGGCACTGCAGTTGCACATTCCAGGCCCGGGACCCAAGCCCCACGCACCGCCCAGGCTGGGCAGCAGCCCCAGCCCCAGCTCTGCCCAACTCCCTCCCTCCCTATGTATGAGGGCCGCCAGACTTACCTGCAGGGAGCTGCTCTCTAGGCTGCCTGCATCCATGTGCACCTATCTGTCCATGCACACATGCACATGGTGCTCTCTGCTGATCGCCCTTCTCTCACGCCCCCCAGCCCCTTGCAGGCTGGATCTCTGCCAGCCTGCAAGGCAAAACCCAGCATTTTCCCCATTTTTTTCCTTTAAAGGAGAAAGTCCAGATTTTACCACATTTTTTCATGGTGAACAGAAAACCCAGATCCCTGGTGATAATTCTCTCTAGAGGCGCTCTGTCCACACAGGACAGGTGCTAGCAGAATGCCAGTGTGAAGAGCACAGGCTAAAGTAGGGGTGGCCGACCTACCACAAGTGGCACAGATGGCCTCTGTGTGTGGCATTGGGAGACCAGGGAAGGAGCATGCAGCACAGTGGAAGACAGGGGAGGGAGAAGAAACTGGAGCATCAGATCAAGCAGGGAAAGGGAATCAGAGTGGTACTCAGGGAGGGCATGGGGCTTAATTTGTGGCCTGCCTAAAAGGTTGGCCCCCACTGGGCTAAAGAAATAGCCATTGGGTACACAGGGTAAGCTTCTTCCTCTGCAAACCCAACCAAGGAAGGGGACAGGATAAGCAATGGAGCATGTCCTACTCCCAACTATTCACACTCACTATGCAATGTCTTAAATCACAGACTGTGCTAAGATGGTGCCCTTGGGCCTTGCCCAATCAAGGATACTCACTGTTGCCTGAACAAGTAAAGAGAAGCCTCCTTACCATCTCCTATTTTGTGCCATTCATTATTGTACTTCCATATACATGCACACGCACATATATATAATATATACCCATGCACACCAACACACACACACTACAGATCCAGCAGACAGATACAATATACTATTAATATATATATAATACTGCCGCAACAACCTCTTGTATTACTAAAGTGTACGGATATCAACCCCCGAACAAGCTGACCGCACCATCTGGGTGCTAGCCCACTGCATTTTGCATGCCAGGAACATTTGTTGCATTGTATAATAGCTGGCAGACGCTGACAGCCCGTTTAGTTTAAACTTTCTGCTCTTACTAATCAGGTTGATTGACAATTTGCGCTCGTGAAGTGTAAGGGAGCCGTGACAAAGCCACACTGAACACATTTCTTTGTACATATAGGTATGCGCAAAATATAACCATACAGTGCATGCCTGCATGGACATACACACACACGCACACACGCCCTATCTGTATACCTACCTACAGTCGTTCTCAATTTATCTTTTTTATTATTATTCCAAATTTGAACCTTTACTGTTTTCATTGCAAACCCCACTCACACAGCCCTATAGATATGAGAATTACAGAGCAGTTCTCTCCATACGGTAGCTCCAACATTTTGTGACAATGTCACCTGAATGTCCCCTAATGCTTCTATCATAATTGAATGCAACTATCACAAGAAGAAAGTATCTACCTATTCACGCGTGTTCAGAGTCCGTCTTGGTACTGACTTTTGCTCCGACTCACTTAATTCTATGGTGCCCAATATCCCATTTTCCCCAGGATAGTCCCATTTAAACACCTGTCCCAAGCATCCTGCTGGTTTAGCCAAACGAGCACTGTGCCTTCTTTTCAGAGGGACACCCAGGACTGGTGTTTTAAAACTTGTCCCCACCACTTCAGCGTGGCTCAGCTGAAATCAGAGCTCAGAGACAGCTGAGTATGGCAGAGTGGCATAGCCCATTTTTAAACTTAGTGAAATATGGTCATGCTAGTTAACTCAAAAAATGACATTGCCTGTAGATAACATGCAGGCTCCTTCTTCCCCATTTGCTGACTAAATCCTCTTTACCTGCACCGGTCCCTACTTCATCTATTTTCTTTTGTCCATTTACTCTCTTTTCTCTTTTGTAGGCAACCGACCATGTAAATGCTCTGCTGGGTGAACACCCTCACAATCATTAGGAACACAAGGAATATATGAACACTGATTTTACCATATGGCGCCTTGCATGTGTTTTGTGAACAGAGGTGTCTATATAGTCCAAGGAGGAATTTGCGTGCTAGCCCACTGAACAGTGGGTTTTTAAAAAAAACCAAAAAACCCCAAAACATATGTCCAACAAAGCACTATGGAAATTATACAAGTTATTCACTTGTGGGGTTTCAGGCTTTAGAAATATGAAAGTAAAGAGCTTCAGGGCCAGCAGAAACCAGAGACACTAATTTCTATAATGCCAGTATCATCTCACGAAGTGGCACAGTGCGTACGTGGTAAAAAGAGCTGACATCCAGAAAGGGTCTGCATTCGGGTTAGGACAGAAGCGTTGCATCAAAGGAAAACAAAAAGGCATAACCATCATACACGCATGCTGAGCTTTGCACAGTCTTGTATCCCTCTCTCCAGCCCTCCGAAGAATGGAAAATTGGTAGCACTTTTATCAGGCGTTTGCTCTCCACTGAACAACTCGTCCTGAGCTCACCCGGTTATAGGAGCCTTTCCCAGCATGTTCTCCCAGTTCTTTGTCTCTCAAAGGGACGAGCAGCTACGACCGACAGACATACCCGATTCAGACTGCACTATCTTCCTCTGCAGCTGGAACGCGTTACGCTTTCCCCTGGTTTCCCCATTCCCTGTGAGCAGAAGGTGCATTGCTTCATGCAGAAGGATGGCAAATCCCCCTCACACCTACACAGGCCTCCAGAAAACACACCTTCGACCATAAAAATGCATGTTGCTATGTGATAACATGCAGCTGTTTTACCTCGATGCCCTTCCGTTCGTTTAATACTCACTTCTGCGGAGCTGAACTCTGGAGAAGATAAAATTCAAGATGGGATAAAGGAATCCTCCAACACTGCCCCTTGCTGCATTTTGCATTTCGCTTGTGTACTGGTCAACTGAAACATTTATGCCTGGGTTTTGGCATTATTTCAAGATTCAGCTATGTTTTTTGCAGCCAAACAATTCATACATAATACAGTGCACCATAATACATTTTTTATTCTGACCGATTGCACGTGCTGGTTGAAATGGCCCCTCTGCAAAGCTGGGGGGGAATAGTTTTTAGTATGGTGAACAAGTTTTGCGCCGGCTCTTTGCAAAGGACATAAGGTATCTGAAAATAAGGGATTGAAAGTGTGAATACAAGTAATCAAGTTTAAACAAACACCTTAATTCTCCCCCCGGTAATGGTGGGTTAGGGCAAGAGTTAGTCATACAGTTATAGGCTTGACAAGTAGGTAAGTGGTCTAAAGGATATGGGCCAACCGTACAGAATCTCATCTTTCAGATTAAACCACGGGTATATTGTAATAGCTGTTGGGAAAAGGATTTTTCCTACGTGAACTGAATATAAGTGGTGCAGTAACAACGAGCTGCGACTATAATTCAGAGGTGTGAACGTCCCAATTCCAAGTCTTCTCATTGGAAAGTCTGCTCTGTAGCCCTGCGATAACACTACGACAGGGGCGGCAGGAACTATTTCGGTGCTGATCGTTCTGCCAGATGGGGAACAGGCTGGGTGTCAAACAGGGAAGAGGGGAGCAGCTGCCAGGAAGGAAAAACAGAGAGAAGAAATACATCGAGGGAACTGGGAAAACAGAGAAAGGAGGGCCGGGAAGAAGGAGAGGTAACGGGAGACCCCAGGAGAAGAGGATTTGCTCAGTAAGTGATGTTTAATTTATCCAGTGCTGAACAGAGTAGCAAGTCGCTTCGTTACAACAAAAGGTCACACTCTCCCTAAACCCTCTGCGAATGCCAGGGAAATCACTGAGCACTGGGGAAAATAACAGTTCATCTCTCTCTTCCCTCCCTCTGGGACCTAGATTAAACATGGACTTCTATTCTGTGTCCTCATTCCCCCACCTTCAAAACAGGGGGGAACCTCCCAGATGCACAAGGTAGCTGTGAGGATAAAATCTACGAACAATTAGGAAGCACTCCAATACAGCAGTGACAAAGCTCAGCGAGACAAAAACCCGCACAACTCCTATTTGCCTGAGAAGCCCCCTGCAGCCACGTGCGCCGTACCTCTTCCTTTCGTTTGCAAACATTTGCCACTGCCTTCTGTAAAGCAAATTGTTCCCGTCCTGAGATCCACTGTGGAAACACAACCGCCTTGATCTGCCCGTTGCCGACCTGTTCATCAGTAGCCACAGATACCAGTCATGCACATCTCCCATGTCACATACGATCCCATGCCTTTTGTCCAATTCAGACTCCACTAAATCGGCCTCCATTTCCCACATCTTACCACCCATGTGCAGTATAAAAATGATGTCTTTCCAACCTGCAGTGTTGCCACGCTTAGCACAATGACACCGGGTCCTCCAGGTCTAGGATAACACAACAAAACAAAAGCAACAGCAACTTTGCATAGGGTAGATTGCTGCCAAACTATACCAGATAACCCAAATTAATTTTATTGATCTTTTTTGGGGGGGGATACAGATTACCGGAGCATTCCTCTGAGATGGGGATATAGCACTGTACTACCCGTTAATGGATGCTTATGAGTAACACAGGAGACATGCACAAAGTGTGCTCCTCCCAGAGAGCCAAGTCATCTCCATAGTCTTCCCATTACTTGATACTTTGCCTAGCTAGTGTGACTAGAGAGTACACATGTGAGGGAAAACACATGCTTCCACACTAACACTGCAGCGGACTCCATGCAGCCATAATTACAGCTTCTAGCGTGCCGCAGTGCCCCTGTGGCGCAATGCCCCGGCCCTCCCCATCCTCAATAATGCACGGATTGAGCAAAATCATTCAAAAGCCTCAGTGCAAATAATCCACTTAAACTGATCTGGTGTTAAAGCCAATTATGTTCTCCCCTGTTGCAAATCAGGTGCAATTGCCAAAGCACCATCACCGTTAAGCGAGTGTAAGATCAGACCCAGAAAGCCTGCTACTATGTGAAAGTTTCACAGTGGTGGGAATCCCAAAATCTCGGTTCTAAAGAAAGCTTCGTGCACTGCAGTAGAGAAGCAAACACTGCAGCTGGCAACTCTGTAAATCCTGGCAGCGGACCGAAACAAGCAGAGAACCATAGAGGGAAAGATCTGTTTTAACAGACTAGATTTAAGAGCCGCAGATTGAGAAAGACTTGCTTGTTACGGTTCTGGGCACAGTTCCCGTCCCTTTCCTCCTTCCCATCACCTTGGCGTTCTGCTGGCCTCGATAATGATGGGCAATGATGATGATTTATGTCTGGAATGTGTATTTTTATGTGATTTTAGCGCTGAAGAAAAGTGCCAGATTAAGAGCAGTCGAGACTTGAAACTTCTCCTAACATGCAGAGCGTGCATAGAAGCACCGCACGTGGCCCAGTGTGCTGCTAAGAACCACTTGTAGGGATCAGAAACGGGAAGATCGGGCAATAAGGTACTGCAGTAACAGGTGTAGCCAGAGAACATAAGCAAGACAGGCAGAGGGCACAAGGGTGAATTTTCAGCAAAATGCTCAAACTCAAAAATAATCACTGACAGAACGGCTGAGACAAGTCAGAAAACCCATATCCACAAAGCAGACGTTCCCATACCTCTCAATACGTAGATGGAGAAATTGCACGGGAATAATGGAGGAAAAGAAAGGTGCTTTTGAGAAGTAGCAAAGAGATAAAATTAAGGAAACCAAGTAGAGACAGGAGGATTTCTCTAGCTCTCGTCTGCACTAAGGCTGGTTTTCTGCCAGAAGAGACATGAAAACATCAACGCTCCAAAAACACTGCTGGCACTGCCAGAGCCGGAGTCCCGCGTTACGTCTGACGGAAACGGCTAGCAGCGATTGTCCTGCCGAAATGCCCACTGCTAAAACAAGAGGTGGCATGAATGAGAAACTACTAAGTCACTGCTCCCCGCGGGGTGAGCGGGGCTCAACGCTGGGCTCAGACACAGGGGCGTGACTTGGGGCGACGTTCGCCTGAAGCCTGTACCTCCAGGACAGGCTTCACAGGACTTGGGGAGATATCTTCTTTATGCAATGATCTGTCTTTTCTTCAACAACGTAGACGAGAGGCGCAGCTTGGTAACCGAATCCCAGCCACGTCCATACAGCAAATACATAGTTACACCCATGTAAGGAAGAGTTGTGTTTTGCTAGCAGCAAACAACATAAACAAGCTAAAAAAGAAACCTATTCCTGGCTCAGATAAGGATCTCTTCTGAACTTTCTGTGCTCAGATGCAGGCACAAGCCTGGCTGCTGTGAGCTGGAGCCAGTATTACTGCAGTCATCCGAGCTGCATGTGGCCCAGTGCTGAGCTCTATCTCAGCACTGGGCCGGAGACGGACCTCGCCCTGCCGAGGTCCATCTCTTGGCTTTAACATTCAATAATGGTTCCTACTATTCCATACCAACGATCACGACATTATCCAAAGCCCAGGAGCTATTTAATACTATCTGCTCGATAGTAAGGGCGCAGTCATTCTCCTCATAGGCATGCTGATGATATGCAGGGACGGCAGCAAAGATGCCATCTGTAGTTCTTCTTTTTGGGTGGAAGCAGACGCCCCCGATGTCTCGTTTGTACCACTATACAAATATATATTTTATAGCAATGCAAAGTGTGAGTGAAAAGGGGTCGCTGCCCTTTATTGTGCCATTTCAAAGGACAATTAGCGCAGCGACAGCAGGTAATGATAGACTCTGCCGCTGTATTGTGGCAGAGGTCTATTCCCTTAGCAGCAGGAGAGTACAGGCAGCCTGAGCTGCTCCCCCTGGGCAGGTGCTCTGGGGCTGGAGGGCCCCATACGCCCCTGCCGCACCTGCCTGCTTGGAGAGCGGCAGCCCAGGGAATCTGGGGGCACCTCTCCATCAGTGAGGAGGCAGAGGTTCCCCGCTCAGCCGGACCCATTCCCCATGATTGCAGGAGCGGGTCTGGCGGAGCAGGAAAAAGCCCTTCCCCACTCCCCCATGACTGTGAGGGACAAACCTGGGTAAGTGGGGAGATCACATCACCCTCGTCCTGCACCATCACGGACAGTGAAGCAGATCGGTTCGGTCACAGCACGTCGCAGCACTGATCCGCTCCATTCAGCGACATTTAGCTAACCGCACTGTATCATGCATCAGCAGATTGAGAAAGACGTGGAGTACCGCGTCCAGCTTTGGGTGCCGCGCTTCAAGAAGGATGTTGATAGACTTGAAGGGTCCAGAGGAGCCCACTCGTATGGGTAGGGGCTTACAGGACAAGCCCTACAAGGAGAGGCTGAAGGACCTGGACCTCGTCAGCCTCCGCAAGACAAGGCTGAGAGGTGATCTCGTGGCTGTCTGCAAATTTATTAGGGGGACACAGCAAGGGATCGGAGATGCTCTGTTCACCAAGGCGCCTCTTGCGGTAACCAGGAACAATGGTCACGAACTGACGGAGAGCAGATTTAGGCTGGATAGCAGGAAAAACTTTGTCATGATAAGGGTGGCCAAAATCTGGAATGGACTCCCAAGGGAGGTGGTGCTCTCCCCTCCTTGGGGGTCTTCAAGAGAAGGCTGGAGAGGCATCTGTCGGGGGTCATCTGAGCCCAGCACTGCTTCCTGCCCAGGCAGGGGGTCGGGCTCCATGATCTGTTGAGGTCCCTTCTGGCCCCAGCATCTATGACTCTATGCATCTATGTCCAGCCTCCGAGACCCAGGCAGAATTTGCCTACACAGAAGGACTTGGCCTTTTTGAAGCCAGTCTTTGGATGTTATGCATAAGCAACTTCCCCTCCATTTGATATCCAGATACCTATAGTCTCCCTATTTCTTTCTTTTCTTTCACAGCTGGAGAGGAGTCCTCATAGTGTACATGTAGATATATGGGCTCTGTATATCGTGTACATCTAGACTCGGCAGTTCCAGCGTGTATACTTGCTTATATCATCATAGTGCCTGCCAATCTAAGTCCTGGATCTGGCTCCCTCCCCACTCCACTGTATAAATTGCAAACGAAGAAGACGATCCCTGCCCCAGAGAGCTGGCAGTCTAAGTGTAAGAGAAGTGGACGCAGACAGAGAGGAGAACAATGACGACAATGTTGATGGATGATCTAGGCCCAACCATGGTCTAACATTTACCGAGATTTCTGCAGACATCATGGAAAGCTTTAAAGAGGGGAGAGAAAAAGGTAACGATGCCGTTATGGGGATTTTTATGCAGTGTTCGTGCCTAGCACGAAGGGCAGAATGGGACAAACACAAGGGTGCGGGTTTGAAAATCAAACGAGTCAAGAAGTGCTCAGACGCAGCCCGGATCTGGGAAACAAAGCACAGTCCGAAAAAAAAATGACCCCCGAGTTATTATAAGCCTGAGCGTCAAGCAGGATTGCAATGTTGTCCACTGTGAAAAGCAGTAATGGAGAGATATTAGGAGAAAGATTGAGTTCTTCTGCAACCATGCTGAGCTTGAAGTGATGAGTGGTTTTCCACAAGACGACGTCAGACCTGCAAGCCAACGTTTTCATTTGGATAGAAGGACACTGGAACAGTAAAGTTATGGTATGGGTAGGCTGCAAATTCTCCACGTGGAGATGGGAGCTGAATCTGATTTCTGGAGATTATCCAGAGAAAAGGAAATAAAGAGAAAAGAAAAGAAGACAAGGGGGAGATCCCTATGAAGCCCCAAGAGAAACCTGAGGGAGAAAGAAGAGGTTTACGTTTTAGCCGTGTTGGTCTAAGGACGTAGGCAGAACAAGGTTCTTTGGGTGCATCTGGGCTCTTGTATTAGACCAACTTAACTAGTTGGAAAAAAGCTTTTAGCAAGCTTTTGGGTTTAAAAATCCAGGAAGAGCACACACCAACTGCAGAGACTTCCTCAGCCTGACGAACGGTTTTTAAACCCAAAAGCTTGCTAAAACATTTTTTCCAACTGTTTAAGTTGGTCTAATAAAAAAGATCAGATTCACCCTAAGAACTTTGTCTGCCGAGGATCCTACAAAGGATTCACCAAAGGAAAAATAAGAATAACTTCCTCGGCAGCTACTGCTCTCACAATTAATTCCCGCTGGGCTGCTCCTGGCTCCCACTAGTGAGGTGTTAGGACACAGAGCTTGAGAAGAGCCCCTTAAATGTCCAAACACGAGCCGTACAAACACAATCCCTGATTCAAGACCTGCTGCCTGCAATTATTTTCCAACGGGTGCAGACGCCTCTCTGAGTTGGTAATAGGGTTGCTCCCTGCACTGATGGGAGCGGGGCTTGGGGGGAGCCACCGCCTACGCTTTCACCACTCAAAAGAGCACGAAGCAGTTTTGAAACATGGTTCAGAGCCTGCAGGCTTCCTTCTTCCGATGAGGCTCTGTAGCTCTCGCCATGCTTACTGCAGTCCAACATGCAGCGCGTGGGGATGACAGTACGCCGACAGGTTTGCGCTGCAGTAGAAAAATAAACACCAGAAACCCACTGCTGAACTACCAGATGCTGGGGCTTGTGAAAGCTTTCATATAATAACACAGGGCCTCCGACTGGGGTCATTATCCCGACAATGCACTTGTCTGTGCAACTCTTCTCTGGTTTTGCCCCCTCCCCAAAACGCGCATAAAATGTCCCTGTTCGACCTGGACTGGCACGCACAGCTGGCTTCCATTGCCCTTAATGAGAACATGGAAAATGTCCAGACAAAGAGGGGGAGACCTGACCACATTAGCATCTAGGGAAATGTCACTACATTATGGAGCTGGCGCTGGTGAATATAAAGATCCCACAACAGCAGAGAGAAGGCGCAGGTCTTCAAACTGAAATGATGAGCTTCAGAAGGATGTTGTCTTCCTTTCTGAAAACGAATTGGTCCAGGGAAGCATGAGCATACGCTAAATATATTAAATGCAAGCTGCATATACATTATTCATACTATGTAGATGTGCACCGACTAACACCATCATCATCTTCAATGTTGCCTTCGTGACAGCGCTGAAATAAGAGGCAGCATGCAGTTGTGCAGCCAGAGCTCCAGACCAGGAACCAGCTTGTGACCCAGAGCTGCTGTACGAGAAATGCCACTGGAGAAAGCGGGGGTCTGATCTCAAGAGGGAACCAGCTTGCTGTGGCATCACAACACAAGCCAGGACCAGGCTGCTTGCAGGCCAGACCACGGGCATGCATGCAACACTGGCCTCTGCAGCATCCTTCCTCCAGCTCTGCTGGCTTGCCACATCAATTATTACTAACGAAACAAGAAGCACAGTCAGATTCCTGCTTCCCTAAGAGTAACCTGCACCTGTGCTTGGCACAAAGCAATTAGCCCAGTGCACCACCCGAGCTGTGCTGGCTGGTGTCTTTAGGAAGGAACAGAGCCCAGGCCCTGCCTGCCGGGGGCAAGGGTGCGGGGAGAAGTTTCAGCTCAGCAGGGGCTGCTTTCCTCTCAGCACTGTTACCTGTGATAGCGAAAGTTCACGTAGAGGGAGAAAGAGCTGCTTATGCACCGTAATCAAGGAAACCATCTGCTCTTAAAAGGTATAATTTAAAAACTAGCTCTTTCCTTAGCTCCTGCCTCTCCAGTTCTGGGGCTCGGTGCTCCGCATCTGATCAGCAGATGGCCAGCGCGCTTAACTGTAATTGGTGCTAATCACGTGAGCGCTTTATTTCAGTGACAATTCATTTTCGGTAATTATTTCCTATCTTGTATAAGTTACCTAAGTGCAGTGCTCGCAGCTCCAGCAGAACCGTTCCCAATGCCAGCTTGCAAATTGTTTTCACTTTTGGGGGACGCATGATATTGAAAGCAGATGTGCCAAACAGGACGTTTTTTGCAGTGTACTGTAAATGTTTTTAAAATGTGACTTTGGTACAATACATGTCAAACGGCTGGATTCAAGGCACAGAGCGCTGCCAAAAAGAAAAGACGGATGAAGTTTAAAATCAGTTTTGACAGATTAACTGGAGACACTTTGAAGCCATAAATTGGATGGCCGGTCTATAAGTTAATAATGAATGTATCTTTTGTTCATATTCATTCTCTTAAGCGGATACAGGAAAACAACCCGGCACCATTTTCTGCATCTATATAGATGGCTACAGTATTTCACTCATGTAGGAGTAAAAGCACGAGCGAGATCATGTTTAATTATTTCCTTGCACTGAAGACGGAAAAAAAAGATTAATATTTGTATGCAAGACAAATTCAACAATCCCAGAATCATTTCTGAAGGAAACCCTTGAGACTAGTGCGTTTTAGTGATACAGGAATCGGTTACCTGGCTAATTCCTGGTATTGCTGTTCATTTGCGGGGGGAGTGAGGGGTTAGATTTGTTCGGAGTAACCAATTCCTGCTTCAGCTCGACTTTTCTGATAAATCATGGTCTAGAAGAGGAATGACATATGGAAACACCCTCTGGTGCTTATAAAACTTAATTCTACCTTCTCTCCAATTTGGCCAGTTCGCTTTAGTTAATTCTGTGACATGCAAATGAAGAAGAAAAAAAATCGAAAGAAATCTTTTCAAGGCTTTGTTTTAGAAAAGTCTAGTTAAAACAAGTCTCCGCGCCAACCGAGCTGCTCTGGCCCTACACGGTCCAGCCCCGTTCTGAGATTTATTCTATACGTACAGACCTCATTCACCGGGAGCACCGCGCTGACATCAATAGCGCTCCATCTGGATGCTGGATTTCACCTGCGTGTGCCATTGCGGGCTTGAAGTGCACGGTGCTGTATTCCCTGCCCACACAAAACCCACTGAATATGAACAAGTGCAGAAATAAATAGAGAGAGAAAGTCCACCAGGAGAGATACAGCGTGCATAGTAGGTAGGGGTGTAAGGAGTTTGGAGACTAAAATATCTGACCTTCAATCTTTTGCATTTCTCTACTTTACAACTTGTATTTTTGGATGCATTGGCACCTGTTCTCCTTTGGGGTTCATGGATTCTCAGTAGAGAGCAAACTTTACCCCAAACGCAGCACTACTAAGTCCGTCCCGATGCTGACAGCCACAAAGACCAGGACAAGTGGGAAAGTTATTCCAGGTTCAGGAGAAGTAACCGAGTCACAGCAGCCTCTTAAGTTGTTGAGCCGGGAGGGAGACGACTGGATTTGCACATACATCTGTAAATGTAAGAGTGCCAACACAAACATTACCACTCAGGATTACTGCATGAATTCAGGACGCTCCATAGAGGTTAATACCATAAAAAGAAACTAGTAGCTTGGGGGAAATATAACTCTACTCTGATAGAGTTTTGTGTTGCATTAAGGAAAACTGTTGTGCCCCGTTCTCCTCAGACCACCGTTACGAAATGTCAAGCAAAATGGCAAGTCTCGCCTGAAATTATCGCAGAAACTCATCGGGTCTCCTCCTTCAAAACGGCGCGCGGGCCAAACGCAGCATTTCCTTTTAACTGTTGGGCCCCGTTTCTGATCTAGCATGCGTGCTGGCTTTGCACTTGTGTAACACCACTCCCTCCTGACTCACACCCGTGCCCCTGAAATCAGAACCAAGCTCAGCAATCGAGAGGAAGAACAGATGGGAAACGCCTCGCCGACGCGCAGCGATCGACAGCCCAGTCGAGGCCCGCTGATGCCAGGGGGTTCCTGGCACTGACGCCGGGGGGCCGGGCATCGTGCCCTTGCAACCCTGCACTGCAGCCGTACCATAAAGACTAACCATCTTTTCTTCCTGAATCTCCAAAGAAGGCGATTGTTTAAACACACTTTGAGTACAAGGTGAAGGGTTTGGCTGGTACTCTTTTTTCCCCTGAAAGAGAAACTGGAGTAATTCCTCTAACTCTGCCCACAGCAGTGTGTCTCCATGTCCGACAGTAGATTGGTTTGGGGGATGAGGGAGGAGACAGACCCAAATATCTGGGAAGATTTATCTAACTAAAAGTCATAAAATAATTCTGCCCAATCTCATCCTCAGTTTTATTCATCTAGTCCTCAATCACTTCCTTCCCTCTGTCCTTCAGTTTTTATGTTTTAATCAGATTTTTATACTTTATATTTTTTTTGTAATAACTATTTTATATTTTTTTTAAATCTAAAAATCTGTTGTTATATTGTAATCAGATTTTTTTTAATCAGGTTAAAAACTGAACACGGACTTTGGGATCTGTTCCTATGCACCTGTGACATTTTGAATGAAATGATTAGCTCTGGAGCTGCTTCAGGACAATACACCCCAAATGCCCACTTACAGACAGGGTTGCTCAAGGTCCTAGAGCCGCGGTTTTCAACATGTGGTCCGCGGCCCCCTGGAGATCCACTGGCTATGTCTAAGGGGACCGTGAAAGATGACTGGGATCAATCAAAACTATGCGAATACCCACACTTGCAGTTCACAGGGGTCCACACCTCCATTTGAAATTTTTCTAGGGGTCCAGATGTAAAAAGGTTGAAAACGACTGTCCTAAGGGAGCTTTGAGGACCCTACATCATTCTGCCCTTCCCAACCATTCACATCGGCAGTGCCTATGTAAAAGTAATTCTCTTCACTCAGATACTTGGAGAAGATAATCCCCACTTCTCGTCTTATAGCATTATGCAGCATCACTGACTCTTATAATGGTTGCCAGGTCCTCCTCTTCCAGAAGCAGTAGCATTTAAATGATTACTTTAATCCCAGCATACGCATTTCTATATACGTGACATTACTCTGTAATTCTACAAATAGTCCTGAGGCTCGTGAAAGGCATTATATAAATCAATTGAGGATGGGGGGCAGAGAGGGAGTGAATGTATACATGCCCCAAAGACAAGGGAAAGTTGTTTTATTTGGAAAACAGTATTTTCCATCGTTTGAATGTAACGCAGTGTTCTCTTGTAGCGAAGGCTATGCGGGAGTGTAGTATGCATTCAGGGCAATGTTTTCTTTTGAACGTTCTTACCTTTGGAGACAATTTATGCTATTTTGTGGACCACCAAAGTGAAGCACTGTTCAGAAAACTAATATTTATAGAACAGTATGTTTTATAAAATAATGGGAATGCCCAAAGCAATCCATCCACTAAAAAATGCTGTGCCGGGTCCATAAATTATGCAAATATTCTGAGCTAAAGGGAAGGCAGCAGAGGCCCCATTTCATTAGAATCAAAATTCATTGTGTCATAACTCTGAAGTCCTCAGTGATGTTAGTTTAAGCTATTTTATAGATACAACAGTCAAGGGCAGAACTGGGAACAAGAAATGTGCCTTATATAAACACTGTTGCTTAGTAACCCCGTATTTTTAATAACCCTGCACTCTGAACTCAGCATCGCCTGTCAGTATGGGATTTCAGTGCAAGACACCAAGGTACTTGGGGGGCAGTTTTCCAATTTGCACTGGGCCAAACACAAAGCTGCTCTTCAGAGCAGCATAGTGGAATAAAGGATAGGAAGCCAAGTAGTAATTACTGCTAGTATTTATGAGCTGTATTTCAGTAGTGCCCAACAGCTCCAGTCAATGACCAAGACCCCAATTTCCCAGTGGATACGAAAAACCAGAACAAATGAAAACCAGTCCTTGCCCCAGAGATTCCAACCATACGTAGCACGAGACAAAATTAAGAGGCAGTATCTGCACTCAGGGTGCTGAGGCCATACAGCTTCCTGCTGCAACTCATGGTGCTTTGCAGGAAGCGCCATGAGTTACAGCTATTCCTGGGACCCAACAGAGGTTCGCTGTTGGGTCCCGAGAATTCAGAGATGAACTGCCATTTCAGGCTGCCTGTGTCTTTGCAGCCACTCTCCCCCTCGCCCACCCCTCTGCCCTGGCACTGTCTTCAGAATGGGAAGGGGGAAAGGAGTGGAAGGAGCTCACTCTGGGGGTTGCCCAGGCAGTGTTGGAGGGTAGGGAGGGTAGACTGAGGGGCTCCAATCCATCTTCCCCACCCCAGCACCAACTAGGCAACCCCCAGAACAAGTTCCCTCTGCTCCCTTCCCCGCCTCCCGTTCCAAAGACAGCACAGGGAGCAGAGCTGAGCTGTGTCGGCCATGCTGACAGATGGTAATGAAGGCACTCTGCTTTGAAGCACCTTCATCTGAACCCTCATATGATGAGGGTTCAAGACTGTCATGAGATCAGGTGTTTTTAGTGCAATCTTCAGCTATGCACTTTTGTCAGTGCACAGCTGTAGTGCGGTTTCAGTGCCTGACTGCGCACCAAACTTCACGTCTGTCAGTGCCCTTCAATGTGACTCATCAAAACAAATAATTCCATGTTGAGAGTATGAAATACAAGGTATTTATTTCCTTGGCATACCTCTTCTGTAAAAGTAAGTCTGCTGCCATTTTATATATTGCTTATTACCTTAAAATACACATTTCAGAATTTGTATGGGGGGAAAAAGGATTTATAAAATGAAATATGAATTTTCCATCTCTCTCATTTTATATATATTAACATTACATTTGGCCTACAGGGCTCCCCATGAGTCAGGTAATTTGGTGGCAGGGGAGTGGTGACCATTGACATGGCCTCACTCTTCCATGCCCTATTCCCAAACCCTGAGCCCCTTGTGGCAATAGGGCCAGGCTGTGACCTATTCCCCTGAAAGACTGGGCCACATCCCACCCCGTTTCTGGATCGAGGCCAGGCCATGCCCCCTTCCCTCCTATTGGGGCTGGGCCATGGCACCTTCCCTCTGCACAAAGCAGGGACAAGCTCCTTTCCCCTGTGTTGGGGCCAGCCTGTTCCCCTTCATGGAGCCAGATGGTGCCTGCTGTGTCTGCCTGGGCACCAGATGGGGACCACCAGCTGGATCCGGCCCACAGACAGATGGGGCACTGCCAATCCAGCCTGCCAGGTAAAAAGGTTGAGCACCCCTGATCTAAATTGGTTTTAATAATAATGGGAAATCTTGTTTCTAATGCACGGGGCCACATCCTGAATCCTAAGTCAAAATTCTCTTTGAATTCTATCGCCATCTTACATGTGTAAGGACTAAAGAAAATTAAAGAGCTTCAGGATTTGACTCCTGGTTATTATTTTGATGGTGTCTGTTTAAGCTGCTATTATTTTCCCCCTAACACTTCCATCCTGCAGAGAAATTTGGACACATCCCAACTAAATAACTTCACTTCCCTGTTATAGCTCTCCTCCGCTGGCCAACAAGGTAGTGCTTGTGCTTAAGTGCTCCATTGCTAGTCCAGAAGGGTACAACCTCCTTGCAAGCCAACCTCACTACTATCTTCAAATGTCCTTCATTTTATTTCTTCCACAGTAGCCAAATGCCAATTCTAATTTCTCCCCACTGGAAAATACTCCATCTAAATACAGTCACTAAGACGATGCATACCCATTAGCGTTGCCTGCCCCAACAGTTATGTTATGTCTCTCTCTCATACCATCACTTTACTTCTATGACAGGCCCCGACTGAACATCCTAACTGTTGTGCTACCTGTTGTACAGTTAAATAATACAGTCCCTGCTTGAAAGAACTCACAGGATTTCCCGTCTAGTTCAGAAGCTGGTTCTGGAAGGGGTTCTCTTTTCTAATAGGCATGTTCAGCGCCAAAGATATTTTTGGGCACTTTCTTGACTACTTGGTTTGGCTCTCCTCACTGTCTTCTATTTCAATGCAACTATACTTGAGCCATCATAGCAAGGAGCAGATTAATAATAGAACCACAATAAGCATCTCTTCATTTTCTATGATTTTTCCCTCTGAAACTGCATCCCTGAATTTTCTAAAGTACATCAGTGTGTCTGATTTAATTCCTATTGCCTTACCTGGACCTAATAATGTCACACCAGTTACTAGAATAATGTGTACTGGACTTTTTTTTATTAGAACAAGTGGCAAAGGACTTCCAGATAAATGAGAACAAATAAAAATAAATATAAGTGAGCGCCTCCTGCCAAAAACTACATAATTTTCTGTTGGTTGCCATCTTGCCAACTTTTTACTAGCTTGGATAGGGTTAGGAGCTTTACATTTTTATGAATATGAGTTGAAGCTCAGCAAAAGCCGCAACCTTTTTATCAAATAACTTCCTTTAGGAAAAAAAACAAAAACAATACTTTGGGTGAATAAAGGTGATGGGTGTTCTCTGAATGTTTTTAAGCTATTTGGAAATAGGCCCAAATTTTAGCCAAAGCCAACGGAGCCAAAATTCCTATGGAGAGCACAGGACTGCAGCCATTTCATCTCAGACTTTGACTGTCAAGTCTCACACGTAAAGTAACATGGAGCATGATCAGAATCTGGGAGAGACATCCAAGGAAATCCCAGGTGCGGAGAGAAGTGTCGTTGGTGACTCACGAGCAGGTAGTACATGCTCCTGGGAGTCCAGACCGAATGGGTGCTGCAGAATGGTATTACTACCACTGTGTTCCTGGAGGTACAAACTTAGATTAAATGAAAAATGGAAGCCCTAACCAAACAAGGGATTTAAAGATCCCATGTCACTTCTTACCAAAAAAGTGTGTGTTAAATGTGGTATTTGGGCAGAATTCCAGGGTAATTACAACCCCCCTCCAATGCTCTTGCCGTTTCAGTTGAATGCAGTCATCTTTTTCACTTCCTGCTCTCTAGCGTGGTGTGACTATGCATTGCACTGTTAAGTAGCTCTTCCCAAGAGGAGCTGGTACCCCTGTACGGTAAATGTGTGTGGCAGGCCTATTTTCACTAGCTACAGGATAGGGAGTTTCCATCCCACCAGAAGAAAGTCAGACTCCTTTTAATTTGTGTTACAGTCAAAGCAGTTCACAATCAGAAAAGACTACATCTACATTGGCTTGTGAGGGGTAAAAGGACCAGCAAAGTAAGAAGTTAGCACAAAGGCTTTCCAGATCATTTTACTGTCCAAACCTAACCCAAGCTCACGAAGTTTCAAATAAAGGAAGCACATACTGCAGCAGACCCCAAAGCCCGAGCACATCTTCTCACTAGACCCAGTAGCATAGCTGGCTCACAACAATTCATGGATCAAGTCACAGGTTTCTCAGGTTAGTTTGAATAATGTTACTGCTTTTCGAAGTAGGATCCCAAGTAGCTGAACATTTTAGGCCTCATTATCAAGTTCTGCAATACCAAACTCTACTCCAAAAACACTTTCCTTTTATATGCTAGCCCACCTTAAGTAGGAGTAGGTTGCAGCAGACCTATACAGTGTGCCAGTATGGCCTCAACTCATTCAACCTGAGCTTTTTCTGCAAAAGGTAATTGTTGCGGGTGCGTACGTACGTATTAAGTCAACTTAAAATAAGGCGACTTAACTAAGTCAACTTAAGCCACGTCAGAGCATTCAGATGTACAGGTCCTTGACATGGTGGCAGCCATCTTGTGAGCTAAGTCAGCTTAACTAATGTGACTCAAGATAATACACCTTAAAGGTGTATTATCTTGCACTGCATTTACGTCAACTCTGTTCCACATATGTGTGTACGTTTTGACAGTTAAGTCAACTTTACAAAGTTAAGGCGGCTTAACAATCAGAAAGTTAGTACATATGTACGCACACCGTATGACCTGCTTCCTCTTAAAAGTTAAGGGTGGAGTGCTCCATGCGCTTGCCTAAATCTTCTCCCAGAAGAGGACATAGTCCTCAAGCAACCCCTACTCCCCACCAGGGAGACAGTGTATCACTCGCTGGACTCCGCTGTGCAACAGGGAGCAAAACAAGCCCTCTTCACAATCTCCACATTGAGCTGCAAGGAAACACAGGCTGACCATAGGCAGTCTGAGTCAGCTAGTCAGGGCGGCCCTTTGCACTGCTGCCATCTGTCACCAGGCAAACTAAGGGAAGCTGCAGAGCACACTGAGACAGATTCAAGGCTCCCTCCTGGCTTCATGGTGTCAGCACTGCAAGTTCTCCACTCTTTGGGGCCTCAGCATTTGAATGATTACACATGCTACTCTGGGTAAGTTTCTCTACCAGGAGAACTAATGTGGGAGAGTTATCCCAGATTGTATTAGTGCACAGCGTATGGAAATCAGGGTTCAGTTCTTAGGTGACTATGCAGCAAGCTCTTCAGTCCGTTTGTGCCTTAATTCCCTTTTGGCCAGATGGGAATTATAGCCAAGCCTTCCAAATACTGTGAAGACACATGTATTAAGGATCATCCAGCCTTCACAATCAGAGAAGTTATTGTCAGAGTAGGACTTTTTGGACCACTTCCCTTTTAATATTTGGTGGCAAGATCCAGTATCAACTCCACAAAAAAGTATCTTACAACAAACACTGAGGATATTGCGGGATTGCACAACCACTGCATAGAAGAAACCTGGATAATTCAAATACACTTCAGAGACATCCTCATATTTTAGGGTGCTTACTCTGAACCTCTCTTGAGACGTTGACTACCCACGGCCAGACAGGAGAAAGCTTTACAATACATTTTAAAACTTGGAGATTTTCAAAACCACCCAAGGGAATTGGGAGCACAAGCTCCACTGATGAATAACTCCCTGAACTACTTCTGAAAATCCACTCCCTAAGCAAGTAAAAGGAAGTAAATGAGGAGAGGGCATGGAAGGAGAGAAGAAGCACTTCTAAAACTCTGTTTTTACCATTTTTTTGTTACCATCCAGGCAAAGGAACACATATTCCATCTTGCTATCTGTACAGGGGTCTGAAGGAAATGCTAGGCCACTTCTGAAAGAAGAGTGAAGAAAAAGAAAGAAACCCAGGGGCAAGCTGTTCACTCGGAAAGCTGTTTTCCCTCTTTTGAATCCCAGTTGCCTATGTAGTAGTGCAGCTCTGGCTGGAAACAGAGAAGAAGAACCCAGTCCTGGATTTTCCTTGAAGAAATCAGGCTTCTTTCAAAACTGCATGGAAAATGAATTGTGAAAAGGGGAAGATCTTTATTCAGGGGAGGGTATTCATTTTTTATAGTCTGTCAGCTACCAACACTGACAGATCTTTGAGTCCAAAGGAAAAGAAATGAGGCTATACACCAGGCTCTGCATTTCCAAGCCACAAAGAGATTAAGTAGTTAAAGAGTGAATGTGTTTGGCTTTGGCGAAGTGGACAAAAAAAAAAAAATGGCGGGGGAGAGGCGGGGGTTGAAATCAAATTTCAGGTAAAAGTAATTGTGATTCCTTGAGATTTGGACCTTCTGCCTTTGTGGATGCCTAAATTTCCAATTAGGGGCTCTTTAAAATAGCTGGATCATCAACTGGAATAGCTGTTAGATTATTAATGGAACGAATGACATTTACAGGCCTCGGGAGAAACTCGGAGGGGCTATTCTTGGAAATTCTGTAAAACTGAAAAAATTCTGGGAAAGAAGGAATGTCTGACAAGTTGTCCTCCTGCTTCCCCCTCCAAATAAACAGATTAATTGTCAAGGACAAGTCCTCTAGCCTTACTGGATTATCCAGATATAGGCCCCCAGTAATAACCCGATCAAGCCAAATTCTGCCCTCGGTTTCTTCCATGAAACCTCACCGAAATCAAATTGCATCGCAGGGAGCCCAAAGGGCAGATCCACTGCTAATGTAAACTAGCGGAGCTCCCGCTGCTTTCGTTTCAATTTGAAGTCAATGGACTTGCAACATCTGAGGATTTGACCCTGAATATTTAAATGTTATGCTTTTAAGAGGGTTTAAAGAGTTCATTCCACTTAGTTGCAGAAAACAGCTATAGCTAGTTTAAACAGTTCAGATTTGGGCTAGCTGGTTTCATCCTGCTTTCTGTCCGTTGGAAAGGATTCCAGTGATTCTTCAGTTTCCAAATACCGGGGGGGCTGCAGGAAACTCAAGTCCTGAGATACTTAGCTTAACAGAACCAAGGAGAGATTCGCAGAGAGAAGACCCTGAGCCGACTCTCCTAGCCATAGACTAACCGGATCACAAGGCAGAACATTTTGCAAAAGCATAAAATGATGGTTTGGCCATGAAATATTTAACACTTGCAAGATAAAGGACATCTGGTTCCCCCAACAAACAGTTGAGCGATGGGAGATAAAAGGATGTGCCCTGCACCCCTACACCATATGCTGGGCTCTCTCCCACTGCGTTGCCCTGCCACGCAGATGAGGCCACAGCAACGGCTGGATGATGTACGTACGGACGCGGATGCCACCCGGAGGAGGCTTGACCTCAATGTGGTTTCCATCAGGCTGGACCTGATTTTTTACCCAGTGAAACCCAGAAGTGGGAAGAGGGATTTAACCTCATAGAGAGAGGCTCTTCCTAGCTCCATCAGTTAGTTACAAGTCAGGCTGTGTCCTGAAGCAGGAGGTTTAGCTCTCTTCTAGGATCCATTTTGAGTGGGCACAAATTTCCAATCTAAGATTTACTGATGACTGCCACAAGCAAGCGTTTTGAATGACTTCTGATCTACTATCGGGCAGCTCAACAGCCCCCGCAGTTGCTTTACACTTCCTTCAACCAAAGCTGTGGGAGTCAATCTCTCTTCCTACCTGACACTGGGCATATCTTGGTGGCATGGATTAGCCATAGGGGGAGAAAGTAAATGGGAAAAGATTCTTTTCATATTTGTTTTCAAAGCCTCTGACAAAAAACAGATCTGAAGTTTGGAGAAAGGGGTTGAGGGGGGGAAGCTTTTGGAATTCCTAATTCCTCTCCCACTAATTGACTCCAGTTTCTTTTGAAAGAAAGCTCAGTTTAGGCCCAATTAGTAATTCAGCTCACGATTTCTATCTACTCGCGTCATTGTCTCAAATGACCCTTGGCTACTCACATTCTATGGTTTCACTGGGATTCGTAGCTCTTCCCTCGGCACAGATTGAAGTAAAAGGTCATATGCTATCAATCGCCAGGAGTTAAGCCCATTAATTGACAGGTTTATAGAGGAAAGGAGAGGTCTGCTTACCCAAGCTCATGAAGAAACATAAGCTCTCCATGTTCCAAGAGAGCCTCTCCATATTGACATCATTCTCCATTTTCATCAACATACCTTATACAAATAGCCAACATTTCACGATATGCACTCATAGAAGTTGGTCCTGAGGGACAGATGCGATTTTTGTTTACATGGAAAACCTGTCATAGGCATTTTGGGATATTTGGACATTGTTCTCGGCTGCTTGAATTGTGTCCAAAGAAATAAATTATCTTCGTAATTAAAAAAACAAATCATGCCCTCGGCTAGGCAAGGAAAACCACACAACAGGCTCCATGCTGCAGGAGATGCTCTGTACTGAGCGAGTGACACCAGTACTTAGTGCGGCGCCTGGCAGAGTCGCTCAGTACAGTTGGACCCAGATATGGAAACCAGGGAAGTAAAATAAAGGAAAGCAACAAGACAGACAATGGAAGGCAAACCACCCAAAAATTCAGTGTCAGCAGTCGCAGAGTCCCTGTAAACAATGATCCTCGGCGATCTGAGCAGCTCCCGAAAGATAAACAACTTTTAATTTGGGGGCCAAATTTTCACAGTGGTACATGGGGGGCCATTCCCTTCAAATGTTGTTCAAATGTCCAGAGGAACATTTGGAGCCACCTCTATAGGTCAAATGTAGATTCTAGAAGACACAGCAATGAAGAGAAGAAGAAGAAAAATAGAAAAGAAATTCTTAGCCCTGCAAAACCATTGTAACACGCAACCTCTGGATCAACCCAATCTAATCAGTGAGGAAAAAAAGCAGAATGCAATCTTTTCCTCCTGGTTGTTATATAATATCTATTCGTTATCCATCTACGATCTGGATAGTTCACTCACCAAATTATAAATTTCTTTGTAGGAAAGGAAAATGTCTTTTTTGAAAGTGAAGCCTGAACCAACCAAAAATACTTAGAATAGTAAAATGCAACAGTTCAAAGCCACCCTGGCAATATTTGCTAATGTGCAAAAATGTTAGATTTCTCCATTGCATTATATGGAAGTATTAGATAGAAATAAACTATAAAGCCAAAGAATGGGAGAAAATAATTTAGGATGGTGATGTATCTATTGGCAATAATACTTACACAAATTTAATGAATTTGCTGGTAAATCAATAGCTCTGTTTCTGTTCTGCATTATTCCACGTCAAATAAATCATTGTAATGAAGTTTGATGAGCAAAGGTTTTGATGGTGGTGTACTATAATTATAAACATCAGCAGTATGACTCTTTCGAATCATGAAAGGAAAAGTACTTTGATGACGGCAAGTGAAATTCCTTGATTAAAATTACTTTGGACATTTCAGGCAATGGAAGTCTTCAAATCTAGCCCTGACCTTTGCTCTTCAAAATGCATCTCTTCATTAGTAAATTGCAATATCTTTAATCATCAAATAATAAAGACACCGAGCATCACAAAACATACAGTACAAGTTTGATTTATGTAAATTTCAAGGACTCGGTCACCCAAGCCATGCTGAAGATATTCAAGTTCTAAGAAAAGAAACAACCATATCATCCTGATGGAAATTTTTGTTGCCTTCATATGGAAAGAATCAAAGGGTTGAAGAAATAAAATATCAGTTGGAACAGACACCGCATTATCGAGACTATAAACCATGATTTATTTGCAAGTTTCTTCTTGACATCGGTATTGTAAATTTCAAACGTTGCTAAAGTTGGATCAGGTGCAAGACTCAGTATAGGTCAGAAACCCCCATTTGCCACTCGCAGAGTGTTTTTTCAGGTTTTTCCCCCTCCGCAGTAAACACAACGTGATGGTCTTCCAGGCACAACAGAATCCATGCATCCAATTAAAAAGCTTGTGTTGTTGTCATGAACTGTATGCGATGTAGGTGTTCCCATCAAACAATCAATGACAGCAAACAAACCTGGAGCACAACGCGAGAACAGATGTTCCAGGCAGCTGCTTGGCATCTACAGCGTTAAGAAAAGATAAAATTGACTTTTCTGGGAGAAACAAGTTTCTGTTCTACTTTGAAACATTCAGAAACATTTCTATGCATCTTCAGGGAAGGACCGAGCAAGTGACTACAAACACCGATCCCCAGTTCCCCCCCCAGGTTACTCCAAACCAAAGACACAGAGAATCACAGCAAAAAGGGGCTGGAAGGGACCTCGCCTAGGTCACCTCGTTCAATGCCCTTCCCAGGTTGGATGTGCCAGTCTAAACCATCCCAAACAAGGGCTCGTCAAGAGAATCTGACCCAAAAAAAGGCTGGGATGAAGTAAGTTATCCCAAACACTTCCACTGAGCCACTGTCTTTCAAAGGTTTGTTTCTTTTTTTTCATAGGTGTCATAGGCATTCGGGCTGGAAGGGACCTCGGAAGATCATCGAGTCCAGCCCCCTGCCCCAGGGGCAGGAAGTCAGCTGGGGTCAAAGGATCCCAGCAAGATGGACATACAAACGCTTCTTAAAAGTGTCCAGAGGAGGTGCTTGCAACCCCTCTGGAGGCAGTCTATTCCAGGCCCTGGGGGCTCAGACAGTAAAGAAGTTTTCCTGATGTCCAACCTGAAACGGTCTTGGAGGAGTCTGTAACTGTTTGACCTTGTCTTCCCTTGGGGCACTCTGGTGAAAAGGCGTTCCCCCAGATCCCGATGTACCCCCCTATACATTTACAGGCAGCCACCAGGTCACCCCTGAACCTGCGCTTTTCCAGGCTGAAGTATCCCATGGCTCACAGCCTCTCTTCCTAAGGCCGGTTCTCTCGTCCTCTGATCATGCACGTGGCTCTCCTCTGGACTCTCAAGCTTCTCCACGTCCCACTCCTATTTCTCTATGCCGCTTACCTTTGCAAATATAACTCTTGGTCAGTAGTGACCAGCCCTGAGTCCGAACCTTGGCCCTTAGCTGGGACAGTAGAAAAGCTGACATCTCTACCAAAATGTTAATTCCAGTCTGACCTAGGGACCAGTATGCAAAAGCTGAGTGCGTCCTCCAAAAAGAAGCGAGCTGTCCATTAGCTTGAGTCCCATAATTGTGTCAAACTACTGTCTCCAGAGCCAGGAGCCCTAGAAATTTAATGAGAAAACCAGTATTCAAGAAGTTTCTAGCTTGCAGGCCCAGTTCTCAAGATACCCAGCTGCAGGGCCTCGGCACTTCTCTGGATCTGGCGCCGTGTTTACAGATCTTTAGGAAGTTCGGAAAAGTTTTGGTGAGACACCTGAGCTTTGGCATTGATCCATCTGGTTTCGATGTCATACACAGTGACAACAAACCAAAACAAGAAGTTCGCTTCTTGAAAGGGAATGGGGGGCATCCAAAGGAATTTTTTTTTTTAATTGAAGTCAAATTGAAAAAGCATAAAGCTTTGGCACGTTCCACTAGGAAGCCCAAGCTCTGCCCTCTATCACACCTGCGCGGTTGCACGGCCTTCCAGGATATGGCAAGGGTGTGAATAAAAATGACACCTGGGCCCTAGTAGCGGGGGTAGTCGGACTTATTCCTTCGCTGTAAAAGTAGATGGCTGTTTCCATTATAAGTTCAGCACAAAAAGGAAGTCACAGACTTTCTCCCCTGGACGAGGCACCTAAATGACACACCACCTCTCCTGAAAAATGGGAGCATGCAGTGAACTCTCCGAAGTCACGCATGAACACAAAGTGGTGATCGATCTCATCCTGTGATTCCCCCCTGCCCCTATTTAAAACCAATCTATGCTTTGGCTCCCCTTGGGACAGGTACCCAAATCATCCACAACTGGGGTGATCATCTGAAGTAGTACAGGTTTGATTGAAGCAATGAAGGTACTCTGTAATACGTGTATTGCATATCTATACTTCCATGGCCCCTGTAAGCGACAGCTGCCAACGCGGCATGGCAAGGGTGGAGAGGAGCACGTCGATTTAGAGAGAAGCTGGGAAAATCAGGGAGAGGTTTAGAGAGAGACTAATCGGATCTTGCAACTGGACTCGAAGGCAGAGCGGGCAGGTTATCCCACGAGGCAAGAGCAGTATTCTGAAAGGAAGCTGGTATAGCCGCTGTCAGAAGACATTGGAAATATGCTTTTTAACTACCTTTAGATTCAAGTTGGCTTTCTTCTTTTTTTCCAGTCAACACCACCAGCATAACATTGGACAAATTGAAACAGCTGCTCATGTTGCCAAGCCCAAGACTTTCTGGGGGGACCACATCAGAGAGACAGAGCGGGCCAAATTCAGAGGCGGGGCTGAGCGAGTCCACAGGAAGCCGACGCTGGTGTGACTTACATGCTCTCCCAGACCCTGCAACGTGCGTGTCACATCCAGTTAGACCCCTCTGGGCTTCAACTCCTTCAGACTCGCATCTGTTTATCAATGGGTAACTTGTGTGCCCCTCCAGCCCTTTCAAATCACCTCTGAACATGGCCCTCCGAGTCTCAATGCATGTAAAAAGTCCTTGGGAGTCTAAACCAAGATAACTTGCATGATTAAAGATGAGGACTTGTGTTGCCAGAACGGGACCTGTGGGCTCAGCACCTTGCAGGGTTGAGCCCTAGGAAAGAAGAGTGCAACAAAGACAAGCAATTGTGTATAAGAAGTGTATGGGGTAGCAGCTACTTCGGCTCTCGCTTGCTTGCGTCTCCTCAAACCGAAACACCTGATCCTAGACTGGGTGTAGAGGGGCTGAGACCTGACGTTCATGAAGGAGCCTTACAGCATCTTATACATCACATCCGAGCATGGCCCAGCATCTGCTAAGTAAGAGGGAAGTCTTAACCTGTTTCCAGAGATGGACATTTTGAACCAGGGTGTCTGACCCAGCGGCATTTCCCATACACGGGGGCACCCGATCCAAACTTTTCACTTCATAATTATTAATTACTGCAACATCCACTTAATCACACCATAACGTTCCTCCTCTGCTTCAATGCCAAAGAGCCAAAGCCATTTTAAGTAGCACCCAAAATTTAGCCAAATGAGCTCACATTTTCCTTTGAACCCAACAGTATTTCAAAAAGTTGGTAAACTTTTACACAGTATAAAAGTGAGGCGTGTGCGCTACTTAACAATCGAGTTCTGTGCTGGATCTGTCACCACTATAGTAAAAGTTTTAAGTGCATGGTGTGCTTATAATAAATACTTTGCCCAAAATTATTCATTCCACATATGGGCAGAAGGGATTTTAATGCCTACTTTGTTTGCAGAATGCTATAATAACCTTGCTTGTTACAGGCAAGAATATGGAAGTCGTTTTGTTCTATTAAATAAAGGAAACAAGGTTCTTATTTTAAAATTAATTCAATGAAAACTATTAAGTAGTTGGCTGTGAATGCTTTGGGAATTTATATCATTTTTCTTTTTCCTGATACTAATATTTTTTCCCCCCTCATGCCTTAAGCAAACGTAGTGTTAACCACATACTTTCCAAACTGTTCCTCTGCAGGCAAAGGATATGCGAGTCGCAACCACACAGCCAAGTTCATCATCTAAGCGGGGTCCTGACTCCTGCGCAAAATCTTCGGCCAAATATCAGTGCAGACAGGGGTGGGGGCCCATCTCTCCTCTTCTGAGAAGGCAAAAGAGCTGCTCCCCAGCAGCTGTGTTGATGAGCCATGCAGTTTAGTAGCTGTCATCATGACCATAGATCCACGTTCTCTTCTCCCCTCCCTTCACAGATCTGAGCATCCCTGGCTCCGCTCGCCTACACCACCCTTTGTGCACGAATGGGAGGCCTGCGGGCTTTATAATACTGAGGATTTGCACCAAATTTAATCATGGACAGCTGCCTGAAACAAATACAAATCAGGGCTCAGGTAGTTTATTGCAGCCTTGTCTACACTCACCTGGTTCAGCAGGTAGAAGGTCTGGCCACAGGCAGCAACCACCAGGACCAATGCACCAGACGTGTATCCCCCTGCCGTGTGCTTCCAGCAGCTCTGCCCAGCCCGCTTAGGCAGCTGTGGGCCAGAACACAAAATGCACCTGGAAAGGCTTCAGCTCTGGAAGGGTTTGCTAAAGCTGTCAGGTGGCTCTGGCCATGCCTCCTGCCAGCTGCTGCACAGAAGCAGAGGCCTTCTGGGAGCGGGGGGACAACTCAGCTGCCAGAAATGGGGTTGCAGTGTACATTTTGTAGTGCCACCTAGGTCTCCAGCCACTCCTGTGGTCAGCATTAGTGCGGCAACACGTGTGGGCCGGACACAGCTCGCTGAAACAAGGGTAAATCCCTTTTGTAGGCTACATCTGAAGCAGAGATGAGCCCTTTCGGGGGGATGGGGAACCCTAGCACCCTCGATCCCATCTTTCACACCATTGCAGTGTGTCAGAGGCAGTGCAAATGGGCATATCACCAGCATAAAAGGCTTCCCCGCTCAGTAAAGATTTGGCCTCCAAGCGCTCGGGTCAGAAGGGGCCTAGAGCAGGCCATCTAGTCTGACCCCCTGCCAATGGCAGGAACGAGTGCCAGGGTCACAGGACCCCAGCCAAGTACCTATCTAGATTCGGGTGTCTTGGTAGACCCTGAGATGCAAGCTTGAGCTTTGTGTTGGGCATCTGCCAACAGCTGGTCCCAAGCAAACGAGCATGACTACACCAGCCCAACAGGCCGTCCTGGCTCCAGCAACCATGACTGCAAGAGGCTCCGCGGCCAGGATGGGCTTTACCGGCCCACGCACCTTGAAACTAGCGAGCTGCGCTAAGTCTCTGCGCTTCAACTGCATCTCAGCAGATGCTCTGCTTTCCGGAAAGCACAACTGCTGGCTATTAAGCTATTATTTTATTTCAGGAAGGCAGGCTTCCTTTTTCAATCCTAGAATCATACCACTTGTCACCAAGCGGGATTTGCCATAACATTATTCAGAAACATCCCCACAGCAATTGTGTGATGCCACAAATGATGGGTTATATTTATGTACATATGAACCACAAGGAGGATCACGGTTTGGGGAAGCAAAATCTTCTCTTCAAATAAAACCAATTGTTTATCAAGAGCCATAAAGTGAAGGAAAAGCCAAAAATAATAGGATATATATTCATAATACATTTTTAAAATACAATATTGAATACTGCTTTCTGGAAATTTCGAACTTTCAGCACTCTGTGACCCTACAGACTTCCAGAGACATATGTATAATCTTTCATAAACCAAGTTATACTTCAGAAAAGGAACTGATAACTAAACCAAAGTCAGTGATGCTCTGGCAGCTTGCCTAACCTGACTATTGGCCCACTTCTTGAGTGATAATTTTCATTTCTCTGTGTCTCAATCATTCGCTTGGTTCAGGTGCGTGTCTGAGTTAAATTAAAGTTATTGTGCTGCGATGCAACACGCGGTTCTCTGGACTGAGCGGGTGCATCCACACGAGGCGCTACTTCGCCGTAGCTCTACAGTGCCGTAGCATCGGCAGGCACGAACCACGACGCTGACGCTCCTGTGCAGGAGCAATGAGTCCTTAAAGAAAGCACTAAATGAACAACTGTTCAGTCCAGCACACGCGTAGATGTGCCCAGCGAGGATAAAATATCACATACTCAGCTTGTGTATATTTTCTAGCGACTTCAGCAAAATGGGGCTGATTTATTCCGGTGAAGGATCTGGTCTAATGTGTTTGTGTTTTCTTTTCTGGGCCATGTAACCTCATGATCATCTAAATTCTTCATTTGCTTGCTTTTAAATGCTGGGCCTCCATTAGTGATGTGATAGGTAGTACATGATTTCCCATTACTCGCGCAATTTAGGCCAGCATCTCAGGTTGGTGTAAGTTGACTTAGTACAATGAGTCAGGCTTACACCAACCCTTAATTTTAACAGGAATCTGTGAGGTCGTCAAGCAGTAATTTTAGTCTTAGCCACAGTGGGTGCATATGCACGTTCACTAATGAACCGTGGTTGCTGTGGGTACAGTTAGTGCCTGTAACAACAGATACTAACTGAATGCGCGGTAACCAGTGAGCACCACCACACAGCCTCTCTGTGATGCTAATGCGCAGTAAACTAATTTTACTGCGCATTAACAAATTAGGACGGTTTTGGCTGTAATGCCAAGTAGAATTAGTTTACTGCACATTTAGTGCCTTGCTAAATGTAGATGCTCCCACTGACACGCTAGCTTTATGGGAGGTGTTAGGATAGCAAACCCCTCCATCGGGTTTTGTAATAAAATAAATATCTTCAAATATAAAACAAAAACCTACTGACCTATTTCATTCAATTAAATTGCATCGCTCGGGCTGTGTCTGTTTTTCTCGCAGACCGGAAGAAGAGGAGTACTTTGCGCTTGAAAGCTTAGCTAAAATCTGGTCTCAACCATGCCATTGGTCCAATAAAAGATATCACTTCCAAATATATTGATGCCTCTCACATACTTCCTGGGCCATCACGCCTCCAACAGCACTTCATGACAACTTTAAATAAATGTCAACACTCTTTGGTGTACACTCAACGTATCTGTTCCTATCAAGTAGCTCCCGAACATTATACGAGAATATATTAGTGCATGCATAAAAGGTTTACTGGGAGCTTAAGGCAAGACTTCTTCGTCACTCTGATCTCTGCATTTGATGCACTGCACAGTGAACACTTCGTCCATATGTAACAGAGATCCTGGGGCTCCCTGCTACTTTAAAATCAAGGCAGCCCAGCCAGGGAGCATTGCAAAGTGGGCAGAGCATGACCGCTGCAGGTTGCTGGGGCTACAGGCTACTGGGCAATTAGCCGGCACCTGCAGATGGTCAGCTAACCAGAGCTAGGCTGGGTCCTGGGAGCTTATACGCCCAAGGCTGAGGCTGACTCTCCCTGGCAGCCGCAGGGGAAGGAGCTTCTGCCCAGGAAAGGCACTCAGGGACACTGTTGCCTGCAGAAGCTCTCACACATGGGGCGCTCACAAGGCGGCAGGCTGGGCAGTATGCTTGCCCAAGGGTGAATGAAGGTTTGCCCTCCACCGTTGTGATTTATGTTATAGCCCAGGGGCTTGTGTTTATGTTGTGTTTATACCAGAGGCTTGGGATGGGGCCATAAGGGATGGTTAAGGAGGCCCCCCATTAGTGCCTGAGATAGCCTTGAGCCCTGCCAGGGACAGGCTCAAGGCTTAAACAGTTATTGAGCCTGGAGTGGTGAGAGAGTGCCCGGCAGCAGTGAGACAGGGACCTGTGGCCTGGCAGATGAAGCCCAGGGGCTCAGAAAGGACAAGCCAGACCTAGTGCCTCAAAGCTAGGTCCAATACAGTGGGCCCAAGCTAGAAGACCTAACTAAAGTAAAGTGGCGGAGGCCAAGGAGGCCGAAGCCCCAACAGAGGAACAACATTGTAGAGGGAACAACCTGAGAGGCATGGGGCATGGTGTAGGGGAGGATTTGGAGCCATGCAATTAGACCTTAATGTTTTGGGTGCCTTGCCAAGCACAGCTGACTATAGAGGCTGTGGAGGATCAGTGAGGACGAGTAGGGTGCCAGGACCCCGATGGGAGTTCATGGAACTGGGGCTACACAAAGGTCTGTGAGCAGCCTCCCTATTTATCATTATTTCATCAAGGCATGGCAGGAGAAATGGGAAGGTGCCCTAGGGGTAGAGTGGGACACGGTCGCAGAGCCTGCAGGGGGTGTCACAGCCATCCCTGGGAACCCGACCTTGCTACACCATAGCCCAAAAGCTTCTCCCAATAGACTGTCAGCTGCAACAACACACTGTGCAGATACTATATATATGTATTATCTATACTTACACACACACACGATTATATACATACACACACACATATATACGTGTGTATGTAATCATGTGTGCACATGCTTATCTCTATGTGTATTATACAAACAGGTACAAGCACATAGGAATATACGTGCACTCCAAAGTCAAACATAATTCATTTAAAATAACTAGTGAGGCAGCTGAACAACAACAATGTAACTAGCAAACATCTCATTTACAAAAACTAAGCCCGTAAGACCAGGAACTAGACTAAGTACATCATAAATCGTTCCCAGCCTCCAAAAGAAGCATGTTATTCTTATCAAGTCTATTATCATGCCTAATCTCAACATAACAACCTTGGCATCTCTGAATAATAGCATTCATTGTGGATGAGAGTTATGAGTGTTGTATTGCAGTGATTTATAACCCTAAAAGTTTGATTGTTTTCAGGTTTTGCTTCTTCCCTTCAGAATAAAGTTCATTATTTTAACCACCAAAACAAAAATTACCAAGCTCAAAATGCAGTTGTGCTAAAATAGGACCTTTATCATGGAAAGTACTTGCAACTAATTATGGCACAGCTGTCATTTGTACGTAATACCTTTACAGCACGAAGAGCAACTTCCCTTCTTCTTTGGTACAAAGCTTGCCTCCTCTTCAGAATAATAGCACAGAGCTAACAATGCAAAGACTGATACTTCTGAAGGACAGGCCTCTTGAAAATCCAAATGCAGGCACACGGGTGAGAAGAATGAATTCTGCAAAATAGGAAGCAGGGTTGCACAGGGCAGAAATTCACTTATGCACAAGGTTTGGTTTTGCTTGGGGGTTTTTCCTACTGAAAACAACCGTGTTCTGTAACCTTCATCACTTCTCTTTAGGGCTGTGCGAATCCTATTCGATTTGGATTTGGCCCGAATCAGGGATAGTGATTCAATTCATTGATTCAGATCACTGTCCCCAATTCAATTTGGCTCAATCCAAATCTGATGATTCGATGCCGATTTGGCGAATCAGCGATTCGGACACAGGCACAGCTTTAAAAGTTTTTTCTACGTACCTTGAGGTAGCAGCACAGCTCGTGATCACTGCGGTGCTGGGGCAGATGGAGCGTCCCGCAGGAGAGCTCCCCAATGTGCTCGGCACTGAACCGGGGAGTGGACTGGAAGTAGTTCTGGTCCACTTCTGGGTCTGCTGGAGAGCGTGCTGGGGGGCCCCCACACCCCTCCCAGCTCAGTGATTGGCCACGGGGGGACCCGGGTGTCCCTCCCAGGCCCAGGAGGTACCAGTTGCCAAGCTGGGTGGGCACAGGGGGGCCCCCAGCACACTCCCCAGTGGACAAGGAAGTGGACCAGAAGTGCTTCTGGTTCAGACCCATTCTGGGTCTGCTGCCGACCGTGCTGGGGAGCACGCCGTGCGTCTGTGGGAGGCTGCCAGCAATGCAGCGATCACAAGCCCCTGCTACCTAGAGGTATGTAGAAAAAGCTGTGGCTATGTCCAAATTGCTGAATCTTTCCGAATCAATTTGGAGAGATAAAAGGGTCTTCTGATTCAATTCAGATTTGGAGATTCGGCCACCGAATGGGGCCAAATCTCCGCTGAATCGAATCACGGACCAAAGCTTCACACAGCCCTACTTCTCTTTATCTACTTGATTCCATGTATTCCTTCGCCGCTCCCTTCCTTTCCCAAACCTTTGGAATATTTCGAGAGTAGTAACTCATGCATGTTCACACATGCCATGGACCCCTTACTAGTATATTTGCCTTGATCACTTTTTCAACTTTGATCATGATGTGTACAGGCAAAGGACAAGCCAAGACATCTGCTCTTCTACTAAACTCTGTTCCTTTTATTGCTGCCTCCACCTTGCAACCCATCTGTGCATTTCATCTGACGGCTGCCTCCGAGTCCTGTCCCACCCCAAGACGTTGAGCTCTATGTGGCAAACATTGTTTTAGTTACGCATCTGCCCAGCGCCTGCCACAAACAGGGCTGGTGGTCTTTCATTCCTACACTGTACGCTAATCAGACCGGCTCCAGGATCATTTGGAATAAATCAGGGTGAGGTGATAGCATTATCCTGGTTAATGGCTGTAGCAGCACAAGGAACTCTGAACATTTGTAATAAAATGCTAGCAAGACAGGAACGAGGGGGAGAAGGGAAAATAACATGATGATTTAGCAAGAGAAACAATGCAAGATGTTGAGTTTTTAAACCCAAAAGCTTCCTCAAAATTTTTTCCCCAACTTTTTAATTTGGTCTAATAAAAGAGAGCATATTCACCCAAAGAACCTTGTCTGCCAAAATAAAGAAGAGGGCCTTTTTTGTCCGCATAAGAAATAAAACAGAGGAAACGGTCTGCCTTGATTAGTATCATATTGGCTTTGTGGGCATCAGGGACGGTCCTGCATGAGAACAGTGTCTTACACGTGAGCTCAGTGAGGGTCGGGAGATAACGGTGGGGAAGCAGGCGAAGAGACTGTCCCATGGGGTACAGTGGAAGACTCAGGGGGCAGCAGAGGACATCGTTCTAACCAACACCGAGGGGAAAGGACGGGTGGAGTTATGGACCACTTTGCAAGCAACGACAAGAAGCTCCTGAGCCTTTGGGGAAAGTTTTATATAGGACCACGGCGTGTTCACTGCCACAGGAAATGAATGAGAGCCAAGAGCAGAACTGCTTCCATCTGGGCAAACTCCAGGGCAACAGGCTCAGAACATGCTCAGAGCATGACCGTGGATGTAATTTGGAGACCGTGGGAATGCACAAGTGAAGCAAAAGGCCGACATTGCTTGCACCCCCTTTGCTAGTGTGAAAATGAGAAGGAGAAGGAAAGAACCCAGCTTAGTTCTCAGAACTTAGGCTGAGCCTAAAGTCACGGGGCAGCCCCACCATTTTGGTTATGGATTTAGCACATCTGATTTAGAGTTACAACAAGGCAAAGACAGACACGGAAATTCGCAATGCCATTTTTAGACTCGCCTCTCAGGGAGGAGCTGCCCTTTAAGACTGAGTGACTAATGGCAAGGAGAGTAATCTGTTTTTTATTTGCAGTGCCAGGCTCATTTGGCCTGTGTAAAATGCAACTCTTTGTTTGGTAAACAAGCCAATTGAACTGGTGATCCAGAGAATCCTGGAAACGTTATTTAAATACAAGAGCCTCTCCTTGAGAGCCATGGCTGGAAAGCCTTGGGAAGGTGCGTTTCCAGATGTTTTATCATGGGACAGGCTGTCAGGATCAAGAGAGGAATCTGTGCCGAGATAGTCGCATCCTATTATAAATAAAAGAAATACAGATCGTCAATGTATTTACAAAGCACTCCCACCCATGACAAAGACACTGGTGATGCTGGCCAACGTAATAAAAATATGTTAAGCTTTAAGTATTCCATCATTTAACGTAGCCTCACAAAAGGCAAACCCCTCGTACCAGTGTGGTAGTGAGAGGCTGACTATAAAAGAATAGGGAAGAAGGCTAAGAGGAAATGCTGGGCCAGCAGGAATCAGAATCAGAAACCTTGAAGCCTCAGGATGTTTTTGAAATCGGGGCATATTCCACACAACCATAAGGTCCATAAGGCGCAATTGTGAGTTCTCTCAAAAAAGCATTGGCCAGATCCTTACATAGTATCAACTGGCTTACAAAAGCCACGGGGTAAGGCTAGGGACAGAAGTTGCCCATAAGCTGGTTTAAGTGATCAAAAACTGGTTTAACCCATAATATAACAAGCTCAGTGCACATAAACCCGTTTCAAACTGGTTGAAACTAGCATAAGACAAACCGTGTTGAAGGTAGTATCAGACTTAACCAATTTGGGTCAAACTGGTTTATGAACCTTCTGTCCCAGACCCCTTCCTGGTTCAAGTTAAATCACAGTCCCCCAGTATCCCAGCATGCTTTCCAGCCCTCAGCTAGGCTAGGCTGGGCTGTCTGCTCCAGCAAACAGGGCTGGCTCTGCCCCTCTGCTCCCCAGCTGAACCAGCGAGGGCTGGATGACAAAGTGGGGGGGGGTGGCAAGCCGACTTCCCCTCCCTCAAGGAAAACCCCAGCTGGGGTCTGGACCAGAGAGGGGGGTTAAACACCCCTTCCCCTGCTCAAATTTACTGCTGGCTGTGACTACAAATCCCAGAGGCACCTGGAAGAAGCGATGAGCAACCCTGCAGAGCCCTGCTGCTGTAATTCTCAACTGCAAATCCCCAACACTTACTTTGGGGGCAGCAGGAAGAGGAAGTGAACACACAGCCAGAGAGCTGTGCTCTAGCACCTGCTGAGCTTCTGGCCTGAGCCACTGCTGACACGTGGCTGCATTTCCGGAATCAAAGGTAAATGTCTGGTCACTTCTGTTTCAATTTAATCTGTGCATCTTAGACTAACTGAATCAATTCAGCTTTGGGTTTTTTGACTGTCTGTACCTAGCCTATGTGTATGTGTGTGTGCATGCATGCGCATAAATGCACACGTCCACTAGGAGTACGTTGGAGAAAAGAAGATTCCCAATGTAACTAGGAGGTCCATAGTTTCGTGTACTAAAAATTGACTGTGCCTGACTTCTACCTACCATACCAGAAGCCACAGAGCAGAAGAGTGCAAATTAATGTACTAGGGGTGCACCGATAAAGATTTTTTTGGCCAGTACCAATGGCTAATTATTAATCATAGAATCACATTGACCATCGGGTAGGTATCCGCCAATATGTCTCGCTGAGCAACTCTGTAGAGTACTGTTGCTGTAATTCTGGACTGCAAATGAGAATCATAATGAGCCATATCAGCTGATACCGATCTGATTGCTGATATGCAAACCTAGCAGCTTGGTGAGCAGCATCTAGGTAGTGAGTCTGGTGGGGGTGGGGAGGGGCAGACTGAGGCTCCTGAGGTGAGGGAGGGAGTGGGGCTGGGACACAGGCAGGCAGGGCGAGGGGAGGTGAAGGAGGGGGGTGGCTTCTCCTGCTGCGTGCACCCCCAGTAGAGGCATGGGGAGCATGTACCCCCGAATCTGTTCATGGGGCAAAGTCAGGCTGACACTGCAGGCCAGGGCCAGGGCCAGGGCCAGGCTCTTCCCTGCAAGGGGGCTGGGATGGCACTGTGCTCATGGTAGGCAGCTCCCCCTCCTCCATTACCACCTCCTGCCCTGAGCACAGCTCTGGCCCAATGTTCCTGCCAGAAAGAGCATGGCGCTGCCCCCAGCCCCAGTCCACAGCGGCAGCCCCACCATTGCCTTGCGTGTAGATCCAGGGGCACATGTCCACCATGCATCCCGCAACGTGTGTGCAGTAGCAGATACCCCCCATGCCCCCAGACGAGCCATTTGCAGCTCTGTCCTGCACCCCCCCAACCCACGCTGTGCAGTGCCTGCCCCAGCCCCAGCCCCAGCCCTCTCCCTCCCTCACTGTGGGGGCCTTAATTTGTGTCCCCATGCCTCTTCCCTCCAACGGACTTTCCAGTTGGACGCTGCTATTCACGCTGCCAGGCTGCACTCCTGGCCACGTGTGTGCTGTGGCTGCGCCCACGTACACAGCATTTATCAGTGACATTATCGGCCACATCAGCCAAAAAAAGCCAGTTGCCAATAATGTCAACTTTCCTTTTTTTCAGTGCCAATGCAATATGGATCAGCGTTTCAGTGCACCTGTAGAATGTGCCACAAATGCAGTTGCTCAACATGGGCAGAAAATGAGCTGCTGCAGTCTCAACCCACCTGAAACATGCTGCTTGAAGTCCTGCCAAGACGACTGAATCTTGTGGTCACAAGAACATCTACGGCTGTTGAGACCCTTCTTGCAGGGCTGAGGCATGTGCTGCTGGCCTGGGTGCCCTCACTAACCATTTCTGCACTTTTCTGTCCAATGTGTAGCTTTCCATGGAAAATGCGAGGAAAGCAACATCAGCACTCCTAACATGCAATTCTCCTTTAAAAATGAACTTTGTAAAAATGCAACAGATCTGCCTGGACGCAGTCGAAATGAGGTCTCAGACTGCAAGTTCTTTGAGGTCCTAACTGTGCCCTGTTAATGTTTGGAAAGCAGGTGTTGCTGAAAACAAGTCTGAAGAGCATCGAGAGACTGTATTGACCGTAACAAGACTAGCTGACTTTTTACTCCTCTCCATGCAACAAAACTACGGGAGGGCTCTACTCCTGCTGAATCAGCAGTTACACTCGCTGCTCAACTCCACGTTGTTGCATCCATTTGAAGCCACTTGGTCCACACAGCTATCAAGGACCTCATCTGTCCCGCAAAACTATTTCTCATGGTGATGAGGTCTGAGACCAACAGAACAAGAAGGGTTTCTACAAGTATGTCAGCAACAAAAGGAAAGTGTGGGACCCTTACTGAATGGGGGAGGCAACCAAGTGACAGATGATGCAGAAAAGGCTGAAGCATTCAATGCCTTCTTTTACCTTAGTCTTCACAGGTAAGATCAGCTTCCAGACTACTGCACCTGGCAACACAGTTTGGAGAGGAGGTGAGCAGCCAATACTGGTGAAAGAACAGTCTAGGGACTATTTAGAAAAGCTGAATGTGTACAAGTCCATAGGGCAAAACATGATGCATCTGAGGGCGTTGAGGAGTTGGTCAATGTGATTGCAGGGCCACTGACCATTATCTTTGAAAACTCATGGTGGTTGGGAGAGGTCCTGGATGAGGTCCTGCAAGTATGGTTCCCATATTAAGAAAAAGGAAGAAGGAGGATCTTGGGAACTACGGACAGTTATCTCAGTCTGTGAAAAGTTATGAAGCAGGTCCTCAATGCATACATTTCTAAACACTTGGAGGGAAGGTGGCGACTAAGAACAGTCAGCGTGGATTCACGACCAACCTGACTGCCTTGTATGATAGATAACTGGCTCTGCAGATGCTGGGAGAACAGGGGACATGATATACGTTGACTTTAGCAAGGCTTTTGATACAGTCTCCCACAGGCAGGCTTGTCGCAGGCAAGCTCAGGAAGTACGGGTTGGATAAAGGGACTGTAAGGTGGATAGGAAGCTGGCTGGCTCATCAGGCTTAGAGTGTAGTAATCAATGGCTCTATGACTAGCTGACAGCCAGTCTCAAGTGGAGTGCCCCAAAGGTCAATCCTGGGGCCAGTTTTGTTCAGTACCTTCATCAGTGATCTGGAGGATAGGATGGAGTGCACCCTCAGCAAGTTTGCAAACGACACCAAGCTCGGAGGAATAGTAGATACACTGGAGGGGAGGACTAGGATTCAGAGATTAGATCCTGACAAATTGAAGGATTGGGCCAAAAGAAATCTCATGAGGTTCAGTAAGGAAAAGTGCAAAGTCCTGCAGTTAGTTCAGAACAGTCCCATGTACTGGGACAGCCTGTGGACCAACTGGTTAAGTGGCAGCTCTGCAGAAAAGGACCTGGGGGTGACAGAGGACAATACGCTGAATATGAACCAGCAGTGTGCCCTCATTGTGAAGGTTAATGGCATCCTGGGCTGCACTTGTAGGAGTGTTGTCAGCAGGGCAAGGGAAGTGATTATTCCCCTCCGTTCAGCATTGGTGTGGATACATCTGCAGCACTGTGCCCAGTTTTGGGCTCTCCACTACAGAAAGGATGTGGACAAATTGAAGGGAGTCCAGCAGAGGTGAACAAAATGGTTAGGGGGCTGGAGCACATGACCCCTAAGGAGAGGCTGAGGGAACTGGGTGTATTTAATCTGGAGAAGAGAAGGCAGAGAGGATTTAATAGCAGCCTTCAACTCCATAAAGGGTGGGTCCAAAGAGGATGGAGCTGGACTGCTCTCAGTGGTGGCAGATGACAGAAGGAGCAATGGGGTCGAGTTGCAATAAGGGAAGTTGAAGTTAGATATTAGGACAAACTCTCACTCGGAGGGTAGTACAGCACTGGAACAGGTTACCCAGAGATGTCGTGCAATCTCCATCCTTGGGGGTTTGTCAGACCCGGCTAGACAAAACCTTGGCTGCAATCATGGACAAGTGGTGCCTACCGAGTCAATGGGGGGCGCCAGATTGCCAATGGGGGAGTCCCCCAGTGGCTGACAGGGGGAGGGTTCCCCAGCGGCCAATCATCGAGCCAGTGGTGAAACCAGAAGTGCACTTCTGCTGGCACTTCTGGTTTCGCAGCTGGTGCTTCCAGGGGGTGCACGACCAATCTCTGGGACCCCCTACACATCGCCAGTGGCTGGGGATGGTCCAATTCCTGCCCAAAGCAGGACTAGATGACTTCCTGAGATCCCTTGCAACCCTAATTTTCTACAGTTCCATGGTTTTAATCCAGTGTAACCCTTAGAGCCCAGCGTGAAGTTCAAAACCATACCTGCATTGAGAGACTGAGCAAAGCATCATGGCATCAGTAACAGTAAATCAAGCGGCTCTCTTCACCAGAAAGCTGCTTTTCAGCCCAGGGCAGGGACCTGAACGTGGTGAATGCTCAAACAACACATGAGTCTTTAGGTTAAAATCTTCTCGACCAAATGAATTCAAACAAACAGAAGATTCACCATCACCTCGTGGCGCGAAGGGACAAGCATGCAAACAATCCCATCGAACCCTTGCGTGGGCTTGTAATGGACAGAAGTTAAAAACCCAACCGCCTCCACTAGGAATCATTTTGAATTTGTCTGTTTAAACCTGATCCTCAATGCTTCATCGTTTCGCTATGTCTTTAATTAGATTATGCACTCTTTGGAAGGTGTGTAGGAATGCAGAGCGCTCTCCAACTTTCAGCTCGGGTGATGAGATTATGAAACACCAGCTGAAACGTTCTGAAACTCAAGGGAACGCCTCACGGTAAGAAGGAAGTAGCTCCCCCGTCCCCCAAAGATCTCTGAAGAAATGTGCAATACCCAAGCTTCCCCTCGTGCCCATGTTTTCTGTTAGGATATTAACTTGCAATGCAAACCCAGGAGCCAAAACGCAAATCAGAGCTGGTTATAAACAGACTCGTGACCGTTAGGAGAAGCACAATGAGACCCCTTTGAGAATTAATTGTAGGTTGGGGGCTGCTCAGTTTGTTGCTTAAGCACTGGATCATGCACTACAAGGCCAAGCACCAGCAAATGAGGAAAATACTAAATGGCAAAATAACTCAGGATAAACTCTATCACTGGCTAATCGGTTAGTTGTTCCTCCATTCACTAGAGAAAATCACCAGCTATTACCGAGACTGGGAATTTGCACCTTTTTCACCTTCCACCTCTTTCCTAACCTAGTACATTGTGAACACCATGTTAACGGTTTTCAAAAATGCCCCTGAAGAACAAAGATTCTCCTTTTGCCAGATCCCAGTATTTACAAGCAAGCCCAGATCTGTGAGAAAATTCAATTGAACGCAGATGGCAGGAAATGCCTCTAAAATGACAGTGGCCAAATTCAAACCACAAGACATGAAAATAACCCAACATACTAGACATGAAGCACATATCTTATAGATTTTTCCTCATGCGATTCACAATCTGTGATTGATTACCGGGAAGACAGACTGCAGATTTATTGGACTTCTGTAAAACAAGTATTCCATTTGCAACAGTTAAATCTTACGTGGTTGAAAAAGAGGTTGGAGGAATCAGGAGGCGGTTCTGACACGGGGGAATGCATTTCCAGGTAGATGGCAAATCTGTGGCTAGTGCAATTCAACATTCAAATTTTTTGTGCGTTAATCTGATTGGCTCTTCTTTTTACAGCTTTTCTAATATGGTATTAATTATCCCAGTAGCCTCACCAATAAAGACAATCTGAATTCCTGCAGTGCTCCTATGTTTACAGGGAAATGGGGTGCCACGAGTTAGCAGCTGAGCTTTTTCGGGTGAGCGAAGGTGCTGTTTGAACACCCGGTCCATACGAGGAGCTGCGTGGTAACGTGCAGGTGGAGCCCAGGCATTGTGCAGACATGCTGCCACATAGAAGAGGAGAAAGCAGAAATAGCCTTGCCTGCTGAAATCCCCGCGTGCGGGTACAGGCAGCTGAATGAACTGGGATCCTGACACGCTGCAGCATGAGTGGTCTCTGCCTTGTCGCACATCAGCTGCCAAATTCAAGACCGAGCCTAACAACGTGACAGCAGACGGCTACTCTGGCAGAGCGCTGCGAGCTCCGAACAGCCCTGGGCCGGCAGCGAAGTCTGTGCTGCTTTCAAGCCACTTGCGCTCAGGTGTAAGAAACGCTGGGAAGTTATATCTCAGTGCAGATATTTTATGGACAAAGACAAAAAGATAGGTATTGTTAAGTCAGCTGGCGGTGCCTGCTTCTGGTTACAATGTTTCCGTCAGCCAATCAAGGAGAAGAAATATCATTGTGCGACTTCCCAAGACTAGGAAGTAGGGGAAGACCTAGATCAGGGGTGGGCAAAATGCGGCCCGCGGGCCAGATACAGCCCACCAGGCCAGTCTATCCAGCCCACAGGGCCCCTAAAAAAATTTTAAAAATGAAGATTTATCTGTCCCTGGCTGCCTGCCATGTGGCCTTCAATGGCTTGCCAAACTCAGTAAGTGGCCCTCCGTCCAAAATAATTGCCCGTCCCTGACCTAGGTGAAGCAGGAACAAAGTCTGGTCATGGATAACTGAGGAACCAGAAAAAAGGCTAAACCGACCAGTTGAACTGGTCACTGGGAATGGTTTGCCCACATCTATCCTGTTTCTTTTTATACCCGAAGTCCAGAACAACCTCTTGCAAAGTTTTCCTTGCCTGTTAGAGATGTAGCCCTCCCAAGTCTCCGTGTAATGCCTACCCATCCTTCACCTTCTCCTTTCCAGCCCCTACTGTATGCAACAGGTAAGCAGCTACATTCTGGGTCTGCAACCGGATTCTGTGGGTTCCTCAAAAGAAATGTCCTCAAAAAGTACAAAGAAGAACAGGTTATGATTACAGATCTTGTCACACTTTGTGTGCATGTGTGTACGCATACATGCACCTAAAACGATATGAAAGTGTGTGTGCGGGGGGGGGAAGTAATTCGCATTAGCTTTTTGTTGTGTTGCATGTCTCCCTTCTGGCTCTGCGGCGTGTTGTGCGCACAGCAACGTGCTATCAGACAGAAACCTGGCAAGCACTTTGACTGCTGTACCTCCCCCAAAGACGCCCATAAATCCCATAACAGCTCACAGGAGTGATGCGTGGGAATTGCAGGGGGAACAGACGCCCTGACAATATTAAGACAGTGAATGTGATTCACCTGATCAGTAAATTAATTCAGCGCCTTTAACTTCACCTCGAAGCGGCTAGAAAGCAGGTGGCAGTGCTGAAGTGCAGGTATTAGATACGGTCTTCAAGCAAAAGGATAGGTGAGGTCCATCTACGAGGTTACATAAATAACTGATGCGGTGCTTAAGTGAAAGTTGCCCACACTTTTGCTAAGTTAGGCACCAGGTTTGTGCATTTTTGTGAGCAACAGTAACCTATAGGCTCAGACTGGGAATACGTCTTTTTATTTGACTCCAGATACCTTTTAATAGAGCTGTGAGATCTTGGGGGAAAATACCTGCCTGGCAGCAAGCTTTCTCTCACTCTCCAGTCTCCTCTCTCGTCCCCCATCCCCCTTTCAAAAAAATTCTTCGAGCTCAAAATCCTGAGAAATCTGTGAAGAGACATCCAAAAATACCAAAAACACTCAAAAATGAGCGGATAATTATTAGGCTCTAGCAAATAGATGGGACCCAACCGGATTCTGATCTCACATCAGATTGATACTGTTAAAACATGATCAAATTCATTTTTTTACACCGATTTACACTTGCCTAAATGAGATTAAGCCCAGATATAAATCAATCCATGAAAAATAATAAAGCAAAGAAACGTGTCCTAAAGCCACAGTTGCAGGTTCTGCTTGTATCTAGCACCATTTAGGCTAAGTGCAGAGTCAAAAAGCCTGAGGCTGAATAGGTTCAATGTTAGTAGTTCAATAAACCAATTTAACCTAAATGAAGTATGTCTGATGCTACAGCCACCTGGATTTGTCTTAAACAGGTTTTGGCCATGTTGGAAGTGGTTTATGTGCACTGAACTTCTGTTGCGTTACAGATCTGAATCCGTTTCTGATCACCTATAGCAGTTTGTGTGTAATTTCTGTCCCTCGCCTTAAAGTCATCTACAGCCAATCAGTTTTGGTGCGGAGAGGGGAATGTTATACAATGCAATACCTATACTGCATAGTTTTTGTAAGGAAAAATAATGCTATTTGAACCAATTTCACTTACATTTAAGCCAATAGCAAAATTCCTACTGACTTTTAGGATCTGGATGTTTTACTTAGAAGGCAACAGAGAGAAGTGGCATGCCAGATGATGAATACTATGCGGAGATGAGGAACAGAACGAGAAAAGCCGTCTTCGATCCTTGGTAGATGACTCTAGTCCTGACCCGAAGATCACAGCTTTGTGTCTTGTAACTAGTTCATAGATTTTTAGGGCCAGAAGGAAAGACTAGATCATCTTGTCCAGCTCTGTGTATATCACAGGCCATTAAATTTCACCTGGCTGCCCCGGCCTGAGCCCATAAACTTGCATGTGACGAGAGCAGATATTCCAGCAAGGCATCTAGTCTTGATAAGCAGACGTCAGGAGACAGAGGATATACCTTTGCTTTTTCAGCAGTTTGTTCTGATAGGCAGTCACCCTCGCTGTTAAAGATGTGGGCTTACGTCTCGTTTGAATTTGTCTGCCTCTGCCTCCAGCCACTGGTTCTTATTATGCCTTCCCCTGATAAGCTAAAAGAGGCCCTTATTACCCAGTGTTTTCCCCCTGGAAAGGTACTTAGAGACACAGTAATCAAATCACCTTTAAATCTCCCTGAGAAGCGAAACAGATTGAACACATATTTCTGTCAACTAGTGTTTGCAGCTCCTTTATGCCCTCTCCGCTCTTCTTCAATATTCTGGTTATGCTGTAGCCACCAAAACTGTGCCCCATTTTCTACCATTGGCCATTTCCAGCAGTGGTGGGGCCAGCTCCATACTCCTACTCATTATTAGTTAGTTCACTATTACTGCATATGTGCAAGGATCCCACTAGCCTTTGTTGCCAGGGCACTGTACTGGGAGCTCATGAAGAGTTGGCCCCTAGATCTTCGTTCATCAGTGGTTTTCAGGACATAGGCCTGTATTCTGCAGGGCCTGTTCTGAAATGGAGAGCTCTGCATTGTGTTTGAGTGGGCTCAGGCTACCTTGTTTTATAAGCCTGCCTTGTCCTTATTCTGGCAAGCTCACAAATATTATCTGGGGAGATTTTATATTGCATACCAGATCATTGATAAAAGTCTTTAACAGCCTCAGGCCCCAAACCATTCTACTAGAAACACCTCCCCAGTGATGATTCTCTATTGACAACTACTTCTAAAAGCCAACGAGTTAGCCAGTTCTTAATGTATTTAATGTATGCTTGGCCGATATCGCAGAGTGCTAGTCTTTTCTGTCAAACACATTACAAAAGCCTAAGTGTATTGCTCTTATAAGCTGGCTAGGTACAGGCAGTCAACAAGCCCAAGGCTGAATTGCTTTAGTCTTCACAGGTTAGTCTAAGCTGCATAGACTGAACCCATCAGCAAGCCAACCGACATTCACTTTTGATTCTGGAAATGCAGCCACGTGCCTGCAGTGGCCCAAACCAGACGCTGGGGGGTGCTAGAGCACGTCTTCCTGCTCGGCTGGAGTAGACAGCTTGGGCCAAGACTAGCCTGCCCACCCTACAAAGGGGAAGGTGCAAAACATCCTGGGATGCTGGAGGATTGCAAATTGAATCTAGAGGGGAACTTGAACAGAAGTTCAATAAACCAATTTAACCTAAATCAGTTAAGTCTGATACTGCATCCATCCAGGTTTATCTTCAATTGGTTTCAGCCACTTTAAAAGTGGTTAATGTGCACTAAACTTCTGCTGCGTTACACATCTGAACCAGTTTCCGATCACTTATACCAATTTATGTATAACTTCTGCCCCTAGCTGCTACACCTATCTGCCGGGATTGTCAAGACACAAAAACAGTTTTGGTTGACAAGACCTACTTTCCATACAGCCACAGTGACTGGTACCCTTTAACCATATTCTTTCAACTTTATGGTTTCTCACGTCACCTTCTCCATTCATTTGCCTAGAAGTGAAGGCAAGCTGACTAATTGATAGAGTTCCTTGAATTATGCTGCTTGCTCGTTTTGAATTTTAACGCAATATTAACATTCTTTCACCCTTTTATGGACATGCGATGAAAAAAAACCCTGAAGTATTTGGTAAAGCAGCTTACCCAGCAAACATGTGTTGTTATTTTGCTCTGCAATGACAGGAGAACTCAAAGGTGTGAATTTGTATACATCACAGCAGTGCATAACAGCCTCCACCAAGATCTGGGCCCTGTTTTGCAGCTAACAGTCCCTGTCCTGAAGGGCATGTGATCAAAAAGGGCAGGTCATACAGGCTAGGGGGGCAGTAATAGGAGATGAAAGTCAGAGATGAGAATCGACTTGCCTATGGTCACACTACAGATCAATGAGAGAAGCAAGCTGCAACTCCCAGCCCAGTGCCTCCTCCTCCAGACCAGGCTGCTTCCTACAGAGAAGTGGAACCGCTGAAGCAGATCGGGCCATTGACCCTGATGAGCACACAAGGGAGCAGGGGAAATACTCACGTTAGGATTAATTTTGGGGTGGGCCAGAGAACACTAATGCTATATTTCTGCTACTCAGTTCTGGCACCAGGCAGATCCACACCAGCAACCGCTGCTCGGAGAAAGTACTATGCTACACGTGCGCCAATGGGCTCTGCTTTCCCAGCAGCAGTGCGGTGGTGCTCAGGTGCCTGAAAAGAAGTCGCTTCTCGGAGCTAATAAAGATCCGCTCCACCTGGTCCCACCACAGGCCAGCGCAGGGGGCCTCGGCGCGACACTGCCTCGCACTGTGCAGAGATACCCTTAGCAATCATCATCTCCCCCTTTTGTTCTTCCCCGAGGCCTTGCACTGTGATCAACCCTTCCTCTCCAGCAAAATCTCTCCCTACAAACTAGCTGGCAGGAGATGCTCCAGAGCCATGGGGAGAAGGCTGGTCTCCAGCACCCTGTTTTGCACATCTGGACCGCTTCCACGGCCATCTGACTGCCTCCTGGCGCAGACCCAGGGGGTGATGCTCAGAGACCTTATGGCTGCATGTGTCGAGATGAGGAACTCGCAACAGACCACAGGGCCAGCCTCAGCTTAATTGAAACTTTAGCGATAGTCAGCAAAGCCAGTGAGTCAGACCCTCTCTGCTGCCCACAAAAGACTTGAACTCATGAGAATGAATAAGGCTGTCATTGCTGTGACACCCGAGTGTGCTGTACTTTTGATCCTGCCTGACTCATGCTCTACCTTCCCCCTCTGCCCCCTGTCTCGCTGCACATCTGTCTCCCTTGCCGTCTTCACCCTGGTCTCTCCGTCTGCTAGTCATGCCAGGGCCCGTGTTCATGACATGACTGTCCTGGACCTTCTCACCACCGAGGCACCTCAAGCGCGCAGACAAGCTCTGTGCCAGCCAGCAGAGCAGAGACACGAAGAAAAGTCACTCCAGGAACGCCAAGAAATAATACAAAAGAGGCCTCAAGAGGGTAGAGAAATGGGCTGAAAACAATGTAGTGAGATTTGGCTCAGACAAATGGGAGTGAATAAACGTGGGGAGAAATAATCAGAGACACAAATGTTGGATGGGAGGAAGATTGCTGGACAGCAGCAATTCTAAGGGAAAAGGGAATTACAGTGGAATTATGCTGTATAATAAAGCAGGATGTAACTATGTGTAATGGGATGACATTAAGAAAGGGAAAATTTAGGCTGAAAGCAGGAAAATATGCCCTGGTAGTGAGAAGTACTTGGCTACAGAGTAGTCTTCCCCAGGGAAGCTGCCTTGCCTGGCATCACAGGCTGAGCTGGATAAGTTGCTAGTAAATCTGTGCTAGGAAACAATCCTGTATTGGCAAGAAGCAGACTGGATGGGCTAAGAGGCTCTCCTGTCTCTAGAGTCATAGATTAACTGTTCACTTCCACTCTGTGATTATTTATTATTTAGCTTTGAATTGTAACTCTACCAAGTGTTCGGGGATGCCGTTTGCAGGGAAGGGGCTCTGCAAAGTCACGTGGCATCGGCATTGTTTATTGATCGCTGTATCCAGATGAAAACACGCTTCTCCCTCATAGGCTGAAAATAAATAATTAAAAGCGCCAGCAGGAAATCTCTATTCAGCTGAAAGCCGGGTTAGGGATTTGCATTTTCCCTGGTGCGTACAGCAGGAGCTGTCAGCTGCAGGGTGCCTGCTTGCATTAGGTCTTCGCAGCACCAGCGGCTGGGGGATGGAAACACAGACCCCTGAATGGACGGGCAGGAAAGTGATGGAGGAAGGGCCCGATGCTGAGCGGCACTCACCAGTCACCCCAGCTTTGCCTCAGGGCAACACAGCAATCACCAGTCACTCACTAGTTCCCTGGCACCAGCTTTAGTGTCTGGAGTCATCATCGTTACAGGACTTTTTATTCACTTTTACTGCAATAAGTAGCAAAGGTCCAATCCCTGGCTGGATCAAACAACTGGAGATCCTCTGACTTCCTGTGGCTTTCCCATTTACACCAAAGATCTAGCCCTGGGATGCTCCCCCATTCAAGACCCAAAGGGACAACTGCAGGTTGAACAGTTAACTCAGGGGTGGGCCAAATGTGACCCGTGGGCTGGATGTGGCCCGCCAGGCCATTCTGTCTGGCCCGTAGGTCCTAAAAATTTAGAAAATATATATATATATATACATATATGCATATATCTGCCCCTGGCTGCCTGTCATGCGGCCCTCGACGGCTTGCCAAAACTCAGCAAGCGACCCTCCGCCCAAAATAATTGCCTGCCCGTGTTAAGCGCACTGTTGAGAATACTTTGCATGAACGTAGCACCTTTTTATGGGCTGATCAAAACAATTTGCAAAACATTTTGTCAACGGTAGTAATAATGTTAAACGTGTCTTTTATCACTGGGGCAATTTAATAGACAACATGAACTCTTAACAGTCAAACTGTATGGCCTCAGCATAGCTTGATGTGATGGGAGGCAGAGATGCATCTTATGGAGCGACTGAATCAGCGATGTGGTATTGCTATCCCCATTTCAGGCTCAGGGAGGTTAAAGGACTTGGTCAAGGGAACGTAAGGGATCTGTGGCTGTGTGGGAAACTGAAACCAAATGCTCAGATTGACAAGTCTGCCAGCGGACGCTGTCTGTCTACTACACTTGGGTTCGGACACCCGATTTTAGAAGCGCCAGCCTACAGACCCCATGCAGTGGTGTTACATATACAAACATACGCGGAAAGAGCTTCCTAGCTAAGGCATGAGGCTGAGAGTCAAAAAAGCTGAATTCTGGAACTGGGTCTGCTACGTGCTCACTGTGTGACCATGGGCAAATCACTTTGCCTTGCTGTGCCCCAGTTCTCTGGCTGCAAATGAGGATTATCGTCACCTCAAGGTCACGGCGCGTCACCTCACATGCTCGGTGGGTCTGAAATAGAAGCTGCTGGGCAACTGCAGCATGCTGTTATTTAGAAGTGGCGATACCACATTTGAGAAGGAGAGGGAAGGCATGCTACTCAGACAAAAAAGACAAAGGGATATTACACACAAGTCCTAAATAGCACTGTAAGTAAGTCCTAGGAGAGCTGAAGTGTGCCTGCACAACTCCCTGAGTAAGCTTTTTAAGGAAACGCTCTTACAGTAAGTGATGTCTAACACTCCTATGAATCATACCTTCTTTCCCCTTTGTCAAAACAAGGTACATATTTTTGAGCTAGACTCCTAATAAAAATATCTTACTCAATGTTGCGCCGACTGGACATTCGTAAGACAAATACATTCCTTGACTCTGGCTTGACATGGCACTTTCTCCTGCGGCATCTGGCTGGGAGCCCTACCAGGTAACTGGTCCACCAGCACCAGGGCAGGTGAACCTGTGAGCTTTCCTGCTCGTATTCATCTCCTCTGGGGTTCTTCATTTTGTCAGTGTCTGCCTGCTCCACGGCCTCAGTCAAGAGCTTTCCTTACCCCAGGTCCTTAGCTAGCTCACAGCCCACGAACTGCTATTTTGCCAGATCCTATTAGCTTGCCTACAACCTTTATATATTTGTTGCATGCTCAGATATTGCTGTGATAAGCCAGGTGTAAATGCATACTTACACAGGCAATGGCACATTATGGGTCAATAACTGGACAGACCTTTAGATACATGCTCTATGACAGTGTTCCTCAGCACTTTTAGGCTCGAGGCATCCCTCAGAAAATGCCAGCTCTTCCTTTTCACTTGTTTTTTTGACTGCAGAAAAATAATAGAAGTTTCTTTGCTGTTGCCAAGAACTCAGAAAGACCACAATGGGGCAGAATGGTTTTAACATTATGAATTCCTATTTGAAATGTCTGGGTTTATCTTGTCAATGCTGTTTGCAGACCTCACGGTGCTAGCCTACTGTGGCACCGTGCAGCACCCTTGAAAGGATCTTTGGGCACTCCAGGGTGGCGCAGCACTTTGATTGGGAAGCAGTGCTCTGCGGAGAAAGAGTTGAAAGAAGTGGTTGTGTCCTTCAGTGGACACGCCACATTTTTCTTCTGGCTTAAAGCCAGAACGAACTTCCTTTGTACGAAGTGCAAGTGCTGTGCTCTGCTGGAAGAAAAGGCTTATGGTTTGGAAGGATAAATTCTGACACTGCTGGGCACCGCGGAGGCCGAGATGTTCTCAAACGCCCCCTCCCAGATTCAAGAAAGGGAGGAGTTGGTGACCAAGAAACCGGGAACAAGATAGGAAGACCTGCACTTTGTAATCACCAGGGATAGAAAAGAAAAATCAAGAGCTATCAGACACGGTTGGGAAAGTGAGAATAAGCAATGAGCAAGCTGAGACCAGAAGGATTTCCAAACATCTGGAATCATCCAGATTGTTAATAAGTTCTCAGAATAAAAGCTGCAGAAAACACCTCTGAGGATCCAGCTGGATCCAGCCATACTTAAAAATGGCTGTGAAACCAAAGCCTGCAAAGTCATTAAGTCTTTCCATAGGGAGAGTTTCAGCCATTCAAAGAAGACAGATGATTCTTGTCTAGACCTGTGATAAGACTGGAACAAATGAAGGGTAGGTGGACAACAGGGCCGTATGCCGTCTTCCTGAAGCCAAGACAAGAGGACTGAGTGTACTGTTGGATAAGAATTGTGGGCAAGGCTCCAGCCGTGATGGTGCATACTGGCACAAAACACACCGCTTCACATGATAGCTCACAAATTACAGCTTACTTCAGAGAACTGTGACGGGAGTAAGAGAGGAATCCAAGCAATGATTTCTGTCCCATGAGCAAACAAAGACATAAGATAGTAGAAGCCCTGTCTTAGTCAGAGGTAGGATAGATGGCTGTGGGTGCGCAGAACATTAGTTGGATGGCCTCTACCTCGGAAGAAGAAATCTCTGATGGGACAAGCTAGTTAGCCTAGTCAGTAAGGGATTAAACTAATAAAGAAGAGGGGCTGATATGGAAAAACTGAGAACACTCATCTAGCACAAAAATCAAGATGTCAAGTTCAAAATGAATCAGTGCACCAAAGATGCAAAATGAGGACATCCTTTACTTGTCTGGATGCTAATGCCAGAAGCCTGAGGAATAAGCTTGAGGAACTGCTTGGCTCATTTAGGAGTATAAATCTGACCTAGCTGGCATTGTCAAGACCTGGAGGGAACAGCATATGACTGGATATTATTATTGCTCCTTATAACATATTTAAGCAGGCTAGAGTGAGAAGAAGGAAGGAGAATTAGCTCACTGTCCCAGAAGCCAAGTGACCTAGAAGGTTAATGGCAGGGGCGGTCAACCTGTGTCACAAGTGGGACAGGTAGCCTGTGTGTGTGGCATGTAGTAGATCACGGAGGGGGACAGGCAGTTGCAGCAACAGAAAAGGCAGGAAAGTGAGAAACCCTAAAGAAGAAAAGATCAGGCAAGAAACAGAAAGCAGAGCAGCAGATTGGGCAGAAGGAGATCAGAGTGGTACTAAAGCAGGGGTGGGCAAAATGTGGCCCAGGGGCCGGATGCGGCCCACCAGGCCATTCTATCCAGCCCACAGGGCTCCTAAAAAATTTAGAAAATTAATGTTTATCTGCCCTGGGCTGCCTGTCATGAGGCCCTCAATGGCTTGCCAAAACTCAAAAAGCGTCCCTCTGCCCAAAATAATCATCCACCCCTGTACTACGGAGTTAATTTGTGGCATGCCTCCAAAGACCTTGGCCCCTGGTGGCTTATAGATGGATGCTTAAAGCATGGCTTAGCAACCTACGCCTTGTAAGCCACATCTGGCCTGTGAAGAGGTCCAATACGGCCTGTGGATGTCTGACCTTGCATGGGGAGTGGTGGCATGGAGTCGCGTCACATCACCCACCCATTCCACCGTGCTCCCCTCTGCTGCAGAGATGGCTGCTCCACAGGGTCCAAGTTCGTGTTCATTGCAGAGGAGCCACGAACCTTGCAGCTGTTTGCTGGAGCAGGGAGAGGCAGAAACTTCTGCCCTTCAGCAATGCCTGGGTTGTAAGCTCTGATTAAATCCCTCATTCAAATGCTTTAGATGGGGTACTAATTAGTAGAGGTGCACCAATACACTGGTCCCGTATCGGATCGGCACCAAGATAAGGAAAATTGACAGTATCAGCAATTAGCTTTTTTTGGCTGATGTGGCCAGTAATATTGTCAATAAATGCCCTGTGCATGTACACAGCCACAGAACAGCACACAAGTAGCCAGGAGCACAGCCCAGCAGTGTGGAGAGCAGCCAGGTCTGGCTGGTAAGTCTGTTGCAAGGGAAAGGGTGGTAGGGTGGGGGGCAGTTTCAGGCCCAAGCAGTGGACCAAACAGTAAGTCTGTTGTGGGGGAAGGGGCGAGGGGGGGAGGGAAGGGGTGTGGGGGGCACTGATTGAGGCCCACGCAGTGAGGGAGGGAGTGGGGCTGGGGCAGGTGCAGGGGCAGGCGTTGCCAGCAGGGCCAGCCATACCTTGTCATGCATCCAAAGGTGCATCTCAACTCCGTCCAGAGAGGTGATCCTCCCCCGCTATGCAGCGTTGGTCAGGCCACAGTTGGAGTACTGCATCCAGTACTGGGTGCTGCACTTCAAAAGGGATGTGGCCAGCCTGGAGAGAGTCCAGAGGAGGGCCACCCGCTTGGCGAGAGGGCAGCAGGGCAGCCCCTATGGGGAGAGACTGATGGACCTGAACCTGTTCAGCCTCAGCAAGGGGAGGCTGAGGGGGGCCCTGGTGGCTACCTACAAGCTCATCAGCAATGGAAATGCTGGAAGTGCGGTGGCGGCAGAACCCACTGCCAAGTACCCCCTGAGGCCATCCCAAGTACCCCCAAGAATATGCGGACTCCTGGGTGAAAATCCTTGCTCTAGACCATTAGGACTATAATGTCACTCTGAACACTACTTTTGAACTCACTAGAATTTATAGTTGAGTTTCCCGAGTAAAAAGTTTGCGTCTCCCGTGTGAGGAAACGGACCTCATCTCAATGGAAAGTTAGTGATTGCTCAGGTGCAAAATGACCGTGAGTTGGTTATAATGCTACATGCAAACACAACCAAGTCAAAGCAAGTGTGTATACATAGAGACATATATACATATACACACACTAAAAAGGACCAATTTCACAAGCTGAAAACAATTATGAACCAAATCAGCTGAGAGAGATGCTTTAAACAGAAAAATGTGAATGATAATTGGAAACTGTTTAAGAGCATTTTGCAGGATGCCCCAAAGGCCACAACTGAAGACAACTTCCCAAATTAAAATAAAAACAAAACAAAACACTCTAGCTTGAGGTGACAAAAACAGCATTCAAAATACACAAATGCTTCAAATTCAAAGTAAGCTGACATATAGATTAGAAGATAGAAACTGAAGAATACTGACAAGGGTAGCAAAAATAAACAGAGAAAACCACACAGAGAAATCCGATAAAGGTTGTAGACGATAGAAAGACTGGGAGAATAGCAAGTAATGACAAGTTGCTATTGCTAAGAGATCCTAAGATGGATGTATTCAAGCAGTCATATGGCCAAATGGGGGGTCATGCAACTAGGAAAAGTAATATTTACTATTCTTTATCATAAGAATTAGCAATGGTAAAAAGTGAGAGAGAGAGACAGAGAAAGAGTTGGGGTCTTAGAAGAAAAACAACTGAGAGTCTTCAGTGATGTTCCTTGTAAAGTTAATGCAATCTTTGGATACATGAAACTCGAGGTGCACAGGATACATTCGTCCCATATCAGATCAGCACCAACATGGAAAATTGAGAGTATTGGCAATCAGCTTTTTCTGTCTGATGTGGCCAATAAATGTCCCAAGCATGCACGCAGGCATGCAGCCACAGCCACAGCGCAACACGCAGACAGCCAAGACCACAGCTTGGCATCATGGAGAGCAGCTGGGTCCAGCTGGTAAGTCTGTTGTGGAGGAAGGGGCTAGGGGGGAGAGAAGGGGCATGGGGGGCAGATCGAGGCCCCTGTGGTGAGGGAGGGAGTGGCGCTTGGACTGGGGCAGGCATTAACCAGCCAGAACAGGGCATGGGATGGAGCTGCAGCTCATCTGGCGGGCAGCTCCCACCGCTGCATGCACCCCCGGAGGGAATGCGCCCCCAAATCTGCGCACAGGGCAGGATGGGCTGCTGTTGTGGGCTGAGGTCGCATCGGGCTCTTCCTGGCAGGGGGCTGATCTGTGCTGCACTTGGGGCGGGCAGCACTGGGAGTGGGGGTCAAGGGGGCTGCAACCCGCCCAAAATTCACTGTAGTCCTCGCTCCCAGTGCCACCGCTCCATTCCCACCCCCCACCCCCCGAGTGCAGCCTGGCCCAGCCTGTGTGCCATGTTTACATGTGTGCCCAGGTCCGCAGCACACTGGAGCTGGGCTGGAGCAGCCCCGCCAGCAGCGGGTCTCGGGGGGGGGTCATCCCGCCAGCCCAGGGCTGCTCCACCCCAGCTCAATGTGCTGCAGAGGGGCTGGCTGGGGCACAGGCCTAGCCAGCAGGCAGCCCCCCACACTGAAGCACCCTTGTGCCCCAGCCAGCCCCATCAGCATCTACACGTGCGCGGCCATGCTGCCGCAAGACAGTACTTGTATTTACAAGTACTCACCTACAGCAGTGTTTATGAGCTTCCTGCGACCTAATAGGGTATAGATGCAGAGACTTTACTGTGGAGCTAATCAGGCAGCTCTGCAGTGCACGGCTCCTGTAGGTGCTCAGGGAGAGGTAGTTAGTGGAGTTGCAAGTTAGGCAGAAGGCAGGGAAAAGTTGCACTGTACAGGCTAACTGAATCAGATTCATAAGCTTCTGTAAGCAACAGCTTGCTTCACCATAGTTTTAGAGTTGGTCGGGTCGGAAGGGACCTGAGCAGATCACCAAGTCCGACCCCCTGCCATGGGCAGGAAAGGTACTGGGGTCAAACGACGCCGGTGAGGTGTTCATCTACGGTGGACCTGTGATTCAGTTAGCTTTGAAACGCAGGGAGCAACTTGCTAGGTTTCTGCTTCATAATAAAAAGAGCATGTTTTGTCCTCAGCACAGGTGCCACGCGGGCTCCCACAGAGGCCCTGCACCACAGGGGAGATGCCCTCGAGTGGAGAAGGTCTCTGTGACTCGGGGATGTTGGTTGTAGCCGTGTTGGTCTACGGACAAAGGCAGGCAAGGCTTTTTGGGTAGATGCTTGTTATCTACCTTGGAGACCTCCAAACAGCAACGGAGTCTCCCGGTGCCTGAGGAAAGGCGTCTGTGCCCGAAAACCGTGACTTAGTGCACCTTCTGCTTCCGGATCCTCCTCCCAAGTGCTGAACCAGACCCAGGTCTCATTACGAAACCCCGGTGCAAGCCACTAAACCAGAGATCGCTCCACTGAATCTGCCTGGAAGACACAAAGCAGACGTTACTACGACTTCCCCTCGGTCACGTGCCACCAGTGCTGGTTTTCGAGACCCGACGTGGTTAAGTGACCGCGGCTGCTTGTCTGTGCCGAGCAGGTAAACCGGCTCATGTGGCTTTCCCTCGGCATCTCCCAAGGGCTGGCAAGCCGGGCGAGCGGTCTTTCTAATATGTCTGTGCTGCTCTCTGCTTCGATCCCTGCGCAAAGCTAGGCTCCCTCCGCAGCGCCATTCTCCTCTCGGCAAGTAAACACCGCACAAGTCGTTTTGGTTTCTGTAAACATGTTTTTCTTCGCGAGCGAGCCGGCCCAGTGCACATTACACTCTGTGCTGACACGATCTGGGATGCCTTACAGCAAAGCTTTCCACTAATACAATAATCTGACTGCTCCCAAAGGACGCCAGGTTACAGAAAGAATTCCAAAAGGCATCAGGATTAAATTCTGGAGGGTTTTTTTTTTCCTTTTCTGGGGGATGGTGTTTTTGCAATATCAGATAAGGAAAAATCATTTGCTGTGCTAATCACGCAGGCCATTGGAATGGACAAGAGACTCTTTTCCCCTCCATCTTGCTTCAAAAGGAGGAAAAAAAACCCCAAAACAAATTAATTAGATGAAATGAGACTTTTGTTGGATTGCTCTAGATGGCCCAATAATTCTGCCCTCGCTCGGAAATCTCCCGTAATTCCAATGCTCTGCGCAAAAGCAAAGAGGAGCTGAATTGGTTGTGAAGATGTCATGTTTGCTGATGAATTGCTGACATGCATTGTTTTTGTAACTGGAAAACAAGCAGCTCAGGGTAATCACCGAACAGCATTTGGCTTTTTGGCTGGGGGTGATTTTTTGCTTCTTGGGAGAATGTCGAGGCAGCAATGACTGACTCAACTGAGCACATTCATCCTTTTTTAACCTGGTCTTCTTGGACCCAGACTCACACGAGTCCTTCCAGGATCAGGTCCTTGGCAATGCTTTTATCAAAAAGTCTTGGTCGCCACAATCCTGCTTTTGTCCTCCTTGCAAACATCACTGAACTCCTACCTTTGGCCCCCTTTCCCTGATTTTTAATTCATTGTTTCTTAAACTCTGTACCGTGGACAGCTTCAGTCTTGTCCGGCCCTGCTGATATTCTGTGTTGTATCTACTGCAAACTCATGCACCCTGGCTGCCCTGGGACCCGATTTCATAGACTGCAGCTATTCCCTGAAACGACCTAAACTCAAATTACCCCAGTGTGTGCCAGCATTTCTCACGTACTGCCTTTCTGCACCAGGAAATCCATATTCCTCGAGCTCCCTGTGAAACCAGCAAAGCCTAAACCATGACACTTTATGATGTGTGTTCAAAAAGCACCGAAGGGATTTAGGAGCAGGAGTCCTACTGAAAGTCAGAGAGCACAAGCCCCACTGGGAGGCGACAGGACTCGTACATAAGAAATTCAGGAGCAAGACAAAAAAAAATCTCTCCACCTGCTCCGTGTTAGAAGACTCATGTGACCCACGAGCACGGTGCCACCCCTGGCAGGGGCAGCGGTGCCAGCACCTTGTGCCTCAGCCCCCATTCCCTGACCCAGCCTCCTCACCTCCAGCTCATCTCAGCTTCGAGTCTTTTGTGCCATCCGTGATCTGCTTGAAACAAAAAGAAAACCATGCAGAAGGGGCCGTTGTAAAAGACACCAGGTGGACTCTGCCCCTTGTGGAGGGGCATCCGAGCCCAGGGCTCCCATCAGCGCTTCGACGCAGCTTTCTAGGCCCCTTGAGTGTAGCAAGGCGCACCGTTAACTGAAGGGCACTTGGGAGGCGCTCACCGTTTTGCTCCTTTAGCTTGACCCAGACTCTTGCTTTGCTGTAGACTAATATTTACAGGCGCAGGAACAGGGATCACCATTTCCAACTCCGGGTGCCTGAAAATCATACAGCTAAAGTTGCATTTAGGCACCTACTAAAAGAGCCCAATTTTCCAAGAAGCTGAGCACCGGTGCAAGTCAGGCCAGGTTATTTGGGTGTCTGCATGTAGTCCGATTAGAAACTTGATTTTATTTTATCCCCCCTTCCCCCCCAACAACTTTCCTTTGGAAAGGTTAGCTCTCATCTCTTTTGACAGTGTGCAGTCATAGAGGAAAGGAGAGTGGGCTGTACAATGCACGCAGCTAAATGAACTGCCTGCACGTCAGCAGTAGCTAATAGCTCTCTGTGCACAAAGGGAAGCCGGCGCTGAGCAAGCTGAGTCGCAGGGAGTGAAAAATCCCCCTAGTGGGATTCAGCTGCATCGGTACAATGCGAGCCTCAATGCAAACCGGGGCTGTGCTGCTCACGCTGACTGCATCCCTGCAGGAGACGAAGAGCAGCCCGCTCCCCGCGAACCTGCCAGCCGCCTGGCGCGCAGATCTCCAGCTGCTTACCTTGACTTCGTGCTTTAAAACCGCAGGAGGCACCCTGCTTTCACAGCAGAGATGCTTGCCCGTTCTTCCCGTCTCAAAGACCTCGCTTTGGCTGATAGTCAAGTGCCTCTGGGACATCCCACTGTCAAAGGGCAGGTCTGTCTCGTGGCTCTTTCACGTACGTTAGTTTTCGCTTTGCCAAGGGTCCTAGATCTGGAACCCAGGCAGCTGGATGGCCTGAAGGCTGTCTGTCTGCAGAGCTAGCCCAGCCGCAGGGGCAGCAGTGCATGCTTCCCCGCACTGCCCTGCCCAGATGCTGGAGCCCTGACCTACCCCAACAGGCCCTTTTCCTGCTACCGCTGAGCAGCTCAGCAACACTCTCATCGACTTCAGTGGGAGCAGGATGAAATCCTTCATTTATTATTGTATGTGCATCTTTTAATTGGATGCAAAAGCTTTCCATCCCAAAGCACTTAGCGCTGCTCTGAGATGTCACGCACACTGTAACTCGGCGCAGGCCTCGGTATCATTTTCCCTAGTGCTCTTATCTATTATCTTTGCTCTTTAGTCTGACATGAAGGGAACACCGGCAGAACCACGCCGTCTCCTCTGAAGGCATCTCGTTTCCCTCCAGAGTGCATTCTTTGGGCTATTTGATTGCCTCTGGGTTGAATGTGCTGTGCCACATGCTGCCACAGCTTTATAAATTATAAACCATCATAAAGGACAGAGAAATATTCTCTTCTTTCCTCAACTGTCTTTCTGAACAAAGGAACGAGAATGGAGCAAAGGAGGACAATCCCCATGCTGTCCTACGGTCATCTCACAGAGCTCAGCTTGGCAACACAGACAAAACCAGGGCGTTTTTACATGTGCTCTGGGTTGCAGTGCCAGGAGCTTTATTTAGCAAGCCACGCTAATGAAAAGCGCCTCTGCATCACATGCAGCAGCATCCCGTGCTGAAAAAATAGCAGTGGGGCACTTTGAACTAAAGCTCATCGACCACGTTTTATTTCAAAGCACCCCTGCACCATTTTTTCAGCGCGGGGACGCATGGGGACGCTGATGCACGATGCGCAAGGCTGCCGGAGCACATCGATTTCCGTGCTCCAGCAGACTCGGTTCATCACGTCTGCTGTGACGCGTTGGATTTCCAGCTTGCCGAAGCAGGCTCCCTGCACATCTGCAGGAGCCCTAAAATGCCAGAGAAGAAATCCTTGTTTAGAATATAATCAGAAAGTGCTTTTCTTACTTAAACATATTGTGACACAAAAATAAATAAATACAATACATCTCAGACTTGCCCCTCTCTTGACTAGACAGGTCTCCTAGGGTTTGGATGGCTCAGTGATGGCCCTTGGTCCCGGCCTCCCCTCCCTCGGCTCAGGATCGTTTTGTAGCCGTCTCTGTCCTCCACAACTTCATTGTCCTTCCCTCCCTCCCTCCCTCCAGATTTCAGAGCTTCCAAAGCTTTAGTCCTCTCACCACTTTCTCCCCAGACACCATCCAGGTCTTTAGAAACAACTGATACTTCTCTATTCACTTGCCAGAGAACACGATTACGTTGATTCAAAGCCATGAGAAGTTAGTCACATCCTGCTGCCCCAGCGCTCACGGCCCAGCATTTTATTCCTCAAGGAGGGGAGGGAGGCGAGCAGGAACTTGGGATGGGAAGGGACCTCCCCAGGCCATTCGTCCAGTCTCCTGTGTTTGCGGCAGTGTAAGGTGGGGTGGGCGACCAGGGCACCAGCCCTGGGTGCCCACGTGGAAAGGACACAAGAATAGAAACCACCGTGACTGCTGTCCCAGCCATTGCCACCACCGGCGCCCAAGCCACAGACCCTAGCTGTTGCACCTCTGGTTTGCCAAAGGGGTCCACAAGAACATCCACTCTGTGTCCTCGCACCCCACAGCCCAAAAGCAGCCAAAAGGAGAGCGTGTGGTGCACCACGGGAAGAGTGCAAGCCAGCCAAGGGCATCCTCATGGTAGAGTATGTTAAGTAAAATATGCTCCAAAGATCCTAAGAAATGGGCCACACCCTGAACTACAAAGGCAGGCAATCTCCTGACCCCCTCCCAATGGACCTTGCAAGGATCCCCTGGGGAAAAGTTCCCTCCTGATCCCAAATTTGGCAGTCAGCTTGACCCTGAGTGAGTGAGCAAAGCCCATCGCCCAGTGCCAGAGAGGTTCTCAGTACCGTTAGGAGCAGCAGCGCGATCAGGACAGTCTCTCACGTCTAATCCCAACCAATGTCCAGTGCTTCAGAGAAAGGCAAATAACACACTAGCCAATTCTTGCATTTGAGAAGGGGTCCAAAAAACCCCAAAACAAACCCCAAACCCCTCCCTGGTCCCAGCAAACAACCAGCAAAACCCTGAAGTGACCAGCACAGGCTCTCTCCCAGCTGCGTCATCACTGTTGAGTCAGCAGGGAGCCCTGGAAAAGCAGGGTGCATCCTCCCCTGCCACAAAAGGCAGCCTGGTGCCTCCACGGGGTACATGCTATCATCCATCCTGGGGACCAGGAAGCCTGAAACTGTCTTCGTGTACAATACAGCAGAGTTTTTGCTGAAGGCCCATTGCTCCCTTTTAGTGCTTTTTATCCATTGAAATCTCCAAGCAAAGGAAAGGGAAACTTAAACCCCATAATACAGACAGGGAGATAAAGGGCATGGATAGGAGATAGTCAGGCAAGGTTCTTTGAGTAGATGCGATATCTCTTATTAGGCCAACTGAGTAGCTGGAAATAAGTTCTTAGCAAGCGTTCAGGAGCAATCGCCCTTCTTGAGGCATGGGGAGTCTCTGCTGCTCTGGGACTCCAAGGTCTGAGAGTGCGACAGGCAGTGCAAACTGATGAAGATGTTATGCTGAGCTTGGAGTCCCTGATGACAATATTATTCTGTCTGTCTCCAGTTTAACCCCAAATTTTAAAAAACCCAAGGGCTTTGGGAGAGAAAATAGCCCTTTCGCAAGTAGTTACAGTCCATGGTCCTGATCACAGTCCATTAGAACAATATCCATTCCCTCAAAGAGCTCTGGATCAGACCTATTGGGATTCCTACCTTTGGAGCACATCTCTTTCCAGTTCTTGCACTAATATGGCCCATCATGTTTGAAGCCGAGATAACAGCCAAAGGGCTGTGGTGGTTATTTTTGTCTGTGGCCTGAGGGGAGAAATTCGGGGCACGTGGAACTTGCCAAATCAGAGCCCAGAGTTAGCGTGAACAAGAGGGTAGCCTGCTGATCTCCACAGCCCAGAGGTCCTGACAAATTTCATAGATTTCATAGATTTTTAGGGTCGGAAGGGATCTTGGAAGATCATCGAGTCCGACCCCCTGCCTTCAACAGAAAAGAGCGCTGGGGTCAGATGAGCCCGGCCAAGTGCTTGCCCAGCCTCCTCTTGAAGACCCCCAGGGCAGGGGAGAGCACCACCTCCCTTGGGAGCCCGTTCCAGACTCTGGCAACCCTCACCATAAAGAAGTTCTTCCTAATGTCTAATCTGAATCTGCTCTCCATTGGTTTGTGGCCGTTGTTTCTAGTTACTCCAAGGGGTGCCTTGGTAAAGAGTGCATCACCTCCCTGGACCTGCTCGTGGTGCATCTGTTTGCATGACAGAGTGCAATTAGCTCTACTGATCACTTTGTCACATGGTTGACTCATGTTCATCTTGGAGTCAACTATGACTCTGAGATCCCTTTCTGTGGTTGTGCTGCGCGTGTTGGTGATTCTTTCTCCCTAGATGCAGCACTCTGCACTTATCTTTGTTGATAAAGGAAATGGAGAGCAGCAGAGCAAGGACCCTGGATTCACAAAAGCAGATTTCAGTTCGCTCAGGGAACTCATGGGTAGGATCCCCTGGGAAGCCACACTGGGGGGGGAGAGGAGTTCAGGATTGCTGGCTGTACTTGAAAGAAGACTTGCAGAGATTGCAGGAACAAACCATCCCGATGCGCAGGAAGACTAGTGAGTATGGCAGAAGACCAGCGTGGCTTAGCAGGGAACTTTTCAGTAAACTAAGTCACAAAAAGGAAGTCTGTAAGAAGTGGAAACTTGGACAAAACTAGGGAAGAATATAAGAGCACTGCTTGGGCGTGCAGGGATGAAGTCAGGAAGGCCAGAGCACAACTGGAGTTGCAGCTAGCAAGGGATGTGAAGAGTAACAAGAAGGGTTTCTGCGAGTATGTTGGCAGCAAGAGGAGGATCAGGGAAAGCATGGGTCCCTTACTGAACGGAGGAGGCAACCTTGTGACAGAGGATGCAGAAAAGGCTGAAGTGCTCAATGCCTTTTGCATCTCAGTCTTCACAGGCAAGGTCAGCTCCCAGACTATTGCACTGGGTAGCACAGTTTGGGGAGGAGGGGAGCAGCCAACAGTGGTGAAAGAACAGGTTAGGGACTATTTAGAAAAGCTGGACATATACAAGTCCATGGGGCTGAATAAGATGCAGCTGAGGATGCTGAGGGAGTTGGCTGATGTGATTGCAGAGCCATTGGCCATCATCTTTGAAACTCATGGCAAACAGAAGAGGCCCTGGATGACTGGAAAAGGGCAAATATATTGTTCATATTTAAGAAAGGGGGAAAGAAGAATCGAGGGAACTACAAACCAGTCAGCCTCACCTCAGTCCCTGGAAAAGTCATGGAGCAGATCCTCAAGGAATCTGGAGAACTTGGAGAAGGTGATTAGGAGCAGTCAGCATGGACTCACCAAAGGCAAGTCATGCCTGAACAACCTGATTCCTTCTATGACAAGACGGGGAGACCAGTGGATGTGGTGTTCCTTGATTTTATCAAGGTTTTTGATGTGGTCTCAAACAACATTCTTGCAGGAAAAGCTAAGGAAGTACGGGCCGGATGCATGGACTGCAAGGTGGATAGAAAACTGGCTGGAGCATTGGGCTCAGAGGGTAATAACCAACGGCTCAATGTCTAGTCGGCAGCTGGTACCAAGTGGAGTGAGTGCCCCAGGGGTCAGTCTGGTGGCCAGTTTTGTGTAGTGTCTTCATCAACGACCTGGAAGATGGGCTGGAATGCACTCTCAGCAAGCTTAAAGATGACACCAACCTAGAGGAGTAGTAGATATGCTGGAGGGAAGGGTTAGGATTCAGAGTGACCTAGATAACTTGGAGGACTGGGCCAAAAGAAGTCTCATGCAGTTTAACAAGGACAAGTGCAAAGTCCTGCTTTTAGGGCAGAGCAGTCCCATGCACCGGGGCAGGCTGGGGCTGACGGGCTGGGCTCTGCAGGGACGGACCCGGGGGCGATAGTTACAATAAGCTGAATATAAGCAGCAGAGTGCCCTTGTTGCCAAGACGGCTAACGGCATCCTGGGCTGCATTGGTAGGCGTATTGCCAGCAGATTAAAAGAAGTGATTCTTCCCCTCTATTCAGCACTGGTGAGGCCACATCTGGAGTCCTGTGTTCAGTTTTGGGCCCCCACATAGGAAGGATGTGGACCTATTGAAGCGAATCCAGTGGAGGGCAACAAAAATTGTGAGGGGGTTCAGGGTCATAACTTATGAGGAAAGACTGAGGGAACTGGGCTTATTTAGTCTAGAAAAGAGGAAACAGAGGGGATTTAATAGCAGCCTTCAACTACCTGAAGGGGGGCTCGAGAAAGGATGGAGCTGGCCTGTTCTCAGCAGGGGCGGATGACAGAACAAGGAGCAACGGGCTCATGTTGCAGCCAGGGAAGTTTAGGTTGGATATAGGGAAGAATTTTCTCAGTAGGAGGGTAAAAACACTGGAGCAGGTTACCCAGAGAGGTGGCAAATCTCCATCCTTGAAGGTTTTTAAGACCTGGCTAGACAAAGGTTTGGCTGGGATGATCTGGTTGGGGCTGGTCCTGCCTTGAGCAGGGGTTGGACTAGATGCAAGCTCCTGAGGTCCTTTCCAACTCTCATTTTCTCCGATTCTCTGAGACTACGGCCTACTCACCCCGTACCATAACGCAAGTGCAAAAGTAGTCAGGCAATCTACAAAACGGAAAATTCACCACTGATCTAGAGACACACTTTTTCTTTCATTCACCAACAGGTTGTGGAACTCCCTGCCGCAAGATTTCTTTGAGGCTAAGGATACACGTGAGGAATGCCGGTAACGAGAACATCCAGAAATATTACAGCAAATACTAAAGAAAACAAGAGCCCTGGCCTTGAGATTCAGCGACATTAATCAACCTCTTTTAGGCAATAGAAAACTGCTTTCTAGATGCTCAATAGATCATTTATCTCTGAAGTGTCGGGTACTGGCTGTTGCTGCTCTGGATCAGGCCAATGTCCATGTAGTCTAGCCATGTTCCCATTACCGCATGCTCCCATGCATGTAGCAACAGCCCTCTGCTTTCTTTTATTTTTTATTAAATTTTCTACACATTTTTAAACATCTTTATATTACAAGCTTAGTCAAAACTATCCAATAGTAAAAAGTACTGGTTTCCTGGGCACTGGGAAATATGCAGTGTATAGCCTATTATGCTCTCAGGAGCTAGTGCAAACTGTATTCCTATTAATAGGCCCCAGCTAAAGGTTACCTTTAAGCAATAAAGCAGTCTAAATCTGGGAAGAGTCCATTAGGGAGTCATTCTTCAGAATAACAGGGAAGGTAATAATTTTCCATATCATACCTTCAAACTTTCAGACACATGACACTAAAATCCTCTCTAGCTCGGCTGTAAATCGACGGCGCATCCTAAGACTCTGAAGCATTTTCAAACCATTTGGTACAAATTGAATCAAGATGTACCTACAGCTGTTTGAATATCTGAAAAAATATATTTCAATACCGTATTTTTCTTTTGAAAATTGATCCCTATTGATGTATCTAATTTAAAAAAGGGTTGTTTTTTCTCTCTGTGGGCTAGGGGGGAGGGTCAATTTTACTGAAGAGAATCAAAATAAGGAAAGAAAAACAATGATGATGCCCCCAAGCAGACAACCTCGTTTATGAATAGAAGCTCGTGGTGCAATTAAAATAAAACTCCAAAAAAGATCTCTAAAATAACTTGCAATTCTGTTACAGAAGGTCAGCCTGATGAATCTACTGTATATTTACTGACCAAATCCCAGTTAGATTTAAGATGAAAGTAGCAAAGAAACCAGATGTTAGGACAAATATCTCAACCTAACACAGAACAAAAACAGTGCTATTTGCTGCTTGAGTTTTTAATGATTTCCTTCCCTCCTCGTCCCTATCATGTCTTGGCTTTCCTAGAAATCCTTTAAAAATGATCTTTTTCTATCCTAATGGGTCACGCTATGAATTCAAATATGCGTTTGCTCAAAAACCTGAAAAATCAAATCGTGACCCAGACCGATCTCGCATTCTGTTTTTGCCGTGTTAAATGTCACGCGATGCTAAATCTCTGCCAAGCTCCATGTAGGCTGTGGGTTAGGCCAATCTCTGCGGTGCAAGGTGTAGTGGGGAGGAAACTAATCTTCTGCATCTGAATCCCAGCAGGAGTGGTCCGCTCCTGTACAGCTACGCACGCCCCCAACGGAGGGAGAGCATAATCTTGTGGTCCAGTCATAAAATCAGAAAAATTCCCCTCCCCTCCTGCCCCTCCAGATTCTCTTCACAATAAAAGATTATACGTAGAGGACCTTTAGTCACGGCAGTTCACTAATGCATTGACTCGCAGACATTTACTAATACAAAGAAAACTTCATAGTACAACGGCCCTAACTGGAAGCCTCAATTTTATAAGCAACTGTATACTAGGTTTGGTATAATTAAACCATTTTGTCTTTTAAAAATGTTTTTAAAGGGCTAACAACTTTTAACCTTTTTCCATTCAAAACAATACATCCGTGCCTTCAAGTGGCATTGCGGTCCAGCACTGAGTGGGTTTGGTTTACATTACAAATGTACCTGAACCATCAACTGCGGGCCCAGGTTTGGCTCCAAGGTTGAATTCCCTGGAAGCATTTGGAACTAGTGATTCGGTTCAGGCCCATCGCTGCTTTGGACAGAACGTGAAAAGCGCAACTTGGAACGAGCTCATGGAGTCCTTTTCACAGCACGTTACCAGGATTTATGTTCTAGGAGAGAAAATGCAGCAGAATTGGCTTGTGTTTCCATGCACATGGTAGTGCCTTTTCATACTCTCTGCATGCTGCAAGAAGAAAAGCAGGCCAAAAAAACAAGACAAAAAACAAACACCCTCCCCTCCTATTTTGCTACCTACATAGATCTTAGGCCTTTGTATTATGTGAGCGCACAAAAGGAATCACCGTGTGTGTTTTAGTAAAGACTGTTCACTAGCACAAGATCCTCTGGAGAATGCCTACTTTTAACAACCTAAATATCCCATGAGAAATAGAGATGGAAAGCTAAGTTTTTCAAGTTAAAAAAAATACACACACACACACATATACACACACATGCATATACACACACACGCATACATATACATAGTTAAAATATGTATTAGAGCTGGACTATTATACAGTCTTATTAGGACATTAAAAGAACAATCCATTCCAATTAGCATAGGAAAAAATATTACAACGTTGCAACCGTAACAAAAAAATATTGCAAAAATGGGGACTCTCACCCTCTGTAACAGCAAAGATTAATACAAAGGGGCCAGATATTGTTCCCAGGCCACTGCCCCTAACCAGAATGAGAGTTATTGGGGAAGATACTATTTCTGAGACTAAGGGACAATGACTTGTATATTGGTACTCACACAGCACCTTCCAGGCAAGGATCTCTGGATCATAATTAACTATTTTCCAGCAGAAAATCTGTTTTTTAATTAAATTACATTTTTCCACGAGGAATGTCAGGTTCCTACAGAGAATGTCAGGTTTCACCTAAAACCCTACATCCAAAAGGTTTCAGCTGAAAAGAGAAATATTTTGATTGGGTTAGGCTGCCCCAGTGACTCAGAGGCTGGAGTTAAAATTGCACCATGTTCTCATCCTCCTGTACAGCCAGACTCCAGAGCAGGCCTTTGCTGCCACGGGTATGCCACGTACGTGGTGCTTCTTCGGCGGGGGAGCTGTGATGCATCATGGGAAATGGCCAGGGCTAGTTTGGCTAGGGGTATTGGTGCAGATAGAAGTATATGGAACCAGGCTACAGCTGTCATAAGACACTGTGATGTCATTTCTAAATGCAAATAGTTGGAGGTTTTCCCCAAAGTTGGTATCTTTCACTGGAAAAAAAAAAATCCCACCCGGTGCCACTAATTTCATCTCTATTACAGATGGAAAAGCTAAGAGTCCTCACTATCATTCTGTGATGCAGCTGGAAATAGTACCTGAAGGCGCTGAATCACCTCTGGCAACCTGTATTTAGACACGCGGGGCCACTGATGTATTGCACCATGTTCGGCAAAGTCCCTTACCTAATCCATGCCCTGTATCCCACCCATCCTCACTTCCCATGGCAGTGACCTCCTGCAACGGTCCTCACAGCAGGGAACAGGACATTTGCAATCGCATCTCAGAAATGAAGAGTAATTTGAGACCAGGGGTCGGACTTGATGATCTGCTCAGATCTGCCTTCCAACCATATCAACTATGAAACTATGAGACACAAGATCTCTGCCACTCCCTTTTATCTACTTTAGTGCTACCCAATCTGTCCATGATGTGGGTATGGTCCTACTTGCTAGATGATAGCAAAAGTCCCACGGGAACTGGCCCTAAGTTTGTATGGGCCAAATTCTCTGAATGCAAATCTACAGGCTTCGAGTTACACCAGCACAGAAGTTAGCTCTGATGCACAGATTTAATTACGAGTGCGTTCTTATCCTTTGGCTCTCCCAGGACTCGTCTAGGCCGCATCAGAAAAGAAAACTTATCAGCTTCCCACCCCAGAGCTAAACGTTCACCACGTTTGTTCCCAGCACCTTCTCTCAAGCTTTTGATCTCCAATTAATCAAAGGGCAGATGCTGGGGTAGGTTCACTTCCATGATCCCCGAGACCCACCGCTGACAAGATACAAGTATGTTCTCAGTCTCTACTCTAGATTTCCTGTATTCAATAGTGTTGCACTCAATGCTTGATTGCCTGATATTGCAGTATATCTAACGTGAGGCCTACTGCTTGATCCCAGCCTACCTGGACACACCGAGCTAAGTTGGCTCCAGAGTTAATGGGAAGTTGTGCCATTGGCATCAATAAGAACAGAGTTTGGCCCTTTCCAGGTGAACGACTCCCTTTTTTCTCTTTCAACTTGCATGCATGTTGAAAAAAGCTGGATCCGCATGGATTCTGGGAATTGCTATTTCTTGCCCTCACATGTCAGAGTATAATTCACAAAGTCCTCTCATTACCCATTCATCCTTTCACATTTGGAGATAGAGGATTTGTAGAATACAACGATATGCCTTCATTTTGTACCATATGTCTGAATTATTGTACAACCAAAGAGCTATGCAGCAATTCATGTCCTCCACTTCCTCCTTATGTGCTCCTTGAAATTACATAATGTCTGCTTTTTGGCCTCAGAGACATTATATTTCATCTTTCTGACACAGCTGTGAAGGCTGCGTGTACTCCACGATAGCAGTTTTAAGCACTATATAGTTGCATTCAAGCAGGCCGAACCTTCCCTTTCTTTGATTGGTTGTGCTTGTTCTGTATGGGAATGATGTAATCTCCTCACCTGGGTGTTTGGGTTTTTTGTTCAGGTCTTTTTTAAACCCCCATTCTCTTCTATTTTCATAATTCTGTACAATTCTTATTTTGAAATTATTTTGGTCTCTTTTAGTAAAATATATTATTACCCCTTTGTACCAACTGGGCCGAACCCTTGTTTTAAAATGTCCTGATTATCTGGATTACTTGTTAGTGCCCACGCTGCTTTCACTATTTCTAATGGTGGGAAGCCTACCACTTGCGATATCCAGATTGCACATTTCACACATGGCCAAAGGACCTGCACGTCACGTTTCTTCCTCTCTTTCCTAGAAATCCCGGCTCTGGAAACCTGAGCAGCCAGGCCGCTGGTTTTCAGGGCCTCTCTCCCTTGCAGGAGCAGTGCTGTAGTGGCTCATGGTAGATTTCCTTCAGAAATGCTCCTTACCGGGACACGGACAACTTCTTTATTTGGCGGGTTAAAAACTACGAGCTGCTGAATGCCATTCTGCATTCATTAGTCTCAACAAGGACAGTCCCCTCGGACCTCACAGTTTGTTTGCTCTAGGTACGCGTCTTGGATGGTGTCTTCTGCTTCCCTGAGGTTGGCTCTCTTGTTGGCGGGTGCCAGGCAGCGTGCCCCCCGAGGAGCGGGGTCTGGCTCCTCTTTTCCTTGGAGCTACCAGACATCACCGTACGCCACGATAGCAATTCCAAAGGAAGTAGATCAGCCATGTTGGGACGTGTCCCAGCACAGCTGACCTGCTTCGCTGGGCGAAACGGACGTTTCCCGTCGTCCCGCGGGGTCAGACGCCTGCCGGTCCTGGGAGCTGCGGGGCCCAATA
>JAGPOW010001543.1:11587998-11672670 GCA_030014935.1 Caiman crocodilus | reverse complement strand
CAGCACAGCTGACCTGCTTCGCTGGGCGAAACGGACGTTTCCCGTCGTCCCGCGGGGTCAGACGCCTGCCGGTCCTGGGAGCTGCGGGGCCCAATATCACCCTGTTGCATCTCTGCAAATGGGGGAACCCCAGGACACATCCCAGCACAGCCGTAGTGCAACTTAGCAAGAGTCTGGGTGAGGCTCATCTGGTTGTGCTTTTGCGACTCTTCCCTCAGTCGTGTCTGTTCACAAAGCCTATAGACGCTCGCTGTCTCTGGACAGAAGGATTTCTGAACGCTTTTCTGTAAGGAGACGTGGGACAGATCTAGCCAGGTGCCTCTCCGGAGGCTGACACCGAGGACTAGCTCTTTTCTTCTCTCCACCTCTCCCTCTCCGTGGGCTCCACGTGCTGTTTTCACAAAGGGAAGGGGCAGCCACACTTCACAGCATCTGTAGTTCTTTGGTTTTCCTTTAGCATCATCAAACTCAGCCACCATCTCGCTTGTTCTCTTTGCTTTGTCCAAGTTTGTCGGCAAGAGATGAACCTGGGGAAGGGGTCCATGCAGCGTTTTCCCAGTGCAATCCCCAGACCAGGTATAAACTCTTCCCTCTCTTATGTCTGTCACGTTCTAGACAGTTAAACAAGGAACGAAGAGGCCAGTTATGCAGTTCAGTCCATCAGAAAGTAGCATAGGCATTGTTTAATCCTGCTGTCTTATGCCAAGCTTTCACATTGGCCAAATTCTCCGGTTTTTAAGAGATTTAAGACTGATTTGAGTATCCCCACAAAACAGCTAATATTCATCAAAAGACCACAAACGATATGGGCAACATGCTAAATTGTCGGTGTTCTCCCAAGAAGAGAGAAAACACGAAGAGCTTTATGAAAATGTTGAGGAGTAGCATTATCTTGCCTGTCAAGGACTTGTACCGTGAGACCATGATACTAAACAACATGAAAATGCATACTTAAGATGAAAAGCTGACTACAACTTATTCAGTTCTTTTCTTTGCAACCATAACCTGATCCTAATTTTTCAAACTGGCTGTAAGTGAGTGTAATGTGGCCAGCGCACAAGGTCTCCTCTCCTGGCTGTCACCTGGATCCTACCTTATTACCCCTTCTGGCCCCCTCAGGTTCACCCATCCCGTTATCTCAGCTGCCATATCTTGATGGTACAATTTCATAGAGAGGCAGAAGTGGGTTTTGGGGGTTGGCCCTTGCCTGGACTGAGGCTCCCCGTGGCTCTGACCCACTTGAACCTAGCTGAGTTTTCTGCCCAAGGTCCACTGTGTAAGAACCCCAGGCACCAACTAGCCCCTTGTGGGCTCTGGACCCATCGGCCCACCTGGTTTTGTCCCTCGCGGGCTCTGGGTTTGCCTTCTGCTGGACTTCCAATTTGTCTACATCCTTTTTGTAGTGGGGGGCCCAAAACTGGACACAGATGTGGCCTCACCAGTGCTGAATAGAGGGGAAAAAATCACTTCACTTGATCTGCTGACAACACTCCTACTAATGCAGCTCAGTACGCCGTTAGCCTTCTCGGCAACAAGGCCACACGGTTGGCTCATATTCAGGTTACTGTCCACTGTAACCCCCAGGTCCTTTTCTGCTGCTGAACCGGTCGGTCCCCAGCCTGAACCGGTGCATGGGATTGTTGTGTCCTAAGTACAGGACTTTGCACTTGTCCTAATTGAATTTAATGAGATTCCCTTTGCTTCAATCTTCCAATTTGTCGCGAAAGCTTTCATTTCAGTTTTTGATGAAATTGTCTAAGGTCCTCTTTGAAATTAAACTAGGTCCAAAGTCCTTCATAGGGCAAACACGCCATCTAAAACACTGCAAGGACTGGACGTTTCAGAAAAGAAAAAACCTGCTCAGATTAAAACAATTTCACTTTGGTACATCTAAATCAGATGAAAACTACAACTCACTCCAGGAGAAAACGCTCCAAAAAATGTAGATTTGAAGATAGATAGTCAGAATGCCTGAATGCCAAGGAAAACGAAAAGCTCCTAAGAAAATGCAACATACAGCTCCGACCGCCAAATTCAGAAGGAATTTTATAAAGCACATCAACTGAATCAGTTCTGCAGATTTTAACAGGGTCCATTATTCAAATGATGTCTTGATCAGAAAGGCCACAAAATGGGTTGAAATGTTGACATTTTAACAACTCCTCCAAGCAGAGGAGAAACTGCAAGTTCAAAGAAAGCTTCAAATGGGCAGTCCTGATTTCAGCTATGCTTAAGCAGTTACTCGGCGTCATCCGTTCCAAACCAATGGTCCGATCAGGATCCTGTAGACGGCTCGGCCAAACCGAACATCAGCTATATTCCAGAATATTGTTCCAGGGTGGCACTGGCAACCAAAGGCGTAAGCAAGAGTCATTTCACTGGTCTACATCATACTAAAACATGCCTTCAGCCCACAGCGAGCCAGTCACAGCTCAACTGGCATGTGGCTTTTAATGTAAAACAAAGAGTAAACTAATGACTTGCAGTTTTTACCACTGTGGCAGAAGAATTCATTTCGAGAAACCCAGGGCAGGAAGCATTGTCTGGAACCTTTTCAGACTTGCACGTCATTCTTTTTTTGTTAATTCCTGGGTAGAAAACAATGCTTTATCCACTAGTGTTTGTATCTTGACCAAACTCGCCCCTGTCCGTAAAGTGACACTGCTGATGAGGGGGCCCATTCGTGACCGGAGGTGGCCCTTGCAGCCATCCCATCTCAGGTCCCCTGTGACCTCCAGGAATAAACCACTCGCCATCAGACTAAAACAATGATATGCCTTCTTGGTTGGGATTTAATTTATACTTGAGGCTCTGAACAGCCTCCCTGGCTTGCATTGTCTGATCCTACCATTGAGGGTCATCACAGCCCTCCTTAGGACTGTGTCCTTCCTCCCAGCAGCTCTCTCCGAATGGGCTCGGAGCCTCCTTGGCTCCCCACCGATCATCTAATCACACTTTTTACTCTTCTTACCTGTGCAGGTCAGAGAGGCATTTGCCTTGCCCTGCCCTGCCCCAAGGCTTTTTGTCCCAGACTTCAAACAACACGCTTTCATATTCCTTTCTCCCACTAATGTCTCCCCTGACCCACCCTCCTCCCTCCCAATAACTGCTTCAAATTCTTCCTCTGGCTTCATCTACCTTCCCCAGGCACACACAACAAGATAACTGGCCTCACAAACCACTTCCTTAAACCTTCTACTTGACTTCAGACCAGCACGGCTCAGCTAACCCCATTTCTCTACTTAAAGGATCTTTCACAGAAATAAGCAACCGTCTGTCCCATATTCTGCCTGTCTCTATTTGCAAATACCATCCCTAAACTTTTATGGAGGAAGCTGGGGAGCAAGGACCCCCCAAACTCCCAGCTGTTTAACCCCCGTTGGCTCATAAACCGAAACGTTTACAGCATATGCAGATACCACGGTTAAGAGTACATCTTCTCAAAGCCCGTCAGACCTATTATTGTCCGTAGACTGTCCATGTTCTGCTTGCGGATGTTCAAGTTCGCTGAAAAGGTAGAAACAATGTTTTTTGTTTTAAGTGCCAATTCGAGTATCCACAATTGGAAAGCAGATGTGCTTCTCAGACGCCCCCGTTTGAAAATGGATGGAAAGCATCTCCATCCAGCCTAGGAAGCAAATGTCTCATAACACCAATGGGGACCTTGAGAGAAAGCCAGACTTCATAAATAAGAGTGTGTTACCTACACAGCATTTCTCTCCCTAGGACTAGAACTCACGACATCCTGCTAGACTGATTCCTTTACTCGGGCTGCCAAATTGTAAATATTTGAGATCTATAGCGTCTGATTCCTTTGTGTCCCTCAGGAGCTACTTTAACATTAACAGTTCAGGGAACTGATTTCAGCTCTATCCTCCATTTCAGGATGGAAAAAAAAATACCTTGTAAAAACAGCTTGTCAGAAACCTTTGGCTTTATCACCAGCCATGATTTGCAAGTCTTCCTTCCTTATGAGGAGTCTGACTTCATGGTTCAGCACAGTTTGCTCCAGAGATAGTTGGCACCTTTTCAGTGCACAGATAAGTAAAGTGTTCATGCAATATGACAGTAGTTACTGTGCACAGAGCAGAATAAAGTAATCGACTCCCTTGATTTATTGCAAATGCTATCAACACAGAAATCACAGTAAGACTTTCATTATATTATGTTTGCTGTATAAACACCTCCATGCATTTTGTTGATCCATTTTACATCCAAAAATGTAGCAGCAGGAAGGCGTAAAATATAAATATGTCTGAGTCTCTATTTTGACTATTTCTAAGAAATATGCTTTAGGCCATTAAAGTGATACATAGAAAAGGAAGCTACTTCATTGTTTAAACCCAACATTTTGTGCTCGAGTGATTTCACAGGATTTCTGTTCTTCTTTAAACTGTCTTTCTACCTACCTTGATTTTTCTCATTTTTCCAAAGGAAACAGTTCAGGGTGACACAAGATTTGTGGGTCTTAAATAATCAGCATCATGATCTGCCATAAAAAAATTAGACTAATTTGTACCAATGCCATAGTCTATAGACATTTAGCTATAAACAGTACAGAAGTAATAGCTGTAATGGAGCATGTCTCTGGATTAGGTGTCATTCGGGGACCAGAGATAAAGAGAGGGAACTTTAAACCTCCCAGGAAGTGTATCCTCTTGTGGAAATTCATTTACAAACCATTTCTATTGTGTTTTGTTCTGTAACATTACATTTATCTTTACACCCAACCTAGGTGTTATACCCAACACCTGGTAGAACCAGGCCTGTTCACACGGACCATTTATTACCCCATCAGAATCTTCTTTCCATAAAACTCGCTTTATAAATCTCTCCCCTTCCTTCTCTAGTGCAATGTTATGTTCAAGGCCTGGCTGGCAAAATACCTGAACCTGAAAGCAGAGCACAAAACCCTGAGTGCCGTTGCACACCTATGACTTTCAGAATACAATTGCAGGCATTAATCAGTATTTGCAAACACAACAAGGTAATTTGTCCTTTCGCCAGCCATACAGGGCATCTGCAATTAGGGCAATTACTTGAGCAAACGGCACTTGGGTATCTGGGCGTCTCATGGTTTGAAAATTAGCTCTCAGTGAGAATTGCGTTCCTGCCATAGTCAAGAAAAACATTAGGCAACACTTCAGTTAGGCACATTTTCATGCCTAAGGCTATGCTTGGGACTCCTACTGGCGTCATTGTTGAATAAGGGCATTATGTGGCCTGAAAGTTACACCACACATCTAAGTCATTCTGCAATTTCACAATCCCTTTCCTGACTACCAAGTAAATGGTTAGCACTCTTCATGGGGAAACAAAAGTCTATGGACCGTACCAACCCTAGCTGGTGTAAGTTAATGCAACTCCATTGACATCAACAATTACAAGGAAAAAAAAAAAGTCAAGAAAAAAAGAAAACTTCACTTAACTGAATGTACCATCGAATGTATGTTTTTAGGGAAGATTTGATACCCTTTTCCCCCTTTGTCTTTTAAAGATAGTATCATAATTATAACCTAAACATACTTATTTGGGGGTTTTATTTTTGGTGGCAGGTAATACATGTCGCAGCCAATCAGTTAAACTGAGAACTGATAAGTATGAAAAGCATTAAAGGAAGATTCTTTCAAGCTACATAAACTGTACCTCTCCCAATTAAAAGCGTGTTTCTTTGGCATCTATGCTAAACTATCTGCCTACAGAGACCTCTAGCACCTTTGTATGCAAGTCCTAAATACAATGATCAAAGTAGTGTCCTGAAAAAAGTCTTCTGTGACATAGAGGACTGAAGACAGAAGTATGTGACTGTACGGGTCGCCTCCTTCTCTGCTGTAAAGCATGAGAAAGGACAGCAGCCATCTGATGGGTTTGAAAGGGATCACTTTGCAATCCAGAGACAAGGACTGAGCTGATCGCTGAAGAAAGACAAAGCCCCATCAGTAGATTAGAAAGGTCTTTCTTGTGTTAGGTAAATAGAGCTTGCTCCAACGCAGTATAATTCTGTTTATACAGCAGGCCTGGTTTAAGATTGTTGGGGGGTTTTGTTAAACACTTTCATATGATTTTCATGAATGGACACTGCTACTCATTCAGATGGCCAGAAACGGAAGTTGTAACAAGAGATCTTATTAACCATTGTTAAAAAGGCCCTCTTCTCTAGTGAAAAAACTTATGGGAAGCTTAATCTCCTACTTCACAGGTGTTTCTGTCAGCATGATGTTGCCTGGCGTTCTTCCAAGCACATATAATTTGGATTTTGCCTTTGTACCCAAACTTTCATGCAAAAACTAGCTAATGTTACATTTATTCTCCCACTCTTCATCACTCCTATGCAGAGCGTAGGTAAACGTGTCCAGCAGTATACCTCCTACTGGTAGGTGAGCAGTAGGGCTGTGGGAAATTTCGCCAGCCGTTTCGTTCTGACACTGGTTCGACCAATTCTGAGGTCGAAACAGCAAAATCAGAACAAAACAAAGGCTGTCAAAATAGCCTCGAAACAAAATGAGGCTGGTCAAAATGTTCTGAAAGTCAAGACGTTTCGACCGTCGGCTGGGGATGGGAAGGCGGAACGGTGCCATTTCGCACAGCCCTAGTGAGCGGCTATTCCATCTCTTAGGCCTAATGAGAGAACCCTTTGCTAATGACCACAAAGCTTAATTTTCTATACTTCTCTCCTACTGGTTGACAACGCAATGCACAGAGCCTCACATTGCCAAGCAAAGGAGCACTTTCCACCATCTAAAAGACAATTAAATGATCCCTTGGTTCCTTGAGCTGCTCCTCAGGCCAAATTACGTTAACCTCTTAGCTGTATAATGCCTACTTTGTCTAAGTGAGACTGCATTGCTGAGTCCAGTATCCACAGGAAAAGGACAATTTTCCCAGTTCAAAAATAAATATGGATGTCTCACATTGAGGACCTACCAGGTGCCCGTTCAGAGAAAGCACTACTGACAATGATATTTCCTACTATCAAAAGCATTTGGGACAGTGGGAGGAGCAGTCACTCTCCTGTGCCTTTTTTTTTCCCCTCTGGAAAGTTTTTGGATGAATTCTAGGGCTTGTGAAAGTGAAAAATTAATTTACTCTCTTCAGGCTGTGCAAAGCATATGCAGGCTATCTGTGAGCCCCTTCAAAGACTGGTAGCTCTACTGATACTTCCCATCCCGACCTACTACCCCCATATACTTGAATCATAATCCAACTCCCAACGGCTTCTGTAATTGCAGACCGGGGCCTCCAGTGTTCATTCGTGGCAAGTTAGGTGGCAATATTTTAACTTTAACATGAGCTCTTCAAGGTCTAGAGGCTAGACTGATATCACAGTCATTTCTGTTTTCAAGAATGAATAATGCTCTTTTTAATAGAGTTCACTTTAGGAACATGACCTATGATGTTACTATTGGAAGCATCAGAATATCTGGTGGGCCACTTGTTTTAATGTAACCAAAAACTTTTTGCACAAAAAAATAAATAAAAAAAGATGTTACAGATGATAAGTATTAATATCTGGCACTTCCATAGCATGGGGCATCTTGAATGTGTCTAAAAGCATTACCAAATCTTAACAAAGCCCCTTATGAGATACTAGGTAGGGCTGCGCGTAATGGCACTCTTCCATTTCGACTTGAGTTTCGAGGTTTGGATGGACAGCATTTTGAGTCGAAACAGCTGTTCTGTTTCACTTTGTCAAAATAGTGAGGCTGTTTCAATGTTTTGCCCATTGGCTATCACGGAGGAAGCTTGAAATGGCCACTCTCATCTGGGAGGGCTGCCAGGGTCGTGGCGGTCCTCCCAGGCCTGAGGGGCCCCCGATCTCCCTGTCAGATGAGGGAGCGAAGCCAGTGGTCCCGCCTGGGACTGGGGAAGGGAACTGAGCCCAATTGCTCAGTTCTCCTGCCCAGTGCTACGATCGGGCAGGGGTTGGGAAGTCAGGCCAGTTGGGCTGAGTTCGGTCCTCAGCGCAATGCTCAGTTCCCTTCCTCTGCGCTGTGACCGGTTTCCCCTGAGGGAGGCAGGGAGAGCCAGGGCTGCGCTCCACGCCTGGCTGAGTCTGGAGCCACTGGGTGCGCAGCCCTGGTTCTCCCGTCTCCCACCACCTGGCTGCTTCGAAACTTGAAACATTTCGAAACATTCGAAACACACTGACTAGCCTGGTTTTGTTTCGATGCTGTTTCAAAGCCCTTCCTTTAGTTTTGATTTTGCTGTTTTGAGCTTGACATGAATTGAAACAGTGTCTAAATGAAATGGCTGGTGAAATTTCACACATCCCTAATACTAAGTTACATACCAAGAACAGATAGGGTTACCATATTTCCAGTTCCAAAAAAGAAGACACTTGGGGGGAGAGCCAAAACGAAGGTGCCCCTCACTCCTGACCCGCAGCCCCCTGGCACTGCCAGTGCCTCACACACCCAACCCACAGACCCCTTCCCCACCCACCACCACCCTTACTCCTAACCTACAGCCCCCTAGCCCTGATGGTGGCCCTCACTCCTAACCCACAGCCCATCATCCCTTCTGCTGCCCCTCACTCTGTGCTGCAGTGCCCTGCACTTCCAACCCACAGCCCTCTGCCCCTGCCAGTGTCCCCCATTCCCAAGGCAGAGCCCCCCCTAGCCCTGCCAGTGCCCCTGACTCTGGATGTGAAGCCCTCTGCTCCCCCCAGCCACACCAGTCCTGAATGGGCTGGAGCACAGTGTTTGCAGTGGCTCCAGCTTCACCTCTGCCATCGGTGTGGAAGGAGACAGAGTGAGTCCGGCCCTGGCATGAGCTGGAGGAAGAAAGAGGGGAGGCCTGTGGCACCCCGCATCCTGGGCTGGGGCTCCTGTGCCACACCAGACAACCTGGTAATATCCCTCCTGCGTAGCGTCTCCCGACCGCTCTGCCCATGACCGTGGACACCAGCCCCAGTGCCACTGGCTTGGCCACACAGCTCCCTGCTTCCTCCAAAGGGCCCCCCTGCTTACCCCCCACCAGAGAGGCAGGTAGCTCCCTCCTCCCCTCCATGCCCTGCTGCAGCCCCAGCACCCAGCCACCATCCCCCAGTGCCAGCAGGCACCAGCCCCCCCTCCCCCAACAACCCCTTTCCAGACAGTCCCCAAGCCCTGGCCCTCTAAACCCTTGCCCCCATAGACTCACCTGTATCCAGCTGTCAGGGCTGCTCCCACCACCCTGCCTGGCTTTATGCATGGGGGTGCCATATGCATGCAGACACACATGGCACCCCTGCCTCCAACTGCCCCAAGCAACTGGAACACTGCTAGGCTGCAAAGGGAAACCCACAATTTCCTCCTTTAAAGAGGAAAATCCCTGTTTTTCTGCAGTAAGTGGAAAACCCAGATCCCTAGTAAACATGCACACTCATAAGGAAGCCAGGAAATGCAGATTTTCTACCATCAAATCCCAGACATTTGTTCATATTTCAAAAAACTGCCTGGATGGACATCAGAGGACCCAAAAAGAGGACGTGTCTGGGAAACCCCCCATGTATGGCAACCCTAATTACAGATGAAAAAAATAGAAGTGTAAAAGTTAAGTGACTCCACCCAGGACCTAGAGCAGGAGTCAACAACCCCCGGCACGCATGCCAAGCATGGCACACAAGGCCACTTTGCTTGGCACACTACCGCCAGCCCAGGCTCTAAGCAGCTGCTGCCAGCCACGGAGCCCAGGCTGCTCCCAGCAGGCGACTGGGACGCTGCAAGCCCTGCTGCAAGCAGATCAGGCTCCTTGGGCCAGCTGCAGCCACGAGGCTGCAAACAGCTGCTCTGGGCTCCAGCACGTCGGCACTCCAGCATCTTCCAAGGTAGACATTGTGGGTTTTTTAGCACTCCGGCCAAAAACCGTTGCCTACCCCTGACCTAGAGGAAAGCAGAAGCAAGAGTAGAGCTCCCAGCTTAGAGCAAGCCTCCCCACAAGCTTCAGACGTCCTTGATTTTTAACATGGAGGACTCAGGAAAGAATATGGAGGATATGGACCTATTAAGTGGTTTTTGATAGTCCCTATCACCACCCTATCTCAGAATGATTTACAAATCAGTTTAAACAGGAACATAAATTATTGCCACCGCCACTTAAAACCACCGGTCTTTACAAAAATCAAGACGTGCAAATCAAGCCAGGCTGGCAACCTTTTAGAAGAGGCAGGTGACTTTAACAAAGGTAGGTCTGAAGGCAGGCTGCCACTTCTGACCCAGTCTCCCTCCTTTCCCAGCCACAATGCCACCACTGCTCCCTGGCCCCTACAGTGCCAACTTCCTGCAGAAGCACTGCCATCATCCTAGTTTTGCAGGCTGGATCCAATTGCTTGGCAGGCTGGATTTGGCCCATAGCCTGCAGGCTGCCAACCCCAGTGCTAGGCAATGGACATATGTATGTTTCCCAAAAGAGATCCCATTTTAAACTAACAGTGAAGTCAAACAGAGGTTGGGAGAAAGGAAGAGTCATATCCACTTTCTGGATGGGAAATTGAGGCACAGAGAAGTCAAGTAACTTGCCTGTGGTCACTCAGGATCTCAGTGGCAGACTCGGAAATTGAACCCAGATCTCCCACTCGTTAGCCATCAGCCCATTCTTTCTGAACAGCAGGGCCCCACGTTTGTATACTCACGCAGTCGCAGGCAGAACTGGAGCAGGGGCTTGAAACCTCGGCCCCACGAGTCAGCACTGACGGAGCAGCTACAATTCCACCGCCTCAACTCAGACTGAAGACACTGGGGTCTCGCCCCATAATGTATATGCTATGGACTCTACTTTCACAAAGTCATGGGCGGTTGCTGCCTTGTCCATTAAGAACAGTTTGGGTAGAATCTTTTTTTTCCCTTTTTCTTGAAAGCCTGCCAACAATCCCACGTTGGTGGATAGCAAATAACACATTTAGGGACTTGTTACGTTACAAGTTAAAAGGGAAGCGTGGTTAAAAATTATTTGCAACAGAGGGAAGTTGGCTACAGAAAGAGAGCATCAAACAAAGGGAACTTTCCCAGTAAGGCCAAAACGACTGCCCAAAGTCCGTAGCAAACAATGGACGTATTCATGGGAAACACTTCACCTCCAACGCAGAATGTTTGCAAGAGCATGGAAAGGGTAAGCTGGCCCTGGCATTGACATGTTAGGTATGTCTTAGAAACGTGCACTATAGGGTCCCAGCCTTTGCAGTGCAGTCACTTCCAATGCCGATGCTATATTCTTACTTCGTTCGTGCCTCGCCAGAACAATTCCACTCGGTCGGGCTGCATTTCCAACACCACTGGCAAATTAACTCTGTGTAGGCAAGCTGCTTAAGGCAGAGTGAAACCCGGAGCGCTTCATATACCCAGGTATCAGCTGAAATATGTAGTCTTAAGTTTTCAAGGGCAACTTGTGGGGATTTGGCTTCTGGAAGATCAAAATGCAATGATACAGTCGCTGCAATAATACACAATGGCAAAGGGTGTACAAAGACCAATAGTGAGCTGCCAAAATGAGTCAAACACCAATCTAATTTGGAGTCTAAACCTAAGCAAATGACTGTGAGAACATACTTCATAACTGACATTGGAAATAACTTTTGCCAATGCCAACTGTCAATTAAGCGGCCAGTTTATCCACAAGGCAGTTAATTTAACTGGAGTCCCTCTACACATGGGATGACTCTTTGTTTTTAGTTTCTTTCAAATGGGAATACAAAAGGGCCAGCTTATATTCAAGTACAAATAAATGGAAAGAACGTACAATGCCTGGATGATTCACTTGCCCAGCACAGCAAGCTTGCTGGCACACGCCCAGCATTGCACTGCATCCATTCAGGTGCAGCACATGCAGAGCAGATGTGCTGCGCTTCACCAAAGTGCTCCTGGAGGCACTGTGCATGTGTCACGGGATTATAGGATTCGCCTCCCAGTGAAGTAAATGGGACGAGTTAACTGCATTTAATCAAGCTCAGAGAGAAATGTGCTCTAATAGACACTCAAATGATAGATAACGGTGGACCATTTGAAAACAACCTGCAATCAATGCAGTGCTGATGTTCAAAGCTGGGAACAAGAAGCCCATGAATGCAAGACTTGGTGCCAAGTAGCCTGCAATGGTAACAGCAGCTTTGACAACGAACACATGAAGGCAAAACAGAAGCACCTCCGAAAAGAGTTTTAGCATCTGAATTAGCCTTCCCACTCCACAAAATCTATCATCACTCCAGGAGAAAAAAAGAACTGGTCTTACCAGCCATCAGGAACCCATCAATGAACCTTTCAGTCATGAAATAAAATCCAGTTGTCTTCACCCACCCAGGACAACAAGTTTGTGACTCTATGTCGCTTTCTCTTTTGCAGAAAGAACGGGCAATTTTGCACATTGAACCCTTTTACTGGCTCCTAACAAGCTGTTCCCTCATGAAAAATGGCAGCACATCTCTGTTAAAATACAGATATTTCATCCTCAGTAAGTCTGTGGATGACACCAAGCTGGGGGGAGTAGTAGATACACTGAAGGGTAGGGTTAGGATTCGGAGTGACCTAGACAAATTGGAGGATCAGGCCAAAAGGAATCTCATGAAGGGGGTTCAAAAGAGGACAGAGCTGGACTGTTCTCAGGGGGGCAGATGACAGAAGGAGCAATGGGCTCACGTTGCAGCAAGGGAGGTTTAATTTGGATATCAGGAAAAACTCCCTCACTAGGAGGGTGGTGAAGCATTGGAATAAGTTACCTGGAGAGGTCGTGGAATCTCCATCCCTGGAGGTTTTTAAAGCCCAGCTCAACAAAGCCCAGCTAGGATGATCTCTGAGCAGGAGTTGGACTAGATGAGACCTCCTGGGGTCCCTTCCACCCCTCATTTTCTATGATTCTACAGTTCTGTGGCTCTATATTTGTGCGCAGATAAAGCCTATACACATGCCGGGTGTCTGCTCTGATCCATGCTACGTAGCACACGTCAGAGCAGACTCGATTAATCCCAACAGCTTCCATGACACATATTCAGGTCCCCGTGCTTCAAAATGGTGGTGGGGTGCTTTAACTAAAGCTCCCCAAAAAGCTTTAGTTGAAGTTCCCCCACTACCACTTTGAAGCATGTGACACTCAGGGTGCTTAATTAGAGTGGCCCAGAGAGCTGCTCTATTTAAAGTGCCCTTTCTCACCCCATCTCCACCCCAGAGCATGTATAAAAGACACCCTTGCTCTTTTAGTGACAAACATCAGTGAAAGTATTGGCTTTTGCATATGAACACTGCTATAGAGGAGGCTGGGGTGGAGCGGGCACCAAATCACACAGTTGATCGCCCAGCAATTGCAAGTTTGAAGCCATAGCAAAAGCACTCATGGTGCGGCCTGTCAAGAGTCCAACTAAATCTGCAAATCCTGCTACATACCTTGCCACAGGGGCATGAAAAGGAAGGACAGCTGCGGTCAAAGATCAGGCTACTTTTGCAGAGCCCTGGCCTAAAGAGGGAAGAAAATCCTGCTGTTAAAACTTGCAACACCTGGGCAGGCAGTGGGCTAGCCCAGCACTCTGCTTCCACACTAAACCAAGTTTATACAGATTGAACTATTTCCTTGGTCCAGACTGCATGCTGCTAATGTTGGTGTTACAGCAGAGACATGTATGAGTTTAATAAACGTAGCACCAGCTAACGGTTAACAATAAAATAATAATATTTTTCCTTCAAGCAATTACATTGTAATATAGGGCCCTCTAATCCCTTCCTGTCTGGTCCCAGGGGCCTATGAATAAGGAAACATGAGAAATAAATAATGTGTGGCTGTTACACTGTTTAAACCAAATCTTAAAGTCGCTACAGGAGAAATATTGTCTCCCTCATTAATCCTGAAATCTTTTATAGTTTCATAGATCAAGTTACCTTTCTGCTAACGTTTTATTTGTAGGCTGGGTTTACTGCATTATGGTTTCAATTCAGCATTGTTTTAAAATGAGTAATTTGACTTTGATAAGCTGATGCCACATCTCATCCACTGAGATTCACTTTACTCTGTGAACACCCAAAAATAAGCACCTCTGAAGATTCCCAACGCACAACGCCCCCGCGATGTTTTGCAGTAGTTCTTTAATGTTTGCTCTTATTTACTACTCCCTCTCTTCCCAACCATTTCCTCGCGTCACCTGAATTCAAGGGCACAAGCAGCAGACAAGAAGCTACATTAAAATTGGGCAGGAATACTGATGTGCCACAAGCAAGTCCAAATATTAGCCACAGCTAGGTTGGGGCGATGTTGCACTTCCAGTTTTTAAAGCAACATTCCCTGCTATCGGCATACGAGCAAAACCACAGAAAAGTGACCATGAGGAAAGGAGGATGGGCCTTGACCGGGCTTCAGTAATTCTACAGTAGGTGTCCACATGCATACTCTTATCCCATCATAAATAAAAGCCAATTCTCTTCTTCTGAGGGCCGAACTACCAGAATTAGCCTTTAGTTACTGTAGGGTAAGAGCATGCACATGGGCACTTATCTCAAAGCACCTGCCTTGCACTACAGCCCCCTCCCTCTGCCTTACAGTACCTTGTCTGTGCGCCCATGCCTATAGTCACCTGAGCTAGCAGACAAGGGACCCAATCTGGATTAAAACCCATGATGGTAGACACTGTACAAAAGGCAAGGTAGAGATGCATCTTATACACTAACTAAATAAGATATATATAAAGTAGAAACTTTTGAGCAAAATCTCAAGTTTACTTCATCAGGAAGAAGAGCGCTAGACAGGGGCTTTCCTTTGAACAATACACAATCCAAGCTCTAATAAAACAACAAAATAGATATAAAGGTGCAAACGTATATCGCATGTTTACTCAAATGCAAGATGGGATTTTCCCCCCAGATCCCTCGTCTTATAACTGTATACGAAGAAATCTCAGTAAATACACTGCCTATCATTAAATTGCTGCCAAAAGCAGCATGCGCTTAGCAAGGAAAACCAATTATGACGCTGATTAAATGCCCTTAACTCTAAGTGTGACTATAAAGCACGTGGCCCACATTGGGGAAATATACTGACAAGAACCTACAGCAAAAAACGGTTAGGGTAGCCAACTGAATAAGACATGTGGTAGTGCCCATTAAGAGCAGTTCCCCTAAGCATTGACTCTTTCTCAAGTCATTGTGAGCCACAACACTGCATACAGGTCACCCAGAATCCCTCTGCTGCCCCCTCTCTCAGTATAGCTGATTAGTGTGGCCCCACTCCCCAGGAGGTGAAGCCAGACCAGGTTGCCCTACGCCTCATCTGCATATACATTTTTGGAGCATCCCAGGACTTGACAAGAACACCTGGTTCCAGTCATGAGTGGGGGCTAATTAGCACATACATCCATTTGGGAAGGAGGGGGGAGTGTAATCTGGATTCCACCGACACATATTGAGTAGTGCTGAGCTGTGAGGTCACTGTGGCTTGAAATGCTGTTGACTCTGGTGGGGTCCAGCCCAATGAACCACGTGGGAATTCATATAACTCTTTTGGTTCGGTTGGTTAGTGTGGTGTAACACCACCAAGGCCACAGGTTCATTCCTGGGTTAGACTAGATGATCTCTTGAGGTCACTTCCAACCTTACTTCTCTATGAGGTAAATAACAGGTATTCCTAGACTTCTATGAGATAAATAATTGGTCTCACTATCATGCATAGTCCATTTGGCTAAGATCAAGTGCAGTTTTACTTGCTGGGTGAAGGCCAGAAAGGCTAAGCAAGGATCTGGAAAGGACAGAGTGGATGGTGTGAAGACAGATCACCTGGACCAAATGCTTGCACAAGGGAGAAGAGGAGAAGCAGCTGAGAAAGGTCCATGGAAGAAGACCAGGATCCTGGTAAGCACTTGGACCCTTCCTGAATACCGGACTGCACCTTCAAAGTTGGATACGATCTGACTGCATTTCATCCGGCTAGTGCTACAGGACTTCTTGAAGGTAAACCCTAGAGATCTGGTTGAGCTGGCAGCCTTGCCCAGAGGGCTGGAGTGGGACTTTATGTTTGGGGACCACCAAGGTTTTGAGGATTTCTTGGAGCTGTACAAGAGAAAGAGAGAGGACCCTGAGCTTCAGTTCTTTGACTCTGGAGAGCTGGAGGGGAACCAGGCATATGCAATGATTGTGAAGATGTTTAACCTGGCAACAAAGGAAGAAGACAAAGAGTTGGCTCAACAGATACTATGAAAAGGTGGGCGAGATCAAAAAGATACAGGACCCTAACGGGATCTGGACCGGGGCTTGACGCTCACACCCTGCTATGGGGGGACCCAGGAAATCCTGGGGGAGTGAGACACCTCTCACCAGCAACTGCCCTAGAGGCAAACAGGAGGCTTGTGTTTTATCATGGCCACTCAAAGCTGTGCAGAAAATATGGTGAATAGGGGCACTTAGCTTCAGTCTGCCCCTACACCATATGCTGAACACGTAGGAAGAAGGGCCACATGGCAAAGGATTGTAAGGAGAGAGACCACTGGCAACCTCTGTGGGGAAGAAGAGCACGTATTCCACGCCGGCTCCCAGTCCTTGGCAAACAGAGCACGGCAGCAAAGAAAGGAGGGGATCAAAGAGCAGGAGGAAAGGAAACAAGAGGCACCTTTGAAAGAGGCTGCAGATCCAGAGGAGCAGGTGAAAGAATCAGAAGAGGATAATGAGCGCCAAGGAGAGCCACAGGGAGGAGGAAGGTGGCCGAGGAGTACGAGACTTCGCCCCCACCCAGAGCCAAAAGCCAAGGAGTAAGGGGAGAAAAAAAATGCAGGGAAGGGGAGCATTGCACCCCTGCAAAAGGAAGGAGAAGAGAACAGCTCAGAGGACGAAGTTTCAGAGAAGGAAGAAAATGAGGTGGAATGGCAAAAAGTTAGAAGAGGACAAAAGAGAAGGGAGGAAGAGAAACCAAACGAGAGATGCAGGGTAGAGGAGGAAGCAGCCGAGCTGGGCCAAGTGCCTCCGCCAGTAGTCTCCTCTCCTCAGCTTTCTCCCCAGTACAAAGTCCTGGCTGCCTAGAAGAGATTTTTGCTAGTCAGAAGTGGGTGAACAAGTTCCCGGGAGAATCAGCTGTGGAAGGGTTTGTGAAAGCGATGAATATGGGAATGGATGAGGAGGGAGCACAGGAGGAGCAGACGGAGGAGAACCTAACCTCAGACAGACGATGCAGGTGGAACTGCAGGAAATGAAAGATCATCTCCAATAACAGGTGCATGCGCAAGGCAGAGCAGCTCTGCGATCGGGAAACTCTCCACAGAGAAAGCAGATGCCATCTGGAAGGAGGTGTATGGAAAAGACTTTCGAAAAGAGCACCAAGAGCTAAGCTAGATGCGGGCACACAAAATACTGCCAGTTCGTGAGCTGCAACGTGGCCAGTGGCTCTCCTGGTCTGCAAAGTGCCCAAGGGATGTGTACCAGGGAAGACACACATAAGCGCTTGCTGTGGGAATGCGCCATTGCACAAAGGGTGTGGGAAAGTGTAGAGTGTCTATACCAGCTAATAACAGAAATCAAACTGAAGTGATATAGGGGGGGAGCAACACAAAAATTGGCATCAAATCAGGTGCACAGAAGATAGAACATGGTACACGGTATCAAAAATGCACCGTGGACTGGAAGAAACTTGCTGGGCTTCAAAAAAAGGTAGAGTGGTGTGTCAAACAGTGCTTAAAGCTAGGCCTGCGCAGGGTGGAAATGTACCTATGGAGGGACCCGAGAGCTGGAGGGGAGGAAGCAGTGGACAAAGTGTGGGAGGAAGAGAAATGGGTCCTGATATTTGTGGATAGAAACTAAGGGAAGAACGACGAAGAAAAATAGAAGTTGCACAGGACAATGGATTGTATAAATAAAGGAATGGGGAAAGGTTCAGGTACTGGAGAGATGTAAAATGTGAAATACCTAAAAGAAATGGGAGTGGAAAGTCAGAGAAGAGTTTGTTTCCCTGATACATCCTTAACTAGGTTTTTAAAGGGGAAGGGGAAGGGAAAGGAAGAAAGAGCTAAATGGAATTTGGATATTTTGGAAATAAAAAACCCCATAGTTTCTACGACATATAAGCAGCTGCTAAAGTGCTGCTCAAAAGTGTTTATGGAGCACCTGTGATAAAACCTGCAGCAGTTTCAGAAAAAAATATAACATGCATTAATTCTAGATAAACTAAGTGCATGGGGACTTCATGCAAATTGCTATAGCCAGATTTAATCTCAAGGTTATTATTTCCAAATTTTCTTCTCCATGTACTCAGGAAGAGCAGCATCTGACAGTAAGGAGAGGGGGAAGGGGCAGCCGGGGGAAAAATGTGGGCAGGGGGGCAGAGAGCAGAAGACTACCTGACCCACCCCACCACTGGATTTACTTTCCCTGCAGTGGTAAGGAGACAAATTCAAGGCAAACCTCCAATAATGAGATCCTATACTTGGAAAATTATAACAAACTTATAACTTTGCCATATATAGAATCTAATTATTGGGGGGTCATCTTATAATCGGGGTCATCTTCTATTCGAGTAAATATGGCATAATATATATTATATTTTACTTTGTTAAAACTAGGTGGTGGATTGCTTGCTGGTTGTCACATCATCCAATCATCTCGAGCAGAGATTTGAAGGAGACAGGGAAGCAGGTTTGAGGCCAATTCAAGGAAGCAGTAAGGGGCAGTATGGAAGCAAGTCTGTACCATTTGTAGCAAAAGTACAGAAGTGAGGAGAGTGCTGTGAAACTAAATTTGCAGTGAAACTGAATGTCATCAAAATGAGGATGCGACCCCAGGATCTTTGATCAGGCAAAATGTCCACTAAGGCTGTTAACAGATAGGAACCCCTCCCCCCCAAAACAAAGAAAAAACCCCCAAAAACCCTGCACTTGAAGCAGCACATTAGTTTGATCCAGCTCTGCACCGTGTATAGATTGCATGCTTCACAGGGGCTTTTTAGTGCTTTATCTAAAGCTGATTAAAGCAGCTATTAAAGCGCCAAAAAAGCCCCGCTGAAGTGCACGATTTACACAGAGGTTGGGCAAGCCAGGTCAAATTAAGACAATGCCTCTTCTGGCCATGCGCTATGCTCAGTGCAGGGGTGCACCAAGTTTAAAGTAAAGCATCTTCTTTTTTTTCTTTTTTTTTTACATCTGAAAGCAGCCTGAATACATGAGGCTTGGCCTATGCAAGGGCTGATAGAGTCTAGCCTAAATATCTGTTTACTTCCAAGTAAAGGAAAAGGGAGAGAATTTAGTTAACATAAGCATAATTGACTCCCTGACACTGTAAAGACCTTCTTCATGCAGGAATGGGGAAAAAAAAAAATCAACAACTTTGTTCTGTGTTTTTTTTTAACCTGACATATTACCCTTTCTAGATTATTTGAAACCACTCAGTTATGAAAAAGCATAAACAACACAAGGAAACAGAGGCCTATCTTCCAGTTTCAGAGGAATTGCATGAGTATACAGACCCTAGGGCTGCAACTTAATGAAAAAATGAAGATTTTTAGTGTTGGCAAACTTTAAAAGTATGTGCTTGAATTGCGTGTATGTGTTTACCAGCTTAGCTCTGCCTTAGAAGGATCCGCAGATGGATAACTTACTGTTACCAGCATTCATTCTCTCTCTCAAACACACACACACATGATTATCTTCCTCCATAAAATATGCATCCTGGAAATTCTCATTACTATAGCTCCAAACTCAACATTTTATAAGCTTTCAGTAGAAGCAGAGAACAATTTTTCCCATTCAGAGACCCCATTGCAAAAAGTAGTAGCACAAAGTCAAAGAAAAACGAATACTGTAAATTGCTACCATTGGAGATGGACAAAACTGGGTAAACAGCATTTTTTTTTTTTTTTACTTGAATATATTTTTGGCCCTCACATCAAAGGTGAAGCTTTTGAATGCAACATCAGTTCTACTGGAAATAAAATCCTACTTTCTACAGCTCTTCTAGAAAATGAGGCTCTAAAGATTTGTAGATTTATTTATGGTAAAAAGTGCACTTCTCAGCCTCATGCTCCACCAGCAGTCTCAAAGCATTTTACAGAGGTAGATAAGCCTGCAGGCAGTCGCTGCTGGCTGCTGCCCATGGCATCTGCAGGTTGCTGTTGACCGCCGGTCAGCACTCACCTGCCCCATCCTAACCCCCGCTGCCACCACCACCGTGGTCGCCTGCGGGAGCACCCTGCTTGCCACCGCCACTGCCCGCAGGCAGTCGCCACGTCCCCCCAGCCTCCTGGGGCATGCATCATTCACGTATAAGGATGATCCTCGTTCTACAGATGGGGAAACTGAGGTAGAAAGAGGTTGACCAACTTGATTCAAGATGGCCTGATGAGCCAGGACAGAGCCAGAGCTAGAACCAAGATCTGATGCCCAGCCATAAACTGTTAGTCAACCGTATCTGCTCCTGTTACAGGCAGGTTAGACACAAAGACTTGTATTAGATTTTGCTGGTGTTTGGAAGCAGAACACTAAGTCCTAGCAACACGTAAAGGCGCAGACAGAAGTGCAGCTCCCCATTGTAACTCATGGTGCTTCACAGGAAGTGCCATGAGTTACAGTGATCCCCCAGAGCATACAGGTGTTCACTGTTGGGTCCTGAGGGCTGGAGGACTGAGCTGCAGTTTAGAAAGGCTGCAAGTCTGCAACTGCAGGACTGGGGTATGGCAAACCAGCCTTACTCCCGGCACCTGCAGAAAGAGTTAATAAAGGCTTGGAGCACCTCCATCTGAACCCTCACGTAATATAAAGTAGTATGTAATGAGGGTTCAGATTGTGGTGGGATTGGGCCCTTTTAAAGCACTTTGCAGCCATGCATTTGTGTTGCATAGAGTGCTTTCAGGGGCCAGAGCAGGCAAAAACTGCCACTTCTGTCTGTGCCTGCAGGTGCTAATTTAGGGATTTAAGACCACTAAATTAAGATGCTGATTTACAGGAATATTCCACATGCCTGTATAAGCTGATGGAGCCATCACGTCAAAGGTCTAACACAATAAACATGAATAAGCACTACACATGTGAGCAAGGCTTCATAGGTTTGGCCCTAATTGCACCTAAGAATCCTAATCAGACATCCTAACCTAATATACTTGAGGCAGGGCTCTTTAAATGTTGACTCGCTAATCATGCAGATTTGTGTGAATAATTCCTTTGAAGTCAATGGAACTACTCAGGTATGAAGACACTACATACTTGAGTGAGAGTTTGTGAGATCAAGCCCTTAAATTCCAGTGCTGAAATCACTGCTTCCCAGAATATTTTCTAAAAATAAAACTAAGACTGGAAATTATTATTTTCAAATACTTAAACTGTGAGAACATTTCACATCCACCTAATTATGTAGCATCCGGATTTGTTAACTTTTCTTTTCAGAAAGAGTGAACATTGTTCTTTTTCCCCTTCCGATAGCACCTGGATGAATACAAAATAAAAGAGAGCTGCTGCCCGAGATTGAACTCCTTCATTTTAAAACTTTTACTAGTTACTACTACAGCTGCTGAAGTATGTGGGACATTTTATATTTTTGGTCCACAAAAAATATATATATTGCAGAGAACACAGTGACCTGCTTAGGGAAAACATTTGTCAGACTGGAGAATGTCTTGGAAAAAATATATAGACACTTTTTGTCTGGTTAATGGGTGTTGGTCACTTGGTCCACACTGCAAAACTTTATTCTGAACAACCTCCAGTCATTCTTACTACTTGGGAGTTTGTGTCAGGGTCAATCCAGTCGCCAAAACTGTATCTGTAAAATGTTATAAAACTCTGAGTTATAACATCATGGCTTAATCTGCCATAACCTGACTAGTTTAATGAGGAACAATTGTATAAGTAGGAAAATGATTTGTCTTGTGACTGAGAGGCAGATAAATTTGGCTAAATTTTTCCAGCTGGCTCTAGGTTCTGAAAAATTAGCCAAACTTTTTACCAGCTTGCTGAAAGAGTTTGGATGACTTCCCTGTCCGATTCATAAAAAGGCTGTGTTTTATATACTGTGCATAGCATGGTGTTCTTTTCCTTCTTGGCCACCAGCACAGGGATATAATTAATTAGTATTATCTGATATGTGTTTGTCTTTCTGTTTACACTGAAAGTGCAAATTAAACCCAAGCTTCCTACAAACTCCGGATTTCATGGGTTTCCTGGCTTTTTTTGATCAAGTAATGCAAAAGAAGGTGTGGGGGATGAGGGGGCATTAGGGTTTACAACAGCTTATATAGCAGATTGTTGCATGATGCCTCAAATATGCTCAAGGACCAAGGCATGAACATTGCCAGGCATTATGTAGACATGACCCCAAAAATAGACAAGGAACAGCACTGGCTCCTGCCTCAAGGAGCTTAATCCAGCAGCTTGGTCCTGCCCTTCATGAAATCGGGGGAAACAGGCACAGCCTCTAACTTTTATTTTTATTAAAAATAAAAGTAACTCCATGTAAGTGGATTTATAACAATAATAACCATTCAAGTATCAATGATTTACAAAAGTCTGCGTACCAAGCACGCCTGTGCGAGTCAGCAGCGATCTGATCCGGCTTCGGATCCGGCCGCTTTGGATGGCAGCGATCCGATCTGGAGCTCCAGACCGGGTTTCCACAGACAAAACTCGTGCTATGGGTGCTCGTGGGACTGTCTGTCTGTCTTGGAGAGTTGACTGTCTGTATTCTTTCCTCTCCTTAGCCTGGTTTTGTAGGTGCGAATTGATGGCAATTAACTGGCAACATTAGCTCGGTCCTGTGTATCGAGCTGGTCCCCAAGTGAATCATGATTGCTTGGTAACAGCCAGGCCTGCAGTAGTGTCTCCCACACGCCAAGACAGAGACAGTCAGTCCCACAAGCACCCATGTCACGAGTTTTGGCCATCAGCAGCTAGGGATACCAGGACCCAGAAACCCGCTGCACCAATCTCCTCTGCAGCTGCCAGGCGTCACGGCTGCGGCAGGAGCTGCCATCCCTGCAGCCGTCACCCTGCTGCACCTTAACACACAGTGTCACCCATAGCACGAGTTTGGCTTGTCCGCAGCTTGAGGGGCAGTTCCCCGCAAACTTCTGCACTGATCTTCTTGAAACTTGGCAGGCTTTGTGGCCTCAGCAGGAACTACCAGCCCTGCAGTTTTCACCCCCCTGAGTTGTAATGCCTAGACGTGACAGGAGTTTTGCTTTCAAGAATTTGGGGTGCAATTCCCCCCAAAACCCTGCACCGATCTTCTTGAAACTTGTCAGGATTCATGCTCTCTGCAAAGTCTACCATCCCTGAACATTCCATCCAAACCAGACAAAAAACAACTGAAGTTATAGATATTTTATTGTTTCCCCATTATACCCTATGGTGGGATCTCCAAGGCAGCTCCGAAGCGCTTCGGGAAGCCGAACGAGGCAGCACGTCGACACAGACATGCTGCTTCGGACCCCAAAGCTTCTCTGGATCTGAAGCCTCACACAACCCTACTACCAAGCTCTTTGTACTCATGCGGGTTTTTTTTAGCCTGCTGGGTTTCTCTGCTTTTTATCCCTTTTGCCCTTTCAAAGATTTGCTTTTGCCCCTGTGAACCATTCACATGGGCTTCCCAAACAGTATCTCTGTGGAGCTCCTGCATGCTCCCCTCATTGTCTCGGGAGAAGGACACAGGCTACATAAGACAGGGGAACGATGGCCCTTGTGGGTCTGAAGGGACAGAGAGGGGTTTGATCAGGTGGGCTTGCATCCCCCCAGTCTTCAGCAATCCATATCATCACCCGACTACAGAGGAGCAAGAAGAGAAAAGAACTGGCTTCAGAGGGGATGCCTACTGCTGAGCTTACAGCTACAGAATTAAATGTATGGAGCACGTGAGTAAAAGGGAGAATCTAGACAAAAAAAATGGTGATGAGGGATATCAGAGTGGAGAGAGGGGGACCAACTTCTGTCCCTCACATGGTCCAAGGGAACATTCAGGGAGAAAATCCATGCATGCGCCACGACAAGACAGACAGATGTTAGAAGCTAGTGGGCCAAGGACAGGACAAAGGGAGTAGAAAAAGAACAAGAGGAGCTGAGGAGGAAAAGGCAGAGGAGGAGGAAGGGACAGAGGAGGAAGGACATCAAGTTGACACGAAAGTTATACGACTTGAGGATTTTCCCCATCAGTCTGGTACCGAGACATCGACAAAAGGCAATTCCTGTACAGAGGGGGATTAAACACAGCATTCAACGCTTTCAGTAAAGAGGAGCACAAGAAGAAACAGTGCCAGGAGTCTGATGGGGGTGAAGAACAAGGATTTAGGGAGACCTCAGGGCTTAACGAGATGCTTTCTCATGGCACAGAAAAATATTCAGATGACCAGTATGATGCACTTTGCATACAAAAGTAAGCCAACCTCCTGGCCAATGCGCTCAGTTCACTTTCTGAGGGCTAATCTGCCTAGGCGCTATACCAAGGAAGAAACACAACTGGAGTGAAACATCCATGGGGAGACCCATCACAGCTGGCAACACAGAGAGTATGTCGAACCTACGTGGACCATGAACTGCAGGAGCCTGCGAATAAAGCAGCTATTGGAAGGAGTTTATTTCTCGCTCTGCCTTGATGAGAGAAGAGAGGGAGAGCTGAAGCTCAGGCAGCATGGTGATGAAATGCAGTCATGTTTAGAGACAAGCAGCCACCACAGTTTCCACAGCAGCCCCTGCTACAGGATCAGAAAGCTTTAAAGACTGTCACAAGAGCCTTAACCCCTCCAGCCACTAAGCGTACCACAACTAAGCATGTGTGATGGCAGACTACAGGCCAAGCAAACACACAAGCAGGGTTTTTTCCAATTCATCCTAGTCTCAGAATTCAGATTCAAATCTGTCATTTGGAAATAATCCCTCTGCAAAAGAGATCTTCTTCATTTTGGGTACCTTTGAGTTGTGCTTACCTCAGCACCCTACTTTCTCACTGACATCAGCAATTTTGGGTCATTTATTATCACAGTCCCTTTTTTTCCCCCCAACTCCTCACACTATTCCACCTCGGTGGATGTCTTTCTACTCCTCTGATCAATGCTGGCAACTAGACACTCAATCATTTCTAATTTCTGCTAAATCCTTTTCGAGATGGGGTGCGTGGAACCAGAGCACAACTCTCCGGGGCAGGAACACCACTGATCTCTATAATGACGTTACGTTATCTCTAGTGTTATTTTCTGTCCCGTTAGTTATGCTCCCTAACATCTGTTTGCTGTTTTGGCTATTGCTGCAGCTTTTCTCCAAACTCTTTCTACCAGCCTTTTTCCTGTGTCGTTACAGGGACAATTCTTTTATGGAAAGCTGAAAATAAGGGTTTCTCACTTTGGCATCTCAAATGGATGGGTCTTGGTTTTGGGGCAGAACCTGGGAAAATACCATTCCTTCACACCTCCCTCCTGTTCAGTTCATGTGGAATGAAGGTATTGAAGTCTCAAGAGAGAGCGGCCTTCAGTTCCATAAACCAGTGTATTGGCCTTGTGTCCCATCCAAGTCAATGGGAATCTTTCCCTAGACCTCAGTGGGCCTTGGAGATCAGGTCCATGCTTTGGTTTGGACTCATGCATTCAGAGAACAGACCACACTGGCCTTGCAGGTTTTCAAAACCACTACCCTGGAGGTTTTCAAGTAGAGACTGGACAGTCACCTGGCTGGGGTCACCTAGCCCCAGTTGTCTTCCTGCCTAGAGCGGCAGGGCTGGACCTGATGATCTGCAAGGACCCTTCCAGCCCCTAACAACCTATGAATCTATGAATTTGTGAGAGCAGTCATTTTGGGTAAGCCTACACTGTTACTGGAAATTAATCACAGTGCCACTATTAAGTCCTTACTTGCCAACCATCTATACCAGGGACATGCAAAATATGGCCCACAGACGAAGGCCATTCTACCCAGCCTGCGGGGCCCCTTAAAAAATTTGGAAAATTAATATTTCTTTGTCCTTGGTTCCTGTAAAAAATGGCAGAACCAAGGGCAGAAGGACCCAAGGGAAGCCCAGCGGGCTCCAACAACGGGGCCGCCTGGCCCCACCCCCTGCCAAAAGCCCCGTCCCGGGTTTCTGGGCTGGGAGCACGCTGCAGCCCCGGTGCAGGAAGCTCAGGTAAGTTGGCGGGAGGACCCCAGGCAAGTCAGTAGCACAGGGGCGGGAGGAAGCAGGCCCTCCCCACCCACACCTGGTGTCCTGCATTGCAGCTGTTTGCAGCCCACGCAGGGCCGCCTGTGCCTGCTCCGGACAGTCCCACGCAGGCTGCAAGCGCCTGCAGTGCAGGGCACTGGGCATGGCATGGGGCAGGGGACGCTTCCCCCCACACGCTCAGGTTTTCCCTGGGCTCCTTCCCTGCGCAGAGAAAAGCAGCCCCCAGCCCACCCCATGGCCAGCACCCTGTGCTGCAACTGCTTGCAGCTGCCCTGGGGCTGCCTGTGTCTGCTCCAGACAGCCCCGCACAGGCTACGAGTGTCTGCAGCGTGGGGTGCCGGCCATGGGGCAAGTGAGAGGCCACTTTTCCCCACGCTCAGCACCAGCTTCTTCCCTGCTGGCAAGCAGGGGGTCAGGCCTGTGCGCTGCCCCTGCCTGTACCACAGGGCTGGGGGGCACTGGGTGTGAGTGGGCAGGGCTAGCCAGTAGCAGCACTGGGCCCACACCTGTGTCCCGGGGCCAGTGCCGGCAGGGCCCAGAGCAGGGTGTCAGGAGTGTGGGGTCCCAGCCAGCAGGGGCTCTATGGAGCTGGGCTAGCTCCCCCCTCCCTGCTAGTGCAGTCCAGCTCAACTCCATGGCCCCCTGCCAGCCTGCGCCCCACTTTGGGCCCCATCAGTGCTGGCCCTGGGACATTGGTCCCAAGACATTGGTCCCAAGATGGTGACCAGGGGGCAGGGCACCTATCAAAGGGCGGGTCTACCCATGCGGCCCTCAGCAGCCTGCCAAACCTGGTAAGTGGCCCTCCACTCAAAATAATTGCCCACCCCGATCTACACTGTCTTTTGAACCTTGACCCCAACTCAGCCTGACCCCCTGACACTGCCGAATTGAAGGATCTGAGGTCAAGTCTGCCCCTCCCTGCAGGGGCCTGGAACAATACTCTACAATCACACAAAGTCTGCCAGCAGCAATCCCACAACTTCCTGTTGTTGCTTTGATGATGAAGGTTGTGGGTTCAGTCTTCATAGCTACTATGAGTTGCCTACGCAGGCTAACAACGTTTCAGCGCAGTACGTTAATAGAAAAGCTGACCTGTTTTGGACTTCCAGACTTTCTGCACCCTACTTCCTACCTCTACTGCCCATAGCGATAGCCAAGCACAGGAGGAGAGACAAGTACTCGGCCAACAGATTCCTGGAAGGGCTGCACTCAAGGAACAGAAAGCACAATGTCCCACGTGGTAAGATACAGATGGGAAGGAGGGCTCACATGACCATTAGGATTACCTTTGATTAGCCTGAGTCATCTAAATTTCAGGGTAGACACAAATTTTGCCATTTTCAAAGTCTGCTTGCAAATGACTGATGTTAATTTTTTAACTGGGGCCCAACTGAAATATTTTTGCTGCTGATTTCAACAGGACCACCAATGCCCATGAATTCTGGGGCCATATCCTTAATGGATATATCCGATAGGTGAGGATCTGGTTGTTCAAGCACAACCCAGAAATGCCGTGGCGCACTTCACTGTCGCTGTCACCTGCTCAGAAGAGGAATTCCACTGGATTAGACGGAAATTAAGCTAGCAGCCAGGCCACGCATTTTTGAACGACCTTCCCTGTTTACATATCAACTCACTTAAATCACGTTATACATCATATTATTTTAAAAAACACTATCATTTCTTAAGGTAGAGATGCCATTGGCTACTTTGTCCCTTTCCACGTGTTTTGATCGACCAGTATCAGTAGTCCAAGTGACATCAGCTCACGAGGAAACATGGCATCTGCATTTCTTCTCCATGTGGAAGCTATCCAAGTGTCCTACCTACGTAGACATTTAAGTCTACAAACATGTTACATACCCATTTAGGTTTAAAGACATTTTTCCTATACCTCCCTTAAACACCCAGGATAAGCACTGCTTCCACTGTAGGAAAAAATATAGCTAAATACCTTGCATATATAAAGACATTTGCTTGATTTAAGCCAGCTGATTAAAATGCAAATCACAGGAGGATCGAGGGAAAGCTATGCATCAGTAGAGGACATTATTTTGTCATGAAAAAGAATATATTTAACCTTGTTTTTCTATTGACAGTAAACACTGCTACAAAGTAGCTAAACCATTTAGGGGGTAAAAAAAAAATAAATACCAAAAGCTGTGAATTGAAAGTCATCTTCCTGCACAGTCGAGTTGCCAGATCACTTGAGGTAAACCATTCTTAAGGAACCAAAACTTCTGGATTTTCAGCCAGAAAGCGCTAATGATCAGCAGTACAAACCCCATCCTGCAGCCTCTGGGTTAAATTCTGCTCTCAGTTACACCAGGGTAACTAAAACCAATGGCCTTTTCCCCGATTTACACCTGTGCAACGGAAAGTAGAATGTGGGTCTCTGCTTTCCATTTAGGTTTAATACTCAAGAACACAAAAATCGACTCAAAGGTGTTTCCACTTCTTATGTTTACCAAAATCCTTTAATTGACCTCTGCAGGAAATGCTTAAAGGTATATTTTAATCCTGATGTGCAGGATATTACACAGGGTGCTTCCCATTAAAGTTAATAGAAATTCTATGCAAAGCCCTGTATGTGGAGGTGGCAATACGCCGCTTAGTTTCACGGATGTTAGTTTGCTCTGTTTGTATCGTTCAAAGTTGATTTCTTAATAGTCTTTTGCTACTTCAAATGCTGCCTGTGTAGATTAGCAAACTGGGTATACAGCGTACACTGAAAGCAAAGAGACACTCAGATCACTGGAACAAAGGGCCACCAGTATTTCACAGAGAACTGAGGAGCTCTGCTTGAAAAGCCAGCGACAGGACCTATTTCACAGAGAGAAAACCAAAAAAGAAAAGAAAACTTTCCAAACAGCAGAAAACCCATTAGCCCTTTTCTGTTCAGCTTCCAAAAGTTTTAACACCACATATTTTACCTATAAATATTCGTTTTTAAGACCAACGTGTCTTGTTCTGCGTAAACTTCCCAATCAATGCTGCCTCCTTTTCTATTAATCCGCCCTTTAAAATATGTTCTTTTATCAGGTTTTAATGTCCAACATGATTTAATCAAAAACACATGCCTCATAAATATCATCTGTCATGTTCCATTAGTTTCACGTGGAAAAGTACAAGTCAATAAACAAAGGTTGTGCCATAAATCTGCCTTGAACACATTATACCTCAAATAAGAAAATAAAAACATGTGTGTCCTTTGACCTGGATAGTCTTAAAATGGAACTTCAGGTATTGTCTTATGCCTTCAAAAATGTTTAAAACGTTCGCGATTAATTGCGTACCTAAGCAATTTCAATTTACATAATGTTGATAGGTTGACGGCGATTCAAGCAGCGCGATGCCTTTGAGGCACCTGTTAAATAACATCACTGCTCATGGGTCGAAACCGATATCAAGAACTGCACAATGAAAACCAGTTTCCTCCACCATAGACCTTTGTTATAAAAATCCCTTATAATCCAGAGAAGCCGTTACGTTTAAGTATTAAAACAAGGGGGTGGGGGAAATAACCACCTTGAGCGCTGCACTGGATGCAGTGGGTGTTGTTGTGAACTGCTAACAAGACAGCACAGGGCAGATCCCTGCACTCGGCACCACAACCCAGCGGGTGAGTGGAGCTGAGCATCAGGATGCAGAGTGGAACTGGATGCGGATAAGCCAGCGCCATCGAGCTCCTGCAAGCCAACCTCTCGGGAGCGGGTCGGCTGTGGGCCTCGCCGCACAGGGTGCGGGGCCTGTGAGTTAAGACTAAGTGCCAAAACAGAGTTCCCCCAAGTTCAGCATGTTTTGGATCCGAGGCTTTCAACCTGGCACGTCCGTCACAAACTTCCTCCTGCTCTTGGAAGTAGTTGGAAAGATATCTACGGACGATAGTGAACTTGGCCCTCGGACCCAGCCTGCTTTGGACAGGCATCAGGGAAAGAGAGCAGGGCTCGTTTCTGCAGAGCGCCATGTCTGCTGGCTAAGCAGTAGGCTGCCTGCTGCCCTTTGGTGCTGCCCGGCTTGCAGTGCTGGCTAAAGCTGTTTTGGACATAGGACTCAGTTCTGCAAGTCCCCTCCAACTCTCACGGGTGTCAGTAGGAACCACTCTGGGCAGGTATATCAACAAAAAACAAAAAAAATCCCCAGGCCTACCCTCTGGTCTCTCAGGCTTCTCCACATCCTTTCTAAAGTGCAGAGCCCAGAATTGGATGCAGTACTCCAGCTGCAACCTCAACAAAGCCAACTAAAATGGGAGGATGACTTCTTGGGTCTTGCTCTTCTGGTCACCCACCCCTTTGCTCATGCGTTCCCCCTGCGAGGGCTGCCACGTTCATGCAAGTCAAGGCTCTCGGCAGCGACGGGGCCCTTCCTTGCCACGCCTGTAAGTGGAGTTGTTCCTAAACAGAATAATTCAAGTTTGCATTCAGAAAATTTGACACAGGTCTCCCGATGCAAATCACACGCAGAGATGTATAGGTGTCACTCCTATAGAGTCACGATATCCACCCGCTTAACGTACCCTTCTCTGTCCCACAGAAATGTGATAAACTAATCTCCTTCATCAAGGCTTCTTTGGGTATTAAAAATGTTATATGGAACCAACGACATGGGTGGCTGGGCTGGAGACACCCTTTTGTAAGTATGGAAACAGAAATGCAGGACTGGAAGGGATCTCTAGAGGTCATCTAGTCCATGCCGCTGTCAGGGGCAAGATCTTCCCTATTCAACCCACCCTATACAGATCCTTGTCTATCCTATTACTAAAAGTACACAATCAACCCTGACACAGCTGTAAGTAAACACCCCAACATGGTACAGGTAAAGGAGGCAGACAATGGCAGCCACCAGTGTCCTGCTGCGAGGGGCGTTAAAAATATGCTTGAAAGATCCAAGAAAGAGGACCACTTGCCCTGTTACAGAGACAAACCCCCCACAGTCCATAGGTACTTATCTGACCATGGGGTAAAATGCCTTCTTGACCACAAATATGGTGATCAGCCTGACTCTGAGCAGTGGGGCAAGACCCTCGAGCCAGAAACTTCTGGGTTTTAGTCCTAGCAGGAGCATTAAGCATGGCCCAGTCAAAACCCCCATGCTAGGATGGGGGCAGCCGAGTCAGCTAGGCTTACTTTCCTCAATCTAATGTCTCCTAATGGCGTTTCTCAAATCGGGGTGTGTGCATCCCTGGGGGCACATGGCAAACCTCTAGAGGGTATGCGAGAGGAAGGAATGGAAAAGAGAAAATATAAATGAAGAAAAAGGGGGGGCAGGGATGAGAAACAACTCTACAATCTCTCTTAGGTCACTTGGAGCGGTGACGGCAGGGTTGTAATGACTAAGTGGTACTTGGTTATTTCCAGCAACACAGAACCAAGCTATCCACAACAGCACAGCCAACTTCAAAAGGGGGAAGGCAACCCAGAAAAGTATGAGAACCACCATTTTTACAGAGCTGTTTAGCAGCTATACAGTGTCCAAGGAGCCTCACAAATGCCTGCAGCATGCAAGGCAGACAAGGTTCCTTGGGTGAATTTGATATCTTTTATTCCATCCAGGAAGAGCGCACACCGACTGCTGAAACTTCCTTAGCCTGATGAAGGGTTTTTGAACCCGAAAGCTTGCTTAATAACTTTTGCCCAACTATTCGGGTTGGTCTAATAAAAGATATCAAATTCACCCAAGGAACCTTGTCTGCCTGTGTCCTTAGACCAACACAGCTACAACCTAAAGCCCTGCAGCGTGCAAGTGTTTTTACCCACATGTTATACAAAGAACATGGAAACTGTAATCGAGATGCCACAAAGCCTGCCCAATGCTACACACAGAATCCATGCTGGGTGCATATCTCCCGAGTGCTTAGTCCCAGACTCCTGTACGACTACTGCTCTTTCCTGCGCAGTGTAGTAAGTAATTTCCAATAACTGAAGCTGATATGGTCATCACAGACCTGTTCCCAAACCACTGTAAATATCAAGCTTTGCTTTTTCTTTTTTTTTTAATTTTTTTTAAAAAAAATGAGTTTAAGATAAGTTTTCTGGACCCCAAAGTTTCACTCCTCAGTACTGTATGACTGAGAACTGTAAGTATTCCCAAATGCCTGAGGTGGTTTATTTGAGGCTGACTTCACTGGTGTCCGATTAAAACAAGCCGTTGGAGCTCTGCTAGAAAGGCATGGGATCAAGTCTGCCCCGCGAGGGAAACCAAAATCCCTCCTCTTTTCTTGCTGGACTTTCAAACAAATGAGGAGCTTGCCACTCTGGTTCCCCCTCAGGCCTTGAAGGAGAAATATTAAAGGGATGCTACATTTTCTTGGGGGTAGCTCTCCCATCCCACTCCTGTCTTTCTCCTCGAGAAGCCCTTGGTGGATACTAGATCATAACATGGCGCTGTCTTCTCAGCAACTGCCTGCATCATGCTGGGTCTCACGGTGGGGGCAATGGTATCTTGTATACAAGGTGCCATAAACTTAGGTCCCCAAAAAAAATCACAAATGGTGTAATGTTCAATGCCAAGGACTCGGGGCAAAAGTCAAAGGTATTTAGGCATGTGACTCCCACCGATATCAGGTGGGAGGCATGTCAGCAAATTCACTCCAAATACAAATTATCACGGTCAGATCAACTGTCAAGCTGGCCCTTAGCTGAAACCTTTGGTTTTCAGAGTTTCTCTAGTTCCACTGACTTCCACATACTGAGAATCCAGTCCTTTAAAAGGACTCCCTGGGGAATAATCACCCACCAGTTACTATGTCTAAAAGCAATGCTGGTCAAGGAAGTGGCTTTTCGGTCAAGTAGACTAAACATTCATAACCAAGCTTGTTTGGAAAACCATGCATTTAATTACTTTGCATCCTAGCAACACACTAGCTTCTTGACCCTCTCACCCAATACTATGCCTACATTACGTTACATTACACTGCCTTATTGAGTGGTAAACAGTGTAATAGGCATCCAATGAGCTGCCCTCTTACTGCCAAATATCTGAAAGCCATTAACAACTCACTAAAAGTGATGGATTGTTTTCAATCAATGTGGGCATTATCAGATTTCACGAGCTACCTTATAAAAAATACAAGTGCAGAATACGATACGAAAGATAGACCCCTGTCTGCAATGGAGACCCATGTCCTAAAGACTCACTGAGCAAGCATCAAAGACCAAGTCACTTACCCATTACAAAAATATAAATCACTGATACCACCCAAAAAAGCCCTGCGACGACAGTTTGGGTGGAAATTAATTTGCCCACTTGCAGAAATTCGGAAAGTGTTTACTCTCCATCTATCCTGCTCACGATGGCAGGGGCTGAATCCCAGAGCGCAGGCTCAGGCTCGTGGAACAAGAAAGCCGACATTGTCGATATCGACGTCCCGCAGCGTAATGGTGGGGACAGCAGCCACCCCGCGGGGCGCTCCCACGGCTAAGTGCGTGCACAGAAACAGGTCTGTGTCTGGACTAGGCATCATCAGAGCAGAAGGTGTCACAGATATAAATCTAAGACTGGGGAAACGTAAAGCTTGACCAAATCTGCGTGTCAGTCGGTTTCCTTTGGCTGCCTCAAATCGACTGGCCTGATGTTGTAAAGTCTGCCCACAGCTGCTCCATTCACCTCCAACCCACTGTTTCACACTGTGACTTTATACAGGCTTGTTTTGGTCTAACAAGGTCCTTATTTTTCTACAATGCAGGAAATAAGGAAACCAGCCATCAATTATTAGAAGCGCAGCAGATCTGAGCTGCACGGCTGTAAAACAGATTTTTCTTTAATAAAACTGAATTTGCATTTGCCAGGAATAACAAGTGCCGGGGACCAAAATGTAAATCAAACCGAAAGGAGAGTTTTCAAACTTTGAATCATTGGTAGCAACAGACAAGCTCAGAAGGAGCTTGGTATGATTTTGGAATGTCTTAAAAATGTGTGACTAATACGACTCCTAACGATATTATTTGTGAGTTAGTATGCCAGTCGCCCCACAGAAAGAAAACATCAAAACCAGAGAGAGCAACAACTTTTGCTGCAATAACTGTGTTAGTATGTCACCTTCTCCAGGCTAGCATGAAGATGAAAGACTTTTGGGTTTTGTTGCAGAAAGCTTAGGAAGGGGAGAAACTGCCCTGCCATGCATCCATACTCTGGTAGAAGGAAGAGACAGGAAGATGCACTGCAGCCTTTCACCTGTATGTCCCTGTTTTAGGTCCGGCATATGGTTTGAATTGGTCTCAAACCAGTGGACAGTAGGCCATATCATAAAACTGCCACTGTCTGCCTAAGAGAGACCTAAAGAGTGGTAATCTCTAGGGCAGGTACCTCCAGCAAAAGCAATGGCAAGGCAACTGTGGAAACCTTCTCTCCATCAGAAGAGCAATTCATTGCAAATTTAATCTGCAATTAATTTTTCATTGCAAAATTAATCTGCTTGAGCCACCAAGATGTGTGCGCATACTGACCATACTACCTCAGCCCATCCCCAGCCTATCCTTAGGGATCGTCTCACCTCCAAAAGTTGGCCCTGAATCAGCAACTGGGTCCATGAAGAGCCCCTTTGGTGGAGGTCCCGAGTCTTGCTCAGAGACAGCAGTGGGGATGACAGGGGAAAGCAGCAGCCAGGCCACCGGAGGAGGGCATGCGAATGGCTCTTAGGGACTGCTTGCTCTTTAGGGTGCCAATGTGGAAGCCAGGTGTGAGGGCCAAAACCTAGGACACTTGCATCCTACGTTCACAGAAGTTAAACACCAGAGGGAGCTCGTATTTGGGTCATCCAGCCTAACACAAGACATAGCATGCCACCAAGCAATTCCATCATCAAACACAATCATTTGTGGTTAAGTTGGATCACATCTTGCAGAAAAAAAATCAAAGACTCCAAGAGATTGAGAGTTTACCACATCCTATGGTAATCTGTGTCCATGGTTAACTACCCTCACAGTTAAAAATTTAGGTTTGATTTCTAGATTGAACTTTGCCAGCCTCAAAATTCACCCATTTGATCTTGTTCAGCCTTTGTCTGCTAATGAAAGGGCCCATGAGTATCAGATGTTTTCCTCCTGTATAGGCAGTGCCAGTGATTAGGATGCTGGTACTCTTCTCTGCATGTTAGCACCTTAAAGGTGCACCCTCCAGCAGCGCTCAGGGCATGCTGAAGAGCACATCCGAACAGGAGATCCGGAGAGCATCCACGGGTGCGCCACAAATGCGAAGTGGGAACAAGCGGGTGAGGCTTGTTAGATGGGGCTGACCTAGAGTTAGTCTTTCACTGGGCAGCTGGTTTCTTGTAGCTCTTTCCCGAATCCTCTGCAGCTTGTAAAGTCGCTCTCCAAAGTGCAAAACCCCTGATCTGGACACTATATTTCCAATATACTTAGAGGTCACATCTCCACCCCACTCCTGCTAAAATAAGCATGACCGCTGTGCCCTTGTGCCTTTTCAGTGATTTGTCTTTCTGGAATACAAACTCCCATCCTAAAAAGCACACCCCACACTCTCCTCTTCTAAATGCCTCACCACATATTTGACAGTATCAAAAATACACATCATCTACTTCAGCTGCAAAAGGGAAACCAGATTACTAATATTTTTCCTTATTATGATTATTCATCGTCCCAGCAATTTTGGTGCAACAGGCAAGAGCCATCAGCAATGATTTGCCATTTTACTCCAGATCCTGGAGAAACATACTGAATAGCATCAGGCATGGAGCTGCTCTTTGCAGAAGCACACAAGAAACAGCACCAAGAAATGCTGATAATTTCCTAAGAACACCGATGTCCTGACATCTCTCTCATATCCAGCTTCTGATCTATTCAATGTGCAATACTGACTTGGTGTCATTCACTAGGATGCCAGGTGGCACTGAACCCAACGTCTTACAGAAGTCCACATATGACATATCTGCCCACTTACCCCTACCAACTCTTCCCAAGGTCTTACGCAAAACCAGTTCCTTTTTGCAAAGGCCTGCTCACCAGGAACTCAAGCTGACAAGCATTGATTCTGTTTCCATCCCTTATCTCATGGCTAATAAAACTGCATAGGGGCTGTGCCTTGCAGAGTGTAGCTAATTGTAAAGCAGACAGCCCAGAGACAGGGGGAAGTGTTGCTACTCACCTCAAAAAGATCTTGGTGAGTCATTAGCATCACTGATCTTACACAGCAACTGTCAGAGGGGACTGAGAACTCATGGGCCTGCAAGAGAGACGTGGCAGCCTAGAAGGGCTATGAGAAAGATTAGCAAGGATCTGGTGCTCAGGCACCTTTCAGAAGCTACTGTAGAGCTGGTGGTCATGCTGCCCTTAAGGAGCACCCCTGCAGAATTACAAGGAATGTGCTGCAGTTTTTTTCCATCCCTTTGAAAGAGATCAGCATTTGCTGCAACCTCTGCTGTAACAACCCTTCCTACAGCTCCTGGAGGGAGCAGTTGGCTGGAGAGCGCCATCGGTGTCGGGTCCCCAAGGAGAGCAGGTGGCACGGCTTCTCCAACTCGCCTTCTTTGGAGAGCATTCTCCCCCAATGCTTTTGACGGAGCTTGCAACACATCACTAAAGCAATTTACGCTTGGTTTTATCACTTATCCCCAGCCATCATGCACACAGTCTCAGTTCCTCTCCGCAAACCATGTATTGCTTGTTCTTTTTTTAGATTCTCTCTCTCATGCGGCTGTTACACTTGACAGATGACTGCCTTGCTAAAGTTTGCTGACTCCCCTACAGCGAAGCCTCTTTCAGTTTATTCATTAATGCAAAGCCTGGGTGCAATTTCCCCTGCTTGTGGGTGTCCATATGTCATCTCTCATGACCTCAAGGACATGAACATGACCACTAACACAGGCCAGTAAGGCTACAGGACTTCAGTGCTACCAACCCCTCCATGTTCAGAAATGGGGTGCTCTGAAAGAAAGCAAGATTGAAGTCTTCTCCTAATTCAATATAAATAAGGCTGTTGCCTTCTTCAGAAGGATGGCTGGCATTCTGGGTCCCCCAAGGGACAATCCTGTATTAGTAACTGCACGCCCCAAAATGTCACAGAACAATTCCCTGACCGTTTTGCACATTTAAAAGTCAATCTTTACCATGGCTGGCTGTTCATCACTGGTATGCTCAACTCCGACTTCTGCATCACCACTGTCAGTCTGCTTTTTATTGAGCACCCTCTCAGTTTTCTCAGCAAACAACTAAGGAGCCAGAGACATGACACAATGTCCTCTGTATACCCTCTATTTAACAGCGAGAAGCAAGAACATTAGACTTTAATGAATTAATTACATAGTAGGAGACTTCAGAGTTTTGAGAACCCCTTCAATAGTCCTTGCAGTAACTGTGCCAAGGGAAAGCAATAGCAGGAGAAAGACAACAGGGAATTTCGACAGAAAGAACCAACAGAGCAAAGACATGAGGCAGTGGAAATGCATCTTGTTTGCCAAAATACGTAACACCAGAAGGGAAAATCCACTGTTCTGCCACGTGGCGACTGGTACAGGAGGAAAGGGAACTAGATGCTAGCAGAGCAGGTACAGCTCATCTGAAGAATATGTGGATATTCTTTGTGCACAGAGTTTCCTCGAGTTGCAAACCCGGAAACTCATGGTAGATTGCATGATGTCCTTTAAGCCTCTATATTGGAAAGACTGCTTAGTTTACCCATTCTAGCCAGCAAGCACTGCACTTGGAGGTAGATCGACCAGAGAGGTTGTCTCTACCCTGTCTTTGCTTTGGTAGTAGCTGACACTAATTCAGTTTTCCCTGAATCCAAGCTGGTTATAAATTGAGAGTTGTTTTTCACCCCAAGTTCCCTCTCAAGGCTAAGATTATTTAAACTATGAAGCTGACCTCTCATTGCCTGAGGGTACCTGCTCCTGAAATCTTTATACTGTACATAAAACACTTTTATTACTGCCTGCGCTGCTTGGAGTATTCATATTCCTACCTTTTACCATATATTGCAGCATATGGTAAAGGATACCAAAATTACAATTCCCATTCACCCCCTAAACATGCAACAAGAGTCTATGCCCCCAGAATAGTCCTGGATTGAAGTGAAGCAGGGTACAATCAAAAGGGCTTACAAGCCTCTGTCAAACCTTGTCCTGACACACTACCAAAGCTTTTTAAAAAACCCAACAAAACACAACCTTCCCAAACGAAGCTCCCTTTGGTCATTCCTGAATTTTAATAGCGATGGGATTACAATGCTTGTGGTTGCAACTTTAACCTCATTTTAGAGCCAAGATGGTATCTCAAAAGCACTGCTCATGATTATTCACTCAAAAGGTTTGCATCAGCTTTCCAGGTTAGTCCTTTTTATGTTTGCTTTTTATGAGTCATCTAGCAAAAATATGTGTGGAAACATAGAGCAACTATCCACAGAGAGTAATCTCTGAACTAGCGATAACCAGTATGAGTAGCTTCGGTTTAAGTGTTCACTGGTGGGATGTGCTAAAGAGAGAAAATGTCATTTGACTAATGGGTCCAATCTAAACCAAACGATATCACTTAATTTCAGATTCTGAATATTTATATGCCCATTCTTCAAGCCAAGATCGAGTCATAAAAAATACTCGGTGAATCTTTTCAAGTAGCTCAGGAACTGTGTTAGGCAAGCTGCAAAAGGAAAAATAAAAGGTGGCTTTCATCTAGTAAATTATTTGCTGCAAATATTCACTCACCCCTTTCATACAAAAGGAAGTACTATAGACTGAAGTCATAGGGAAGTAGATTAGATATTAAGGGCTTGATTCTGTTCTCATTTGACACCAATTTAACTGCATGGGCATCTGGTTTAAAACCGAAGCAATGTCACCGAGCTCAATGGAATTAGTCAAGACTCCAGGTTCCAAGAAGCATGCTGTCCAAGTTGTCAAATAAATATAAAACCAGGTCAGAAGACTGTTGCTGTAGCCTACTGTTTCAATCAGAGGGAGAGAGGTTTGCAGAAAGAGAGGATTCATGCTAACTCTTCTATTGGCAAAGGTTTTTTTGTGACACCTTTTAAACTAGGAGAAAGGTTTGACAAGTTTTGGATGCACACTTCCCAAAACCTCTCTCCCAACTATAAGGCTGGTCCAATAAGAGATAGCACAAGAAAACCCTTGCCCCTCATATTTCCTGGACCATCACAGCTACAACACACCTTTTCTTTATGAACTGAGTGGGAAAAGCGTCTCATTTGCATCAAGGTCTGTTCAGAAGCAGTGATGGGTTTGTCAAAGAAATGGTAGTGTGGCTCCCTTATCCCAAGTGCAAGTCAGAGTGCAGAAGAACAGGTCTGCATTATATCACAGGTGTAGGAGTCCCTCGGTGACCAAATGCTAGTGAAAGAGACCTGCTGCGGAGTTACCCTTATGGGGGGCAACTGATGCAGAACGTGGAGGTGGAGAATTCTCCTGCACTTGGGTGACTGGTGCCCCCCGAATTTGGAGGGGGCACCAGCGGGGCATGACCGGAGGAAGGAGGTCCCCCAGCAACCAGCCGGTGACTGGGGGGGTTGGTCCACCAGTGGCCAGTTGCCAAGAAGTGCCAGACCAGCACTTCCACATACAGCGGGGCAGCAGCACAAGTGCTGGCAGAGCCAAATTCAGGGCAGCACACATGCTCTCCATGCCCCCTACCATCCAGAGTGCTCGCCGTCAGGGGGGCACCAGCACTCTCGAGAGGGGCACATGCCCCCCTACACATTACCTATGCTCCTGCATGCAGGAAGTTCCCATCTGGATATCTCCATTCATATTAAGACTACTCTGCACCACTTCAGTAATTCTTAGTGATCCCATTTCTACGCATTTTTTAAACCAGGTGGAGTGAACCCTTAACTCCTCTCCTACCACGGGGGAAAAAGCCAGCTGCATGATACCAGGAAGCTCACTGGAGCTCTCACTCTCCTGAAAAGCTTTCGGATAGTGTACTTACAATGCACATCCCATCCACAGATCTCAAAAGTAATTACAGCAGAGGACAAGTACCATCAATCCCATCTTGCCCAAGTTCAGAGACAGCCAGGGACAGACCCAACTCCCTTCAACTTGCCCACCCCAGGCCATCCATAGATTCAGACCTTATGATGTGACCCTTGTTCCCTGGTCTCATCTCTCCCATCACTGGCTCTTTGCCTGCTCTGTCACCCCCTAGGACTAATGAACAACTGCAAAATAAATTCACTGCGCATAGGCTTTTTTAGCACCAGGCTTTTCCTAGCGGCCAGAGAAGAAGGAATAAAATACTTAACACAAAGATACGAATCCCCTAATCCCAGAATCTGAGTAAGTAAACACGCTTACTCTTATACCTACTGAAGTCAGAACAGGAGTGAGATGGGACTACCCAGTTTTTCTTCTCTTTTTCAAAACAACAGAGATGGGATTTTCAAAAACACTCAGCCCTGAACTCTGCTTGCACTGAAGGCGATTCTGATTTCAGGAGAACCAGAAGAACAACTCTATGCGCTCACGAAAATCCCATGCCACAATCCGGTCTTGAAAATGCTCCAAAATAAAAAGGAGCATTTACATTTGTATCTAAGTAAATGGTGATAGCAAAGCACAGAGTTTGCAAAGGGACTGGTAAAGAGACAGTTCTGCTTAGTGGTGAACTGTGGCCTTTTGAACCCAGACTGCTGCCCTTCTCAAACACTGGTCCAGAGTCATCTGATGCTCTCTTTCTTCATCCTGCTCCACTACAGAGATGTTCCAGCAAAGAGCACTGCATACAGTGATTGGGAGTGAGTGACAGACCACATGCCTGCAATGTGGGATTCAGGTTAAATCAAAGCCAGCTGCTTTGGAGAGGTAAAGGGGAGGAGGGGGAAATCACATCAAATCAAACAGTCTAAAAATTAATAGATAAGAATCTCTTCAGTTCTGTCAAGTTAGTCATTAAATCAGTGATCTTTAAGCCTCATGCATATAAAAAACAAACAATACTCATTACTGTATAATGTTTTTAAAGCCATCACCAAGCATTGTTGTCCATATCCTAATAACTCTGAAATGTGCTACTCATCTGTCCCAGTTAAATATCCTCTTTCATAAACCTACTCCTAGATATTCGAAACTGCAGATCATTAATGTCTAGCTTTAGGCATCTGGCATTCCACAGAATTAATATTTAAACTTATTATAAAGGAGTTGGGGGTTGTGCTAGGCATAAGTATGTAGGAGCATATTCATATTAGTAAAGTACTCTGCTCTTGCTTGAAGTGCATGTGTTCATTGAGCCTTACACGCAAACAAGAACAAAAATACCCTATGAAATCGATACATTTACTGGTACTTTCCCTTTTACTGCACCACGACTTAGACCGGTTTAGAAAGTGGAAGCTATTGAATTTCAATTTTATGATACACTTAGAATTCGATTATCTCTCTCTGCCTCGGGGGTTGCTGACTTCAGTATTTAAGCTACTTAACTACAGCAAATTGTGAAAAAGCAATGAATCATTAGCACATATTTAATCTTAGGCCTCTCTGTCTTGCCGGGAAGTTACTTGGCTTGAGCACTGTCATACATAATCTCATTCTTGTATGTACCCTTTTTTAAAAAAAATTGTCAGTTACAAAATATTACTTTTTTTTTTTTAATTAGCCTTTGATTTATACATAGGATACCCTTGGTCTAAGCCAGCACGTGTAATTTATTTACAGTGTTGGAAGGCAGGCAAAATACATCATCTACTGTTATACAAACTTCTACTAGGTATTAAAATACCAGGCCCCCAGAGACGCATTTCATATAGTTCAGCAATGTTCCAAAATAAACTAAAACTCCAACCCCTTAAGAACTTAAAACAACAATTGAGATCTGTGTTAAAAAGTTAGTTTTACAGTATTTGATGATGTCTACTTAGAGCCATTTTTTCCTCTGGTTAAACGCACAAAACACAACTAGGAATACATTTGCTTTCCCCTTTATGCCATAAAGACTGATACAGCATCACGCTCATAAATCCTTCCCCTTCCCTTACGGGAAAAGCCTTGCAACACAAGACTCCAACGCTGCTTGAAATGTTTTGCATTAGTTCACCTTTAGTATAAACTATTCATCAGATGCATTCTACTAAAATGCTTTTTTATAAGTCCACCACGCAGCACAATCAAAGAAAAGTTCAAGCATACTGGTAAAAAAATAAATAAATAAATAAATAAAAAGCAACCAATCAAGAACACACTTAACATTATTATATCTTGACAGATACAGCGACCCAATCAACAGAGACAGCTGGATCGCCACCTTGTGAGTACATTAGCTTTTCAAATACTTTGCTGTACAAATCCCCACGAAAACCTAAAAGGCAAGATTTGGATCAATTTCTTATAGAAGCCCTGGCAACTTGCTTTTTTCCAGTCATCTTTAGTGATGAATAATCATTTAATAAACCCAAATTAACCACAGTAAAGCAAAAATCCTTGTGCCAGGTCACCAGTGAAGCATGGACTCTGCAAACAGAAAGTATTCGTTACCTTATGGGTTTCACATATTGGCAGCCTTAAGGGACAGTTGGTGGAGGAGGGGGGAGATCCGGAGGGAGGGAACGCTGCACTACTATTCTTCAAAGCCCCCGCTGAAAGACTGAATATGGAATAGGAGGTAGATGTTTGATTTTCACATGCCACACTGAAAATTACTCCTGCTGTTTTATTGCATTAACCAGTCGTTTTGTCTATTTCATGGCAAATGTTCAGTGTTTCCAGGACACAAGGTAACAGCTGTGTCATATTCAGAAGCACGTTCTTAGCTCTTGTTTTCATATTTTAGGGTAAGATTATGCTGTACCAGAACTAGGAAATGCCACCCTCACTTCTGATCCAATTTTTACTTTGCCCGGGCGGACTGGGAAATGAAGGTTTGCAGCTGATAAGTACGTAAACACAAATAACAGCGTATTAAAAGCAGTGACCGCACACTTTGAAATGACTGCTAGCCTGCATGCCTTGTCCAGGCTGCGCCATATAGCCGGAGGAAGCTGGAGTCTGAAACACAGTAGTTCACATCCAGAATCCCTCTCCAGCTGCCCTGCCAGCATCTCTACTATGCACCACAAAAGCACCAAAAATATTCACGTTTCTAGAATTTGGGGTAGTAACATTACTAGTCAAAATGGGAAATAACTTATTCTCGTCTAATTTTGCTTCAGACACAGTCCCCGCTTGAATTTTCCAGTTTACAGAGAGATTTAATGCAAAGGCTGTCATTTGTTCAGCACACTTTACCTATGACATGGATGGCATAACGTATCACGACAACATCATCGGTGAAATCCTGAGCCCAAAAGACAACATCAAAAATTCCCATTGACTTGAACATGGCCAGGATTTCAATTAAATTGCAATTAAATACCATATGGGATGTCTTTGTTCACTGACAACAAAGCAAATCCCTAGCCATAGAAGAGAGTATTATTCTTCCAAAAAGCTTCCCATGTGCACTTCTTTTAACTTCAGCATTTTACAAACTTCCATTACTTCTATAACCCAGTCTTGAATCTACTCAAAGTCTTTCAGCCGCACCTCGTGAGCTTAAGTGTTTACAGGGCTGGACCTGAAACTGGGAACAATCATTTTACTCTATTTGAGCACTGTGTAATTTAGAACAGTTTGTGAATTAAGTATTCAAAGGCAACAGGACTACTCACAAGAGCACAGTAACTTACTTGCCTAAGTGCTTGCAGGATTTAAGTCTTAAATTAACTGCCTTTTAGCTTACTATAAAACATTCTTTTTAGGGGAAAACGGCAAGATACTTTTCCACTCACCCTGTTTAACAGAGTATATTGTAAACCCATTTTTCATTCCATGTGTTAATATAAAGTCCTAAAGCCAAAATAACTATCATTTAAATATATTCCTCCAAGCAGAACACGTTATAAAATGTCTCACTTTAGATAACAAGTTTCATTTTTTGTGATCTGAGATAATTAGTGCTCATTATCACATATGACTGCCACTACTATTTAGCAGCAGCAGCAGCATCCTAAAATCAGAAAACTCTGTGCTTGCACATTACAATTACTGCATGCCTGTATAAAACATACTGCAAACTAGCTCTTTTGGTTTTTATTTAATCTGTGATTCTGTGTTTCATTAAACATCCCTAGACACAGACACTTCTAGATATTAGATACACTAAAGACACTTGATATTTCCTAATTGAGGAAAAGAGCTCTGATGTCTGTGAAAGGGGTACTTTTAATTCTGCAAATATCCAGAGTTATAGCATGCATTGTCAAATGAATTTTCTTCAAGAACACAACTAGAAATAATTGCATTTATTAGAAATGCATAAAACTTGGAGAAAAAAAAAGTTTTATACACAGTGACTTAAAGCAAATATAGTTTCTCTCTTTCCCCCCAAAAAATGATAGGAATATTATTTTAAATTTGGCAATAATCATTCCAAATCAACCTGGGCAACTTAATTTTTAAGAGAGGATTGAAACGCACGATTCTTCTAAACATGACAAATAAATCTTCTGCGCTTGCATCGAATGCAGAATGCAGAGATGAAAAACACCATTACAGCAGTATATAACAAAATAGTGTAAATACGGAGATCACCAGGCAAAAGGAGTCTAAGCCTGCAACCCTACCTCACAGGAGTAATGCTGAATGATTTGCATCTCCTATCACTTCAATGAGAATGCATATGTAAATAAGGGTGAGGGAGGACTATGGGATTGGACCCAAAAAGACAATCAATACAGCTAACATTATAAAACAGCTGTACTAGTGGTATTGTACCAGCTTGCCCCGGCAAACCTTTTACTTAGGCAAATATCCTCGGTACTGTATAGTCAGGATATTAATTGTATGAGTTTGGTGCTGCAAGCCCTGACACTCTTTTAGGACACACACTGGTCTGCTTGGAGTATTTCTCCTGACTGTACGACTGACAGAAAAAGTATCATCACTTGATAAATTAATACAAACGACTCAAGAATCAGATACCTGCCATGAAACTGAAAAAAGTGTTTAATTATAATGATCAAAATTCATTAATAAAAAAGGAGAGAGACACCTGACAGATATTTATGTCACCATTTGGTTGCAATGCGATTTTCCTTTTCAAGTGTCAACTTTTTTTTTCCCTTGTGTAATCAGTTTTTGCCCCTAGTTACCTTCCAAGTTACATATTCAAGTAAATTAAATACAGCAAAACCACATAACCCCGGGAAAATACTGTAAAATAACTCATACCTTTTATTACACTTATTCTATGCCCAGCGGACCGCAAGTACCTGTAAGGAACATTGTTTGGGTGAAAATATTACTGAGATCAGCAGTCAGACAGGGAAGCCTAGCACATATCACAGCCAATCACACCACAAAGAGGCTGGGCAAAGCGTCGCCTTTAAAAAGAAAGAAAGAAAGAATTGGCAAACCGAATTTGGAAGTTCCTTTCTAAAAACATCTATTTTATTTTTTTTGGTTATATAAAACAGCAGCCACATCCTTGAAGACACTTATGCCAGAGCAACCTCACGCGCACGAGTGGCCAGTAAGATCCAACAGGCAACGCGTGCAAATAGAGTTGCTCGAGTTTGGAAGCATTTGCACAATTGAGACTACCACAGTGTCACAGCAGAGGAATACCATGGAGCACATTTTACACCAGCGAGCTGTTTCTCTCTACTGGGATGACTTCAAAGCTTTGCTTCCCATTAATGAGGCAGTATCTTTTTGATTAATTCTTCCCTCCCCACCAAAAAATAAAATTAAAGCCACATTTGGCAAAAATATTTACAGACCACTACGGGAATTGTTTCTGCTCTTGTGAAGAGGATCTTTCCCCCTCCCTGCTCCCAGCCTTCAAATAGGAATAAACCAAAACCAGGAGGCGCTTTCCATAATCTAAGCCAGAGGAGGGAGTCCTTTAGCACATGGGATTGGGTGGCCGTAGCAGAAGCGCTCGTGGCACGGCCCGTCGGATTCCAACAAAACCTGCAAATTCTGCTGAAACCCTTGTCGCAAGCACACAAGAAAAAAAAAGATTTGGGTGGCAGGACACAAGCAGGCTCATGCTCTGGAAGTCTAGCTCCCACTAATTCCCCTTCTTGAAACTTTTAATTAGGTGTCCTGCAGGGTTCCTATTTCTTGGCTCTTTCTTACTTCCCATCCACACCTTATTGCTCCAACCCTGGGCACGTGGGCCAGCACCGTGCGAAAGCTTCCCATTTTGCACGTGCTCTGACTAGAGCGCATCAGAGCAGATGCATGTTAACTGGAACGTGCCAGTGCGCCACGGCATCTTGTGTACTCAGCGTCCCGTGTTTCAAACTGGCAGCGGGGGCACTGTAACTAAAGCTTTATTTAAAGCGCCCTCGCCGTCCTTTTTAAATGCAGGATGCTGAATACACGACACGCTGCAGGCACTTTCATTAGAGTGGCTCCCAAGAACCACTCTAATTAAAACCCCCCACCCCGGAGCATGTGTATAGGCACCCATAGTTTGTTCGTGGCATCATTTGCTAAGCACAGAATAGTTCCTTTGTTGTTAGCAAGGAATTGTTCGTGTAGCACCCCAAACTCCCAGCGTACAAGGCAGCGGTGGATGCTTCATAAGATGAAACGGTAGAGCAAGACTCACAGCAAGATGCCTCAATAGTGCCGAACTGCGAGTGCACCCTTGCTGTCACTTTACAAAACGCAGGGGGAGGCCCACACACTGCACTGGAAATGAGACTCTCGCCCGGTGTTTTGGCTTTCTTTCCTTAGCACAGATTAAATGCTGGAGTAAAGAGCCTGAAACAAAAGCAAAGCTGAAGTAATCCAGGATGCCACCGTGATGCATCAACTCCACATGCTCACAGGCAGCTTAATGCCCATTTCTACATGCAACTGCCTTTACTCACAGGAAGCAAGTATGGGACTGGAAATGGGACGCTTCAAAAAAAGAGTAACAAATTTCAGTGAGGAAAGGGAAGATCGTTTGGCCACGGAAGATGAATTGCCATCTCTCCCCACACATCCCTATCCCACTGCAGGAAATCCTGAACTCAGGACAACTTCTGCAGTTCAAAAGGGAAGGTGGGGGAACCCACTTGATAAAGCCACAAAACAGAATATGTATTAAAGAGGGACGGACCAAGCACCTCGGCAGCCTGCAGTATGTCTTTAGGTAAACTGAGGCAGCAGCAAAGGCAGGGCTGAGGACACAAACAGATCCAAACCGCACTGGGAGGAGTCCCGGCCAGGTGCGATCCTTTGCAAACCTGCAGGAGCAGCTGCCGGGGCACGGCACATTGCTGCCAGCCCCAAGCTGGCCTCCCTCGCAAAATCCACGCAGTCCCGGCTGTGTGCAGTAGATCCACATCTCATCGCTGCTGAAGAGAAATGGATTTCATAAAGGGAACATCACTGCTCCAGAGAAAATGAGGCTTACTTCTAATCTGTTGCTCCAACTTGCATTCAACTGGAATGAACAACCAACTGAATGAACGAACGAACGAACGAACGAACCTAGTTGTAGTAAAACAATGAGTACCAAGTCAATGTCAAGCTCAGTCAACGTGACCTTAGAAGTAGCCCAAATGCCCTGGGAAAAACTTCCGATGGAGATTGCTGCCAGCCCGTGGGCATTGGAGTCTCCTCTGCTTTTCATCTGACACGTACAAAATCAACCAAGTTAGAGGTTCCCCAGCCTTTTTTTTTTTTTTTTTTTTTTTTTTTACTGCATATACCCCCCTTCCAGATATACCAGCTGCTCGCACGCCCCTACCAGCCTACATCTTCCATCTGAACCCCTTCAATACCAATTATTATTAAAATGAAAATTAAATCTGCCATCGCAGTTTCTCCCACGCAGCCCCAGAGCAGTCTTGCATGCCCCCAGGGGTCCGCGAGCACAGTTTGGGAACTCCTGGATTAAGTGAAATATCCTATCCGAGATGGTCTTACACCAAAAAGATACTGGCGCACATTTCCTCCCATCTTTTTACTGGGGGGCGAGGCGAGAAATTAAAAAATCACCTTGTGAACATTACAGGAGATGCTGCCTTTGTTCTAATAATCTGCATGCCTCTGTGGGTGCAAGAGGCATGCTAACGTGCAGGGGATGCTTGTATTCCAGATGTGCGTGTCCAGTGATTAGCTAGTGGGGATTTTTTTTTAAAAAAAACCAGGACCTTGATAAACTAACAGATTTGCATCTCAAAAGGAAACAGCTGACTTCTAGCCTCGAGTCAGTGTCCTTAGCGTCTTTAAGAAGGACTGACAAAAAGATGCATTTCTACCCCAGAAGGACCCGATTTTATCAAACGCCTTGCAGAAGCCAGAACTCCTCGGTCCGGGGGACCGTAGGGAGCGAACAAGCACGACCCGTTCGCAGCAGAACGACCGGATAAGACCGTAGGAGCCCTCCCAGTTCATCCCAGTTTAAAAAATGGCCATCCCCCCCTCTGCAAGCAGTTGGCAAACAGAGAAAAGGAGCTGATGAGGAGAATGAAGGGAAAAAAAGGGATGCTGATCTTTCCTGAAAGAGGACCCAGCGCGCTGGGGGAGAGGTCTGCTTTGCATTATCCCGCAGCGTCCAGGAGGTGCAAAAATACATGTAAAAGGAGAGTTTGCAGAGTTACACCAAGGGAGAAAACAGGTTGAAAGAGCCGACACAAGGCAGGCAGGCAGAGGCAGGCGGCGGCGGCGGCGCGCGCACTCACCCTTGGCGCCGTGGTGCTTCTGCTGCGGGAAGGGGTCCCGCGAGCCCCGGGCGCAGCGCAGCTCCGGGCCCCGCGGCAGCAGCGGGACGCGCTCCGCTTTGCCGGCGCGGCGGGCGGGCGCGCGGGGCGGGCTGGTGCGGAAGGCCGGCGGGGCCACGAGCCGAGCCGGGGCCGGAGAGGGCTCCTTGCGCGGCAGCCGCGGGCGTTTCGGAAAGTCCGGCAGCTCGGCGCGGCACTGCATGGCTGGCGGGCGGCGGCGGCGGCGGGCGAGCGAGGGAGGGAGGGAGGGAGGGAGAGAGGGAGGCGGGCGCTGCCGGCGCTTTTGAGCATCCCGGGCGCGGGGCTGCGGCGCGGAGCCGGGCGCGAGGGGCCGGGCTCGCGGCCCCACCTCCTACCTGCCCGCCCGCGCCGGGGCGGCACCGCCCAGGTGAGACGGGACCGGACGGGACGGGGCGGGGCCGGGCCACACCCCGCCCGAGCGTGCGTCCACACCAGCCCGACGGCGCGCCCCGGCCCGCGCCAGCCAGCCCCGGGGGCGGAGAGATCAAGGGGGAGAAAAGAAAAAGTAGGGAAATAAAGATGGGGCATCCTGATCTCCAGGAGCCGCGCCTCGCCTGCTTTCTAGAGGGAGAGACAGCGAGACGAAAGCATGTCGAGACAGCTCGACTACGACCATCTCCAGGAGCCGTGTCTACTCCTGCTTTCTAGAGGGGAAAGAGATCCAGATAAAGATATGTAAATACATCGATATATTGTCATGATCTCGGCGAGACGCGTCCAGTCTTCATCTCTTTCCCTCTAGATAACAAGACTAGGCATGGCTCATAAATATATTTATTATAACCATCTCTAAGAGCCACGTCTAGTCTGATCTCCATCTCTTTGTCCCTAAAAACAAAATATGTAAATAAACAGAGATCACTATAATAGATCTATTTGCCCATTTTCATCTTGATCTCTTTCCCTCTAGAAAACAAGACTAGACACCGCTCCTAGAGATGATAATCTATATTTATGTACATATTTTTATCTTGATCTCTTTCCCTCTTGAAAACAAGACTAGACCAGCTCCTAGAGATCATGATAATCTATATTTATGTACATATTTTCATCTTGATCTCTTTCCCTAATAAGGAAAAGAAATCAAGATAAAACATACATACATAAATATAGATTATCATGATCTGTAGGAGCCGGTCTAGTCTTGTTTTCTAGAGGGAACTAGACCAAGATAAAAATAGGTAAATAGATATATTATAATGATCTCTATTGATTTACATATTTTATCTTCATCATATTATCATATTATCATGATGAGCTATGTCTAATATATCTATTGATTTACAAATTTTATCTTGATCTCTTTCCCTCTAGAAAACAAGACTGGACATGGCTCACCGAGATCATGGCAATATAGCTATTTATTGACGTGTTTTCTAGAGGGAAAGAGATCAAGATAAAAATATGTACATAAATACAGATTATCATGATATCTAGGAGCCGTGTCTAGTCTTGTTTTCAAGAGGGAAACATATCAACATGAAAATAGGTAAATACATAGATATATTATAATGATCTTGGTGAGCCCCGTCTAATCCTTTCTAGAGGGAAACAGATTAAAGGTAAAATATATAAATAAATACAGGTTATCATGATCTCGGTGAGCCATGTCTAGTCTTGCTTTCTAGACGAAAAGAGATTCATAAATTCATAGACATTAGGGCTGGAAGGGACCTTGAAGATCATCAAGTCCAGTCCCCTGCCCCAGGGGCAGGAAGTCAGCTGGGGGTCAAAGGATCCCAGCAAGATAAAAATATGTAAATAAATACAGACTATAATGATCCCTATAAGCCATGTCCAATCTTGTTTTCTAGAGGAAGAGAGATCAAGATAAAATATGTAAATAAATAGATATATCATGATGATCTTTATGAGCTGTCTATTATTGTTTTCTAGAGGAAAAGAAATCAAGATAAACATATGTAAATAGATATATTATAATGAACTCTATTGATTTACATATTTTACCTTGATCTCTTTTCCTCTAGAAAACAAGACTAGACATGGCTCTTAGAGACTGTTATAATAAATGTATTTATGAGCCATGTCTAGTCTTGTTTTCTAGAGGAAAAGAGATCAAGATAAAATATGTAAATAGACTTCATTATAATATATCTATTATTTACATATTTTAATCTAGATCTCTTTTTCTCTAGGAAAAGAGACTAAGCATGGCTCACAGAGATTGGTATAATAAATATATTGATAAGCCACATCTAGTCTTGCTTTCTAGACAGAGAGATCAAGATAAAAATATGTAAATAAACAGATATATTATAATGATCTCTATGAGCCACATCTATTCTTGTTTTCTAAAGGAAAAGAGATCAAGGTAAAATATGTAAATAAATATATTATAATGATCCATATCAGCCATACCTATTATTGTTTTCTAAAGAAAAAGATCAAGATCAAGCCATGCCTATTATTGGTGTCTAAGGAAAAAAGAGATCAAGATAAAAACATAAATAAATGCATATTATTATTATCATCTATACGAGCTATGTATATTATATATTATTGTTTTCTGAAGAAAAATTTATAAAGAAAATATAAAGAAAAAGTATATTATTATGATCCGAGAGCTATGTCTATTGTTTTCTAAAGAGATCAAGAAAAACCATAAGTAAATGTATATCATTATTATTGCTGTCTATGAGCCATGCATATTATACATTATTAATTTCTAAAGAAAAATAAAGAAATATATATGTATATTATGATGATCTACATGAGCCATGTTATTTCATTGTATATTATTACATTTTCTAAAGAAAACTAGAACAAGATAAATATATATAAATAAATGTATAGTAGATAATATGTTTATATATTAGCTATACATATTTTATTATATAAGTTTCATACCAATAGCTATATAAACATAAAACGATATAAAGATGTATGTCATTATATGTCAGTTAGATATATAATAAAATATAATCTTTTTAAATGTAAAATAATTATTTTATATATAGCTAAAGATATAAAGATATGGTGTTATTATATATCAGATGCATATTATATGTATAGTATTTATTTTTAGTATGGTTTTATTTTTATAACACGACCCACCTTTTTTCCTGTTAAAAAGAAACTAGAAGCTAGGGGCCCTAGAGCTATCTTATTCCATTAAAAATTTAAGAAGGGGTGGGGGGAGCTCCACCTGCTTGGAACATGCATTAAATTTGCTCTATCGTTTATAAAAAAGCACAACAATCTAGGCAAGAGTAATCCAAAGATGTTGTTTCATTTGTCCTGGAGTCATTCTAGTTAACTGTACATCTCTCTTTCTCATACAGATTTGAAACATGGGGCCTTCTGCAGCATCTGGAGAATGCAATCAGTGTTTCATTGAAAGTGATTTCCACACCTAAGTGAACATTTCCAGACCTGGATTTTTGGCTTTAACTAGGACTTAAAAAAGTCTGCTGGACTGTGAAATGGGAGCTACGTTACCAGGAGCAGTAAACAGAGCAGCATGGCTGAAGTAAGGATCACAGGAGTAGCGGAAACATTCAAGCCCATGTAAAAAGAAACAGGGCCGTTAATGCCTGTGAAACGAGGGGTTTAGAAGGAATCAAGTCAACTCTAATGAGCCGTGAAGTCAAGTGACTCTCCCTGCTGCCTAAAAAGAAGGGCTGTTGCCACTGCCAGGGACCTGGCTTCAAACTTTGCATGGACCGGGAATCAAAGGGTTGCACCAAGGCACCTCCCCATGGATCCACCTCGGGTCTCCACCTTTTCAGACTCGAGCCCGCCTGGGACAATGCTGGGAGCTTTCCCACATTTTTTGGACTACAGAAAAACACTAGAGCAAGGGCCTGCTGCAGGGAGCTCAGGCAGACCCCAGCTGCGCAGAAGGGTTTTGGCACTATTCCTATCTGAAATCCCCAGATTTATCTTGTGAATGACGTTTGCCCCCCTAACAGTGCTAACATTGCATGGCACTTCACAGCACTCTTGAAAGGATCTCAAAGCACCTCAAGGTGCCGTGGCACCCTGGTTGGGATTCACTGCTCTACCACAGGTGGGGGGCACTTTCCATGCTCCTTCCATCCTGCCCAGCTCTGGCGAGTGGGAGCTGGAGGAGACAAGGGCCCAACAGCTCTCGAGGATTATCTGGATGGTCCTTGCAATGCTACCTAGACTTGTAAACCCTCAGTTTCCATGGCGGCAGGGTTTTTTCCTTCTCCAAAACTCTTTGCTTAGGTAGGCATGACCTGGCATAAGCCATGTACATACCTACACACACCCACAATGCAGTTTCAGGAGCTGCAGGTACAGCGCCAACACACCTGGGGTACAACCTAACCCAGTAATTCTTAACCAGGTGCCACATCACCTGAGTGTGGCTCGAGATCCTTTTAAGGATGCCTCAAGGTGCCATGCAATGTTAGTACTGCTAGGTGCATGAGCACGAATCACAGAAAATCCCAATAGCTCAAAGTGGTGGTAGATGCACGCTGGCCTGCTGTGGTCTGAGCTCTTTGCAACAGAAAGATTGTTCTGTCATTTTTCCACACTCAAAACATGAGTGCAAGCTAAGAGCTGAATGCACTGAGTCTCAAAAGTTTGAGAACAACTGCATGACCTCTCAATGCCCACATCAAATGCCTGTCAATGCCCAGGCCCAATTTAGAGCCCAGGCAGCATTGCCATTGGAAATAGGGCTGCAGAGCCAGAATCCAGACTGATGTCTGGTGCAAGAGGCTATTTTCATCCCTGAACATCCAGAGAATATTTCTCCTAGCACCTTCCCAGTGGTCAGAGCATGAGGAGCAGCTGTTCACCCACTCCCAGACCCACTTCTCCCTTCATTAGGAGGGGCACCTCACAGCAAAAGAGCCGACGTTTCCATCCTTGGATGGCCTGTGCCATATACAAGGCAGTCTTCTCTCAGACGCACTTAATACAAATGGCGCAGGCTAGCCTTAAGCATAAAAACAATCATTTTTCTGTCTCCAAATGGCTGAGTCCTACGACTGGTGGAGCCCACTCCTTCCATTGACAGAAACAGAATTTGGCAAACAAGAAAGCTGCCCTGAGCATCGGGGCTCGGAGAGATTAAAATAAATAGCAAGGTTCTGAAATGTAAAGTGTACTACTAGGCATTAATGATGAATTGTGACCGAGTCCGGGGTGCTGTCAGGAGAATTTACAACACCGACATTTTAAAAAAAACCATTGGGATAATCTGTTCCCACAAGGAAGATAATTGCCATCCTGACTACTCAAGTGACCTGCTCTATGTACCCCGTGCTGTCTGCCTGCTGATGGGAAATCAGCAGGAAAAGACCATTCCTTCTTTACCCTTTGGAAAACATCTAGTATCTCTGAAGACCAGCAGGAACTCATAAAAAAAAACCAAACAACCTAGCATGCAGATTAGGAACACTAACACATAAAACTGTAATCACTTGTGAAGCTGTATTACAATTTGTCAGGGGAAATAAAATGCCAGAATACAACGTAACCAGGAAAATTGTATTGGCTGTTGGAAAAGGAAGGAGTGGTGTTTACTTTAAGTAGGTCAGATCCTCAGCTAGTATAAACTGTTGTAACTATGTTGACTTCAGTGTAGCTGTGGAGGAGCTAAGTAAGTTTTCCTAGGAACGCTGGTTAACACCAGGTATGAATTATAACAATGTCTCGCAATGGTTTTTGAAAGGTTAAGGATCTAACAAAACCAGGAAAAGAAAACACACTATCTAAGCTGCTACGGTTGGAGTAACTCGCATTCATTTTCGGTTGCTGGCACCCAGCTTTTAAATATTATATCTCTCTTTTCACTCAGGCTTTTCTTTCTTCGTTATGGCGGTGGGACGTCAAATCGCTGGTCTAGTCCAGCCCTCCGGTAAGTAGAAGCAACTTCCTGGAGAAGCCGACTGACTTGCACGAACTCAGACAATGCTACAGATAATCCTGGTCCCTGAATACCAGGAGAGCCTGCCACATGCTTAATAACATTATCCTCTCTGCCACCCTCCCTTGGATTCACGTCCCAGGGTTCCTAGGGCCAAGCAAGAAAGTAAAGCATTACGATTTAAACAGCTGAGGGAGCTCTGGGAAGAGAGAGAGAAGGAACATGTAACAGAGTGTCAGACAGAGAGTTTGAACAGTTTTTTCTGTGCTTTCTAACAGTGGGAAAGGGCAAGGATGCAAATGATTTCAGGAAAAACTAAGTCCTGTGTCCTGGAGACCATACCAAGAAATGTCTGTCATGCAGTGAGCAGAGGGAGTTGGTAATCAGTGGGCACAGTCCGATTCCAGTCTCTCATTGGGAAGAATCTGGCCTCACTCCACTCAACATGATGGAAGGACAGCTGAGTGAAAACAGCACACAGGAGGAAGTCAGGTCCACAGCACGAGCACAGCCCGCTCCTGGCAGAAGGCCCTTGGGATACACAGGGGACATTCTCACAAGCTGGTCTCACACCCTGCCCAAGGCTCGTGCAGAGATATCGGGACATGCAGAAAAGTGGAGTTCACCTGCATCCCCCCACTTCAACCCACTTAACAGAAGTGACACCTGCTCAAGTCTTAATGCCAGGAGGCCTAGACCACTGACTTCACTCAAGTACAAATCTAACACCTCCTCGGTCTCAGCTCCACTGCCAAGAGGCCACTTCTACCAACTTGTACAGAGCTGACAAAGCCACCCTGGGATGCACATAGGCATTGACAATGCATAGGGGGTGCACGTGCATCCCAAAATTGGTGGTGCAACCCCTGAAAGAAGCACTGCTGATACTGCCGGTGGTGCATGGGGTCAGTTGCTGCTTGCCACCACACCCCTCACCGCTGACACTGCCGGTTGCATCTGCGGACAGTTGCCTGTTGCCTCTGACCGCTGCCGGCAGTGGCTGTGGGCAGTTGCTGACCACAGGTCAGCACTCACCACCCCTTCCCCCGCCACCGACACCACCATGGCTGCCTGTGGGAGCTCCCTGCTCACCACCACCATGCCCCTGCTGCTGCCTGCGGGCAGTCACCATGCCCCCTGAGCCTCCAGGGGCACACAAGCCACAGACTCAACCCCCTGCTTACCCAACAGGTTAATTCCAGGCATGTCTTGGTTTTCAAGTAATATCGGTCTTGCCTGGTTTGAATTGTCTGAACAAAGACATTCGATTATAAATGCTCTTGCTGGACCCAGTCTTGCTGTGAATGAAGTGAGCAGGAGTCTGGATGCTAAAGGATTATAGAAGCAGCTAAGTTACAGGTGTCAAACTCACTTAGTCCTGTGGATCAGAAGAATAGACTGGCATGGCATGGGGGCCAGATCAGGCCCGCAGACTCTCCCCTGCTCCACATGCTCAACGCAGTGCCCACAGATCTGCTCCCGCTGATGCAGTCCAGGACCAACCAGAGCAGACACTTGATCTGGCATATGTGGGACCTATAGACCTCTGCCTTCCACATGCCAGATCCAACATGCTCTGCGGCTGTTGTAGGACTGTGCCTGCTCCAGGACCCACAGGGCATGCGGTACTTGCCCCAGCCCAGCTGGAGTGGGTGCCACATGCAACTCGCATCCTAGACTGATCAGAACAGGCACTGCAGGCACTGGATCCAGCATGCTGGGAAAGGGCAGGGAAGTATCCCTGGACTGGATCCATATGGTCCAGGTCTTGGGCCTGGTTCACACTGTGTGGGTCCACCTGAGACCAAATCTGGCCTGCAGGCTATGACTGACACCTAAGCCAAGTCATTTCTGGTGAAGCTCATGCCAAGAACTCTTCAGAAGAGTCTGCCCAGCTTCCCAACCAGACTAGTAGCGGAGGGGTTGCTGCCTCTTGAGTCTCTTTGCTTGTGAAAGGGTTAAAACAGCTGCTTGTTCCAAAGTTGCTGCAGCATCCTCTTCTTGCTGAATTACAAAGTGTATAGCTTGGTTCCACTCTGGAATACAAAGACGGTTTTATGCACTGGGTCACCGTGACTTGGCTATGTGCACATCTTGTGTTTTTCACCCCAGCATTATTGCTGCATCCATGATCCAGCTGATCCCACTGGTCCCCCTCAGGAAAATGAATCACTGGGTTCTTTCACACGTGACAGAAGTGCTGTTCCTCTAACAGCTAGTCCAGGGATTTTTTCAATCAGCATGTTTATTTCCCATTCCTGAATCCTAAGGACTACAGTCAATAAAAGTGGCTCCTCGTGCACTGCTTAAGCGCATCTTTGATGGAGTCCCCATCACTGATGGTTGGGAAGGTCCTCTCCCTGCAAGTCCAGTAATGCTAGCCTGTGGTGGAATTCTGTTACGCTTTCCAGAATTCTTCAGGACCAGGTTATGATTTGGATCAAGTATCCTTACAGCCTGATTGGGGGCTGGGGGAATGCACAGAGCCTTAGCCCACCCCTGCTGGATGGCTAAACCAGTCCAGGATGGGTAGTGATATCTTGCTACCTTGGGCCAACAGTGCAGCGCTACCTCCTAGGAGCAGAGTGGGAAGCATGGGCACAACTGTGATTACAGGTCAGTGAAATTCATACATTAACTCACTGCTCAAGACTGTACCTACAGTCAACTTCAAACATTAAGGGAGAAACCCTGCTCCCATGCCCCTCGGCTCAAAACCGGGAATGAATTCTCCAGCCATTACACATTTCCAAACTTTTCATTCTCGTCACAGGGGGGTGGTGGAGGAATATTCTTCTGAGAGCAAACAATTTCTGACTCATCCTATCCAGGGAAACCAAGTAAGCAACACAATGTACCTCTGGCCGGCACAACTGTGTTCTCCCTGTGGACAAGGCCATAGAGAAACATAGATCCCAAATCAACATATGCATGGGGGTGGGGAAAGGGGAGAAAGGAGACAGACTATTGCTTAAGTCCAGTTACCAGTTTTCTCAGGTCGAGGCCCACAGATCTCACTAGCAGCCTGCAGAGAGATCCCCAGGACACCGATGCCCTCTAGATCTTCAGGCGATGAAGAGTCTGGACACCTGAGCTAGGAACACCGAGGGTGAGCCACAGCTGCTGCTGCTGCGCTGGGAAGAGGAAAACGGAGGGGGTCACTAGGAAAGCACATGCAAAAGAACCGGACTGCATCCGTAGGGGGAGAGGAGCAGCCGCCGATATAGGAAGAAACAAAAGGGATGAATGAGGAGGGACATTAAGTGACAATGGAAAAGTCTTTTTTCTTAAAGGCCTGAAACGTGCCAGAACCAACAGGGGGCTTTCTGTTGAAATGGGTGGTTGAAAGATCATCTCCAAAATATCCTCCTTTATTACCTTCCCTAGTAAGTAACTGCTGTAGTAGCCTCAGGGACACTGTGTGATGATCACACAGTGGATCTACAGAACAGCCTAAGCTAAGATGTGGGCCGGGCTTTGAAACCTCTATTTTAAAGAGCACGTTTTCTTCTGGATGGAAGAAATTAAAGCCGATGTTACACGTAAAGTGGGCTCTCCCCCCGTTAGCAGTGATCAGAGTGGATGGGTGTTACCATGTTGAATTAATATAAAACAAAACACCTTCCTGGAGGGAGAAATTAAACAGTCCTTTATAAATAACCTGGTTTTCAAATGTGCTGTTACCGGTAATTCATACCTGCTGGTTTATTTACAGCTTCTTACAAAGTGCAGGCTTGGCTCAGTCTTAATTTACTGCAACTCGGATAATATGAAAAAAGCTAAGCAATAACCCTACCTCCAGGGGATCCTGTCTGAAGTAGGCACACTTTCATATCTTATTACTACCCCTTTAAGGCAGCCTAAATAAAGCACAATGCCCTTTCTTACATTTGGTTTTAAAACAAGCTCCTAAAGTAAGACAGCAGGGTCAAACTGACCACACATTATCTAGTGCTGTACTCAGCTGTTCCCTCATAACTTACATGTTTGTTTGTAATCTTATAATAAAAAGAAAAGTCCCTCAGATCAGCACGATTTTGGTCTTTAAGCAGCAAGCTTCTTCTCAAAATTAAACCAGTAGGCAGCGTCTTCTGGACCAAGAAAAATAAAAATAAAAAAATCTTGCTTGGTGCTAAAAATGTGAAGCCAGTGAGAATCTCACAGGCCGGTTTGTTGGAAATTTGGCAGATATCAGGACTGGGATTCAGATGAGCCTCTTAAAAATTATTCTGCCATACTGAATTAGGGTTACTGCACTGTACAGACATTAAGTTATTTCAAGCATTCCTAATTCTCCGAATCGCGAAATGGCTCTACTGTGACACGACTCTCTGAAAAACACGTACTTTAAGGGAACATAAAATGTTGCAAAGTCAAGCTTTCATAAATTAGAAACACCAGAGTTAAGGTCGTCTGTACATCCTTGATTAAGCCGCTTGTGCGTATGCACATGGGGAGTTCTCATTACATGCTCACACACTGATTTTACCTGCCTCATTCAGTGCAGAGGGAAGATGTTAATCACCAAGTGGTTAACTAGCAAACGTTTTACTTTCCTCTTCATTGGCACAGAGACCGGGACACACGTTGAGCATATTTACTGCATGCCACCCAAACCCTGCACCAAATACAGTCTTATTCATTTCCGCCAGCATGTTAGTGTGGCAGTCATCACAAAAGCATCCAAGCCATCCTTAAGCATTAATTTCTCTTCCCAGAAGCCTGCTTATGTAGTCAGGGGCAGCACTACTTCCTCATATCAATGGGAACCTGAGACACAGAGAAAGATAATTTTATCAGCAACTTGTGCTCATGGATGGTCCTAAGATTAGAGCCTTGTGTGGGAAACTGTGCTTTAACCAATTGTTGTGTTGCAACCAATTTCCTCCAGCAACCACAAACTAGGCATCCTGAGAAAGTGGGCTCCCAAAAATAGGGTGCCACAATTGGTGACAGACAGTGACAAGTTTGGATTAAGTGACTTACATCTCCGAGGGGCTTTGGAGGAAAAGCTGGGATAGAAGCCATTGCTCTCAGGCAGCATTCAACTGCTTTAGACAAAAGACGATGGCCTTGTGGTTTTCTCCAAGCCTCTGGCCTCCTTCACTAACAAGATTTCATAACTCATGAGACAGGAGTCCTATAGACAACTGCCTCCTCCATTATACAATGCCAATTCACTCCCAAATGGGTGTGTGCACCCACTGAGGCAGCAGGCTTGTTCTTCTCCAGGCAGGATTGCATAGCTAAAAACTACAGATGCAAAGGGGTGAAATTTAAGATGACAGGCAACCTCACGATCAGAATTTCCTATGACTCGTGTACTTGACTCTGCAAGCACATCTTGCTGGGATCCTATGATCCCAGTTGACTTCCTGCCCCTGGAGCAGGAGGCTGGACTCGATCTTCCAAGGTCCCTTCCAGCCCCAATGTCTATGAAATCTGTGAAATAACAACCTTTTAACCCAGTTTAATTTTATCCAACATCCTTGGCTAGAACAAGGAAGCTGGAAAAAGTTAGTCTGATGAGGTAGTGACACTGCTTGGACCCCTGGATGCACAGTAAAGACCTCTGCCACCTGCATTATGGGCACAACTGGTGGGCTTTTCCCTGGGCTAGCTGGTAGAGACAGATCAGATGCATACTGTGCCAGCCACAACACAGCACTCTGCTACCCCAGTTCGGATACCCAGAGCCTTCTTGCAACCCCCAGCCACAGAAGACCTCTTCAGCTCCAGGCTTGGCAGCACAAGTGATGGAACAAACAGGTGACAAACGAGTTCACTTCCATGCACAGCGATAGGTAGACGTGTGACAAGTCACTCCTACGAACAAGCCAACCTACTGAAACTGAGTCAGGATCCACAGAAAAGGCAGCACAGCTTGCAACAAAGGACCACGCACACTTGTGCATGAGGGCAGAGTTAGGTTTGACTCTTTTGGGTTCCCCACAGATATGAAAACATTCCTGCTCCAGGCCTACTGCAGACTGGTGGCTGCAAGCAAAGCCTCGAACTGTCATTGCCAGCATGTTGTCCAGCACCGGAGCAGCCTGCAGATTTTCCAAACCTGCTTGAAGCAGTGACCTCTGCCGGCCAACAGACAGAACTGAGACTCAGTCTATAACAGCATTTTTCAACCTGTGGGTTGCAAGAATAAGGGTCGCAAACAAACTTTAAAAATGGATCCTCCTGTAAAGGAGAAAAAATGTGGGAAACTGTGGCTTTTCCTTTGCAAGCTGGCAGTTCCAGCCTGCGAGGGGCTGCTTGGGGCCCACACACCCACCCCGGGGCCCTCATACTAGAGGGGCTGGGGACAGCAGGTTGAGAGGGATGGGCACTGGGTCAGAACTGGCCATTGATGTTTACAAATGGGTCCTGGTATAAAAAAAAAGGTTGAGAACCACTGATGTATAAAATGAGTTACCTCCTTTTTTCTACACAATACATTTAACTACGCTGATCTCTCATCTCCCAATCTCCCAGGGCTCCAAAACTCACTCTCAGCATTACGAAGGACTACCATAGATCAACCTGATATACAACTGCATTTATAATAGAGCAAATTTTAGACGGAATTATAACACTGTGTTGCAAAGTGCTCCACAACCCCAACTCTTCACCATTGTCATCCTACAAAATTGCCCCCAGAATCAGGTAGCCTTGTGTGCCAAAGTATGCCAGAAGGGCCACCTGGTGAAATGGCCATGCTGACCTGCAGAATGCATGGCTCTCAGCAGCTGTAGCCTAGCTACTGCCTGAAAAGCTACTTGAAAAGTTAGGGGGCCACAGGATACAAATGGCTTACTGTTCACCTTCTTGTCAGAAAGAAGAGACACAATAGCTCTTCCGATAGACACCCTTTGGATTCAGACACCCACCAGAAATTGAGACCCAGCAAAAAAACGTCTTTTCAGAGGGCAAAGCACTCAGAGCAACCAGGTATGTTTGATACCATTGGACCAATCTCTATTGACCATTTGGCTCATTCAGATCCTTTCCAAGTTAGGACTTATAGAGTATATTTTATCAACATCTCCCTCCACACAAGTAAATAAAATCCCATTTCACTGCTTGGATATAATATACACAAGCTTGAGAAAATTCATTTAAAAGAAAAACCTGCAGAGAACCTTGTGACAACTGCAAAGTGGTCATTTCAGACATTTTTGCGTGCAGCAATTCAGAAGCTTACAGAATTAACCCCTTATTAAGGACTGAAATCAAAACAAGTTTATCAGCTTTACTTCAACATGCAAGAGATAACCCACTCCAGAAGTACGGCTCCATTTAGAGATGATGCGGGGTGGGGTTGGTTTATGTTTTTTTTTAAATCCAGCTGTTCTGGTCAGATACTTGTATTTAGCTGCAACAGTAGAGAATAGGTCCAGAAAAGTTTCACATCTATTGCCCCAACTCTCAACACTGCAGACACTGTAGCTGCAGAACTGGACAGGAAAGCTTCCCCATTTCAGATCCAGACAAAAACATTTGAAATAAAGAATTGTTTTTAGTGGGGAGGTGTCAGACGCATGTAAAAAGGCTTTAACACACTAAACCTGTTAAGCCCATGGAAATCAGGAAGTAAAATGTTATCTCTCCATGTACCCTCTGGCTGTGAAACAGTCAGCTCCTCAGTATTTCACAGGGCAGCAATGCATCTTAAACCCTTTAAAGAGAAAGTTGAAACAAAGGAAGCTAAGTGCAGAGTTAGTGCTGTACTTACCGGTTTCATGCAAGTTTAAAAAAAAAAAAAGGACAAAGCCACGAGGAAGTGTGGATACTTCAGGCTCCTTTTAACATCCAATTTCCAGAGCACAAAATTGTAGCTTTTAAAAGAAACCAGCAAGCAGTTCTTACGTTGCAATACCTGCGTGTGGGGGAACATCTGTGAATCACACATTAGCAAACAGAAGAAGCTGTGTAACTTCTCACTTTAACCCAAGGAGGGCAGACCTCAGTTTGGTCAAGAGTAGTAAACAAAATAAGCATCTTTTATGATAGCTCCATAACTGTTAAGTTTCTTTGTGCACCATAATACGACAGGGATGAAAAAAAAAACAAAGGGTAACATTTGTTTTTTTAGGGTTTCTGATTGTAGCTGTGTTGGTCCAAGGAGATAAAAAGGCAAGGTTCTTTGGGTAGATGTGATATCTTTTATTATACCAATTAAGTAGCTGGAAAAAAGTTCTTAGCAAGTTTTTGGGTGAGCCCCCCCATCAGGTTTTTTTTTTTAAGTATTTAAAAATAAATTGAAAAAACTTAAAAGCACTTGGGTGAGAAAATGCTGAGGTGCGACTTAGTAGCTAACAGTTTTGGCTCAGATGCATTGTCTAGTTCTGAGAAATAGGTTGAATTACAAAAAAAAGCCAAAAACAAAAAAAGCCAAAACCGGGGAAAAGTAAGAGTCCTTCCCAGGTATACAGTATACTATGTTTAGGAAAACCTTAAAAAAAAGCAAGATTTACCTACAGTTTAAATGTGTGGATGTAAGCACCACAGTATATTTGAATCTGAATGTGGTTATATACCTTGGATACCCAACGTAAGAAATTCCTCTCTCGTGACAGTGATGTAACAGTTCAAGAGACGCATGCCTGAGTTTGGGGAATTAAACCAGCATCCATCGTCTCGCTCAAGTTTTTTAATGAAACACCAGTATGGATTGCAGAAGGAATTACTGCCACTTGCTATTCTCATTAACTCACTTGTTCATGGTGCTATTTTGGTGTAAGGAACATCTGACCAAGTTCATCTGATCTGCTACTCTGACTTTCAGCTTGAGGGCCACCTCTCCATCTTTGTTACTCTGGTATGAAACAGAAAGAGTTCTGCTGACAACAAATTAAGCCTTGTGCAAAGTCAATGGAAACAGAACTAAAACACCTCCACCCCTACCATGCTTAACCTGCCCAGTGCAGTTTGCTTTCACCCCGGCTAATCAGACTGAAAATAAAGAGGCTATGCCCATTTTCCAGCTGACATTTATGGAGTGGCGGTCACACTGGCTGAGATGAAATCAAGGAAGGTAGTTGCTTTCAGAAACAGCAAACCCAGAATGCTGCAATTCTTTGTAAGCAGTCAAAACAGAGGTGGGCCAACCTGCTGCATGAGTGCAGCAAACTGGAGAGGGAACAAGCAGCACGATGGCAGAATAGGGCAAGGAGCAGAAAGTACAGCATGGATCCAGCAAGGAGCACAGGGCAGGAAAGCAGAAAGCAGAGCAGTGCCATGTTCAGGGAGCAGAGCTGACCATAAGATTGGGTAAGGGGGACTAGAATGGCATTCAGAGAGCGTGCAGGACTAATGGCATGCCTGCTAAAAAGATTGCCCCACCACCCAGCTAAAACATTACATATCCAACAGCTGCTTTATAAGGCAGCATTTCTCAATCTCTGGGGCACGACCCAAAAGTGGATTGCAAAAATATATGAAAGGGTCACAAATTTTAAAAATGGGTACTCCTTTAAAGGAGAAAAGTGCAGGAAACAGTGGGCTTTTCCCTTGCAAGCTGGCAGAGCTCCAGCCTGCGAGTGGGCTGCTTGTGGTCCTCCATACCTCCCCCCTGCACCACACACTGGGGGGTTAGGGGCAGTGGGTCAGGAGTGAGGGGCACGAGGTCGGGACTGGCCATTGATGTTTATAAATAGGCCCTGATACAAAAAAGGTTGAGAACCACTGTTAAAGAGGAATCCAGAAGATGAAAGGCCTGAAAGGTGGCCAATTCAAACTTTTGTAGTTGCTTTGTTAAAAAAAACCAAAAAAAAAAAACCCCACTGCTTGGCAGTTCAGCAAATGTTAATAAATCTCAACTTTAATATTTTCAACTTTGTATAGATGAGAATCCAAATTTAGTACATTCATCAACAGTTTTATGACTAACTTAATATTAAAATCCAGACTGCCAGTTTAAGGTAAACTGAGCAAGATAGTGGCTTTCTGCATATTTTCTCTATAGAAATCCTTCTGTGTGGCAGAAGGATTATAGCCCAATTTATCCCATGGCACATTTCTTACTTTTAATCTGCTTAAAGTACACACTTCAACTGCAGTAAGAAGTACTAAGACCAAGTTTACAAAAGGTATTAAGGTACATCTATACCTTTGTAAACCTTACCACTCTCATGTGAGTTACCAAAGATATTTAGAGAAGGATTTTTTTTTAAAAAAACAAAACTTTATTGTACAAAATGTTCTAAAATCAGAACAGGTTTCCTGCAGCTTTACTATGAATTTAGTTCCATAATTTACACCTAAAATGTTACTCCAAAAAAGGCCAAAGAAAATAGGAAGACTAGTCTCATTTTCTTCCAATCCAGGAATGGTGAACAGGTACTGTCCATCTGTAGCAGCATCAACAGCATGAGTAGCATAATTTAACTAATTATTCTTTGAACTCCAAGAACTGCTGAAGTCTTTTCTTATGCTCTGTAGACACTTGCACAGCACTAAAACAAAATACAAGTTTAGAGCATAAGATTATGTTAAACATACTATGTCAACTTCAAAAACAAAAACCTCATGTCAAAACATTTTTAAGTATAAACTGGAACTAACAGTTGTGACCTCAAAATCTAAGAAACCCAGCTGTGTTATACAATAATTGTATACAAAATTCAGATGCTCATCCTTCAATCTCTTTTGCTGTATAAAAGCATTCATTTGTTGTACAAAAGAAATAAAGCACTTATTTTATACAAAAGGAATAAAATTGCAGCTACTAAAAAAAAATGCAGAGGTCAGTTAATGCCATACCTTGAAACAGTCTAATTGTTTTCATTTAAAACGTTCATAAACTCATGCGATTGTTTATCTTAGAAGAAAATTTTAAAAATAGCTAGCCTAACAAGGTACAGAATCCCTTAGAAAGGAACTGTTGTAGAGCTGGCACTTTCAGATCTAACAGTGATCTAGCCTAATGCCAGAAACCTGGAGGGTTTTCAGTGAAGGTAACTTCCACCATGATCAAACAGCATGCATGGGATCCCTGGACTCCAAGAATAACTCTCTCAGAATAATGCCATTGCCTCCATTTAGAAGGAGAAAGAGTTACTTCCTATCTAGTTAGCTGAACATTGTTAGAGAAATGTCACATTGGGGTGCTCTTCATGTCATTCTACTTAGACCAGTGATTAGGGCCATAATGAATTCATGGTGGAAATGGGCTGCACAGCAGCTCCTTTAATCTTGCAGGTCTCCCCGTGGCCCCCTCTTCCCCCACCCTAGTTGCTCAACGGCTGAGGAACCTGGGGGTCCTGCTGTTTACCAGCTGAGAGGCAAAAACAGCACAATTTTTAAAACTGTGGTCTTTGCCTCCCTGCTGATCAGTAGCAAGCCGCGGGGCCCCTTCACTAGTCACCAGGGACATGCGGGAGAACCTGCAAGATTAAAGGAGCTGCTGCTCAATAAATTCAGTAAGGCCCTACTAATGGTTCTCAATCAGCTGCTAGGCTTGTAATAAAATGAATTTGTTTTTTTAAATTGGGTGCCACAATTCACAAAAAAAGTTAGAGGAACCCTCAAGTCCAACAGGACTGAAAACCACTGACTTAGATGCACTGTCATGTTCATTTAAACAGCAAGCACCAATACAAGATGACCTTACTTCAAGTGTTCTCCAAAAGTCGTCGTTATCCGGTATATGGCAGTCCTCAGGGATGCTCTAAGCCCAAACCGTAGTGTTTTGTAGGATGTATCTACCAGACTGCCTGAAATTCTTGGAGGTTTGCTGGAAACATGTGGCAGCTTGAAATGTTTATCTACAACCTGGATTGGGGGGAAAAAATAACAATTCAGCTATATCCATTTCATAATGAAACTAGCAGCACGTCTGTTTCATTTGAAGTGAACAAAGGAAGTCAGGAATGGTCACCATGGAAACATCCAAGGAAAAAACACCATGTTTTGAGAGACAGCTTAATCTTCTGTTACCTGGCCAGTGAGAATAAAGGACATGGCTTTGTTAAAGGAGATCTTCTCTTGAATGGATTTTTTTTGATGCTGACATTTAACAAACACAAAGGTACTCTGCCCTGACTAATCTTTTAGAAATAAAGTAAGTTACTGCAAGTTTTTAGAATAAGTGCCCTACTGAAGAACTGTAATGACCTCTAAAACTCTGGTCTCAGAATCTTCCATTAAGAGGGGTACAGAATATTACATTTTTCACAGATAGCACCCAGTGTTATCTTGGAGAAACACATCTCTGGTTACTTTTAGTACACACTCCCAAATACCACAGTGATATAATAATTCTTAAACAATCAGCAGAGAAACATGAAACAGGTCTCATCTCCCGAAATGCAATGGCTCTGAAATTGAAGTGCTTTGCAATCGACACACAGGATTTTTGTGACCGAAGACAAAACCTGAACATTTTACGTTGGCGTACTTGTGTAATTATTACTTCCCTGAAATAATATTTTTAGTTGAGCATATTGTACCATTTAACATGATACTGCATTTCAAAATCTGTTTTCTGATCACAATGGCAGTTTAAAAAAAATTAATCTAATTAGGTATTGATTCAGAAGCTGAGAAAAAGGAAACTAAATAACAAGACTAAATTTAACTGCTGGCTATGAAGAACAATTTTAGGTGAACACACAATTCAATTTAAAGTCAAACATCAATACAACAGAATAGGACCCTTCCCACCTTTCCTCCCAAGCTAGTTTTACATTAAGAGGTATTAAAGATCATTACCTCCTGAAGGGTCAGCAAGGTATTCAGAATAGCTGGCAGTGTAGTTTGGACAACTCCAAATTGATCTTCAGTAAATGATGCTGCTACCAAATGAGACAGACCTTAAAGGAAGAAAAGTCCGAGACAATTTATCTTACACTAGCCTTCAGAAATGGAAGCATCAGGCTGCACTAACAATTCAAGATGTCAGACCTCAGACGCTGCTGCAGCTCACTGGCACTTGGTTTAGCCGGGTACACAAAGATCCCACTAACGTGGGGGCATCCCTCAGAATGTACAACAGCCAGGAGCAAATGGCAGAAGTCCTGAGGCTGCTCTAATTTACTCCATGGACTAAACCAGCCCTAGGTTTGACAGGCATGTGGTAAGGAGAAGAAAATATGGTGTAGATGTCTTTGCTGTTGTCCTCCACTTCTCAGATGCCATGATGAATTGATGAGCGAGATCAGGGGAAGGCGGTAAATTCCTTCTCAAAAAATGTTCCTTTATCATAATGCCAACACACTTTCTGGCAGCTCATCATCAGCTGTGTTGCCAGAGCATGAGCACATCCTAGGAAGACACCAGCTGCTGAAGCCATTATGGCAGCAAGCAGAAAGCATTGCAATGTCTACAGATGCCTTCTGCTAGTTGTCAAGAGGCAATAGAAGCTGCTCTCAGTTTGGTAGAAATGGAGTAGATGTCTAAGCAGAAAGGCAGGTTTTGAAAATGCAAAGGGGCTGTGGATGTGAAGGCACTGAGAGTTTGTAGCAGAGGGGAGGTCTGCATCAGTGCAAATAAGCTTACATGAGAAAGCTCTCTTTAGCTCCATTTCCAAAGTACTGGGTACAGTAAGCCTGAAACTGAATCTGTGTGTTCATTAGTCACCTCAAAGCAAGAACTAGAATAAATTCAAATAGAAATTTCTTACCTTCTAATGCCCAAATGTGCATTTGAGCATCAGAAAAGACAGCTTGGATTGAGGCCTCTGGATGCTATGGAGAAATCATAATTTCCTAAGTGCATGTTTTTTTTCACGTTAGCCACCAAAACTGCTTTTTTTTCCCCAATTAAGAGTATGGATATTATTTAAAGACTATACATGCATGTCTGTACGTACACAGGTACCCAGTGCAGCCCCAGTTCATAAAGATTTGCTACAGAATTTTGACATTTCAAAACAAGCAACAGTAATGCTGCAGAACCCTAGACCCAGCCACCCCCCTGGACTCTCTAGTATCTAGGCATTTATAGTATGCTCCTCTCCATCACGAATGAGGTGTTCCTTTACATGCATCTGTGTGCCTGTACCTGATTACATCACAAAACAATTATTTCAAAATACCAGTAACATCTTCTGCATGATATGGCAAACAACTGGCAACTGTCCAGTTTCTCTCTATATAGGAAACCTGCTATGCCTACCTGAAATCTGCCAGCTTCAGCAGAGTCAAGGGAAGCCAGGGAGGAACATCTAGCAGCTCTGTGCTTTCATACTAGCTATGGCCCAAAAAGGGACCTCCATTCTCCTGAAAAACAGCTACCTACGGAAGCCACGCATAGGGCTCCACACACTTAGCAGGGCTTCTTCTCCGACTTCGAACATGCATCCCCATCCCATTCATTGGCCCTACTATCCACTTCAAACCTCACAACGGGCTCCGCAGATCCAGAAAAATAGATTGTTTTATGTATGACAGAACTCCTCCTTCAGAGATCTGTACACAGAAGGCCCCCATCCTGAGGGCATGACCCGTTTTTGGATTAAGGTCAAGGTTTATTTAAAAGCCATGCAAAAACACACACACATACACAGCAGTATGAAGGGAAACTTTTTGAATAATTCTATCAAATACACTTTCCACATGGAAGAACAATATAAACAAATGAGACCAGAAAACCAAACTGACATCATTTAAAAGGGTTGAATACTTCACGAAAAGTTTGATGTGTTGGCACACGTAAAAAAAAAATGTGTACAACACTATTGCCATACCTGCTCACAGAATTCATGTGTGAAAATCTGCTGCGCTGCACTCATTCTACCAGAATCAACCTACTGAATTCTAGCTTTATTTAGTATAGCAAGAAGCAGTGTTATCTAGTACTTGGTACACTAACACAGTCAGGATTCTTGGTATTTTTTAGATTCAAACCTTGGCACTTACATTAGGTAGGACTTTGAGAAAGTTGTAACGTATGTATTTCAGTTTAGTCTGTAGAGAAATATTACCCTTTTTAACTGAGTAGTGTTGGGAGGCTTCATTAAGTGCAAGAGGTCTTAAAAATATAAAAAGCTCCAAGACTGGGGAGAAAACATTATGATTGTAGAAAGCACTGAAAACAGTAGAGGTACACTGATATATCAGTGCCATATTGGATTGGTACCGATAAGAGGAAAATTAATGTTAATCGCCTTTTTTTGCCAAGTGTAGCTGATAACATGATGATAAATAAAATATGCCTTCGGGCCAGGGCCCTCAGACACCATATGTATGCTTGCAGCTACAGCATGCACACAGCCAGGACCACAGTTGGATGTGTGGAGAGCAGTGCCCCGCAGTTAAGCCTGTGGAGAGGAAGTGTGTGAGGGATAGTGGGGAGAAGCAGATTGAGGCCCCCATGGTGAGGGATGGAGTGAGGCTATGGGCGCTGCGCAGCCAGAGCAGTGAATGGGACGGAGCCAAGGACAGCTCATCCAGGGGGTGCAGGGGTGGGGGGCTCCCTGCTGCTGTTTGCACTGCTGGAGGAGGCATGTGGGGCACGTGCCTCCCCAAGATGTGTGCATGGAAAGGGTGGAGGTGGACTGCCCTCTGTAGGCTCAGGGCTTTCCAACCTGCTGCCTCTACCCTGGGACCCAAGCACACAGCAAGCAGCCTGCCTTGCCTTCACACCACTCAGTTCTGCTCCTAAAAGCATCCCTTGTGCTCAAGCATCTCTACCATTTTTAAGCACCGGGATGCTGATCCCCCGAATGAGCCTCTCACAGCTCCATGCTGCTCCCTGCCCTGGCCCCAGGGTCCCATTCACCACCCTGGCTGGGCAACACCCCCAGCTCCAGCCCTACTCTCTTCCTCACCATGGGGGCTTCAATCTGTCCTTCCCATACTCCCCTATCCCACGCCTTTTCCCCTCCACAGACTTACCTACAGGGAGCTGCTCTCAATGCTGCCCAGCTGTGCTCCTGTAAAACTAGCTATCGGAATCAGCTGATACACTTAGCAAATAATCAGCTATTGGTATCAGCCAAGAAACTCTCTACTGGAGTTCCCCTAGAAGACAACATTAGAACCTGTTCCTATTCATATTTCTGCTCTACCCAAAGGTCCAATATATGTAGCCATAATTACCTTGCTGAAGAAATACATGACCAGCACTCGTTTTGACAAGAAACTTCTTATCTGAGTAGGAGAGAAAAACATTTAAAAATACATGTTTTACATTGTTATACAGAGTATTATATACTACATTTCTGGTGTTAAGTAGCCAAATCCATTCAAACTTTATAATTATGTCATGGTAAAACTTAAATAACGGGCAGTTTTTTAAAGAGTTAGGCCAGCTGATCAGAGGAAAATGTGATCATACAATGAAGTTATATTTCTGAAGGGAACACCCAGCATGCCACATAAGACCAAACTGATTTATACCACAACTCTTACTGTACCTGCTCCTGTTTATTCTGTAGCCACGTATACAAGAAACTTGGCTGCTCTGCTTCGTGACCAACTCTTGCAACAGAGACAATTGGGAAGGATGGCAGGTACGAACCATTTCTTTGCAGATCTACAAAAACACCCAAGCCTATTTAGAAAAAAAAAATACAAATCTCTACAAAGCCAGTATGACCCAAAAGAATCTGCACAATTAAGCCAATGTTTCCATTATACATAAGAGGAAAAGCAAGGTAACTGGAACAATGGCCCCCACCTGAACTTGATGTCCACAGCTTTGGTCCTCTTCTCATAATATGAGGGCTTTGAACTGATCCATGCCAAGGAGAATTTAAATCCAGGATTCCAGGCTTGCGATTTAGAGCAGGAGAAGTGAAAGGTGAGCCAAAAGAGCTTCCAAGGCCTGATGCAGTTGATGTCTTTAAAGGCGACGGGGATTTAACCAGGGAAGGCATGTGAGTTCTAGGTAAGACGTTAGACCTTTGTGTCTGAAAAGCCATTTCTTCTGTAACAGCTGCTCCTGATGACAAATAAATACATATGGGCTGGTATGGGTAAATACAATATAGACTAGGAACATCTACACGAGAGGGTTAATGCACAGAAAAGTAAATTCAACTGTGCATTAGCATGGCAGGCACAATCCATGTGCAGTAGAATGAATCTACTGTGCATTAGTGTCACCAAAAAGCCATTCATCTGTGCCAATGTGTATTAGCTCCAGTTACAGCGCATTAATGAATGTGTAGACGTGCCCACTATAAGTCAGTTTCCTTCAAAGCCTGAACTCCACTATACTTCATTTCTGCTGAGCTCTTAATGTAAGATATATTTCCATTCCAATACAGACTGCATTTTACTATGTGAAATGCATTTAGAAAGAACCCACTAAATAAGATGGTTTTGGCTTAGCCTCTACCTTAAGGATATTCCTACAGCAATACAGGCAGTCCTTGACTTACACTGTTTCAAGTTACAATGTTTCGCACTTACAATGTTTATAAATTGACACCATTTCAACTTTACAATGCCAGTTTCGACTTACAACGCTTGACCTGATGCAATACCATGCCAGTGTTGCTCATCTCCCTGGAGAACATCTGTCCAAACTTCCTTGGACACTTTCTTTAAGAAAGCAGACAAGACTCCAGAAAAACCTGCAACCAAGAGCCCTTCAAAAAGTCCAGCAAAGTCACCTCAAAGAAGTCCTTCCAAATCAGTAAGATTGCTATTTACAACATAAATACATTAATGTAGCTATATTACTTATATACAATTGATTGAGTACAAAATTCTGGAGTATTTTTTGGTGAAAATAGGGTATCGGGCCTTGGCTCAGGAACCAATCCCCTATTTATAACTTTATTTCTTATGAGAAAATTGGTTCCGAGTTGCAACGTTTTGACTTAAGACGTGGTTTTCAGGAACCAATTGTGTCATAAGTCTGAGGACTGCCTGTATTGGGTGAACCACAGAAAAATATTCCCCAAGCCTTTTCAGCAATACATGTTTCACCACTGTAAACTAGCAACAGAAAATCAGTAGTTACAAATGTTTCTATCAAAATTTTTAAGGGGCTGTTCAACAAGTTCCATCACTTGATAGGCTGACTTCCTAAACCTACGTAAATGAGAGTGTGTGAGGGAATACTGTCAAATGCACAAAAAGTGAAAAAAGTGATCTCTCTCCAAGTTCCACTTTAATTAATCTTTGATGCTATTGTAACAACACACACACACACACACACACACACACACACACATTATTTAACCCGTGTTCCTTCAAATACTCAACATAATCACTTGGCTCCTTCTGTCATTCAATTTATATTAGTGTTATAACGTCCTCCACTGTACTCTACTGTGTCTTGTTAATTACAGGTGTAAACCACTCTGTAACATTTACTGTGAAATCTCTTTATGTAAATAAGGTACCTGGAAAGTTCAGGGGTTTGTTTACTTCCCCTGGAGATGGCTGTTTTATTCTCCCATTTGTAGCTGCAGCTTCCTGGTGTATAATCAGCTTCTGGGTTAAGTCACTCAAAAGATTCAAGCACTCCCGTGATATTGCTGTCCAGTTGTGGGGATGCCCACCTAATTAGGTCAGACAACAAATACTTGAAGAGGTGTTCAGTGGTTTCAGTCAAGATGCATATCACCATGCCTGTTTTGATGGTACGTATTTACATTCTGCTTTTTCCATGTTTAGTATAATCGTACAGAATTACCCACCACATACTCGATTCTAAAAAAAAAAAGGCATGCTGCATTTTCACCAGAAGTTTCTTGTGCCCAAATATGCACAGGGACACAGATAGTGGTTCAAATTGTAAATGTCCAGCCTATACACACAACTCCTGATGACTTCAGTGAGAGCTGCATAGGTATCCTGCAAGGCAGAATTTAGCCCATTAGATTTTAAACTCACTAATTTTTGGTCTTGTAAGTTGCTTGTCGGCTAGTTTCAACACCGTTTATTACAACAGTGCACAAGCAACAAGAACGTCTGATGAAGTGCAGTCCCTGATGAAAACAAAAGACTTCTAATGGACCTCCTACAGCATATTTCTGTATATTTTAAGAGGCTTATATACCAGTCTAAATCATAGCCGTTATTTGCTTGCACAACTGGGGAGTGACTCACAATTTATGCTTCATTTCATGCCACTCACATCCTGATACTAAACTGTTATACACATCTGTTGTTATATTATTATTATTATTATTAGATTTGTTCAATTTGTGATGTCAAGAATACCCTTCTTTGATACTCTGCAACCTATGTTTCCTCACAGTTGTCATTTAAATCAAATAACAGAAACCAGTATTTATTCAGTTTAGTAGATGAAACAACACAAAGAGGGCTTTTCCAAATAGGTACTTTTGCTTAGGAGTTCTTTTGGCTTATACAGCAAGCTTCCAAGTATGAGATCATTTCTAAAAAATTCTTACCATAACAACAGTCTTGAAAAAGTTTAGAATCACCACAGATTTATTTTGGTAATACCTGGCTGACTAAGGCTGAAGACTTCTTGACGTCGCACAGGAGAATACTGGGAAAGTAACATCAAGTCTTGTAAGGCCAAGAACTGAAAAGGAGAGAAATATTTTAATGCATAAGGGGGAGGAAAATCAAGTTGATCCCTTAAATATGCTATCATTAAAAGCCTATTGGTTTTTAGATTCTAGCAAGGAATTTGAGTATTCCCACAAATGTAATTCCTAATAGAGTCAACAGGATTTGTTTACATATACTGAAACCGCAGGCAAAATTCAGTTATTAATATTTTTCTCTCTTGGTTTAGAAGATTGCACATGCAGAGAATAACTCCTTTATTATCACCACTGGAAAGTCACTTCAGATTGGGGCTCCACAGTGAGTCAACTTCATAGGAAATTTTGTATGCTTTAGATTGCTTTCACTGATAGGCAAACTGGAACAAAGTGTCATTCTTAGCACTAACAAATAACTATACAGACAAATTACACTGGCATTTATAAGCAAATTAACACATGCTTTTCTCACGGCACTAGGATCTCATCGCATGCCACTTGAAATTGATGTCAGGCCTATCCTGGTACTGAAGTCCAACTGCTTTTCTGATCAAGGAATGAATACGACAAGCCCACAAACATCTAATTGTCTCAAATCTTGTAAATACAAGAGCCAGTTATTAATATAATTTTAGTCAATGTTAAAACTACAAATGTAAAATACAACTATTAAAGACTGGTTTGTTGTTTTTGTTTTTTTGGGGGGGGGTTGTTGTTGTTGTTGTTGTTTAAACACAGACTAGGGTTTTCACCCTTTGTTTCTGCTGATGAACCTGTCTTGCTCTAATTCCCTCTTTCAGAATACAACACAACCAGAAGAGTAGGAGTAAAAATAAATGGATTTTCATGCCTGGGCTATTTAACAGTAGCATACATACGCTCCACAGAGTAATTAAGACGCACTTCATTCCTAACTAAATGAATTCAGTTCAACCAGCAATCCAGTTAAGCAAATACACTAAGCTGTCATTATAAAACAAACTTCTCTGGAAGCATTGCAAAATGCTTCTGACTGTTCTGAATTTGGCTGGTTTTTTTAAAGATGTTTCACAGTTTCATAGTTGGCAGGGTCGGAAGGAGATCATCTAGTCCAACCCCCTGCCGTAGCAGGAATGAGTACTGGGGTCAAACAACCCCAGCCAGATGTTTGTCCAGCCTTTTTTTAAAGACCTCAGGGTAGGAGCCAGCACCACTTCTTTTGGAAGTTGGTTCCAGGTCCTAGCCGCCCTGACTGTGAAATAACGCCTCTTAATGTCTAGCCTGAAACTACCCTCCACTAACTTGGATCCGTTGTTTCTTGTAACTCCTGGGAGTGCTCAGGAGAACAAGGACTCTCCCAATGCCTGCTGGACCCCCTTGACCAGTTTGTTGACTGCCACTAGATCCCTTCTCAGCCTTCTCTTTTGGAGACAGTTTAGACTGCTGCTTAAATCATTCATGATCCATGGAAGACTTCTCAGTAGGAGATGCTCTATTTAGTAGGGCACCCCCCTGGAGTAACTAGGAACAATGGCCACAAACTGGCAGAGAGCAGATTTAAGACATCAGGAAGAATTTCATTAGGGTAAAGCTTTCCAGAATCTGGAATGGGCTTCCAACGGAGATGGTGCTCTCCCCTACTTTGGGGGTCTTCAAGAGGAGACTGGACAAGCACCTAGCTGGGGTCATCTGACCCCAGCACTCTTTCCTGCCCCAGGCTGGGAGTCAGACTGAATGACCTACTGAGATCCCTTCTGACTCCAACATCTACAAAATCAAAGACTATACAGACATGACAAACCCAAACAACTGTTTTGATACCTTTATGATGAGTGGAGGGTTACTGCTTAAGATTTTAGGTAAGCACTGGTCAGTTTCCTCAGCAAACGTTGGCTGAACAGGAAAATGGTACGCCTGGAATTAAAGAAAAGAACTAAGCTGATTCAATACCAGACTTCTATTACACAGAACAAACTTTGAAACAGACTGTTACTGAGACACTACAGCCAAATTAATTTGGCAACGTGAGAAACTACATGAAGTATGTAGCCAAAGCTTCCACTTAATGTCACTAATGTGATAAAACAAATGGACTTCTAAATCTACTTTTAAACAGCAAGAACCAGTTTTAGAATGTGAGCAGACAGCAACAAAACAGCGTATGGTATTATACAGCAATGCCCAGGAAAAAAAGGTATCATCTCCAAGTTATTCAGATTCCCTGAAGAAGAACAGTAAAATTTTACATACAACTTTTTGAGTTAGATTTAATTAATAATTTTAATCCTCTCCTTTACATCTATAAAGTGCTTTGTATTCTACAACCATCTTCCTACTTGGAAACTGCCAGTCACGGCCTGTCATTTCTCTGACAGACTTCTGATTATGAAGTGTTATTTACATCTGGAGGAGGATAAAATTGGGGGGGGGGGGGACAGAGGGGTCCCCTCATCATACAAGGAGCAGAGTAGGAGTATTTATCTTCCAAGATTACAAATACTGCCTATGTTTATGGGGCAAAATTTTTAGACCTTGACTTTGCTCTTAGTTAGCATTTCAAAATGTTTTTGGGGGGAACACAATGTCAGCTGCAACGCCCTTCAAACTTGTGATTTGTTATTAAAACCCATACACACTTTACATCTTCCTAACATGACACTTCCCCTCCCGTCTTGCATGCTTTTATGAGCAGTAAAATAATTAGCAGTGTGTTTTAATATGTCCACAAAAATAATTAACAGCGCGTTTAAGGATCCACAATTATTAGTTCAATTAACATCTCTCAAAATGGACAGTTCACATGCCAGAACTACTTTTCCAGGCTCTTAGCAAGTTCAGCCAAAATGGACAGCACAACCATTGCATACCTGCATGCAAGATTCCTAAAACTTTTCTGGGCAATCATAACAGCAGCTAGGGATTCTCCTCAATTAAAAAAAGCTGAGCCCTAGAAAAATAGATCAAAAGGCCTCTTCACTTCACTTTGTCCTTCCAAAGTAACACTTTCTAAAATGAGACCTGCCAAAGAACTGAGGTTGGGAAGCCTGGTCTGTAGTTTAACAAAGCCTAAGGGGGATGTGGGTGGGAGAAAGAAAAAAATCAAATTAGATGGTGGTATTTTTATTCTCTTACTGAGAAGTACTTAAATTATACAATGAAGATTAAGTTCCCAATTTGCTGTTGTCAGAAGTTCATTTTTTTGGTTGAATCTTAGTCTCTGCTTTATTTTAATGTGATTCATTATATATTTAAATGGTCTTTTTTTAGCCACATTAAATTTGTAGCTTAATGATTAAAAAAGAAAAATGTATCCATTCCCAAGAGTTTTTTGAAGTCTACTTTATAACAGCATGCTACTTTGATGTTAAATCAAAATGGTCTATAGGAGACTGTGTAGTTTGGGTCTTTGTTTAAATCAGAAGTTTAACCAGAGTGCTGCCTGGCCCTATCAATCCTTCACTTCTTGTTAAAAAAAATGTACTGGAACAGCTAAAATTCAGTTAGTGTTCTCCAGGTATTAGTTTTCCATGTAAACTGCAGCTCTCTCATTTTAGAAGCTATGGGATTGTTATATTATTGGGAACAAGAGAAATTAGAAGAGGGATAAAAAGCATCTGTCAGTTGTTGCATTGACTATACTCCATGCTATGTAAAGCTTGAGAATTGCTAGGTCTGAGACATTTCTTCTTGAACACTACTTTTGAAAGCAAAACATTTTTTCCACAATGCTGATGACATGCAAGCATAATCCAGTCAGCCAATACTAACCTCTGTAGCATAGATTTTGAAGAGTAACCATGCAATATACCAAGGAATCAAAAGAAATACACCACACAGCCAGGTATGGTAGAACAGTGAGAGATCCAGCAAACCAGCCAGGGTGTCAAGAGGATGAATCTTACTACAAAAAAACCCAAACACACACATTTAATTTTGGTGGCAACAGTATAAAGAATTAACGGATTAAAACAATGCTTCAAGAAATGCAGTTACTTTAGAAGATACTACCAAAAAACCAAAAAAAACCCCAACAAACCCAAAACCCTTTTTTTTCCTCCCAATTCGTCAGCAATGCTGGGTCTGTAAATGCCAAAACACTCTAAGTCAATTAGCAGCAGCATTATATTCCCAACCTGTATAATTTTAAACAATGAATAACCAGAAGAAAAGAACACTCTCCAGTTCCCTTTGCATTAAGGAGGAGAAAACATAATAAATATTGTGACATGTGGAGGGAAACATTTTCTTCTTGTATTTAAATATGTATGGCTAGATCTAATCAAGGACCTCAGTAGAATCGAGAATTGCACCAGAATTGCAATCCAAGAAACTCCAAATCAGTGTCAACTAACCACAGTAAGCACTTCCCTATCTGACTTGTAAGTTCCCTAGGGACCTAAAAGTCTCTTTCTGCATTTGCCCCACACTGTCCCAGTCTGAATAGTTCACTGCCCAAGTTTAACCAGCATCTAAAAGACTAGAAATTTTTCCATATAAACCTTGAACAGCCTAATCGGCATGCCTGCTCAAAAAATGCCTAACAGAACTAGGCTCCTCACAAACCTCTGGCCACTGTCTTCTAAAACAAGATCAGAGGAGGTAGCGATGCCCTTTTTATGTAAAAAGCCAGGGGTCTTCAACCCCTGACTGCAACTCCAACCTGGTGCCATGTCATCTGGCCTGTGGGGCCTGCCTGTGCCATTTGTGATACACACGGCACAGGTTGACCCCTCCTGGCCTAGTGGATAAGGCACACTCTTGAGAAGGGAGAGTCCTGAGATCTGGGTCATACTCCAAGAACTCTTCCTGCCTCCTGACCTGTCACTGCTGGTGCACTGTACATTAAACAATCATGGGAGCAGTCCCAATGAACCAAATTCCATATTACATAGCTTCAATAGAATGAGAGAGAAGTACCAGTAACCCAGAACAGTTTTGGCTTGAGAGAAGAGAATTCCTCTGAAGGCAAGATATGTGGGTTTGAAGCCACGTCTTCTGCTTTTAACATGAATATTTTAACAATCAATCTATTCCACAAAAGCACCACCTAAACTAAACATGTGTAGCTCTTTGAAAGAATGATTCTAAGCAACAAGCATCAGGAGAGGATTCAAGGCAGTAGATTCCAAATGGACAGAGCCCCCTGTCCACCTGTTACCAGTCCTGGACCAGGCACCCAAGATCTGGAGAATGGTAGGTTTTCAGAGATCCATGTGAGAAGTGTATTCTATCATCTAGTTCTAGGCTGCTTCAAGCTCACGGTGCTTTGGATCCCATTCTGTGATGCCTAATGCAGTAGTTTTGGTTCTACAGCATGGTACAGGGTGCTAAAAGGTAGCTACTGCCATTCCCAACTCCTTCTCCCAGATGATTATGACAAAAGGTAAAACAGCCCTACTGAGAACAGGCTGTTTTACTACTTACCCATCTGCGCGAAGGTCCATTGTGGTACTTATCCATGCCCGTGGGATATAACCTAAAAAGCCAGAAGCAAAATGACATTGTGAAACAGATATGTAACAGTTAATGGGCATGTCTACATGAGATGTTTACTGCAGCATAGATTAATTAGCTCCACAATAACCATCTTGGCACCTGCACATACAGGGCTATTAAGCTGGAGTAAACTAAAACTCTGCAGCAGGGTAGTACTTGTAAATACAAATACTATCCTGCTGCAAAGTTTTGTTTTGTAGGTTTTTTTGTACTCCTCAGCATCGCATGTGTAGACCCTGACACAGCTGGCAGGGGCACAAGGGTGCTTCAGTGCAGGAGCTGCCTGCTGGCTATGTCCACAATGGAGCACCCTGATGCCCCAGCCAGCCCCTCCCCTGAACCACAGAGCAGCCCCAGGCTGACTCCCCCCGGGTCCCCTGCCAGCTCGGACTGCTGCAACCCAGCTTGACATGCTGTGGTCCCAGGTGCACATGTGCCCAGGAGCAGTAAACTCCAGTGTGACATATGCTGGGGTTTATTAAATCACATTAATATTCACATACAGATATACCCACTTTGTATAAAAAGAACTAGGAAAGTTTTCGGTATGAAAGCAAACTACACACAGAGACAGAAATAAAGACCAACAACATATATTGTGAAAAGGAGCACTTCTTCTCATAGACTGCTTGATACTTTTCTTGTCACAACAAAGTTAAAAGCTAAAACTACGAATCAGGAGATGCAGATTCTATTCCTAGTTTAATTATTAGTTTTTTCCAAAGGTCTCATCCAAGCTATTTTGGTTCCTTCACCTGAAAAATGAAGCAAATGCTATGGAAGCATTGACTATGCTATATGCTATGGAAGTATTAAGATACTACAGTAATGATGAACCTCCAGCTGGAAAGTGAGAAGTAACTTTTAGAATAATTATAAGCTTCAGATCTATATTCTATTGGAGGGATTGAGAAACACAGAATTGTATTTTTTACTTTTATACTATATATAATTTACTTCTCTATATCTATATAAATATATAATTTATAAATAGAATGTATATTATATAATTTTCCTGTGTTTCTCAAATCTCCAATAGAATATAGATCTGAAACTTGGAAATAACTCTTAGAATAATTTGATATTTTTTAGCCTTATACCTAAATACGACCACATAATAAAGAGGAACACTTTTGGAGAAAGGAGACCCACAGCTCTGTCAACAGAAAAGCCTAAATTTTAATTAAAAACAAGCAAAAAAGGCTGGTACCGCAAGGGTGGGGAGTGTGGAAATAGGGTTATGGGATCTTTTTTAATACACAGTTCATTGTGCATCAGTGATCAAAAAGCAGGCAAAGCCTTAGATTTTGTAAGATTTCCAAAGGAAAACAATGCTAAAAAAATTCTTAGTGTGTGTGTAATATTTTACGTATTACACACACAATAAGAATATACATTACCAGGTTCAATTACAGTCACCCAGCCAAAGAAAAGAAAAAAGAAGACAAGCACACATAAAAGTGCTGGTTGACTGCACGGAGACTTCCATGTAAAGAAAATTAAAGTTCTGGAACAGTTACTGACTGATAAGAATTTGGAAGAGGCTTCCCTTTGGGCAGGTTGTTTCACAAGTGTTTGTTTGTAACAGACTTTCTTGTGCTTTCCTCTGAAGCAGCTGTTACTGATCATCAGAAATAAACACACTAGGCTAGATGAACCAACATTTTAGTTTTAGTTCCAAATGGGTCCTTTATCCCTTCCATGCTAAGAGTCTAGCACGCAAGGCAATATCTCATTCTCAGGTCTTCCCAACATTGCAACAAGATGAGATCATTAACATTCAGGGACACCATCTCTTTACTGAGCAATTCTATGAAATTACATAAACAGCAATGGCTTGCATGTCTGATAAACTGTTATGATGACTAAAAGTGTTCTGTTTGCTTATTTAAAAAACCTAGATTCTTTGTAGGGCTGAACAAACAGCAAATACTGACAAATTGATTAAAGAAAACTTTCCCCATATGGCAAGAATAAAGATAATATCAGAACACTTACCAAAAAAATAGTATGCAACACAGAAGTTTCTAACCAGATACAGCGATTGCACACAACTATGTTTAACAAGCAGAGGCAAAGATCTTCTGAAACGTAAGTACTTGTATTGCTAAAATAGAAAGAATAGTTGAAGTATTGTGCCCTCAGAAAAGATCATTTTTAAAAATCGTGCAGTGAGAAGAAAGCACTTCAAATGCAAATCACCCTGAAGATGAATCAAACTTAAAATTGAAAGATATTTACAGCACTAGATCTACCTCCTCGTCTCTACAGATTCCCATACTGTTACCATATTTTCTTACTTATTTCAATCTTTTCTCTGTTGCTGTGTTTAAAAAAAGAAATGCGCAAGTAGTGAGGAGAAGCTGTATAGAAGAACCAGGGAAACTGACTACACAGCAGTGCTGGCAAATGCACAAAAGTATTCTGGAAATGTAGAAAACTCTCTCTTCTAACAGCTTTCAATTAGTATGGCTTGTACGTATAAAAAGCAGGTAAAATTCAGACAAATTCATGGTAGTCCTTCAAAACAGCAAGGCACAAACACTTATGCTATTTTTGGTAAGGAAGTTATATTACATAAATCTTTGAATACAGAAAAGGAATTTGAAAGAGTGTTAAACATAGCATATGCACAAAATAATTAACTTTTCACTTGAATAAACTGCATCTCAGAACACAGCGTTTTTTCATAACTGCTTCAGACTCTGTTTGGGAAGTTATGCAGAATTTTACTGACAAAAAACACAAGAACCAACAAACACCCAAATAAAAACAAGAAAACAAACAAAACCTGTTGCAATCCAGGTTTAAACTGAGTCAAGTGTCCGAGCAGGGTTTTTGCACAAATTCAAACCAAGCCTGCTTAAAAGTACTCTTTCAACTGGTCTACCTTTTTTGAACCAGACTTAGCTTAGAAATCATAGTAGCACAACTGGTTTAAAGTAGCCAGAGAAGGAAGGATACATTTCAGCTACTGACAATCTGGAGGTCATGATCATTCCTCTCTAACTACCTGTAACTTGAGGATTGAGTTTTGCAAGTCTATCCAATGCTACCCTTCAAAAAAATCTTAGTACATTCAGCTAGTGCAGAATACAACCAAAGGCACTGCACACATGGATCCACATTCCATATTAGATGCTGGCCATTTACTTTTTTACCAGGATTCAGAGTTTTTCCTTTTTTTTTGAGTTATGCCATAGAGCAGTGGTCTCCAACCTTTTTAAGCAGGAGATCACCTTTGGCATTTAAAAGCAATCCAAGGTCTACCATGTGCCGCCACCAACCCCCCTGCCCAGCAGATAAACCTGTGGGGAGGGAAGTGGGAGCAGATCAAAGCAGAGGGAGAAAAAATTATTTGGAGGCGTGCCTCTCCAGCAGGTAAGTCCCACCTGGCCGGGGCCCCACTCAACTTGCCTCTGTGACACTGACCCTCACCGTGGGGGCCTCAATCTAGCCCCTCCCCATGCACTGACCTGCTGGGCTGGGGCAGGCATATGGGCTCCCACCCCAGCCTTGGAGCCACTCCAAGAGGCTCCAAGATCTACCGGTGGATTAAGATCCACTGGTTGGTGACCACTGCCACAGAGGGTCTAGTAACTATTTAGACTGAAGGATTGCTTTTTTCTTCTCAGGGAGCTTAGACAACTCCTGTTTCTGATGTTAAACTCTGAATGAGAAGATATTTTTGCCCATCCAAAATTCAAATCTTTGCAGTGGTTCACATGAACTGGAGTTCAACATTCACCAAAACAGTCTGCATCTTACCACTGCAGAACATTATCATTTATTTATTTCTAAATTAGGAAGATGTTTTGGGAAAGGGGGAAGAAGAGTTATAAAAGTAGGGAAAGGAAAACTTGCTGCTATTTAGGCTGACTGTCTGTTGTTGTTAATTTTAACATGTTGGTTAAAAGGCATGAAAATGCCTCTGGAGCCCCTCTGCCAATCAGCAGGAGACAAAAACCATGGCACATTTAAAACCTGTTTTTGCCTCCCGGCCAACCAGGAACAAGCAGCACGACTGCCACAGCTGCTCTGCCAGTAGTCAGTGGTGCGGTAAGGCACACAGTGAAAAGAGCAAGATTAAAGGAACTGCTACACGGTGAACTTCAGGCGCGATTTAGGTAGATCCCTACTTATAAAACCTATGTTAGGATCACAAAAAGTGTGTCCTTTGATCATTAGAACAGATAGGAAATTTCTCTTTGAGGATTTTTAACCTCTTACCTGTATAATTGGAAATGGCAAATAGTTCATATTGTTAACAAGATACAGGAGACTGTAACTGTATCCCACGAAAGCTCCAAACAGCAGGAAGAAGAGATGGTACTCATTTAGGCACACGTATGAAACAACAGCATCTAGGCTAAAGTTAAAAAAAGGGGGTGGGGGAGAAAGCAGGGGGGGTTATTCAGTTACTGCTATCAATTACTACTACGGGTGCACCAATAAAGAGTTATTTGGCTGATACCGATATGCAGTCCGGCACCTCGGCAAACAGTGTCTGGTCAGTAAGTCTGTGGGGGGCAGATCAAGGCTTCCATGGTGAGGGAGGGAGCAGGGAAGGGGCCAGCGTTATAAAGCCAGGGTGGGGTAGGGGGTGAGCCGCAGGTGGATTGTTTGGAAGTGAAGGAGGGCTCCCCACCACTGTGTGCGCCTCCAGGGGACGTATGTGGGTCATATGTCCCCGGATTTGTGCACAGAGTGAGCGCAGGCCAATTGCCAAAAATCTCAATTTCCCTTCTATTGGTGCTATCCAACATGGACCAATATATCAGCACACCTCTAAATTACTACTCTAGAGATCGTTCTGGTTTCCAACGTCAGTTAATCAGAGTTTCATTTTTATTCATCTGATGAACAGAATGGAAATTTTCCCCAAATATTGTCCAGCAGGGCAATTTTTATATAAGCTAAAAAGCTTACCACCTCTTTTTAGTATTTACAATCATGACAGCCTTCATTTTTCTCCTGATGAATTCACAGTATCATAGTATCTAGGGTCAGAAGGTGCCTAAAGCAGGCCATCTAGTCTGACCCCCCGCCAATGGCAGGAACGAGGGCAGGGTCACAGGACCCCAGGCAAGTACCTATCCAATCTATTCTTGAAGGTGCCCAAGGTAGGAGCAAGAACAACTTCCCTAGGAAGCTGGTTCCACATCCTAGCCACCCTA
>JAGPOW010001543.1:11566740-11587898 GCA_030014935.1 Caiman crocodilus | reverse complement strand
CCTGCCCTATTTCCTGCTGATCTCCCCTCAGCAGTTTATAGGCTGCCACCAGGTCCCCACTTAGCCTCCGTTTACTGAGGCTGAACAGGTTCAGGTCCCTCAGTTGCTCCCTGTAAGGCCTATCCTGCTGCCCGCATATCAATCTAGTGACCCTCCTCTGGACCCTCTCGAGGCCGTCCACGTCCCTCTTGAAGTACGGAGCCCAGAAATGGACACAGTACTCCATCTGTGGCCTGACCAACGCCGCATAAAGGGGGAGAATCACCACCTTGGACCGGCTCAAAATGCATCGCTGGATGCACGATAGGGTTCGACTGGCCTTCCCAACCACCATCTGACATTGGCGGCTCATATTGTTTAGGTCTGAAGACCCAGGTTCTTTAGTCGCTGATATTTTCAGTGCTGAACATACCTTCTCTTATTCATCCTCACAACTTCTTCATTTCAAGGCTTCTGGTCAAGTTTCCCTGTCATATTTCTTGTAAACTAGCCCTGTGAACTTCACAAAAGGATGACAAAGGCAGCAGCTTCCCCCTCCCTCCCCCAGCTGTTAACAGAACCATTATTTTTCTCTGGAAAAATGTAACTAGTAGATGCTGAAATTTGATGCCTCTCCAATAGCAAACAGATTTTAGGACAAGATAATGCTCTTTGTATAGTACTTAATTAATGAAGCAGTCACCTTTCCGAAACTGTGCAGGGTAGAGCAAGAAACTGGAACCTCCCCTTTGTTATAACTGCTGCACACCAGGCCACCAGCATTCCCATTATTGCATGAACAACAGAATGGATAACTTGCTGTGGATGAATAATCTTTCCTATCAGCGCTAATCGAGAGCAGGGAATTGAAGGTGCAACTGTAAATGAAAACCAAGAGGAAATTATGATCACCTGCCATTAAAATGAAATGCTACATTTGTGCTAGCTGCCTTTGGTAGCAGAGAAAGTTTTACAGTGGAACTAGTCACTGAGAGAGATGCACAACACACCCTTGACAGGTTCTCCATTCAGTTCAACATTTTTTTGGAGCTTCTCCCAACACAGTCTAGTGTGAGCTCTGGAACAAAGGCAGTTAACACTTCTGCCATTCACCCCACCTTTTCCCTGATTTTAGCTGACAGGGATGACTAAAACCCCCAATGTTGGCATTGATTAAAAAGGAGGGGGGAGGGAAGGAGGAGAGAGAAGGGAGCAGCGTGTACTCCCAGAGTTTCAGAGCCAGGCTGCAGCAATTAACACTGCTGCTGCAGAGGGTCCAGAAGCCTCAGGTGATGAGCCCTGTGAGCAGATCTGGTTCCCACTTAACACCCTTGTGCTAATATCTTGCTGATTTTATTCAATTGCAAGTGAACTGTTCAGGGCAGGTCTGTCCAACTTTTTGGCAACCAGGGGCTACATGAGCTGTGGGGGAACACACCCTGCATGGACAACACTTGTGCAATCACTGGCTCCCTGGAATCACTGGCCCATCCTGTGTGGATGTCCCCTCCTCACCCCTTGCTGCAGAACCTGTGAAGATGCCCTACCCTCACCCCTCAGCTCCCTAGCTGCAGGCTCCCCTGGAACTAGGGCAGGAAGTGAATGACGGAGGGAGGGGGAATCTAGGGACCCCCAGATGCTGTTCCTACAGCCAGAGCAATGGGGAAAGTGGCAGCCGAGTAAGAGCCCGGGAGCCACTGGTCTCCCAATTCGATCTGGATTTGGTGATTTGGTCTTTGAATTGGGTCAAATCTTCTCTGAATCGAATCAGCAACTGAAGCTTCACACACCCCTAATTTTAAGGTACGTTTGATTTTTATATTTAGTATTTTCTTTTATTATTAGTGGTGGCAGTGGTCACCAATTTTCTGATTTTTTAGTATTTATTTTAGTATTTTCTGACCATGATGAAGCCAGCTTGCCAGTTTTTTCTTTAAGTCCCAGTAGCATTCCAGAGAGAAAATATACATACTTTCAAGTTAAAAAAAAGTATTCAACTTTATATTATAAATATCAATGCAGAGTTCACAATGCCAATAAAGAGTTTAAATCATGTCTGTATAGTAATCGTTCGATTTAGCTACAGTCAAATGTCTTACAGCAATTATAAAACTCACCTGCGTAAAATTCAACGTTGAAGATACTTATTACCAGTATCACTACAGACATTAGAAGGATGCAGAAAATGGTGTAGGAAGTATACAAATCATTGAAAGAGTCTATAACGAAAAAAGACCCCAACATTAACAAGTTACTGATTGGTAAGATGCATACAATACATTCCAAAGCTACAGAATTAGCTAAAGTTAGCTAAAGATTTCACAATGATGAAAGCATACAAGTTCATACTTTACTTTAGAAATGTTTCTGTTTGGCAGGGATTTCTAATACAGCTGCAGTATTGCAGTTTCCTTTTCAGTATCACCACCCACAACCATACCAAAAAAACTGTACTTTGAAAATTAGGAAGATTCATAATTTGCTCTGGTGGTTGTTTGGCGATCTGTCCCCTTCCCACCCCCACTTTTTTTTTTTGGTTGCAGGGACAGGAAAGACACTTCTCTCCCCCAAAACAATGAATGTTACAGCTACCAGACTTCCTAGCTAGTACATACTAGAAACTGCCAAAACTGTTCATTATGGATATAGCTATTGTGGAGTTGTTAAATTGAACTTGGGCCAAATGTTATGCTGAAGATGTATTTATGTCAATTTTAGAAAAATATTTCTATTTAAAGGAAATACACGTCTGCTGGCATTATAAATAAGATTATAACTGAAAAGTTAAAAAGTTTCTTTCAGTTTTACATTGTGAATTAAATAATATTTGGTGAACAGGTTGTCATTCTTCCTTTCTCCGACTGGGTGATTCACAAGCAAAGAAAAAAAAATTATACAGACGTGACTATGAGGTAGTATTATTGACTATCTCTGTCATTTTGCAGTAGCAGGTATTTCACATGAAGTTACCTTAGAAACTTACAGGATTGAGTTGTCAGTGTCACTGTTTATTTGTGTGATGTAGATGTTACCCTTCCAAACAAAGGCTCAGGGTAGGTAAATCAGAGAAACATAACTTAAAATGGACAACTAGCAATATCATACAAATATTGTATGATACCACATCACATAACAGAGACGCAGTAAGCAACATCTTAGCCTAGCTATGGTTGCTAAATGCCTCAGGAGGGCAGGAGTTCCAGAGCGGAGAAGCAACAGCTGAGAACCGTCTCTTTACCAAGCTCAACGTCCTTTCAGAAACCAGACAGTTTAAACTATATAAAGAAGAGGATTGCAAATTGTTTATGCAAATGAAAATCTTTACTTATGCATTCCTTGGCAGAGATGAACTGAAAATCATCACTGCTGCACGAGAGCCAGAAAGCAAAACCGAAGAAGAAAAGAGGAAACTGACAGTCTAATTTCACTATCCAAACCATGTAGTGCAAGTACAAAAACAGCACAACACAGGGAGAATTAGTCTTCTGGTATTTAGCAGTTCACAAGAGTGCTTATAGGAGGCAATTTTGAGCCAAATTTGCATGCACATAGAGCACAGAGCTCCCTCAACACAAGAGAAATTCTTTGCCCAGGACAGCCTTCCATCACGTCCTCCTCCTGTGAAATATGGTACAGCATAACCAGAAGGAAACATAATTCAACATCCTGCTTGCCATCAGACAACTCTGAGGTGGATAGACTGCTCTAACTTTTATCAGAGGCTAATTTGCACAAAATGAACTTTTCCAACCGGGAGATTTTACAACACCTTCAGCTCTCCTGTGAAATATGAATTTTCATTTCCACCCAAGAGAAATGTAATGTTTGCATTCTCCTATGCCTGAAGAAGGGCAAGCATGCCCAAAAGCTGGCAAATAGATATTTGCAAAAAAATTCTTTAATTGGTCTAAGAAAAGATACCACCTCTACCCAGAGCTCTGATCCCTATAAGAAGCAAGGTCTCACACCTATAATTTCCCATTCCTGAGATCCTCAGGGCCACACATTTGCATTTTTGCAATGCATTTTGCGTATTGGCTTCTGTTCTACCCAGGAGAGCTCACAAACACCAACAGACTCTCCCCAAGCCTGAAAAAGGGGTGTTTGTGCCTGAAAGCCTGCAAAGAACATTTTTTCCAGCTACAGCATAACTCAGGGGTGGGCACATATTTTGGATGGAGGGCCGCTTACTGAGTTTTGGCAAGACATCAAGGGCTGCACGACAGGCAGCCAGGGGCAGATGTATATTAATTTTCTAAATTTTTTAGGGGCCCCGTGGGCTAGGTAGAATGGCCTGGTGGGCTGCATGCGGCTCTTGGGCTACATTTCACCCACCCCTGGTATAACCTCACGAATCTGGCATGCTCAGGACTGCGCACCTGCCGGAAATTTGAATTTTTGAAGCCAGAGCAGCAGCCAGTCCCAAAGCAGGGTGGCGGACGGCGCAGGGTAGCAGATGGCAGTGACAACAACTGCTGCATGCAAGCTTCACCCTCTGTTGCTCCGGGGACCAGCCACCACGACTCCCCAACATAGTGTATTTTTAAGAAGTGCTGGGTTTTCAAGAACCCCAGATTTCTGACAGCTAGATTTGAGGCTATACTGTATCTAGTTGGTCTTTCTTGTAGTGTCTTTCAACCCGCGGCTCACGACCCAGAAGTGGGTCGCAAGGAAATACGAAAGGGTCGCGACCACACTTTAAAAACGGATTCTCCTTTAAAGGCGATAAATGCGGGAGACCGTGGGTTTTTCCTTCCCTTCCCTTTTTCTAACCTGCGAGGGGCTGCTTGGGTCCCCTACACACGTTTTCCACTTAAAAATACTCATGAAGGGGGGGGCTAAGGACAGGGGGAGTGAGGGGCGCTGGGTCAGGACTGGCCATTGATGCTTATAAACGTGCCCTAGTCCAAACAAGGCTGAAACCACTGTAATAAAACGTGAAGAGGCCAGCGGGGGGGGGGGGTATGAAGAGAGAGGAGGGGAGACTCCTCCCTGACAGGAACGCCTCGTCTTGGATTCGAGTCTGAGGCGAGGCGGGAAGGCCCCGGGCCCGGGGAAAGGGGGTTTGCTCACCCGACACCCAGCGCAGCGGGCGGCACAGGTCGGCGCTGCTGAGCACCACGAAGGCGGCGGCGCAGGGCGGCAGCAGCAGCACGGCCCAGGCGGCGCCCGCAGCCGCCCTCCAGCCCAGCACCTGCAACACAGGAAGGCTGAGTGACCCGTGCCCCCCGACCCCGATCCCGGTCCCGGTCCCGGTCCCGACCCCGACCCCGCCCGGACCTGCCGGAGCAGCGCGCGCTGCTCGCCCGCCGCGGGGCTCGTGGCTGCTACCACTGCTGCTGCCGCCGCCGCCATTCGAACCCAGGCCCCCGCGGGTGCCCGCGCGCTGCCTGCGCGGAAGCACCGCCGCGGACAGCCCTCGCAAGGCCCCCGAAGCCGGAAGTAGAGTCCGCACCACCTCCACCTCCCCGGACCCCGCGAGCCCCCAGCATGCACCTCGCGGGACTTGGTGCACCAGCCGCGTTGTGACGCGTGCGCAGTGAGGAGCTGCAGCCCCCAGTAGAGGGCGGGCTCACGCCCCTCACTGCGCACGCGTCACAAGGTGACCCTGTGTTGACCGTGCGCTTGGAGGGGGGCAGGACAGGGCGGTGTTTAGTAGCTCCTCCCCGCCTCTAGCAGTGCTGCAGCACCCTGGGGTGCCCTGAAGTCCTTTCAAGAGGGTCGTGCAATGCCTGCACACATGCTCTGAGCTTTCCAACAGGAGTCTGGGGTGCTCGACCCCTCCAGCTCCGCAGACGTCTGCCTTGAGCTCTGTGCCCGGGTATCATTCTGGAGCAACCCCCCCTCCCCCCACCAACACTAAAAGGTGGCGTTTTCCAAGGTAGGGCCCCGAGCCTACCAAGCTTAGCAACTACTGGACTGAATCGGAGATGGATCAACTAAAAGCAAAGCCACGCGTCATAACCCGAAAACAAGTTCTCTCGTTTAAAAAAGGCCCTCGCGTGATCACCGCGAAATGTCACGTCAGGGAAATAAAGGACAACGCGCACGTGGGGTGCTTCGCTTCCGGCGAGGACCTCAGGGTCTTGATGCGTTCGGCATCAAGCTGGGTAGCAACGAGACATGGAGTTGTTAGATATTTTCAAGCACCAACTTCATGGTGGAGAGGCTCTTTTTATACCTGGAGAGCCATTTTTACGGTGTGACGATGACTTTGCACAGTCTACGTTTATGACGTGACTGACCGGGGAATTGCGTGATGTATGTGACGTGTGGTGGGGCGTTACGCTAACGTTTAATGTGCACGATTTAAAAGGAAGCGCTGTGCAAACATCATTCGGCAACCTTTTTCATCTAATATTAAAGTGGAGTCTCCTCCTGCTCTCCTATGTACCAATAATACTGAAACGCACCAAAAACATTGAAAACTTGAGCCTAGCGTCTCCTTTCATTCACCAGCACATGTACTATGGGTCAGGGAGCGGAGAGGGGGTTGGTTGGTTGTTTAAGAGAAAAGCCTCAAGAATTCTGCATATCTGGGTCTTTAACTTCATGAAAACCCTTTGTTTTTCAGTATCTAATGGCCATTATTTCATTCCAAGCATATGCAAGAAACACTTATTTTTATTCTAAGAGCTTACACTGAAAATACACCAAATGTATATTCCGCAGTATTAGAGTTAAGATTATACTAGAGGAGGAATTGTTCAAATTCCAAAAAATGCTATACATTATTCATCTAAAATACTTACCACCTTTTCCACTTAAAAATATTAATCTTCCTCCTTAAAAATACTCATGAAGGCAGGTTTTATCCTTCTTTTAAAAACAAAGAAAAGAGAGGTGGAGAGAAAGACAACCTTCTCTGGTCAGTAAAATATAGATGCAAGCATGAAACAAAGGAAGCAAAACCTTCCTTTGTCCAAAGCCCTGCCAGCTTTAGGTGGTATTGGAACTCAGAGGTTTCTTAACTACTCAAACTGGCCTATGGTTAACTAAGCTTATATTTTTGAGACGTGGTAAATGGATTACCAATTTTAAAAAAGGAATTTAAGGGTTAATTACAGTCAGGAGCACTGCCTTCACTTAAAAGTTACCAGACACTTCTAGATGGACAAAGTTATTTTGGTAAATCCGGTATCTTTTATTAGACCAACTCAAATAGCTGGAAAAATTCTTCTGAGCAAGCTTTTGGGTACAAACACCCTTCGTCAGGCTGAGGAAGCATCTCCAGATGGTCTGTGCTCTAGACGCTTCTAAGGACTTTTCAGTTCCTCAAAACATTCCAGACTGCACATACTGAAAGTTCCCTGTTCTCAGTGTCTTTTAAGTTCAGCCATTTCCAAGAAAGAATTTTAGAGAACAAATATGATGTTCATCTATGCTGAAAACCTTTTACACCTTATTTTTTTGTTAAGTTCTACCTCTTCGGTACTTTAGAACAGGGATGCGGGAGCTGGGGGTGGAGGGGTCAGGCAATCACACAATGTTCAGAATATGCTCTTGCTGTCCTGACGAAAAAGTTGCCCAAGTTTTGCTGTAAGCATTCTAAAAATCTAAGAGTCCAATGAGTCACCTAGGATCAGATTTAAGCGTTAAATGATCTTACCTGCAACTAAAGTGAATAGAAGCTGCATTTGAACATACGATATAGAATACAAATGCTAAGTACTCTGAATAAAAAGTCAGGGCACAGGCATCTCAAGCTGTCATCCACAATTAAAGGACATTTGATATTTCTAGGCAAACATACTAACCCATAGTTCCCCAGTAAGGTAGTGGGAGGTTCTCCATTTATTAGAGGCGCTGTGAAGATATATTCAGTAATGTTTCCTGAACATCCAGCATGGAAAAATAATTACAGAAATATCCATGAGAAAATAAAAATGTATATTCCATTTACTACGTAGAATCTATTGATGAGATCAAGACTTCTATGAATTTAAAGGGTAAAAGAGAAATACAAAATAAAGACGAGTTCATTCAAATCGAGCTGAGGCCATACGCAGACACATCTCACAAAAGATAGAAGAGAAACACGAGGCATGTCATAGAATCATAGAAAATGAGGGTTGGAAGGACCTCAGGAGGTCACATCTAGTTCAACCCCTTGCTCAAAGCAGGACCAGCCTCAACTACATCATCCCAACCAAGGCTTTGTCTAGCCCAATTCTGAAAACTTCCAAGGGTGGAGCTTCCACCACCTCTCTGGGTGACCTGTTCCAGTGTTTGACTAGTCTCCTAGTGAGAACATTCTCCCCAATATCTAACAACTCGAGCCCATTGCTCCTTGTTCTGCCATCTGCCACCACTGAGAACAGTCCAGCTCCATCCTCTTTGCAATCCCCTGCAGGGAGTTGAAGGCTGCTATTAAATCCCCGCTCAGTCTTCTCTTCTCCAAACTAAATAACCCAGTTCCCTCAGCCTGTCCTCATTAGCCATGTCCCCCAGGCCCTGAACCATTGGTCTTGCACTCCACTGGACTCTCTCCAATGGGTCCACATCCTTTCTGTAGTGGGGGGTCCAAAACTGAACACAGGACTCCAGATGTGGCCTCACCAGTGCTGAATGGAGGGGAAGAATCATTTCCCTCAATCTGCTGGCAACGCTCCTACCAATGCAGCCCAGGATGCCGTTAGCCTTTTTGGCAACAAGGGCACACTGCTGGCTCATATTTAGCTTATTGTCCTCTATCACCCCCAGGTCCTTTTCTGAAGAGCTGCTGCCCAGCCAATCAGCCCCTAGCCTGTACTGGCGCATGGGATTGTTTTGTCCTAAAGGCAGGACTTTGCACTTGTCCTTGTTGAACCTCATGAGATTTCTTTTGGTCCAATCCTCCAATCTGCCTATGTCACTCTGAATCCTAGCCCTACCCTCCAGTGTATCTCCTACTCCCCCCAGCTCGGTGTCATCTGCAAGCTTGCTGAGGGTGCACACTATACCAGCTTCCAGATCATTGATGAAGACATTGAACAAAACCAGCCCTAGGACCAAACTCTGGGGCACTCCACTTGATACCAGCTGCCAGTTAGACACTGAACCATTGATTGCTACCCTCTAAGCCCAATGCTTCAGCCAGTTTTCTATCCACCTTACAGTCCATTTATCCAACCCATGCTTCCTTAGCTTTTCCTGCAAGAATGTTGGTGGAGACCATAACAAAAGCCTTGCTAAAAATCAAGGTACACCACATCCACTGGTCTCCCTGCATCCACAGAGCCAGTCACCTTGTCATAGAAGGCAATCAGATTGGTCCAGCATGACTTGCCCTTGGTGAATTCATGCTGACTGTTCCCAATCACCTTCTTCTCCAAGTGCTTAGAGGATTCCTTGAGGATCTGCTCCACGATTTTTCCAGGGACTGAGGTGTGGCTGACTGGTCTGTAGTTCCCTGGATCCTTCTTTTCCCTTTTCTTAAATATGGGCACTATGTTTGCCCTTTTTCAATCATCTGTGGCCTCTTCTGATCACCATGAGTTTTCAAAGATGATGACCAATGGCTCTACAATCACATCAGCCAACTCCCTCAACACCCTCAGCTGCATCCTGTTTGGCTCCATGGACTTTTATATGTCCAGCTTTTCTAAATAGTCCCCAACCTGTTTTTTCGCTCACCTCCTCCCCAAACTGTGCTGCCCAGTGCTGTAGTCTGGGAGCTGACCTTGCCTGTGAAGACTGAGGCAAAAATGGTATTGAGTACTTCAGCCTTTTCTGCATCCTCTATCACAAAGTTGCCTTCCCCATTCAGTAAGGGACCCACACTTTCCCTGATCCTCCTCTTGCTGCCAACATACTTGCAGAAACCCTTCTTGTTACCCTTCACATCCCTTGCTAGCTGCAACTCTGCAACTTCACATCCCTTGCTTCCCTGCATGCCCGAGCAATGCTCTTATATTCTTCCCTAATTATTTGTCCAAGTTTCCACTTCTTATAAACTGCCTTTTTGTGACTTAGTTTACTGAAAAGTTCCCTGCTAAGCCAAGCTGGTCTTCTACCGCACTTGCACTTCCTGTGCATCAGGACGGTTTGTTCTTACACTCCTAGGAAGGCTTCTTTACAGTACGGCCAGGACTCCTGGACTTCTGTTCCCCTCAGTCTGGCTTTCCAGAGGATCCTGCCCATGAGTTCCCTGAGAGAGCCAGAGTCTGCTTTTCTGAAGTCCAGGGTTCTTACTCTGCTGCTCTCCTTCCTTCCTTTCCTCAAGATCCTGAACTCAATCCTCTCATGGTCACTGCGGCCCAATTTGCCATCCACTACTACATTCCTCACCAATTCTTCCCTATTTGTGAGCAGCAGATCTAAAACAACATGGTCCCTGGTTGACCACTCCAGCATCTTCACCAGGAGGTTATCCTCAATACTCTCTAAAACTTTCTAGATTGCTTCTGCAGTGCTGTATTGCCCTCCCAGCAGATGTCGGGTGATTGAAGTCCCCCATGAGAACCAGGGCCTATGATCAGGAAAATTCTGCTAGCTGTTTGAAGAAAACTTCATCCACGACTTCCCTCTGATCTGGCAGTCTACAGCAGACCCTCACCACGGCTGCTCTCACCTTTTGCTGCTCTCACCACTAACTTTAATCCAAAGACTCTCAACAGGCCTATCTCCAGCTTCATACCAGAGCTCTGAGCCATCATATGTCTCTTTTGCATAAAGTGCAACTCCTCCTCCTCTTCTCCCCTGCCTGTCCTTCCTGAACAGTTTGTACACATCTGTGACTGTGCTCCAGTCATGCAAGCTCCCACCAAGTCTCTGTTATACCAGTTATGTCATAGCTCCATGACTGTGCAGGGACTTTCAGTTCTTCCTGCTCGTTTCCCAGGCTCCATGCATTTGTGTACAGACACCCATGGTAACTAGTTGATTGCCCTGATTTGTCAGGAAGTATGACAGCACCTCTCCTGTACCCCTCCTGCTTGCTCTTCCTCCAGATCTCCCACTTCCCCACTTACCTCAGGACTTTCTTAAATACCCAGTAGACCAATTCTACCGCACGTTAGCACGGCAGGCCAAAACCATGCTAATGCAGAGCAGGATTAGTCTACTATGCATTAGCATCACAAAAAAGCGCATGCCAGCGCTACTGCCGATTACGCGCATTAAGTTAGAACCTGTTATTACAGGTACGCAACTTAATGCACTGTAATTACAGCATATTAACGAACGTGTAGGCGTGCCCACTATTTCTTTGCACTGCTACTTCCTAATTTCAGTGCCAAACTTAAGTAGTTCTATGTAGTTTACTAATACACCAATATCAAAACAGAAATTTGGGATGGAGAGAATAATCTTGTCAGACAAAATGTGGTTGGCTGAAACATGTTTATCGCAACAGATTTTGGCAAACTGAAGCTGTACAAGCTCTTCAAAAGAGGAACATCAGTCCTATTTCACCTATGAAATAATCATTTCAAACCACCCTCTGGAGTATTTTATTGAGAGACCACACTGCAGGGAGTGCAAGATATGCAAAAAATAATTTTAAAAACCCTACTGTATAAGAAGTAAGACTTACAGTTCTAAAAATCTACTTGTATTAACCACTTGGTTAGTCTTCTTTTCAGCATTTAGATGTTCACAAATCCATGAAATACCACTAGATTTTCCTCTTAGATGCTTTTTTTTCCCTTTGGTTTTTGCAATTTCCATTTCCTTCAGTGAAAAATATTTAAAATAAAGTTACTGTACACAGATGAAGAAACAGGCATTGTAATCTGAAAGTCAGAAAAAGTGACACATGAATACTAAAATGCTCTATGAATAAGAAAAATGGCATAAAGATGCATGCATATTTGTATCTAAATAAAGTTTTCCTAGCACTCAGTTTCTTTCAGTCACCTGGGATGAGACATTGCTTTTTGGAGAGTTGTTATTTGTTATCACCCATCTGAGCTGTACCTTATATTGTGGCTGGAAAATTGTCACGCTTGTGTTTGCAAGGCTCAAATGGCCTGTATTTTACCAAATACCAAGCAAATAGGTATTTTATCAAATACCAAGCAAATAGGTAGTTGGCAACTAAATGCAGTAATAATACTTCTGATCTGCAAAGGAGCAGATACTCAATGTATTTGGGTGGTTTTGGTCTTTAAAGTATCACATGCCTTTATAGGTCTGTCTCTTATATCTCCTAATCTCTAGAAAGGCACCAAGTGTCGTCTGCATTGGCAGCACTCCCAGCTACTAGGAAGCAAAAATTTATGCCATCCCATACATGGAACAGAGCCCATATGGATATTGCAGATGCTGAGCCAGACACTTGGAGAATGCAGGGATTCCCCTATGCACAGAAATTGCTGCTTTGAAAGGCGGCATCTCTGGAAGTCAGAGACATGTCTAACCTATCATTATTCAAATCAGAAGGAACAAAGGTATAATTTATCATCAATTAATTTTTAAAGAGCTTTATATACAGTAGTGTGCAAATATTTACTGTCAAAGAAAAACCTTTAATTAGGCCCTTAGCAAACCAGTATTTTCATGTTAAAAAAAACAACACAACTCTACTTAAAACCTAATGGACAAAGTAAAATATTTTAAAAAATCTTATTCAAAATATTATTTGTTTACTGACGATTAACTTCAGAAAAGGTATATTTGTTTGCTCCCAAGTTTCTCTGTATGTTTATAGCCATACTTAATACCTGCCATTAACAGGAAAATGCTTAGCTGCTGCTCTGTGCACATGTATCATGTGTAAAGTAATTATTGCTATCTGCAAACCCTTAGCTGTAGTAACACGTTCAGGAAAAATGGCTCCAGGCTGTTAGGCACAACAATTATTTTTAAATGACTACAGCAGAATGGATAATATCATTCTTACCATAATTACTGTGTCTTAGTTACTAGTGCGGTTCCATTTTGAGCAGATGCAGTAGTTGTCAGAACATCCAGCTCAGGGGCATCAAAAAAGTATGCCTGCATTATTCGGGGGAAAATGACAAAAGTTTAGAAATGAGAGATGTCTACCGTTCACACCCCACATTCTTCATTTCCACAGCATATTCTTTACGCAGATGCAATTTTAGCATTTAGGAAGACAAGTTTTCAGTTTTGTATCAAGGACTGAAAGTGGCTAATTCCAAGCTTGGATGTGAAATGTACTTAATAAATTAAGATGCATAATGACAAGAAGGTTGATGACTGGGATCTGCTTTAGAAAGAAATATATTTCATATCAGTTTGTCCAATTGCTCGTTATTTTATTGTTGGAGAAGAGGGGAAAAATAATATACGAGATAAACTGCTTGGGGACCCTTGTCATACACTGCTTTTGGAGACTCTTCCACTGATGGTCATGACAAAGCCTCTGCACTTCAGCAAGAGGCAGAATTTAACCCTTCATACATCCTAAGTTTCATGGTACTGAATTCATTTACTCTGGGTTTCAACCTAGGAATTCAAAGATTCTAGAGATATTCTAAAAACCTGATTCTGGGACCTTATCTCTCCAATTTTGTACAAAGGCAGCATACATTTATTTGTAGCATTTAGATAGCACTAAGTTCTTTTATTTTCACATTTGAGTTGGTTCACAAAAGGATAGCCAGGTTACGTCTTTTATAAATTATAAATGAATATTTGATTAACCTTAAGAGATTCACTTATCTGACTACGATAATTCCACATATGATAAAAGGTTAAACCTTTAATAAAAGGTCGCTATCATAAATATCAGGAATAATCAGGACTTATACATGAGGCATACATTTTTGCACATATTGTTCAACATACATTCTTGGTGTAGAAACGAATCAATTCTGCAGAAGTTTTTCTGCTACGTTTGAAATAACTGCAAGTCAGAGGACCTGACATTTTGTTGAAGTACCTCCTTAAAAACGCTTTTGTTTGCTTTACAGTGAAAGATATCGGCTCAAAAACAAACACTCTCCTAAAGCCTAATTTAAATGTGGTCTTGGGACTGTAGAGGGATATTTTAAATCAAAACAGGTAAATTTTAAATCAAAGAAAAAGCAGGCATCTTAAATGCTAAGAGTGACCCCTGTCATACCAAACAGCCAACAGCCAGCAGGGCATGGAGAAGCACGATGGTCGCTATAGTAGCCAGCGCAATCCTGCGGTTATCATCTCGAACAGCAGGCCAAAATGTCATCACTAAGACAGACCCAGAGAGGCACAGCGCAAACATCACCAGAACCCACCGCACGGCTTTCTGTGGAATAATCCACAAAATCTGGAAAAAAAAGAGACAGGAGATGGAGGGAGAGGGAGAAAAAAACAGAAGAACAACTTATGAAATATTCTCTTATCACAAGATATGTATATCCCATTACACCTCCACATACTGCAGCCACCCAAGGCTGATACCAAATGCTACGCCTGCTTCACTGTAAGAAGCAGTGCCTCTGGCATCAATACATGCACATGTCTACGCTAGATCAGAGAAAGGAACCTCCAGCAGCCATACTCATGCTGAGGCTCACTGTGTGGAAGAAGTGAAATTATAGTGCACATGAATATATAAGGCTTAAAGCAAGAGCACTTAAAAAAAAAAAAAAAGTTCCACTTGCTGGGAAAGATTTTTACAACTCCCCAAGAGATGGTCTCAAATGAAGATGTGGAAAACAGTTCAGCCAGACAAACTTTTTTCAGGTGCCGACGGTGCACTGCCTATAGCAGCTACCAGAGGAAACCACCACATAGATAAACAGGAGTAACACTTTATCCAGCAGGAAAAAGAGACATTTCATATTAGGCAGCACATTATATAAATCAAAAGGAGTTTGGATATCTATTGCTCTTTTGTCATGTCCTTGTCAACTAGCGTTTTCATAGGGAAGGTAAAACACACTACCCAAGGCAGCCCTGGAAGTTTTCCATTCACACATTTAGTAATATAACCTTTGAAATGTTCCATAAACACACTTGATGAAACGATCGTTAGGCCATACTTACTGCCGTTGGAATATAGATGAAAAGTGAATAACCATAGACACACACTATCTCCAGGAATGAGTAGGAGACTATGTTCATAACTTTGCTATTTCTCCACATAAGGAATCCCCAGAGAGCCAGAGGAACTAGCCACGCATAAGCATAGATGGTTGTTGCAGCTATGGACACTATTAAGAAGAAGAGCAGACAGATTCAACACCTTGCTTGGAATATGCATCATAATATAATTGACTCAAATTTTTAGCTTAAAAACTGAAATGCTAAGATTAAAAACCTAGAGGCACAACTACAGACGTCTAAGGATCTATAGTCACTGACAACATTTGAATTGACATTTTTTTCTTAAACCCATCATCAGCACCAAGCATGACTACATTAGAGGGGAAAAAATCCTGTTTTCCATTTCTTTGCTTTGACTATGAATGCAGTACCCTCAATTTCAGTATTTTGCATTTGTTGGGGAAATGGCAAAAGTAAAAAGAAAAACCTATTAAAATAAGAAACCACAACTAAGAACCATAAAAACTGAGAGGGAAACTCAGAAATAGGTGTAATATCTAAAATTACTTTCAACTCATTTATTGAGAGTCAATTAATCTAGTCAAATCAACTGACTAGATTTAAAATTGAAATTGTTCCTTTCAACTGAGGGCACATGGCTTATGATGAGGAGAGGCTGAGGGAACTGGATTTATTTAGTGTGCAGAAAACTGAGGGGGGATTTGATAGCAGCCTTTAACTGCTTGTAGAAGGGTTCAAAAGAGGTTGGAGCTGGACTGTTCTCAGTGATGGCAGATGACAGAAGGAGCAATGGGCTCAAGTTGCAGCAAGGGAGGTTTAATTTGGATATTAGGAAAAACTCTCTCGCTAGGAGGGTAGTGAAGCACTGGAACAGGTTACCTAGAGACATAGTGGCATCTCCATCCTTGGAGGTTTTTAAGACCCAGCTAGACAAAGCCTTGCTTGGGATGAACTAGCTGAGGCTGGACCTGCTTTGCGCAGGGGGTTGGACTAGATGTGACCTCCTGAGGTCCCTTCCAACCCACATTTTCTATGAATTGCCAAGCATTAAAAAAACAAACATAGAATCCACACAGTCCTCTATAAGTATTGTATTCTTTTTCATGATACAAATAGAACCAAAGGGCAGGCAATTGATTCCTCCTGTGTCTTTAGTAGAACAATTTCAAGGTACTGTTGCTTCCTTTCACATTACATTTTTTTGTCCTAAAGCAGGAACTTCAAAGCTCTTGGTAAATGGGCTGAGCGTATCATCCAAGAGCCGACTCTAATTTAAGCACATCTTGTGTATCAGCATCCTTGTGCTTAAAAATGGTGGTGTGGGTACTTGAACTAAAGCTCATTTGACGAGCTTTAATTCAAGTGCCCCCGGCATCATTTTTAAGCATAGGCATGCTGATACACAAGGCACAGAAGGCTTCGATTGCCATGCTCCAGCGGACTTGATTAATTGAGTCTGCTCCGACATACTGAAATTCCAGTGTGTCGGAGCACCTCCATGCTCATATATAGGTGCTCTATATGATGAACTTCTTGCATGAAAGCCATCTCCTGGGAGATATAGATATATCAGTGCCCCTCCAGTCTTAAGATCTATTTGTTGCGTCTCTTTGGAAGTAATAATAAAATCATAAAGGTTAGGACCCTTTTCTTTATTACTTTATTAGTATGGCTTTATGCATTGCAAAAACTGTGACCCTTCTACATATGGCCTTATTAGTTAAAAAATGAAAAGAAAAAGCACACCGATTTTATGATGCAAGAACAAAAATAAACGTAGACGAATATTCAGAAGACTGATAATGACTCACAAACCTTTTCTGAACTCAGGCACATAATGGAACGTTGGCTTGCCCAGATGGATGAAGAAATTTGAAAGATTGCCACTGATAGCGATGGCAAAAACTAATGTGGCACATATCCAAAAGGGACCTTAAACAGAAGCAAAACAACTGAATCAGAGCAGGTTCTTCTGCGCTCTTGTTAAAATTAAAGAAAGGAAGAACAAATATCAACTCCTTAGTTGTTTCCATTATGCAAGGATTCAGGGTAAAGATTGTTACTGTTGGAACATACCATAAAGATCTGGATTACTGCGGATATACAGTCTTACAAAGTTCTTCCCTGGTACTGGGAAAACAGAACCTTTTATTCTGTCTAGAACCTACGAAAAAACAGATTCAACAAAAAAAGATGAAACAACATGCAACTACACACACACTAATCCCCAGTATCAACCATTAAACCACTATTCCCCTTTTTGTGACACCAGATTATTAATATTACAGATTGCAACAAACCTGATACGTGTCTACGTCAAAGAAAGTCTGGTAGTATTCAAATGTCCAGAAGGGGGCACTTTTCTTCTGTCCTGCAAGTAGCTGTAAGATAAGAGAGAATGCAATAGAAAATATTACAAGCATGCACTCTGCATGTTAGCAAGTTATTTTTAAAGTCCAGTAGATATCTTACATAGTAACTAGAATTCTCTCTCTCACTCCCTGTCTGAGGAACACTAATTATGATGATGAGCTTTTATGGTAAGCAAAAGAATTGCTTCACAATTCATTCCCCCAGCCTTTAAGAATTCTTAGCTGGAGGCCTTTGCTTTGGGAGCGTTTATTCCAAAATATGGCATTCTCTTTTCAACTGGATTAGTATTCCTAGCTTCATTTTTCTTAGGAGATTTAGAAATAATGAAACCTACAACAATTTAGTATTATCCAACTAGTGTCTCCAAAACTAATAAATGCACCATTAAATGTACTAGAACATACAAGTCTTGGAGTCTTACGTTACACCAGGGGTCATTCAACCCCCGGAGCCATGCAAGTGGTCTGGAAATTTGGCAGAGGGGGAGCAATGGCAACAAACCCTGCTTCTGCTTCTGCCCCCACCACTCAAATTTCCAAGCTCCACATGACTGTATCCGGCCCTGGCCATGCCATTTCCACGTGACTGGAGTGGGTCCTGGCCATGCCAGCACCATGCACCAGATCAGGCCCACAGCCTAAATTTGACCTCACTTATCCAGCTCAAGGGCTGAAAAGGTTGGGCACCACTCTGCCTTTCCTCCAGTATGTAAATGTGTGTTCACTGAGAGATGAAACTAGAAAGAATGCTTCCCTGCTCCTTAGCCCTTGCTGTATTTCATGTGGTGCACATGTCAGTATGCACATGTCGATGGGTACATTAGAAGCATGTTATTGTTACCTCAGTTTTGTCCGAGTCATCAGTCCCCAATAACTCATCGTCTTCCTCTCTCCCGGTATCCTGCAGAAGACCATGCTGTGTTTTGGGGTTTTCACTAGGCTCATCAATGCTTACTGTGGTGGCATCTGGGTTGACCGCCAGCAAATTAGCTGCATCGTCAAATTCTGCAAACAAGCATGTTACAGCAAAGGTTATTTTCAAGTGTATAAATTGTTGGGATTTTTAACCTGTTATTCCAAAAGCCCAGTTCTATGATTGTTATGGATTCCAAGGATGTGGGATTTCTTACCACTTTAATAATGCCCAGTGGGCCTGAATGCACTAAGTAGAAAGTCCCTTCAGATAATAAAATGCTGTGCCTTCTTCCCAACTAGGACTTCTTTTGGGCTAGGTAAATATCAGAGTCCTAAAGCTCGTACTTTCAGCCATCAGTTGTCCCAGGCAGACCTTTAGCAAGGCTAAGCACACGTATGAAAATCTGGCTGTGCAGAGCCAACTGTCCAACTAGCCAGTAAGGATCAGTCAATCAATCAGTAAAGATTAGCTTCTGACAGCATCCCGTGTGTTGAACACAGGTAAGAATTAACCAATTAACAACGTTACTTGCAGGAACAGGCTTAAGTTATATTCCCAAGCATCCAAGGCAGAAACAACAAACACTTCAAAGGCTTTAAAAACGTATCACTGAAGTTAATTTGGTCTCCCTTTACTTCCCCACACCCCTGACATTTCCAAATGCAGAGAGAGGTAGTTAACAGTGTTAGTCTGAAGTTGGTTGGACGGCAGGGTAAAGAGGCACCTTTACAGACTAATAAAAAAGATAGATAGATAGATAGATACAATATAAGCTTTTGCGAACCCGAGCGCACTTTCATCCAATGCTGTGAAAAGACAGCACAGAGCAGAACATAAATGCCTTCTGATAGTTTACCTTGAAACTTTAAGTCATCCACAGCCGCCATTCATTCACAAGGCTCTGCTGCCAGCATCCAGAACTTTGCAATATCTGAAAAAGCAGATCAGCCAAAAGTAATCACCTGAAATGAAGAAAATAAGCAACAGCCAACATTAGAAGAAGGCAACATCAGCCTCCTATACCCAGGGACCTGCCCTCCGCATTGAGTGTGTCCCGCCTTCCTCACTGGGTCCATCCCCTGGCTGGCATATGAAGGCTTGTCTGCTGCACCCCAAAAGCAAGCATGACCCTTGCAGCAGTTTCACCTTCAAACACAGTGATATGAGCCTGGAGTTGGTGGCAATTAAGATCCCATGCCAGAGAAAGCCGGTTGAACCCGAACAGAGACATAAACCTGGAGTGCAGAGCTGGTGGCAATTAAAGAGAAGGCAGAATAGATTTGTACCCTGCAGACTAACTAAGGTAGGCATCTAGGTATAGATAGAGATGATCCCGATATAGACACAGATGGTGCAGCTACAAATATAGATGATAAGGACATAGGTGATATAGATGTGGATGATATAGATGGCAGATATAGATGGTGCAGGCAGAAATATAGATACAGGTGATATGCAGATGATGCAAATACATAAATGATACACAGATGATGCAGACACATATACAGATGATGCACATACAGCTATAGGTGATATGGATATAGATATAGGTGACACAGATACAAGTGATGCTGGTTTAGGTGATACAGATGCAGACATGGCTATAGGTGATATGGATCTAGATATAGGCCATACAGAATTGGCTACAGGTGATATGGATACGGACACAGATGCTACAGATATATGCGATGCAGATACCCATAGACAGAGATAGGGACGAGGCAGACGCATCTATGGGTGAAATAGATACAGATGCGGATGCAGGTGGTACAGCTGTGGGTACTGATAGAGGCGATATCGAGGCCGATGTGGACACAGGCGGTACACATACAAATACAGCCCGAGATGCTACAGAGGCGGCTCCAGGTGGTGCAGAAGACACGGGTAGGGAAGCAGGCAGGCTGGATGCAGGGGCAGGCGACAAGGCTCCCGGCGACGGACAGACACGGGTGGGCTGGGCTCGCGCAGGCACAGGCCCGGCGGGGCGGACCCGGTCACACGGGCACGGCGCCGGGCGCGGGCGCAGGCGCAGACAGGACCCGGCTCCAGCAGCACCCGGTCGGGCTGCAGCCCCTCCCCCGCAGGACAGCGAGGGGCAGCAACGGCGGGTCTGCGCCCGTTAAAGTGACACACACCGCTGGGCAGCGCCAACCAATCAGGAACGCCGCTGCTCTCTGTGTCTCCCCCTTCAGGCCCCCACAGAGGCCCGGAACGCCTTCTGGTAGCGCCAGCCAATCAGAGGCGTCGATTAATTCGTTTTCTCTTCCGCTTCGTCCCATGCTCTTAAAGGGGCAGGTGCCTGCGGAGAGCGGCCGTTGGGGCCCGGCCTGGTGCTCCCATTAAAGGGCCAGGACGCCCGTAAAAGATCTTAAAGGGACAGGACGCCCCTGGGCTCCCGCAGGAAAAGGACGCTCTGCTTAGCTCGAGACCGGAGGAGGGGCTGAGACTCAGCACGGGCCCCGGGGAGCGGAGCGGAGCAGAGGGGCGCAGCGCTCAGCCCTGATCACTGGGAGGACGAAGGGGACTTAGGGACTCAGATGGGAACTCGTCTTTTTTGCCTTTGAAGTGGTGACTCAACCACCCCGTAAGAGCCTGCCTGGGGTGCCGCGCAGGGCGGGCCCTGCTGCTGCCATGCACCCCTCGCAGCACACGGCTAAGCTTTCCAGGAGGACTCCACGGCGGCGTTGGAAACGCGCTGCCCCGCTCTGCGCTGTCGGGGTTCCCCGCAACAGGAAAGACCCCGCGCTTTATTCATAGTTTCATACCTAGGGTCAGAAGGGGCTTAGAGCAGGCCATCTAGTCTGACCCCCCGCCAATGGCAGGAACGAGTGCCAGGGTCACAGGACCCCAGCCAGGTACCTATCTAATCTACTCTTAAAGACGCCCAAGGTAGGAGCAAGAACCACTTCCCTAGGAAGCCAGTTCCACGTCCTAGCCACCCTAACTGTGAAGTA
>JAGPOW010001543.1:11546802-11566640 GCA_030014935.1 Caiman crocodilus | reverse complement strand
CTAGCAGCGATTTCCGAGGGGGTATACATTCCTCCAACAGGAGGGATGTCCCGGTCCCCCCTCAGGAAGACTGAGGCAAAGAACTCATTGAAGATCTCCTGGAGCAGTTTCCTGTTATTAGTTTCCTGTTGTCAGAAAACACCGAGCGCAAACAAGGAACTGGCGTTTTCCCAAGGGAGACTAATGAAGGAGGTGGAGAACCACTGATTTCAACCCTCTCCTAAAAGACACCCTCTGCCTCGTCGCCCAAGGGCAGAAACTGCGACGTAGGCCCCAGAACAAGTATTTTCAGAGTGTTTTAGGGATGAAGGCTAGGGACAGACGTTCAAAAAGCCCGAGCCTGGAGTCAGCCTTTGCAGGCCAGTCTAACCCGCCTAGACTGAACCGATTCGCAAGTGAGCAGACGTTCATTTTTGCTTCTGGATATGCAGGCACAGGCTTGCAGTGGCTCAGGCCGAAAGTGGGGGGCACTAGTGCAGCCCTCCCTTCCCTTCCATGAAGAAAGCTGAGCTGGGGTCGCGGGGAGCAGGGCCCGTCCCAGCTGGCTGTGGCTCCGTGACAGCCCGGCCTGGCGCACGGGTGGCAGCTGGCTGGGCTGCGGTGCAGACGTGACACCGCTGCAGCTGCGGGCAGGCGCTTTGGCAGCAGGACTCGCCACGTGGGACGTGTTAATCGTGGCTGTGGCTGGCCGGGCCAGGTTGGAGGTACTGGCAGGCCCAGAGCCCAGCAACCGCCCACCCCGGGGGCTTGTGTGTCTGCAGCTGCACAGCTCTTGTGGCCCCAGCCTGAGCTGTAGCCAGCTAGGAGGGGCCCTGCCTGGGCTGGCTCCTTCACGCCCACCATCAACAGCACTCATGGGCTGGCCCTGCTCAGCCCCCCAGCCCCAGTCTCAGCAGCAGGTGAGGCAGGCAGATGGTGGGACCATGTCAGCCAGCTGCTCCTGGGAACGCCCCACCCCTGCCACTGTAGCAGCGAAGGGAGGTGACCCTGCCGCAGCCAGGCGGGCCCTGTTTGTGGTCCCCCAGGGGGAGGGAGGAGGGGAATAAATCCCCTACCTACCTCGTTAGCCTTAGCGGGGTACACCAGGCCAGCATCTGGCCAACACCTGCCCCTGCTCCAGCTAGAAAGCAGAGGGGTGGAGCTAGCCCTGTTCTCCAGAGACAGCCCAGCCCAGGGCTGAAAAGCATGCTGAGATGCTGGAGGACTGTGGTTTAACTTGAACCAGGAAGGGATCTGGGACAGAAGTTCCATAAACTGGTTTAACTCAAATCAGCTAAGTCTGATACTACATTCAGCCAGGTGTATTTTAAACCTGTTTTGGCCATTTTGAAACTGGTTTATGGGCACTAAATTTATGTTCTGTTACAGTTTTAAACTAGTTTCTGATCAACTAGTTCCAGATTATTAAACCAGATTATGTGTAACTTCTGTTCTTAGCCTAAAAGTCTATCAGAACTTTTCTTTCACCTCTAAAGCTAGATGGTCAGGAGACATCAGTAAGTGTGGGTGAGGGCAGAAGGAATGTTTTTTGGCAGGCTGAGTCCAAAAACATGCCAAAGCTCCATATCTCATGGTATCTGCTGAGCACACAGAGCCTTGACTGGTTAATTAACACTGTACAGTGCTTTGAGAAAGGTAAAATGCTGCACAAAACCTCAGCCCTGAAAAAAATAGTCATATCTGAAGCAGAAGTCAGTTTAAGTGGGGATTCTCCTATGATCAAAGATTAGCGCGCTTATATGTGCAAGATAGGGCCCAAAATTACTATGAGCCTTATTCTTCCAGACAGGCATCCAGGTTGTAGCCAGTTCTCTCATGTATAATACACACAACTCACCAGGAATAAGCTCTACTTGTGGATTAATGCAATTATCAGCCATAAAACATCCTAGCTTCATTGAGATTTTGGCTGGTAGACAGAAGACCCAAAGTAGAGATCAATATTCTGTTCTTACTAATACCACTCTGTGCATTGGTGTCAGGGGGCACAGTAGGGACATAAAGATTAACCAAATTCTGCCGTACTATGTAAATGACTTTCCTATCCCTCTCCCCTTAGCCTCATGTCCCCTCCTCCTTTACCTTTGCTCAGTTTCCCTTACTGTATTTTGAAGCAGTCAGAATAGCTCTGCAAAGATGTTCCGAATGAGGGTATTTCTACAAAAAGTCTGGATCCTTTTGTACATGTGCGTGTGCACTGCTATTGGTAAAATACTGATGATATTGTTCCCAGAAGCTGTGAAAAGATACATTCTAAAACTGGGGCAGAAGAGCAGCATAGCCAGGAATTCAAAGTTCAGCTATGAGAACTGGGGTCCGACTTTCTTTAGCTTCAAATATTTGCTCTTTGTGTTGAAAGTGAAGTGGAAAAGGCTGGAGGATGAAGCATTTGAGGGACATGCGGCTCCCAACACCCCAGTAGTGGACCTGGAAGGTAAAGCTCATCACATCTTGGATTTCATGCAAGGTGAGTGCATTCAGACGCGCACGTTGCCCCCCATGGAAAAGAAGGGAAAGGTAAAGAAGGTAAATGAAATAGAGGGCATAGTCAAACTGCCTAAGATAAGCTAAGGAGCTGGGAATTGGGGTGATCTGAGGGTTCACTTACAAATAATGTGCGTGTCAGTTTAGATTATCTATCTGTAGTGATTCGTTCAGTAGAAAAGATTGGTCACGTTCATGCCGTGTACACAGAGTGTCAGCTTTAGAAAGCAATCTGTGTGTCTGTCTTTTATACTACACTATTATTCTTCTGTAAAGCATCTAGCTATTACACTTATGACCTTCTGCCATGGCTTTCTGTATGGGGAAATACCTCTCGTCATGGTGAAAGCAGCAGAAAATGTAACCAGAACCTCCCCAGGTACCTCTCTGCTGTTTACCAGCTACATTCATTCCCCTTCTTGTGCAGCCTGTCTCTCACCCACTGACTCCTCAATTTACATCTTCACTGACTGCCTTTCTTGCATGCATCCCAGTCTCTGGCTTCTTTACTATTCACTCCATCCAGGAAGAGCACACACCAATTGTGGATGCTTCCGCAGCCTCACAATGGGTATTTATACCCAAAAGCTTGTAAAGAAAGTTTTTTCCAACTGTTTGAATTGGTCTAATAAAAGATATCAGATTTACCCAAAGAACCTTATCTGCCTATGTCCTTAGACCAACACGGCTACAACTATATACCCCTGTAACCAGAACCAGGCATTTTACAACTTCTGTATATTGTTAGGCAAAGTGAGCAATGTTCTGACACCAAGACTACTAACCAAACTAAAGTCCAGAATCTTCTTATAGGTCCCAGCTCCCAAATGGCCAGAAGTTTTATTCAGAGGTAAAAAATGGTTTGTACTTTGTTTGGTTTGTACTTTGATCTCTATAGAACACATGATCAATCATTAAGCTGTACTCTCCAGTCTCCATAACGTTACTCAGAACTTAAAAAAAAAAAGTCAAGGAAAATTTCCAAATGGATATAGAGTGGTTTGCATACCAGATCAGCATGCATGATATTTATTGGGAGTTGCATCCAAAGCTAGATGTTTGGAATGGAATTATTATTTTTGGATTAAGCACTACAGGTAGGAATATCTTGAACAAATTCGGGAGCATTGGCTGAAAGACAATTTTAAGTCCTTGAAAGCCCTCCGGTCGGAGCCCTGCAAACATTTATGTGGAGGCTTATAGCAAAGTATCTGCGTGCTTGTGCAAGCAGGATGTTAAACCTGAAGCAATGTTTATTTGTGCGGCTTGCACAGAACCTGTTTAATGAATAATACTAATGAATAACCACAGTTCTGTCTGAGCGTTCCCGAACCATACTGAAATCATGAACACCTAGAATGTATTACCAAACATATCACCAAGTTTTTCAAATGGCATACCTACAGTATGGGTCCTACATCTGAATATAGACCACTAAATACAAAGGTCAGATTTTCAGAAATTCTGAGGTCTACATCTAGATCAGCTAGAGTTGCGGGTACTCAAAATTTATGACAATCAACAAGATCCTTAAAAATAGGTTTGGAAACTTCATTTCAGGTATTGGACTTAAAAAATGTGGTCCTTTGTGCTTTTTTCACTTGGAAAAATATTCTGCATGAAGAACATTCAGGATAGTATGGGGTTTGGTTTTTTTTAGTTCTTCATACTAATGTGTTGTACTGTAGCAGCCAGAAATTTAGCAGACTGCAGACCAGTAGCGCTAGATACTGAACATACAATCTTGAAACAGTGACTTGGCCCCAGATGTTTACAGTGCAAGGTTTCGAGCCTACAATGAACTTGGTGTGGACTCACACCTATGCCTTAATGACTTCAGTGGAACTTTGTGTGGGTATGGGGTCCCTTTATTGGAGGACTGGATTTTAAATGCCTGATGATATACTTCATGTCTGTCTTAGGCAACAGACCTTTAGTCCTGAATTTTGGAAGCTGCACCTGACCTTCATTTCTGTTGAAATTTGACGAGTTCAACAAGCTTGTCGAAGATTTCAACCCTGTAGCAGATTTCCTTTTAATCTACATTGAAGAAGCTCATGCAACAGGTACAGTACAGAGAGCAACTTAATACAAAAAACATACAACTTAAAAGTTATCCCCTTTTCCAAGTACTACAACTGACCCAATGTTACATGGGCTAATGAGTCCCTCTGTGATTATAGCTGATACTTGTACAATTAGAATTTCAAGTCAAATCAGTTGCCATCTTTCATTGTAAACCTACTAGCAGTATATAAAGATCTAAGTATGAAACTAAAATGTTTTTCAGTACGACACTGTAACTCATAAGGGGTGGCTTCCAGTGAATCCAAGAGCAATGCCCCATGGTCACCCTAAGGATGTATATCAAACAGGAGCAGCAGAGCAATCATAACAGTGAACTTAGTACATTTCCATCTAACAACCTGGCAGCATTTTGCAAAGATGAGTATTACCATCATCCCTACATTCCAGATGAGGAAAAAAGCGTTTGTAAATGAAGGCCCGTGTTTTTAGAAGTTTCTGCTAATCATTCTGCTTAACATAGCGTCCCGATTGTCCTGACTTTAAAAAGTTCTCGGGATTCAAAGGACCCATTGATTGAAACAAAAACTGTAAGCACTCATGTTGATTTGATTATCAGATTGTAGGCATCTCAGATCAAGCGTACAAAAACTGAAGGATCCAAAATTGTGTGGACACCGGTGGAAAACATAGGGCTAAATAACACTTTATAGTTTCATAATTTCATCCAGCCTCCTCTTAAAGACCCCCAGGGTAGGAGCCAGCACCACTTCTCTTGGAAGTTGGTTCCAGCTCCTAGCCGCCCTGACAGTGAAGTAGCGTCTCCTGATATCTAGCCTGGATCTACTCTCTGCCAGCTTGTGATTATTATTTCTTGTCACATCTGGGAGTGCTTGGGGGAACAGGGACTCCCCCAATGCCTGCTGGTCCTCTCCGACTACCTTGTAAATGGCCACTAGATCCCCCTCAGCCTTCTCTTGTGGAGGCTGAACAGGTTCAGGTCCCGTAGCCTCTCCTCGTAGGGCTTGCCCTCCTGCCCCTGGATCATGCGAGTGGCCTCCTCAGGACCCTCTGCATGTTGTCCACATCCCTCCTGAAGTGTGGTGCCCAGAACTGGACTCCAACTGCGGCCCGACCAGTGTCACATAGAAGGGGAGGATCACCTCCTTGGACCTGCTTGAGATGCATCTGTGGATGCATGACAAGGTATGGTTGGCCTTCCTGAGCACATCCCCACACTGTTGGCCCATATTCATTTTGGCATCAATAATGACTCCAAGATCCTTTTCTGCCTCTGCGCTGATGAGAAGGGAGTTCTCCAGCCTGTAGGTCTGCTGCTGGTTCTTCCTCCCCAGGTGCAACACCTTGCACTTGTCAGTGTTGAACCCCATCCTGTTCTCATCCACCCACCCCTGTAACCTGTCTAGATCCACTTGCAGCCTAGAGAGTTTTACATAGAAAGCTAGTGGCACAGCTGGTTTGTCTCTTATTGTAAGCTTCTTTGAGCCTTTGTTAGTGTGTAAATGTAATAAATAAAGAAATACATAAGTAAATAAAATTAAGATTCCAAACTTTTGTACCTTTACCTTCTGGAACAGAATGCCCAACCTCTGTCACAGGTGCCACAAGTGGCATGGGCACCCTCTGTATGGCACGTGGCAGATCAGGGAGGGGACTGCCAGCACGGTGGCAGACAGTGCAGGGAGCCGAAAAAAGAGCAATAGATTGGTCTGAGGAAGGGGATCAGAGTGGCACCAGGGAAGGTTGTGGGGCTAATTTGTGGCACATCTGCCAAAAAGTTTGGTCCCCATGGTCTGGAACATGAACTTAAGTTTAGTGGAGGGTAGCCTTGGTGGCAGGGGACTTTTGCCATGCTCAGGAACATTTGCCCCGATTTGACTGTCACAAGCCTTTATATAGAGTCACGGTGACACAGGAGCAGGACACACTTAGATTTTAGCAGTTAAAATTCCACAAAGATCCTATGTGCACTGGGCATAATCCAGCCCAGGGACAGCTGAACTTTCTAGGCAACTCCAGCTCTGGGCTGCTGTGGGCCACGCTACAGCTGAGTATTTTAACTGTATCATAATGCATGCACACGAGGGCACGGAATCAATGATGCACGGGCAATTTAGTGATGGCTTTTCCTCACTTGTAAGTATGTGGCTTTGCAATCTAATACTACTCTTTTGATGGAATACATTTTGCTTATAATGCTAGTTCTATTTTATACACCTGTAACAGATGAAACATCCCCGTTTATTTGCCTTTTTTGTTTTAGATGGATGGGCTTTTAAAAATAATATTGTTATTAAAAATCACCAAAACCTTGAAGATCGAAAAACGGCTGCACGCTTTCTTCTGAAAAAGAACCCCTTATGCCCAGTTGTTGTTGATACTATGGAAAACCTCAGCAGCTCAAAGTATGCTGCGCTCCCAGAAAGACTTTACCTGCTTCAAGGAGGAAAGGTTGTTTATAAGGTAATGAATGTTGAGCATGTTATACTGAGGTTTTAATTTCTAAAATGCCCAGTGGCATATTTTATAATCAGAAGAATAATAGTTTTCATGATGTCCCATTTCTTCTTTAAGCACCTTATTCACAGAAAATGATTAGGAACACACAGAATTGGCACGCTGTATATTTTCTATAGCGCGTGTTTTGGTTCTGCCTAGAGATTTACTCTAGATGTTTTTAAAGCCTGTTGAGCACAGGATTGAGAGCAAGCAAAACCCTCCATTACAATTCCATCTCTATTCTTATCTATACATCTCTGAATTATATAGCATCTAAAATGCAAGTCTACCCCCTCTTCTGCCCGACTTCTCCAACTAACATGACCATTTCTCTGTGTCCTTACCTTGTTGGTTGGCCGTAATCTCTGTATATCAGTTTACCCAGCAGTAAAAGGAGCACTCGGAGGGTCCATTAGCCCTTTTATTGTATTTCAAGATATTTAGTGTCTACTATTATCATCTGGTAACTGGAAACTATTCCTGTTCAAGTTCTGTTTAATTTAAATTATCTTTAAAGGGGTTAAGGATATACATTCTATCTTTCTAGTCTCAGTATACAACTTTGAAGGGATAAGCTTAAAACTTCATTTACTGTCTAAGAGACAGTCTCTTACATTTGTATCCAAGATTGTGGGTCACATTTCCTGTTGTGGTGTTTCTGCTTGGTGCAGCAGAAAGCGTGACCATCAGGCAGCCACTTATGACTCTCTAATTACTACTCAGCTCTGACTATGAAGTTGCCAACTCTGAACTCAGTGGGGTATCAGCATCCTTGCAATAGATCTGAGGGATACTTTATGTTTCTATTTACTTTACAGGGTGGAGCAGGACCTTGGAATTATCACCCACAGGAAATACAGGCCATCCTGGAAAAACTCAAATAGGCGACCAAAACAGAAGTCACAAGAGTGAAGTGGTTCACTGAACAGCTTGTTATTGGTTCATTTAAAAAAAATGTGGAATGGTTTACTTAAGAGTACAGAAATTAGAAATTAAAATGAAAGCATAAACATAGCCAAGAAATACAAGAAAATGAGAACTTGGTTAATCAGATATTGAATTACACCTTAGCTATTTGATTTTTTGATTAACTAGGATGTACAGAAATAAAGTCCTAATCTCACCAAAGTCAATGGAATGGCTTTCACTGGACTAGACCCTAAAGCCATATCTACACTGCGTCAGGATAGCAACCTGGAAATGCCATATGGATGGACACCACATGCATTGTGTATATCATGGGTAACCAACCTGGACCACAAGTGGTCCAGGCAGCCTCTGTATGTGACACAGCAGATTGGGAACGGGACACAAAGCACAGCTGCAGAAAGGGCAGGAAGCAGAAAACAGAAATATATCAGGCAGGGAGCAGAAAACAGAGCAGCAGATTAGGCAGGGAGCAGAGTAGGGAGCAGTGCAACAGATTAGGGAGCAGGCACGGGAAGGGGATCAGAGTGGCACTTGGGGAGAGGGAAGGGCTAATTTGTGGCACGCCTGCCAAAAAGGCTGGTCCCCACTGCTGTATACTGCTTCCATTTTCAAAGGTGGCACATTGCGAAATGAAGAAAGAAAATGTAATTTTCATCAAGCAGTTTATAGTGTTAAGTGATAAGGCCATTTGTACAATGGTGTTCAACCTATAAACTGTATTTATGGTAGTGTGCGACTTAAACACGTGTCATTACTGCAATCTATATTACTCTTTTAGAATACTGTTTATAATGTGATGCACATGGTATATGCACTGATGAATATTAGGAACCCTTATGGCTACATTGCTCTGCACATTTTTTAAGAACTTTAATTAAGGAATAACTACAGGATATTACTGATTTCAATAGGATTTACACACAACTACAACCATACAAAGTATATTGAAAATATAAGGGACAAATACTAATGTATTCTGGTACCCATATGTTAAGATAAATATTCATCATCACAGCAATTGCCCACTATTATAACTAGATAGTGACATACTCTGTGAAACTGGAAACAATAAAAGAAATGGTACTTGAAAGTTGTACAAAATAACTGGCAGGAAAGGGGCAGTAGTGCATTAACATGGAAAACGCTTGCATACATACTGATCTTCATTTAAACAATATTTTTATTTATGTGCAGTTTTTTTCTTAATGTTCATTTAAGGTAAATATTAAATAGGTAAAATTTACCAGGTTAATGAATGAAACAATTTGTATTAATGTATGTCAGCCTTGGTTCTATTAATATTTGTTTATGATAGTCACAGCATAAAGCACAGGCAGCTATGACTTGATCTGAGAAAAATATTTATAGAGCCAATGCATTGAACAGAATGATTAAAATATAACAAACCATCTTATGTGGCTTCAGCTTCCTTTTTCCCCCCTTTTATTTAAATGCATCAGTAAGAAATTACATTCGACATAATTTCTTACATAAGATTTTTGAGCTGAGCAGGTGTGTGTATAAACTACAGAATTTTAGGACTTCTGTTAGCATGGGTGTCTGGTGCCTCTTGAATCAGGGGGGCATGTTAACACCAGTCAGCAACCTGGGGGCGGGGGGTATTGTCCCCCGGCAACCAATCTCACTTGCCATGAAAGTGGCCACGCCGCTTCTGGAAGTCCCACGGCCACTTCTGGAAGCGGTGCGGCCACTTTTGCTGGCAGTCCCACTCCCTGGCTGGCACTTGCAGGGGTGGGCACTGGCGCTCCCGCCTGCTCCCCCGCCAGTCGGCTAAACAGGGAGCACGGCCTGGCAAGGGGTGCACCGATGCTCTCAGGGGGTGCACGTGCACCCCTGTGCACCCCCTACACATCACCACTGTCTGTTAGGTTTGAGACAATGCCTCAAGTCTAAATATTTTACATACATTTCCTCTGTTGAACTCACAGTGGGAGGAAAACATTTAACAGAAAATGAAATATGCAATTGCATTTTAAAATATATAACCTGGTTTAAATAACATTTTAATTTCACCATACAGGCTTCCATAAACAGAGCCTCATTATGCTTGCGCATTAGTGGTTAAGTAAAAAGTAGTTCTTCAGTGTTTGCAGGCTGTATTGCAAAACTAGATATACATTACCACAGCTGACAGCAGTATTGCACTGCACATTAAACTGCTAGGAAAAAAAAAATCCATATTCCCAGCATCCTTTTTAGTGTAATGATTTAATAATAAATATTCTTTATGCACAAGTAAGAATACACAGGTTATTACACAAAATGTTTTCAGGTAATGATTTAAACTGGGGTCTACATGTCTTCTGCCATGCCATCTACCATCACCCTATGCACTGACACAAAGTGATCAAAGCCCGATTTGATGATGAATCGCAAGTAGGTAGCTTGGCAATCAGGAAACTAAAGGAAAGGGAAAAAAAAAAGTATTTAGCAGTATCAGCATCATTAGCAGAAACATGTAAACTAGAAGTGCCTAACCTTTTCAGCCCGCAGACCAGATAAGCGGTGCGTGGTTTGTCCACAGGCTGGATGTGGTCTGTGGGCCTGTGTGGCGAGGCTGAGTCAAGCAGTGCTGTTGCGCCTTTTTGTGACCACCCAACTGCCGCTTCCCCTGATCACTTGAGCCCTTCTCCCACTCACCAGCCACACCTTGATGTTTGGAGAGAAGAAATTGGGTGGCTGCCCAAGGCCCAGACAGAACCCAGTGCACTGTCAAGCCACTCTCTTTTGAAGTCTTCAAATACCAGGTGCCTTAAGGACTGTGTTCAGGTCCTCTGACCTCCCCTGCAGTCACACCCATGCCTTGCAGGTGTTACCACTAGTTATCACTGCGGAGCTATTTACCCTACTCATGTTATGGCCCTTCAGGCCTCGGAGGCCATGTAGGAGCGTCAGCCCTCTTGGCCTTGGTTCCTTTTATCTAGCTGGGCTCTTGTACTTTAGGCCTGCTACCTGGGACCTTGGCTTCTGGGCCCAGCCCTCTAGGCTGCCACCAATCTGGCTTGTATATGGTCCTGGCAGGGCCTACGCTCCTGTGCCTCTCGTTTCCAATATCCCTGCCCCTTAATGGGGTTCAGAGCTCAGTGTGCCCCAAGGCACCCTACCATGTGGCCTCTTCTTCCTTTTTGTATGCCTGGTCCTCCAATCTAACTACAGTAACAGCTGCCTCAACTGGCACTTTGCAAGCCAGCATGCTCTACTAACTGGCGTGCTGGCTTGTAAGGTAAAAGAGAAACCAGAAGTGCCAACCATGGCACTTCCATTTTTGCTGAGCCCCCATGGCCTGGGGCAAAGTAGCCTGTGCTGTCAAGCCCCCATGGCCTGGGGCATAGCAGTTTGCGTGGGGCCTGCTGCCCTGTCCCTTGGGGCCTGCAGGAGGGGCAGTGATGCCACAGACGTGGCAGTAAAAGCGGTGGCCCAAACAGGCAAAGACGCCTGTTCCAGCTTCTCAGTTAACAGGCATATTTTGTTATCCAGCACCCCCCCATTCCTCATGGGTGCCAGATAACAAAGCTTTTGCTGTATAACATAAAAGCAGGCTATTGCCTTAACTAAAACGTCCTACTCTGGGTAAACAAGCATCATGAAAGAAAAAGGGAAGCTGTCACTTTAATAAAGCCATTCCCACTCTGGGTAACAAACATAAAGGGTAATAAACTTAGCTACTGCTTTAAATAAAGCACTTTCCTCACTCTGGGTAAATGCCAGAGCCATCCTCCCCCGAGTTCTCACCACTCTGCTTACGGTGTCCAGGTTCCTGCAAGGCTTCTTGAGCAGCTGCTTTCTCCCCCAAGCACACAGCTTCTGGCAAGGGCAGGCCTACCTCCAAGGTGTTCCCCTTATCTATACACAGGTGCTCCTTATCTGAGACAGGTAAGTCCCCAGCTCACACAAGTGTTTGCCCTTAGGGCTAATGACCCATTAGGTCTTCTCCAGTGTTGCTTATGTCTGCACCCTTATTTCAGCAGCCTGTTTGCTTATTCAACAGACTAATCTGCAGTGTTTTCCCCCTACCGGGACCCCCTGGCTCCCTGTTACTCCCTGATTCAGCATGTGATACTGGCCCCTTTGGGGCCTGATGCGGCCATACTGAAACAGCCTGGCCAGGATGGATGCACTGTATGGGGCCAAAGCCAAACACAGCCTGGGAACAGCCCAGCCAAGGCCCAATGCAACTGGCTGGGAATGGCTTGGCCAGGACCCAATCCTGCACAATTTCTGACCCTGGCCAGGCTGTTTCTGCGTAGCTGGATTGGACTCCAACTTGATCCGGCCATGCAGGAACAGGGCTCAGTCCCTTTGTGCAGGGCAATTCCGATGTATGGGGCTTGGAAATTTGGTGGTGAAGGAGCAGTGGTAGTGTTAATTGCCACCGCTCCCACTGAATCAAATTTCTGGACAGGAGGGGAGACCCACAGGCCAGATGACATGGCTTTGTGGGCTGGATATGGCCTGCAGGCTAGGGATTGATAACGCCTGATATAAACAATTAAAATGTAGCAGAAGGGTGTGGAAATTTAGCTGCATCAATTTTCTACATTGCATGTATACAAATAACAGCCATCTGGATTTTTATACTGTGGTATACAAACACCTGCCAGGCATGATGGTAGAGTGATTAAGACATCTTATTGCAGGTCTAGAGGATGAATCTGCGTGCTAAATTAGGACTTGTGCCAAAGTCTACCCCAGATGACCCAGCTGGTCATTCAGACTGGGGAGTCAAAAGCAGTCTCCTATATCCAAGACCCTAAAAATTTAGTTTTGATTTAGTGTACTTCAATATATCTTTGTCAAACTAGTCGTCCTAATGCACACACCATTAATATTGTAGGTACTCACTGAAAATTCTTCCATTTGAAGTTCCCCTTCTGAATAATGAATATCTAAAAAATAAATTTTACAGAAAATAAGTAAGCAAGCATATATCTAGGTCTGTCATAAGTTTCAATTGGATTTGAGAGTTTGTAGGAGCTGAAGATTTGTAAAGCTTACAGTGGGTTTAAAAACTGTTCTCAGCAAGGTAATACAAGAGTTCAAATTTAATAACAAAAACTAAGATTAATTAACAAAAATTAATTTTACATTTTTAAAATGTCCTTAGGGAGATACAGAAACAACTCCTTTAACATAATGTACTATGTTCCATTATACCATTTAGATATGCTTTTGATTTTGAGTATGAAAAAACCGTAGTTGTATGACATAACCATAAATAATGTGTTGATTTTCCATAATGCCAAGATTTTCACTTAATATCAAATAAAACCTACAAACAATTACACATGAAGAATCTATTCAAAAGAGCAGGTCCATTGAAATCAATGGGATTGCTCCCAGAAGAAATTACTTAGATAAATAACTAAGATTAGGTACACGGTATACCAGGTTATACCATTTTGAAACAAAAGATGGATTCCTATTTGTTCAAACAGCAAAGACTCTAAAAGTCATCTAAACTTACATCAAATAAATACAAATTGTGAGAAACTATAAAAAAAAAAAAGCCTCTGCCTCATCCCCAAATGCCTGAGTACAAAAAAGCATCAACCTTAATATTATCCTATTGCAGGTTCTTATTCTCACAGCAAAGCTTTAACTAGAAAAGTGCTAACTATTCATTACTAAGAAGTGGTATAGCAATAGGAAGACATAATTCCAAAAGGTTTTCACATACACTTTTTACTATGGATTTACAGCACTTTACTTCATTAAAATTGATTATTTTTAATTAATAATTTTTTAATTATTATTAAGTGTATCAGTAGAAATATGCAATGAGAATCCTTTCCAATACATCATATTTTCTCACATTTTTTCCAAAAAGTAGATGTTGGAAATTGGAGTGCAATTATATGAAAGAGGTACAGAAAGAGCAGTTTCTGCCACTTACCAGGCAAAAGCCAGGGTAAGTCTGCACTGATCTATATGGAGCAGAAACTGCTTCTACTCAGTTACTTAATGCAAGGAAATATGTGGTTTTCTTAATTCTGCCTTTCAAAAACAAGGTGTATATCTTATTTTGGAGCGCACTGTATGCAAGAAAATACAACATCACATACATTATATAAACTTGGTTCTGCTAAAGGTGTAGAGAGAGAGCTTTAGGTGGATCATTCGATGCATAAAGATCAACACAATTCCTAGACAATCGGAGCAATTGCATATTTGGTTACTCACCTTTTTCAACACACTTCTCAAAATCTACTGGATCCATAGATAAGCTTTTTTCAATCCTTATCGTCTGCACTGAAATATGTTTAAAAAAATTTCAGTATAGACTTAGCATAGAAGCTGACTTTGTATCATATTACTATTTTACAAACGCCATCACTTTAAATCTTCAAAGACTTTTACAAACATTGATCAATTAATCACACTATTAATCAATTAGTCACACTATATCCAATATGGTAGGTAGGTAATGATCTTCTCGTTACCCTCAGGAAAACTGAAAAATAAAATATAAATGATTGGTCTAGATAAGGTAAAACTAGAGTTTCTACTGCCTTGTCTGAAGCCCAATTTTTCTGATTACAGAAATTTGAAAAAATGTAAACAAAGGAAACAGAACATCATTCTCTAAAACTAAAAATTAAAATCAATAAAGAATTATACATAAATTATTAATGGAACTTTTGGAAGCAAATAATATATTATTAATAGTTACCATGAATAAAGTAAACAGATTGGTACATTAAGATTACATTAGCTACGATAAAATTACAAAGGCTAAGTATCTTCAGGCCTTGGGGCATAAATAATTAGCAGCTCAAGTTTTCCTACTCCATGTATTCCATATATATAAATCTGTACAGATAAAGGGCTTCATCTGTCTGTCCGTAATGCTCTTGGGGGAGGTAGCTCCCAGTGGGGCATGGCTTCAGCCAGTGCTGCATCAAGAATGCCCATCAAGAATGACAGGTAGGGCATGACTCCAGTGGAGTGGGCCAGGCAGAGCAGCCAGGCAGATGTGGGGGGGGTGGCAGATGCAGAGTGGCGGGAGAGGAGGGGTGGCACAGGGCCGGACGTGGAGCAGCAAGGGGAGAAGGTGCATGGTCGGACACGGAACTGGGGGGGATGCACGGCGTGGCAGAGCTGGGTAGTGGGTAGCAGTGGCAGCCACCGCATGCAAACGTCCTCCCCTCCATTCCTGGGAGGCGGCAGTGTTGCAGAGTGGTGGGTGGGGGGTGCTCTGTCCCCGCCTGCCCCTCGCCCCCGCCCCATCATTCTGGATGGTCAATTCGCTAGTCATAACATAATGCACAATGGTCAGTGGTATTGAGAGGTTTCATCTTTTTCTGACATGTCCAAAGAAGTTCATGCAAAATTGTAGAGTTAAAGGACTACAGGTTGGCTCATCTCTCAGCTTGTGACATAGGTATAGAATATGACACTACTGTGAACATTAAAATATTAATGTGCACTGTATTCTTACCTAAGTAACATAAGATCGTGAGTTTGCTGAATCTTACACATTTATGGAAACTGATAATGAATTCTTGAGGAAACATTCCTGTTGTCGTCCAAAATGTTTCTGAATTTCTGTTGTTAAAAAAAAACTACAAGTTTTATTTAAAATATTAAGATATATTTGCAAAATACTGATATCTGCAAAGTAATTTATATTTATTTGTTTTAAAAAGTCACAGCTATGGATCCAATATAACATCCATGATCACTACATTGTCTCTTTCTCCTATGAATATCTTTTGGTTTCTATACTACTCTCAAGTGCGTTCACCATGCTTGGTCTAATAAAAGATACCACATCTACCCAGAGAACCTTGCCTGCCTTTATCACAGAACATTTGCAAATACCTGAATCTGATTTCTCATTGGCCACTCCATTCTAAAGTTTGAGTTTCAAGGGCCATCATATAGAGACCCTGTTTAGATTAATTTTGTCAGTATTCTTTTCACAGAAAGAATCATGAAGTAGTAGGGTACGAAGGGACCTCTGGAGGTACAACTCCCTGCTCAAGGCAGGATTTTCCCTAAACTATCCCAGGCAAATGCCTGTCATATTTGCATATTTCTTTCTTTAGACTTTTTTCCATTGCATTCCATGAAAATCACAAACATGTCTACTGCTGTGAGGTCATGCGTGCCATATATCACAGTTGACCTGCCTACTATCTAAATGGTCAGCTGTAGGTTATAACCATCATGAATGTTGCAGCAGCCAGGTCTTGCAAATGCAGGTGCCTAGAACTTCTTCTAACTATGCAACATTAGGCCTGATTTTGCTAAGATTTGTACATATGTCTAATTTTATGCACCATCCATAATCTTCTGTTGAAGTCTTAAATATGTACTATATGCATGGAAAGAAATCCCACAGAGATCCGCAGGAAATAGAGAATTAAGCTACAAACTCTACTTCCAGTTAGGTTTATCGTTTACTGGTACGTTAAACAAAAGGGAAGTGGCAACTAAGGGTCATATAGTGTTTTCAGAATGCATGCATGGATTCATTTCAGTTAATTAACTGCACCCTACAACCTCAGACACTATTTCATGGTTGGTAGGGTCGGAAGAGACCTGAGCAGATCATCAAGTCTGCCCCCCTGCCATGGGCAGGAAAGAATGCTGGGGTCAAACGACCCCGGCTAGGTGATTATCTTAGGAGCGAGCACCACTTTCCTTGGAAGTTGGTTCCAGATCCTAGCTGCCCAGTTTTAATTGCTTTGAAAAAACGCTTTTCAGGAATGATTATGTTCTGGGTGTGAACTGGGGTCACATACAGTGAAGGAGGCTACAGTTGGTAGGAAGAACATCTATCTAATTCGTTGCAGAAGTTTGACAATTTTATTAGTGAAAGAGGCAAGGGACTGCAGCAAAAGAAAAGCTGGATGATGAATGGTTAAGGCAGCTGAATGCTGCGCAGTCTCTTGTGTGATGCTGGGCAAATCATCACTACAACCAAACTTTTTAAAAATTGTTAGTATTTGTGTGTTTCTGATTTTCTGGGTGCCCTACTTAAGCATCCTCATACTAAGCATGCACATCTCAAATTGAAATCAGTGATAGCTATGCTTCAAATGCACTAAGTGCTCTAAAATGCTAAGTATTTTGAAAAATGGTCTGATTTTTGGGGTTTCAACCTGGGCATCCAAAAATCAGAAGAGACTTTTAAACTTAATTATTCTGTGCATCTGTTCCCCACCTGTAAAATAGGGGTAATAACCTGACCTTCCTCTGCTGTTCTGAAAACAAAGCATTACTTGTGAAGCACTCGGATACTACAGTAACAGACACCACAGAAAAGCCTAGGAAAATAATAATTCTGTCTTCAGAGCATGTTTTAAATTGTGTACAGTAAATAAAACATAAGTCCCACCCTCAGCAATGAAAGTACACACTAGCATCTCATTAATCACTATTCCACATGCTGATTAAGGCATGGAAATGTAATTAAGCTCTACCACCATCTCTATGCACAGAGGAGTCAAATTAAGGCTACCCAGAGAACCTTAATTCTGGAATTTTAAAGCTTTTTAATGCTTGGCTTTATCTTAGTATTATTTTATTCTAATGTGTATGTGTACACGTATAATATATACAGGGGTATAGGTCATAGCCATGTTGGTTTATTTAAACTGGAAAGCTGGCTTGCTAAGAATTTTTCCAACTACTTGAGTTGGTCTAACAAAAGGTATCAGATTTACCCAAAGAGCCTTGTCTGTGTAATATACACTGCGATACAAAATCCAGTGACAGAATAAGGCATGTCTGTGACACAAAAGCAGCTGATGCAACCACTTTCACCTAGGCGGAGCTAAGCAGCAACACTTACCCATCAATGATGTTTTCAGGGGGATATTTTTCATCGCTTGATGTAGCTAAAATAACTTCAGCTCCTTCAGAACTCAGACACGGGTCTGTTAACTTCATCCTGTCTCATCGATCTGCATGAGATTTAGAAACAAATCAAAGGCTGTTGGACTGTCGCTGAATGGGAGAGTCACAGAGTTGCCTAGCAGCGAGTTGAGTCCCTAACAGGAATCACAGCGGGGTGTGGGTCACGCTCTCGGGAGAGACATTCGGCCTCTGCTTTCCACAGCTGCTATTTCTTGAGTTACAATCAAAACAGTCCCCACACACTGCTCTGCTGCCGGCAAATAGTTCCTCTTCCGAAACAAGCACAGCAGCTCCTAGTTCATAGCGTGCTCGTTGTAAGCGTGTTCAGAAAGGCTTCTGATGCACTTAAAGCACACACTCTTTTTAACTTATAGATACATTTTTTTTCAAATGTGTCCCTGTCTCAGACCAAATCCAATAGCCATAATTAAGCTGGCATCCGCCGTGCAAATCCCAGGCCTAAAAGCCTGAGTGTTCAGCTTATACTTGATTTACAAACATTGAAGAAAATATTTTTGAAAGCCCGAGAGTATTTACTGCAGCGCAGCCAAATCATCCACAGCCATATTGAACAAGGCATTATATTACTGCAAGGTTTTCTTGCGTAAACATCTCAGCTGCCTTCCAAATTCATTGTGGAGACGCTGTCAGACTTATTTAGCATTTTGACAGCCATTTCCCCTTTAGCACATGGTCAGTGTCCCTGTTTCTCTCCCGTTGGCTATAACAGGCCCCAATCCTGCAAGGCAGCATGGCGGCACACCGGCAGGAGAGGTCTTTGCCAACATCGTATTATCACAGGAGCTGCAGTGCCAGAAAAGGTAGCTGAAAAACAAAGAGTATGTGGTTTGGGGCTGAACACCAGCTTGCAAAGTCCTCTGCGAAAATGGAAACAGCGGAAGACATAGGCGTTGTACCGACGAGTGGCAGGAGCGCTGCAGCACGGCAGGAACGTGGGAAACACTTGCAGACAAGCGATCGCCAGTGACAAGCCATCGCCACCAGTATTTCTATCTCCACGCCATTTCCCAAGCGTTCATTTACACGGATTGCAAAAGGTTCAAGACCGAAACACCGGGCCTTCAGCCTCGGCCCTCTCCGCATGCGACAGCCGCGGCACCGAGCGCTCGGTCCCAGGACAGGCCGTCCTCGCGCGCAGCCCCTTGCTTAAGGAGAACGGCCTGTCCCAACCTCGGCGGCCACCCCGGGTCCTGGGAGACCTTTTGTGGCGGGGCGCCCTTCTCCTCAGAGACAGTGGTCATGACTGTCACCACTTTCGGGCCTCGCGTGTGTCGGGCCTTGCCCGGGCCTGGCGGGGTGCGCTGCTGAGGGAGGCGGAGGCGGAGCCGGGGGAGGACGAGGAGGAGGAGGAGGCCTCTTGGCCGCCATCCTCCTCCTCCTCCCGCCATGTCGGCGGGGCCGCCCAAGGGCTTCTCGGTGGAGCTGCGGCTGAGCGGGGAGGACGAGGGCGCGCGGCGGCGGCAGCGCTCGGGGCCCTTCGTCTTCACCTACACGGCCGAGGGCAGCCTGCGCTACTCGGCCAAGCCGCTCTTCGGCCTGGCGCTGGCCTACGTGGCGGCGCGCGTGGAGTGGCTCGACTCGCTCGTCGGCTTCCCCGAGCCCGTGGCCGAGCAGCTCTTCGCGGCCGCCGAGGCCCGGCGCAAGTTCGCGGAGCCCGGCGCCGGCCTGCGCGCCCTGCGCACCTTCACCCGCGCCTACGGCGCCCGCGTCCTGCGCGCCCTCTGCCTCCGTGGCAGGTCCGCGCCCGCGCCGCGCCGCGCCGGGGGTGGGCCCGAGCCCGGGGGGTGGCTTTTCCCTTCCCCTCCCCGGGGAGACCCGCAGCGTGCGCCCGCGGGCGGGGCACTGCGGGGGAGGAGGTGCACGACGCCGGCCCGAAACTGTGCGGTTCTCCACGGGTTTTGCTGAGGGGGAAACGGTGTTGGTTTTAGGGCGTTTGTGCCCAAAAGTGTGCGATTAAGGACTTTTTTTTTTTG
>JAGPOW010001543.1:11504717-11546702 GCA_030014935.1 Caiman crocodilus | reverse complement strand
TTGGGGGGGGGGGGGGATATTTGGGTCGGCGTCAGGATTTTGTGCCCAAAAGCTTGCGATTAAGGACTTTTTGGGGGAGGGACGCCTGTGTTGGTTTTAGGGCGTTTGTGCCCAAGCGCTTACAATTAAAGACGTTTTTCTGTGAGGAAAAACCTGTGTCGATCTAGGGTGTGTGCGCCCAAAAGCTTGCGTTTCAAGACCGGTTTCCCTCGCAAAACATGGTCACAAAACATCAGCCGTGGCAAGTAAAGATGCTGGAATTAGACTAATCCCAGCTAGGGAAACGTGTTATTCAGGAACAGCCGCTTTGGAAATGCGTTAAGCGAAATCAAAAAAGGACGCGTTCGTTTTGGAGTAAGTGTCCATACGGAGAGTTACTCGACAGTAGCTATTGCACGTAAAATATGTGCCCTATCTTATTCTGTTGCAAAGTTTACGTGCAAATGAGACCCTAATAGTGGTCGCTGCAAATTATTTCATAGAATTTCGTAGGCATTAGGGTGGAAGAGACCTCGAGACACGCTGGAGTCCAGCCCCGGCCCAAAGGGCAGGAGGTCAGCAGGGGTCATAGGAGCCCAGCAAGATGGACAAATGACAAGGACCGTTGATCAGTTGTGTAGCAGATACTTCTGGAACTGAAGCAGAGGCTTAGAGCCGCGTGGCTTCAGCAGGGATGACCGTGGTACAGCTCGCAGAGCTGTCATCTGGCCTGTGGCACTCCCCATGGGCCTGGAAATTTTGCAGTGTGGCGAGCGGTGGCAGCGTTAATGGGCACAGCTCTCAGATGCCGCCTTTCATCCCGTCCCAGATTTGTGGACCACAGATCTAGAGTGCGGAGCTGCATCATCTGGCCCTCAGGGCTGGAAATTTGGCAGTAGGCAAAGCAGCAGCTACTGGGACTCTGAGAGCCACGGCAATTCACGCTGCTGCTGCCAGTTCTAGCCCTGCGGGCCACATGAGTCGGGCACCAGTGGACTCCAGCACGGCTAGGTAATGAAGACTGATTGCTTGTTTGGGGAGTTTTCCACTTGCAGAGCAGCCTGGCTGCTTGTGTTACACCAGGGAGCGTTCAGAGTACTTGGCACTTCGTAGGACTCTTATCGTTAATGCACCTAAATGTTGATTACTTTTTCCCTTTTCAGATACCTGGTAATTTCTGAAAAACTTGAAGAAATTAAATCTTTCAGAGAACTGACCTGCTTGGATCTTTCCTGCTGCAAACTTGGAGATGAACATGAATTGCTAGAACATCTCACCAAGGAAGCTCTATCCAGGTACCAGTTTAGTAACATATGTAACCAGTGACAACCTTTGCTTTTCTGGTCACCAGGGAATTCAGAGTCATGCTGCATATCCTTTGAAAGAAAGTTTCACAGGCAGTAAGATAGAAATTAGTGGGGTTTTTAATTGTTCGTAAAAACTGCTCGGCGGTGGAACACCCATCAAAACTAGTCGCACACAAACTATCGTTCAAAGCATATATTTAACATTAAAAGTCATTCTTTAGTTTTGTAAGAGTAGAAATAAAAGTATTCTGCTGGCCAGCACATAGACCAAGTGGTTTTATATTTCATTTTCTGTTCATAGCCTTAAGCACTGCAAACCTTAGTGTCTCCAACAGTTACAGATTTATCCTATTAAATATTATTTTCCTGAGTGAGAAACATTATCAAAATAATGTTAACTATATCAGTAGATAAGTGTGCTATCTGCCAGCATGAGACATTTCTAATTTTTGCACTGTATTTCCTAAAATGATATATAACTACTAAAATTAGAAATTTGTGTAACTTTCCCAGATAAGATAATCACTTAATTCTGTTTAACTAATAACTGTTGCTACTTTAAACTTCCACACAAGTTATTTGAGATCTTGTTTTGGAGGATGCAATGGAAGCATGCCTCTAGATCTTTGTGGGTTTTATTTTTTTTCTAGTGTGCAGTACCTCCTTTTACGTTTAAGAAACATCTTCTTAAAGTAGAATCTTAGTAGAATCTTCTATTAGTTTTGTCTTTTCTTATTTGTCAAGCAAAGATTTTTCTTCTCTAATTTTGAATGGAGTTGAAATTGGCATGACTAGTTACGTTTCACAGCTTCAATTTATAGAGAACCTTATGGCCTGTGTCAAGAAATCTTTGTGTTCCAATATTGCCCGGGTCAGCAGAACTCTGAAACTGTGTGTTGGGTAACTCTTTCTGCTGAGCCAGCAATGGGAACATAACACTTGTTAGCCTTACCAAAAGAGACTTTTTTTTGTTCAGTGGCCCTTTTAAGATCACTAAAGAAATGACAGAGTGGGATGATTGGAAAAAAATTCTGAGTTTGTACATTAAAATCTAAGAGTTTTCTTAAGAAGTCCTAGGTAATAACTTTCTATTTTTCATCTTAGTGTAACAAGGCTCCTCCTGAAGGATAACTGTTTATCTGATGCAGGCCTTCGGAAAATGACAGCACCAGTACGAGTAATGAAAAGGGGACTTGAAAATCTTTCTGTGCTAGATTTGTCATGTAAGTGTACCAAAGTGTCTCATGGTTTAAGTATAGAAATAAGCCATGCTCCTTCTGATCTAGTTAACTCCTCCAATTTACGACTGAAAGGATATAATGAAACAAAATGAACCCCTAAATCAGAAGTGGTTAAGCGAGGCCTTTTGTTAACATCTGCTAGAAACCACAGATTGAACCTGCAGTCCCATCCAGATAACATTAAATTAATGGAATTTTACCAGTGAAGTCAGTAGGAGAGTAAGGTTAGATCCCTATCTGATATAAATGCAAGGCTTGAATATCTCTGCAGTCTAGCATGGGACATGAATTAGCCATTCCTTTTCCTGCTTGCATGTATTTTTGAGAAACCTTGACCTTCACTATATGGAAGTGATTTTGAATTCATACTCTGGGGGCAGTGAAGGATGCCAAGACTGAACGAGAATCCCCATGAGGAGATTGGGGTAGGTAGAGAATAGAGGTGGGAAATGTGGATGGGATGAGAAGGAACTACTGGAGGGGCTTGGTTGGAAAGAGAAGCAGAAAGGAAGAAGACTCGGGGTCCTTGGGACTGACTGGGCAGGAAGCATCAAGCAGCAAATCTAGAACTTGCTTGGGGTTAGAAGAACACGATTGGGGCTAGGAGTGGGTAGAGAGGACAGGGTAACGAGGGAAATGGGCAGAAAAGTGTCCACTAGCGCCTCCTCCCCACCACAGCCTACACTGGAACCGCAGACACCAGAGTGTCACCTTTCATTTGCTGTCGGATCTGTAAATTCCAGCAACCAAACATCCCACCCTCTGCAGTTCTAGTTCAGGTAGAGGGTGACTGTCTGTTGCTGGTATCGGTTCCTCCATTAGCTTGGGCAGCAGAGGTCTATGCAGTGACTGTAAAGGTTCCAGTCAAGTTGATAACTCATGTGAGTGTCAGTGTGATGCCACATGAGGGGATTAAACTTTTAATCAGCTTGCCTTTTTTAAAACCTTGTAAGTTACACACAAATAGCCACGTTAGAAAGCACTTAGTGTCAAGCACACAATATTAGAGAATACCAGAATTAAGGCTGCCTGAGCCACCTTAATTTAGCCCCTTAGTCACATGCATAATGTAGTCTTTAACTGAAGGATCACCTGTTTGTCTCATCAGAGGACAGACCAGTTCTAAGGATGCATTGGGGTTTTTATAGTGAAAGGAGGTTTTTATGACCTTCACTATAAAAAATGAAGGAGGACCCCACCTTCATTTGTTACAGGGTATAGTCAAGAGATTGTTGTGGAGAAGGGAAGGGGCAAAAAGATGGTCTCATGGTTAAGACATTTGAATGCTGCCCAGGATAGCTGGATTTTATTCCTGCTTCTTCCACATGTGTTAGTGGGTTAAGACATTTATACTAATTTTCTTCATAGGAAATGTTTGATTGTGGGTTCTTTATTTTCTTCTCCTGACTTGAGACCTGGAGGTATGATTTACAGAAAGGTTGAGCTCTTTGAGCTGCAACTGAAGTCGGTAGAAGTTTGCTTTAAAGATACGTAATGCTGTAGACTGCTAGGATCCTATTTTTTAAAAAAATGTAACTTACACCCCTGATCTCAAATCAGGCAATCAGAATTAGTATGTACTTTTAACTGCAATTGCTGATTTATTTTTTTTAATTTCTATCTATGAAGGGAATGATTTAGCTTCTTGAGGTGTATGCAACTCACAGGAGTGTTGTGAAAATGTAGGGTTTTTTAGCAAATATTAGTATTCATCAAAAAGTAGTATGTGAGTATATATATGTGGGGCTGGATTTTAAGGTTTCTCAAGAACATTTATTCTGGTATTTCCTAAATTCTGAGTGCTCAGCTTCACAAATTTAGGAGTATTTTTTTAATACAGTCTTTTGGTATATAAACTCTACTTTTATATTTGTACATACACACATTCAGACTTATTTGGTCCAACTTAAGCTGTTTTGAATGAAAATTGTATTTGGATCTGAAGAGAAAAAATAAGTCAGGTTCAAGAAACTTTCAAAACCTGGAGGGGTATAAAATACAATTGAAAATTGCCCAAAATCACTTGAAAATTGTTTACTGTTGGAATAACTGGCTGGTTACCTATGTGTCTTACCTACATGTGTCTTTTCCCAGACCTGCATCTGATTGTTTTAAGAATCTGTTTTGAAGAACAAATTTCTACTGTCATGCAATTTAGCATGATAATCTGTTTGTTTTCTTTATAGGTAACCCTAAAATCACTGATGTAGGAATTGGATATCTTTTTTCTTTCAGGAAGTTAAATTGCTTGGACATATCTGGAACAGGTCTCAAGGTAAAACCAAGCTTGTACTTGAGTCCATTACAAATATATGATTAAGTACTCCTCTACACAGTCTGCTTGTTTCTATTTTTACTAGGACGTTAAGGCAGTTGCTCAGAGGATCGAGGTACAGCTGGGCCTTGTCCATTCAAAAGTACCACTGAAAGAATTTGATCACAGTACCTGCAAAACAGAGGGATGGGCAGAGCAGGTATGTTGTTTATTAGTTTGTCAGCCAAAATGACTGTGCACTTACTTCAGTTGCAGGCTGCTTCACATCTCTCAGAGAGGTCTTGGTTGTCATCTAGCGTGTACTTGTGAGAACACAGATGTTGTGAACTGCATAAAGAATATATTTTGCATTCTTACATGCCAGAAGTAGCCTCCCAAAGACTGCACTCAAGATTCCTGGGAACCTAGATCAGGAATTGATTTTACATAATAAATCAGATTGCAGCTTTTCTCAATTTCATAATAATGAACTTGGGTATATGACCGGCTCATGTCTAAGCTATGCAGAGTTTACCAAATAAGTTTCCTCTTCCTAACTGACCGTAGGGCCAAATACAGTGGACACCTATTAGGCTGAGCTCCATAAAAAACCTCATGTAGACAGGCAGTGGTGACCCCCTCTTAACCAGCATCCAAGTTGTTAAAACGCTCATCTTGGATATTGGAGACCAAGTAGAAGGCTTTTCTTTGTCTGAGAAGATTTGAAATTATTTCTCTCAGTTGTAGCTCTGTGCCCAGCTTCTAAACTGTTCTCGAATTCGGACCACTTTCATTTAAAATTACAATTTAGGACCCATTTCTGCTCTCCTTTTCTAGTGCATAAGGAGGATCAGTATAATGGGGTACATCTCAAGTGCACATTTGCTGTGCCAGAACCAAGCTTCACTTGGACTAACTCACACCATACTTCTTGGGATGGAGTGTCATGCTGGTGTCAGTAGGTGCTTCTGGTACCTGAGCTGGCTTGGAGATCTCTGCATCACTTTGCAGAGTGCAGCGTAGACTCTTACTGAATGTGTGACAGCTAGATTTGTTTCCTGCTTCTGCTTCATATCAGACAGGGATTCTGTTGCAGTAAGGCAGTATTTAGAAGAACTGTGAAATGTTAGCAATGTAGACAAAATATTCCATTTAAAAGGATTTACAGAAAAACGAGTTGTTGCTGTAAAAGTTGCTTGAGTTTGGTGTCTAGTCACTGAAAAGGTACAAAACAAAACAAGGGGTTGAAGTTTTGCCGATGTGCTTAGCTGCCTTTCTATAAATTTCTTGCAAGAAGCATTTTAATCATCCTTCTTTTTTTTCAGACCATTTTGCAGTGGGAACAGTTGGTCATGGAAGCCATCAAGCCAAAAAAAAACTTGCAGTGCAGAAGAGCAGCTAGACATTTCTGTATGTAACTTTGTGAAACCCTGCAAATACAGATACTATTCAAAGCCTGTTAAAACCAATGGAAACAAACTGAAGTGTGTATTAAGATAAGCTTGTTTGCTAACTGAATCAAAAAAATTACAAAATTTCATACTTAAGGATTTTGCTTAAGTGAATTTAAAAATGGAAACGTTTAAAAAATGTTGGAGATTTCTTTCCCTTTGTGAATGAAAGCAATTCAAATTCAACATGAATTCTCAAATTGTTTGGGTTGAGTACACATGTAACTTTTAGCAGATTTTTGCCTGGCTTCAAATGCATGTGTATTGTTTTTACTTCTAGATGGAAAGAGATGCAGAATAGAAGAACAAGTCACGTGCACTTTGGTGGAGGTGGAAACAAAAGCAACTGGAAACCTGCAGTTCTATAAGGAGAAAACTCAAAACTGCCATGCCCCTTTGTTGAAAAAGGAGGCTGCAGTTAGCCATGAATTGAAGAAAAATAAAAAGAGAGTTTTGGCTGAACAAGAGACAGAACGGACCCCAAAGCACATGTGCCTCACCATGGAAGACTGGGACTTGCTGAATAGCTATTGATTCAGAAAAAAATTTCTTTTTTGACTTATATCAAACTGGATTCTCGCATGGAGAAAGGAGACTGACGTTCTCCAGATGATCTGCTCATGATGGCATGGCAGCGAATTAATTTCTGCCCACGGTGCAGTAGGAAAGCGCCAGAGTGAAGGAGGAGGGACAATGGGAACTCTAATGTATATTTTCAATACATAATAATTTTTCAAATAAATATGTTGTTGTCATCCTTGAATAGTGATGGAGACGTGGATAATACCTAGAAGGAATTCGTTGACACTGCTATCTAAACTGCCTGAGCATCTCAGTAGCAGATGATTAGTCATCTCCACTGCCTGTGTTCTTCCCTTCAGTGATCTGGCAACTGTAGTAACAGCAGTTGAAACTGAAATTGGCTTGAGGTGAGAGACTAGTTTGCTTGGTCCTGCTGCTGATGCGGTGTCACACAACAGAGTCCGACTCCATCAGCATGATGGTAGTAGTGGTGACTGATTTGTATATTTAAAATGCCTCGAGACTTGTCACAGTGCTATATAAATACTCCAGATCTTGTTATTTTAATAGTGGTACTTAAATCTCAATTGTACACTTGTATCTAAAGTGTTCTGAAGGAACCCAATAACAAAGAAAGGATGAAACTAGAATAGCTGATGATAGGAATAAGAGGCATGCTCCTGGCACACATTCACTTCATGGCATGATGGGATCTGTTCCCTGATCCCATGGTAGGATGCATGATTTTGGGATTGGGCTCCAATCCCAGTCATACCATTAGTACTTGCCAGCCTAGGGGGAGCCCAGTAAACCAGTGCAGTCCCAGGGTTAGGACTGATGATCAGCTGATTGTGGGTCCGAGCTGGGTCCGGTACAAAAACCCTGCCATACAGCCTGATGCAGCAACCTGGCCACGCCTTCAACTAAAGGCATGATAGAAACCACCCAGAAAACTAGTACACATTTTATGGAAGAGTTTTGTGGCTTATTCCCTATTTCGATACCCTTAACTGCATGGCTGTGCGGCTGGGTTACTACTGAACTGGTTAATCATGTCTGCTAGGGGCCATAAAAAATAGCAATCACTAAGTATCAGCTATTTCAGAATTATAACAAAAATGCAATATCTTTTATTAAAATATTACTTAAACTTTCTAAATGAAAAGTTGAAATATGGGAGAGAGATGGCAAGTTAGCTAGTCTCAAGATTAAAGTTTAACTCTAAAATGTAACTGCTGAAAAGCAGAATTAATGGCCATTATAAACCAATTACATTTTCCTCTTCTAAACTTTGTGTGGCTTGCAACATGTTTAAGCATGTATACTCTGGATATAGATGAGTAGTGTTTATCCCGGTCTAAAAATGGCTTTATTGGGAAGCGTTTGTGTGGTATCGATGGATACTATTCAAAACTACACAGAGTTCTGATATGTAGAGTATCTAGAAGGGTTCTAAATTATTATACTACCTAAGTCCAGGAAAATATAATTTGCGATGTCTTGAGGCTTGCTGGTCATAGAAGTACTGAGACCAAGAATTTCAAAAGCAATTTAATTCTGGGTGCTCCAGTTTTGGAGCAAAATTTTGCATCTAGAATCCTCAATCACCTTTGAAACTTGTGACCTAAATATCTTATTTCTTGTACTAGCACTCAGCTGTTTAAAAAGAGGTCAGAAAAGATATCAGTTTGACTCGGTGCAAGCCAAACTAATTCCTGTGTTTTGAACTATGGGTATTTGCTGTCTGACTATTGAGGACTTTGTCTTAGTTAACTGTTTTGGTATGGTAACTGCTAATGGAATTAAGAGGAGGTTGGTTAGTTGAGTTCTCAATACAAGTAGGAAGTAATCCTTTCATACACCACTGTATTCTTATGAAACTGAAACCAAAATTCATCCTTACGAGACAGATCTGTGCTGTGCAGTCAAAGAGCACTGTTTGCAAGTAGTGCCAATAATAAACTTGTCTCTACAGACAAGCCGGCAGGGTAGATGTACACTTCTGTAGGCGAGTTAATTAGCTCCAGCTTTCATAAACCCGTTTCCACTCATCAACATCTGATGGATGAAAGCGTGTGCTCTTGATCTGATCTTGTTAGCCTATAAAGGTGCGTATCTCCCCTGCCTTCAGACTAACATGCTTAACTACCTGTCTCTACAGATAAGGCCATCAATGTTTGCAGAACTTTCCTCAGTAATACTATGTTCACTCTTGTTTTACAAAAACTACAAAAAGCATGTTTCTAACAGTACACAATTCCTTAGATGTTTGATGACAATATATATGGCCATTTCAGAGGCCAAACCTGTGTAGTAATCATCTTGCATGGGTTTCTGGTGTTTCTTCAGGAAGCTAGGTCAATACAGGCTGTATGCCAACATGAGCTGAATTCCAGCCATCGCCCCAGTCTATTACTCTGTTAGCCTTAATCATGCGCTTCCTTAAGACATACAGTATGCTCACAAAAATTAAGCTGCTAACAAGGAAATGCTTACAGGAGAGTCACCTTGATACATACCCCCCACCCCCGGTGTTGTGACCAAACCTATTAATTTATTTGCTAATATGTAGATGCCACCTTGTTTAATCCTGCTCCATTAGTACCCCTAATTTTGCACCATGTTTACAAGGACAGACCTGTTTTCTGTTTGTCCTATGAAATCTCAAGACATCTCCTTGGCTTAATATGAGGAACACAAAGCCAGATGATCATGATTAAATAAACCAAATTTTTCTGAGAATCTGGCCTCAGCTTCACTGAAGGGTAAAACTGTGGCAACTGGATCGTTCTGACTTGAAAATATGACTTGCATGTATTCCAAATGCCCCTAATCAGCCTTCAGTATTTAAACATCTACGAACTTCTGTTTAATGTTTTAATCTTGGTCTAGAACGCTAGAGCAGCAAATATTTATTTTATAAAACTGCATGCATACTTCTCTGCTATATAAGCACTGAATACATGGCAGGGTTTTGACATAGAAGCTATTCCTCTAAGCTTCATTTTAAATATTTGCAAGGACAGGTTATCAAATATACCTTAAAGGTTGCTATAGCATCAGTTCCATTACACAAGATTTTCCTATCTCATTCTAAATAAAATATGAGTCAGTAAAGTTCTTTAAAGAAAATCTCAAAGGCCTATAGCTGTATCCCAGTTACAGATAGCAATAAACATTCACAGCTTATACAAGTCATGTAGAAGTTTTAGATCAGACAGGACACACAGGAAATGAACAGGCTGAATTTTGTTTTTAAAGATTAGGACTTGGAGGGCAGGGGTGGTGGGGAAGGGAAGAGGGAAAGGAAGGTGGAAATAGTGCCTGATGCCTGTTTCTGGTTTAGAAGAGTAGATGTATTTCCCATAAAACTCTATTTGTTTCAAGCATAAAGTAGCTAGCTACAAATACACTGGAAGAGATGCATGATATCTTATCTTAAATTTCAATGGCAAATATGTCCAAAACCTCCAAAGTGCTTCAGGAGTCTCAGTCACTGGCTTTGCAATGACCATTTCACTGCCGTGTGGATCACAAATGGATCTGCTGTCATGTAACGTCTACACTGGGAACTCGGATCCGTTTCCCAACATGCTGCTTTCAGACTATTTTTTCTTTCTTTCTTCATCGTCTTGATGTACAACCCATGTGGTAGCAGCCGAATCCCACCGGTCCTTAGAGTGGTAAACTCTTGAGAATTAAAACAGGCCGTAACCAGAAATGTATTTTATCGCGTAGTTTGCAGCTGCACTAACAATTTATAGGAAGAAAAAGGTTTTTTCTCCCACCATTTTCTCCACCTGGGTAACTTGCTTCAGTTCATTCTTTCATTCCTGCCTCTGTTGTGGCATTTATGATTAACTAAGCATCACCATAAAAAAACCCCAAAAAACCGAGCAGAAACAGACCTTGCCTTCCAGATCAGACATAATCTAGGCAGACTCACCTGAGGGAGCATTGTGGAGAGATTAATACAAAGCTACTTTGTTACATCAATGCTAAAAGGCTTTGCAGACAGAATAGGTGTGAATTTGGGTTTCTCCCCTTTGCCAGTTCTTCCTGTTTTACATTGTAGCTACATTGCAGTATTCTGCTGGGTTGCCCTAGCTATTTGGTTAATTAGACCTTTTACTGCCAACAAGGCGTTATATGATGGATGCTCAAAGCTCAATGACCAGACTGCACAAGTTCAGGGCTTCCACTGCTTCACCCAACTCTAACGTATGTTTGTCTACTCGGTTCACATGTGGGGGTGACCCCTGACTTACCTTTGTAAGGTAAGTCCAGCTGGCACAACTACCACCAGTGTTTCAAGTGCGGGTTGAGAGACTACAGCCAAAGGTGCACCTCACACACAGATGTCTCCAGGTACCATTTAAGGCCGTGGTTCTCAACGTTTTTAGCGCTCCAGCACCCCCTCTACCACCTTTTTAATGTAGTGGCACCCCGGGTTGAGAACCACTGCTGGTGCTGCCAGTGCTTCTCAACCAGGAACTGGAAACGTTTGACTCTGGGTCAGATTCTCTTCCCCGTATTGGGTGTCTATTTGTGATTCTGCGCCACCCTGCTCAAGTTCTGGAAATCCATTAATGCAAGAGTGCTCAACCTTTTTGCCCTGTGGGCTGGATCCAGCCAGAGAGGTTGATTTGGCACATGGGGCTGGCAGGGCAGGGGCCTGATCCAGCTGCACGAGGGGTGCAGCCCTGATCCAGACATGCTGGGGCGGGGAGGGAGAGGAGCAGCCTGGCCCCAAATGGGGGTCATGGGGAGGGATGCAACAGCCCTCATCCAGATGTGCAGGGCTGAGAGGGGAGCAGGGGGCAGCGTGGCCCAATCTGAATGTGTGGGGGTCAGACCCAGCCTTGATCCTGCTGCACAACAGTGATCCAGGCAGGGCTAAACCTGGCCACACGGAGATTTTACCTCTCCCTCCCAACAAATTTTTGACCCATGGGTCAGATGCCATGGCTCCATGGGCATAATTTGGCACGTGGGCCTGAGGTTGAGCACCCCTGCGTTAATGCATCATTTTTTGCAACATACTATCATCTGACCCTGAAGGACGAGTCATCAAAAAGCAGTGAGTAGAGGGAAAGGGTTCACCTATCTTTTGCATAATCTGTTTTTCTAGAGCTTAAGGGGGTGGAATAGACTCTCACTTAGGCCTCTAATTCCAAGTATTTCCTAATAAATGAAAAAGAATCTGGCCCATGTGATTTTGATTTTTTATATGGGCACAGAAGAGGATTTACAACGGTTTTGTTTAGCGCGGAGTTACAAAAAAAACCCCAAGGGAACTTCTTTTCCCTTCAGCCAACACATTGGTGATTAATGAGCAACCATGGCAGTTACCAAAATGAAAACCAGTCAGAAACCACTTACTGGTCTTCATTACTGTTTCAATTGACAATACATTGGCATTTGTCAGATATGTCCTAGGAAAGAAAGGGAAGTGCTGGCACCCACATCCACTGTCATTTCCCACTTCTCCCTGCAAGTTTGCAAACACATTTTGCAATCACAGCTTCATGCCTAGATAGCATGATGCGTCTTCAAAGCCTTTTGCTGTCAGTGAAGACTAATCAACTCTCACCACACCCAGGGTGTTCAGAGCAGTAAGATCCTCAGCTGGGGCAACAGAGAAAGACAGATGCACGTGACCTGTCCAGGACCACAGAGTGGATCAGTAACACATGGGATTAGCATCCAGCAGTTCTCATCCCCCAGTCCTTTGGTCGGTGTGCTGAGCTACCGTGCATTCCCCCTTCCAGCGCTGCAGTGTGGCGAGCAGAGAACCACCGGGTCCCATTGTTCTTAGACAACAACTTCAAACGAGGGTGGAGGAGACTAAAAGGCAGCAGTGCAGAACGTGCCCAGTGATGCATGGCTACTTCTTGGCATGGGCATCTCACCTCATGCAGATGTACTCATCAGACCAACTCGTGCAGTGCTGTACCCCATCTCGGCAGAAGCTCCTGGGAACGCAGGTGCAGTACTCGTAAAACACCGGCGTGCAGCTCCACCACTCGGGCCCGCAAGGAGGGCAGCCAGCCACTTAAGGACAGAAAAGAGGGAACATGGATACCTCTGCTTCCCTGCCAAGTGACATTTTGGCAGGGCTTAACCCTGATACAGCTAACTGTTCTCCTGCCAGGCTGCTAGTCTGGACAGAGCTCAAGTTGGCAGTGACTAAAGGCTGTTGGCAGCAGGCATCTACCTGCATGATATGGTATTTTGTGGTCATGTTCCAGTCCCCACTGAACAGATGTCAGCATAACTTATCACCTCCTTATCTGGGACAGAGGCTGACAGCCACAACAAGAGAGGGACAATGAATTTAGTGGGTTGTGGACTAATGTTGCCTGCTAGAGGGTGGTGTCCTACATCAAGGTTGGGGTACCTTTGTTGGACAGGAAGTTTGCATGGGTTCTACTTGTTTTGTAGCTGGGGGGGGTGTAGTTTTTGAGGTGACCTATTCAGTAACATGCGAACCACCATTCAAGTTGGCAGAAGGGGTGTTTCGTCAATTAGCCAAAGGGTGACTTACAGGTCCCCATCTCGTCAGAACAGTCTCCACAGTCGTTGAATCCATTACATCTCTTATCAGCATAGATCCAGTAGCTAGGATAGCTGCAGTGGAATATCAAATAGCCTGGAAGGCTTTTGGGCAAATCACCTATTGGGAGAGACAGACACCTAGAGATACTGAAATGCTCTCACTTTACTCAAAAGGTAGATACCAGGACAAGAAAGCAATTATTAACAATAGTAGCTTACACTCCCAATCCTCTGTTCAGCTAAGGATCTCAGCGCACTCAGAAAGTATTAATTAAGGCTGATAACAAAGCTGAGAGGCGGAGGGAAGCACCAGCGGGTTTCAAGGGAAATGCGGGCACAGAGAGGTTACGTGTTTCGCTCAAAGGAAGCTTCCAACAGAGCCAGGAACAAAACCACAACGTCCCTTGTTCTGTTCTTTGGCAGATCCATCTGTTTCCTTGTCAGTTGGACCATAAATCAAACCCAGATCTCTCACATGCTCCTAAAGTACTCTGCCACAACGTCTATTTAATTCTGTGCTCAGTAAGCCGATCAAGCAATAGTCTCAGGCTTAAGGACTATAAGTGGGTATCAAGGGACCTGGATTCTTCTCTATCTGGATCGCCAGTCTCCCTGTGTAGTTTTAGAAAAAACAGCGTCTCTGCTCCCAGCTTCCAAAGACCATTCAGCTTCCCGCAGCTACAGCATGGAGCCTGAAGTAAGGGGGAGATGTAAACTGCTTACTGCACAAAGTCTCCTGTTCGTCCTCTCCGTTAGCGCACTCCCTGATTCGGTTGCAGACCTGATGGGCTGGAATGCAACTCTCTCTGTCATCACACAAGAAGCCAGTACGGTTATTGGAGGTCACACAGAAACGGTTCACTGTGGGGAAAACAGGAAATAAATGAGTTGAGCTAGTGCTGGATCCTGTGTCCAAGCAGGCTCTACTATAGAGATCCACACAGACCCCACTGGGATCATGTCACCCAAAGCAATGGAGATTTGCTACCATCCTATTAAGCATTAAGAACAAGCGTGTGTTCAACCTTAGCACTCTCAACTGAGAGACCGTAAATTCATCTCCAGAATCTCTGCTTCTCTTCCCCTCTCCTGTCTACTGGTTTCAAATGACATCTGTGTCCAGCTGGTTGAAAATACAGCAGCAATTTTTCTCTGAGGATTTATTAGCTTGCTTAGACCGAAATAACCCTGGAAGACTGACCTGGCGTACGTGGTGGGATTCCAAATGTGCCAGCCAAACCGATGATAGCAGCGATAATGCCAAGCACAAACAGTGTGACAGCGGACACACAGACACACCTTCGAGTACACCCGAGCCATGCAGTGCGCTCCTTGCAGCAATCTGTTACGATACAAGGAAAAAAAGTGTCAGCATGTTCCAAACTGAAAGCAGGGGCAGAGGCAGCCTGACCCTGAAAACTGCTGTTTACTCAAAACACAAAGCAAAAGCCCCGAGTTTATTCAAACCACTCCCAAGTTTTTTTAGCAACTTATTTCCGCGATGCTCGTTCGCCTAGTGGAAACGGTTGAAAATCCAAATGTCGGCTGTGGTGGTTAGTTTCATAAATCACGTGAGAGCCTTTTTGTTACGTGCCTGGGTGCTTCTATGGAGCTAAACAAAACAGAAGGACGCAGGAGTGGGTGTAATCCAGGATTCACACCGTTGGGTCCTCATGAAACGTTCTTTCAGGGACTCTCTAGCTGTTGATCTGAAGCTCGGCTTTTTGCAAATTCTGGTATCTATGATTTATTGCAGGAGAACCTAGGAACCCCAGCTCATGGGCCACCTGCTCTACAAACATACAACAGTATAGGCCCTGTTGCAAGCAGCTTACTGGGCCAATGAAACTCATCGCAAAAGCACTGCTGGCAAGGGAACCAAAAGGAGCAAGCACCCAGAAATGGCAAATGAATGCAAAAATCCATTGGAGCAAGTCCCCAAAATCTTTCTGCAGAACTTGCTCAGCCCTGTGTATTATACACCATGACACATCTATTGGCGTACCAGGCTATGGCAGGGCTTTCAAATGCATCCCTCTCGTGGGCTGGATGAGTGGTGTAGGACTGGCCCCATGGGCCAGATTGGGCCCACACACTCCCCCAATCCCCGCATACTGGTTACAGCACCTGCGCTGCATGCGGCTTACATCCTGGACTGGTCACACTGGGTGCTGAATGGGTGCTTTCATGCCAAGACCCAGAGCCAACACTGGGGTGCCAGCTGATGGGGCTGCATGGGCTGGATCCAGCTCATAGAGTGTATCTTTGACATCCCTGGGTTATGGTAATGGCTGGGGCCATAAGAAAACGTGCAGAGAAAATGCTGCAAAGCAATACATCAGTGCCAACAAGGGCACAGTCCATTGAAACAGTCGTACTGTTGACTGAAAGAATCAGTGTAACATCACTGAATGTAGTCACCCTACCAGGAGCTGCAAGACATTTGCACTCTTGCAAAAGACTCAGCTCAAAGTACTTTATGAAAAGGATGGTCACTACAATCAAGTAATTTAAACAATGAAACAACTCGCTTTACAAAGGCACAAGGCAGTTAAATAACAGGAGGAAGCCAGCAGTAAGACTAAGAAAACAGAAACTCTCACCGACTTCAATGGGGCAACGTTCAGCTTAAGACTCCAGGCAACCAGTTCCCTGTTCATAAAACCGTTGACAGCAGGGTACACTCTGCTATAAGGATTATTGATACTACTTCAAAACCGTGATGATCTATTGCAAAACAAAAGATCTCCACAAGGACTATTTCTATTCTCAGACCGAACGGAAGAAACACCCTGAAAAATCTTCAAGTTGAAATTAGGGCAAAAATAGGGGAAATTAAATGCTATGACCGTTACTACTATTGTCTGTTAAAGTTGAACTGTGATGTGCTCGCAAGTCAGCAAATATGAAAAAGAAAGCAGCAGATACAGCCTTAATACTGCTCCCACATATGTTTGTACTAGGTCTTTAAATTGAGGCTCACATTTCCTTAGATTCAACCGTATGTCTAAAGAAAGAGGAAAACTGAATCATATTTGCGAAATGGTGAGTCACTACATAATTAAAGTCTCCAAATTGGTCCTGTAATTAAAGAGTTAGGAGCTGCAAGCTGGTAGTTCTGGACTTGCATAATGAACTGCAAAAACCTGCGTGCAGTACTCACAATATTTAGTTCAGTTATTACGTGCGTCTGGGGTTGTACAAACCAATTTGGAAAAACAGAGTCCTTGCCACGCTGATGAATGACTTTGACCACATTCGGGACATACAAAATCCTCACATGTATAGAAAAGTAAGCATACCATATTTCAGCTTCACAGGCAAACGGATCAGAAAAGAGAACGAGAAAACAGAACACGTACGGTTATAGCAAGCAAGCTGTCTTTGAGCCTGAATTATAGAGATTGCAGCCAATGCCACTGCCGTAGAGTCAACACCAGTAATAAAGCGGCACCGTGCCTCGATGTTCAAATATTTACTGCTGAATTTTATTGAGTTTCAACATTTTATTTTGATGTGGACAGTCATTCTGCTGCAGTTTGAGGAGGCCCAACCAGGACAGAGTGCAGGTTATTCACAACACGTGAAGAACTTAAACTAAAAGTCTGGATAGTCACCGAGTCTTTCTTGATGAAAAGGTTTCCTGTTGTTACACAGAGATATTAGATGCAAATTATACACTACACACATTGCCATCTTCATACCAGCAGCAGCAATTTATGCCCTTAAATCTACGTTCAGAACATTTCCCCTAGCACGAATGACAGAAAAGCCACAAAAGTAGTAAAACCTTCTTTGTGTTCACCACTATGCGGAGAAGAATGGAAACCCTGGACATTTTTAACAGACCTTTCAATGATGCACTTTTTGCCAATTACCTCTTTCTTCAGAGAAGAGTTTTCTTGAATCAGCAGGGTTTCCATCAAAAAATCTCTAAAAACAACAAAAAAACCAGTGCTTAAAGAGCAGTGCTTTAAAAGTAATAGCACATTATTCAGGTGCTTATATATCACTTTACATGAGAATCTCTCATACACCATATTATCAACTTTAGAGGCAAAAAGATCAGTTTGAACTTAAAATGTATAAAACATGCCAGAGGCAAGGAGCTCTTCGAGTGCTCTCTGTTATTAAGAAATCTTTGCCTTTTGCGTAATTTCTGGATCACAGCTACAACATTACTCTTGAGCTAGTAAAATAGTTAATTAACAACATGATTGCCGAGCTGTCTTTTTAGTCTCACCCCCCCATTGGTAAAATTGATCCTCACAAAACTCCAGCCTTACATTAAGCTGAGTATTTGACTTGAGGTTTAATTGCATTTTGCTTTTAAACTACTAGCTGTGTTACAGAAGCCTGCGATAGAGAGACCAAAGAGCAGAAGACGCTGTTTAACGATTTCCAAGCTATTTTTCTCAAGGGAGGAAAGTTACCTGAGGATGAGTTTTGTTCATAGCTCACATACAGCCACGGGGAGTTTTATGTTTCCTTAGCCCGAGTGGTAACGCTCTTGGGAGCCGTTTTCAGTGCAGAGTTCAGCCATACCACGGGCAGGATGAGTCCTGTTCAGGTCCTGCTGTTTTCATATGAGCTGACACCCTTCAAAGCACGCTGGGTGCGTTACCTGGTTACTAAGAGAAACAGAGCAATGAATGAATGGCAGAGTCAAGCTAATCTGTGGCCATACAGATAAAGGAACAATAGCAAAAGACGGAGCATCAGCCTTTCCCCACGCTCAGGGCTCAAGCCCTGGTCCCTAGAGGACACATTGGCAAACACCACATTAGCTGAACTGAGCAATGCTGCCCTTCGACCTTGGCTGGAAAGGATGCTCCAAGCCAGGGCAGAGACATTTCTGCAATATTACATTGCAAGTGCTAACTAGCACAGGCGCCTCTTGTAACTGTCCCGCGGTCCTTGGATGGGGCGTCCAGACCTACTTGCCATTGACCTAATTCTTCCCCCATTGAAGCCTGTGTAGACTGCCCCCAACTAGGCTGGGAGCAGGGTAAGGCAAGGGAGCACGCTGGTAAAACCCATCCTTCCTGTCTGGGTGCTCTGCATCTATCATTTCCTGTCTGTCTGTCTGTCTGTCACTAATGGATGAGTATCGGGGGGAGGAAAAACTTCCAAGAGCTTGAAGAAGGCCTTGGCTAGAAGGACAAAGCCACAATACACAAGCCTACAAGGCTACAAGGGAAATTAGAGACAGGGCAAGGTGCATGCGGGCAAGTGGGATGGGCAGGGAAAAAAGAAACAAAACGTGCTCTACCAATATAAAGCCATTTCTAGAAACAGTGTAGGCCACTGACCGAAGCATGCAGCAGGGGCTCCAGAGCAATCATTTCTGCTTCTGGCTCTCACACCAACCCCTTCTATGGCACCGGGAGACTTGTTGCACACATGTTGAGTACTCCTACCTTCTCTAGATTTAAGTCCCAGGGTGGGGGCTTTAGGCAGAAGACAGGGGTATCCCATACATCTCAAAACCAGGATCTGAGCAGGAGCTGACGTTTCCCCTTTTCACACTCCCTTGGCATAGGGGCAGAGCCAAAACAGTTGGCCAATGGTCTCGCTCTTATCTTGGTATCTTATCTTACCCATGGCCAGCAGGGTCAAGTCTCTCATCTCCCTCTGTGCCTCACACCTTCGCTGGGAGCACGTTGTGAGCTATGAGCCAGTTCAAGTCTCTGTGGTCTTTTCTTAGGTCTTTGTGGAAGATCCGGTCCCAGACGGCCCGGCAGCCCTCACCAGGGAGCAGCTCCCTGGTCGATAGCTGGTCTCTGTTTCTGACTGCCGTCTGTATCTTCCTGTGGTTGGACATGGTCTCTGCGGCTTTCCTTCTGTAACCCATCCTCGCTCCAGCAGTCCTTCATCACCCTGTTGAACCAGGGGTGCTCCATGGTGCACCGTCTCCCCTTGGCTGGAGTGTACACTTCCCACGGTCTCAGGAGGGGACCAGTAAAAACTTGACTAGACAAGACTAGACAGGCTGTTTTGGTTGCTGGCCCAGTCGCCAGCTTGCAGATCTGGCTCTTGTACCATGCTGTCTCGCATCCCCCTGCCCCTGGCACATTTCTTCTTGTACAGGGTCTTCCTTGACACCTTGTCCATTCTGAATCCCCAGAAGAAGATACTCGTGGCTTTCTGGATTTTGTGGGTGACACAGTTGGGTGGGGGGGGTAAGACCAGTGCGGTGTACAGAGGCACTGGTAGCAACACTGCCTGCGTGAGTGCCATGAGTCCTGTCCCCCCAACAACAACAACAACGGAGATGTGGCACACGTGCCACAGACCCAGTTCTGCTTCATTTTGGCCTCCTTCTCCAGGTCCTCCTGCTCAGCTCAGGGTCAAACTCCACCCTGAGGATCTTGACCCGCTCATGGGGGACTGAGACCCCCAGGGCCTCTTGGTCCCAGGTTCACCCACGGCCAGGCAGGTGCTTGTGCTCATGTTACCCTTGGCCCCTGCTGCCACCTCGTAGTGCTCTCTCTCTACAGCACACTTTTGCCAGCACAGGACGTTCAGGTCATCCGTGTAGGCCAGGACCTTGGTCTCTTCCTTGCTTCCTCTGGGAATCAGGACTCCGTGCATCGCAGGGTCCTGCCCGATGTGCTGGGCTAGGGATTCAATGACGCAGATAAAAAATGATTGAGAAGAACGGGCAGCCCTGGCAGACCCCCAACTTGATCACGATCCGTGTGCTCGAGAACCCGTTGACCAGCAGCTCGCTGCTAACATCTGTATACAGCATCCTTATCTAGCTGGTGAAGGTCAAGGGACACCCATCGCTTCAGCATCTCAAAGCGAAACAGCTGTGACACCGTCATAGGCCTTTTCCAGATCCAGCTTCAGCACTGCCCGCTTCTCCCTTCTGTCCTGTTCCAGCTGGAGCGCGTCCCTCCATTGCAGCAGGGCTCCGTGGATCTGGTGTCCTGGTACCACACGCAACTGGCCCTCATGGATGATAGCAGCCAGGACAGATTTAAATTGCTCCTGGAGGAAGTGACAAGAGTCAGGCTAATGACAGGGGAGGTAGCGCAATACAGACACCCGACTAAACATCAGAGGTCCTAGACAGCCCGCTTTGACCTGTTTGTGGCAATGCAGGTACCTCCTGATGTACAGCACATTAAGCTCTAGTGAGAGATCTGTGTTAAAACGTTTCTGAGCAAACTCCAGTCCTACTACCAGAAAGTGGTGGGAGAGGATGCAGCCAACTCCACCTGGAAAAGGGACACTTGGCCCAGGCTGTTCAAAGTCCCCCCAGGAAAGGAAGTGAACAGGAAGAACAAAGGGGACAACGACACAACTGAACCTGGAGACAGCGAGGAGGACAATAGGATCAGTAGCAATGGAAGCAAAAGCAACAAGGACAGTGAATGAACTCAAAGTGAAGGGAAGGGAAACCCCAAATCAGGGCTTGAATTAAGGGACTGTGTGCAGTTATCGCAATGGGTGCGCAGGTTTCTTAAAGATGGTTTTTATTTAAAAAAAAGGTGCAATGGAAGTCTATGATAGAGGATGTGTGTACACACGCACACTCCCTCTGTATACATACATAGATAGATACATGTTAATAATAAACAAAGCTGACATTTCTCATTTAGCTGGGTCCATGCCAGGACAAGCCTCCTTCAGATTTTCCGCATCAGTTGGAAGAGAAATCAAGTCTGCGTATTTGAGTCCCCACTTCTCCAGATGGAGGAAGGGGTGCAAGGATGCAGCAGAGTCCACATATTTTGCAGGGTGAAGTTTCTAGGCACCTTGCAAAGCTGAGGTAACGTTTGTGAAGTGACCAGGACGGCAGAGTGTCACAGCAAAGGGCTGCATGGGGCTGCCTAGGTGCTCCAGGTCAGTGCTGTCCCACATGCAGCCCCCAAAGGGTCAGCATGGGGCCCACAAGCTCCCACCTGGTCCACCCCACCCCCAGCTGCTCCTGCCGCAGCATAGCTCGTGTTTCAAGGGGCTCTGCATCTCTGATGAGCTGAATGGACCCCAACAAGCTCCAGCTGATAAGGCAGCACCCTTTCCAAAAATAAATAAAATAAAGGCAAGGCCTTGAGCAGCACACCCTTAACTGGCAAGCTGGGGCAAATTAAGCAGTTTCTTAATTCTGTGAACCACTCAAAAACCAATGACCCAGGTTCCAGCATACTTACTTGCCAGCTCCACAAGAAACCATCAGACTGCCTTGGAGGGACACAAAAAGTTACATATAGAAGAAAAAATGACAGGAGAGGGGAAGACAAGCTTGGATTTCCAACGACTTGACACCTGCGTTCCAGAACGGTGGCAGGGGCCGGCCGGCCGGCCCGCAGCTCAAGGAGTCACACTCTTATTTAAGAACTGGCACAACAGGATTCCTGTTCCCCAGGATTATACTTTGAGTTCAAGCAAAACTGTCACATACAAAACATTTCCCCTCCCAACACTTACAAAACACTAACAGTCGTCTGTTCAAAAGTTCAGTTTGGGGCAGACACCAAGCCCACACTGCAGTTCCCAGAAAGGAATAGCTCAGAAAACTGAACCTTTGATCAGAGTTGGTTTTGCAACCTTCAACCAAAAGGCAGGATTTTCAACTGCTCTCAACATAGATCAAGAGTTGGTGGAACCAATTTGATTACTGAACCATTAAGAGTACTTGATTTTACTAGAGCAAGATGTCTGGATAAGAACTTAATTTACTCTTTAAAAAAAATCATCCTAAGTTTTTAGAAGTTAAATGCCTTGAGGTTTGCCATAAGAGGTCCCTTTTTGTAAAGGTTCACTATCATAGGGTATTACTGAGCCCTGATTTCTACAGCTGTTCACATATGACAACGATTCGGGTAAGTCATAAGGACTAAAACTTAAAACTTTATTTGTTCTATTTTAATTTTTCCTCCTTTCAGTTCAGAAGTTTAAGCAAATATTACAGCTCAAAATAAAACTTCAACATCTATTAAATTAAACCAAATACAAGAACTAAAAGTAACTTTTGAACACAACCACCTGAGAAAGACAAAGAAGATCGTTTTACACTCATGAAAGTTAGGTCACTGACATAGCTGAAGCTATGCCATACATAGTATTTAAACTGGCAATTGGACAGATTCAGAGAGCTTATAAACATTATTTTCCAGAATTTACATATTACAGAAAAAAAATTTAATTGATTCAAAAACCATTTACAATGCTAGTTATTCAGTAAGTAAAAACTTGGGAGAGCTAAAGTGTTTTCAGAAACTGCACTGCAGACAAAGTTAGTGCAAATACCAACAGCAACCACTAATAGAGTCTGCATTTGGAACCTAAGATTTTTAAACTTCCATTGCACAATTAACATTCAACACTTCTTGTACCATCATATCCTATTCAACAAGGATGTATACTGAAGCCTTAGGTACATAACTGCATAAAATGCACATCTCAGAACTGAGTTACTACAGCAGACAGAGAGCGCAATTTCCCAGCCTCGTAACAGTTCATGTTGTTTTCAAAGCACTGTGCAATCCGCCTTCACAGCATCGTTTGAGAACCCTGTGATAGAAATATTTAAGACATGTTGTCAGCATTTCAGCCCATAGTTCACGTTTCTAGCTCAGTACCTCTTTCAGTGCTACATCACCCAAAGTTGTTGCGCCATTTTATTTAAAGTTGATACTTTGCATACTGAAGCACGTGAACATTTTCTGATCCATTCTTACACCTTGAGGAAAAACTATTAAGGTGCAAATAGCTTTGCAGACATTAAGAGAATTTTTTAGCAGGACAGTGTATTAGTGTTTCACACACATCCATAGCAAAAGCCACAACATATATGGGGTTCATATTTTAAGAATGGAACCAAGATGCATGATCTAACTAAATGCACAAATCTGTACTGATCATGTAGACATTTCCTGAACTCCACTCTTGACCAGTTCTACTTAAAACCAGAATATATGCTCTGAGTTATTCTCCAGAATTTAAGTGCAGCTGTCAGCAGACCACAAACTATGCAAAACCAGCATGTTGAAGGCAAGCAGGTATCAATTTGCAGAGAAAACAGAATAGAATACTTCTGGGCTAAAATGATTAGACCTGCCAGACCCTTAAATTATGGAAATCTAATGGGTGGTCCCTACACAGAAGTTGTTACATCAAAGAACAGAATTGGGGTGACAATGAGAGATTACAATACTCATAATACCTTTCCCCAAGTTGTTGAATTACAGCTGTTTCCTAATGCAGAGGGGGATGCTGTAGACAAGTCTCATAGCGAATTGTTTGTAGTCAATAAGAACAAAAAAGTTATACAGTCACTGTTTTCTATACAGTATTATTTTTCTATGTCCACTTCCAGTTTTCAAGAACCAATGTATTTTGGCAAAGAGACTTTAAGAATAAGTGTAATCAAAACCAAGAGAATTTAAGGTAGAGTTTGCCAAGAGCTGAAAAGCATGTCACAATCTGTATGTGTAAAAAGGATGCGTCTACCAGTCTTAATAGGCATTCCCATTTCAAACCACATCCAGGCTCTAACTTGCAGTACTGAATTAATGCTCTCTGCATACTGGATATTGACACAACTGTAGAAAAAATAGATTCATTTTTGGAAAAAGGGTTGTACCTGCACAGACGTTAACAAATACAAAATTTCTGCAAATAGTTCTCTAATGAATATTTTCCTCAGTTAACTACAACTGAAGATGTAAAACTAAAAAAGGCATCTGTCCACTTTGATTTCTTATACTTTTACAGAGCTAATTCTGAATTTACACATTATATCCTAGAACACAGAAATGCGTTTGATTGACAGTGCCATGGTAGAATTACAAAAAGCATGCTTACGTATTTTTGGTAAGCAAAAAGGACAAGCTACAAACACCAGTAAAAAGCAGTTGCATATGTTCAGAAACAAATTCAAAATGTCCAATTCTTTTCATGACTACCTGAAATAACAAGATTCCATGACAGACAAATTTGTTGATTGTGTAACTTTATTTGCATTTAAAACACTGCCCACTAAGCCTCTTATCTGAAGAAACCAACACACACCAGGATTTGCTAGCACTGTTAGAATTAGTCTATTAAATTCATTTTTAAAAAGCTATTTAAATTGCTGATTGAGCCAGATTAACTTTTGTAGGCAGAGGTCCTGCTTCTTCGTGTTCCTCATTCTTGCATCTCACCACAACAAGAGCGGAAGTTGGGTATCTGTTCAGTTTTTGTTCATTCATGTATTCCAGGTCTCCATAGATGCTGAGTTTCTGAAATAACAACATTTATTTTAGAGATCATTACAGACTCTGGACACAAAGTAAAGCTCATTTGGAGTCTAACCTGGATCATGAATCGTTTCTCAGTAAGTTTCTGCAATCCTTAAAAGCAAGATTTCAACATACTACTCATTTTCCAGGGCATCTTAACCTCATGTGTGCAGAGCAGAGTCTAAATCCAATATGACGCTTACTTGTTCATTATTGCTTGCATAGAATTAAAGGCATTACTGGAAGACCAACAAGAAGACCATGCAACAATCTCCTTGTGCAAGTTCCAGTTCAGTTAAGCTTTCTCCCCTCCTTCAGTCAGATACCTGGTATTTACCCACCATATTTATACCATTCTATTTTTTTCTTTTCATATAAAGAACCCTTACTGCGTTGTCTCTCAATGCCCCTTGGGGCACGCAAGACACGGGAAGGGGGTACACGGGTGCTGCATTTTGGTCTTTGCCTGCTTGGGTCAGAGGTTCTGGCTGCTGCCCCTCCCACCATGTCCGGTGCACCAGGGCTTTCACTCCCCAGTGCCAGTGTGCCACTGGATAGGAAGGTCCATGCAGGCTGCTTTGCCCCAGGCCTCAGTGGAAAAAGTGGGACTCGGCTTGAGATGGTGAAACCGGAAGTACCACAGTGGAACTTCTGGTTTTGCTTTTGCTGCATCAATCAGCAAGGGGTACATAAAGTACCAAAGGTTGAGAACCACTGCCTTAGTGGATTCCACATGTAATCATTCCAATGTGAGTACTGGCTCTGCTCCCAAGAAACCCAGCAAAAGTTGCTTCTAGTGAATTAAGGTGATTTGAAGGAGTTTCTTGTTTAGAGCAGAGAACAGGCCAACTAAAAGCTGGAATCTGGAATATCCGGCTTAGCCAGCCTGTCAACAATGTGCTGGGGCTCCTAGCAGTCAAAAAATGAATTGGCTTCATTGTTCTGTAGTTATCACTTACATACAGCAAAGAGATAGCATCAACATCCACAATCTCACATCTCTACCACCACGAACTGTGTATTAAAAAACTTTCTAATGGAAAAAGAACTGTAAGTGTGTCCAGTGGACCAGAACTTTTGAGACAAAATAATGTGAGCAAGAGCAAGGTGCTGAAAGTAACAAGATAAAAAGATTTACCTCGGGGGGAACATATTGCTCCACAGCTGTGGCAACAGTAGCACAACAAATCCAGAGCAGCACCAGCACAGAGAGGACAAGCGTAGTGGTCAAAATCCAACTGGAATTTCTGAAATTTCCCAAGTGTGTTGTTGAAATTAGCAGATTAAGGCAGCAGGATATTTCTAAAAGTCATTTTTTTTGGCTTTGATGTGATGTTCACTAATTTTGAGGTCTCCAGTTCAAATCAATTCTGCCCCCCACTGGAAACTTCTGGGAACCTTCCCCACCTTGAGCATCCAAAGATAAGAGAACCCAGGAAGTCTGGCAGCCTCCATACTAAACCCTGAGCTATTTCCAATTTCAGATTGTTTAGCACCTGACTTTACAATAGCCAATCCCTAATCTCACCCAGGGTTGGGAAATAAAATGAAATGTAGCATTAGTTTAACATTGCACAGCAATACCATAATGGTTTGGGAGAGGAAATACGTACTGCTTAGTTGAAACTGCAGGGAGAGTTTGGATGAATTGAATAGTAGGGTTATGCGAAATTTCACTGGCTGTTTCAACACTCTTTCGACTCATTTTGAGGTCGAAACAGCAAAATTAAAGCAAAACAAAGAGTGCTGAAAGAGCCTCAAAACAAAAACGAGGCTAGTCAAAACGTTTCAGATGTCTAAATGTTTTGGCCACAGCGCTGGGGATGAGAAGTCAGTTCAACTGGGCTGCCTCCCCCTCCCCCACACTAGATCGCTAGGGCGGGCAATGGGGAGTTTCCCGAGACCAGTCGTGGGGCTGAGCTCCTTTCCCCAGCCCAATGGTCGGGCGAAACATTGAAACAATGTCAAAACAGCCTCACCGTTTTGACAAAGTGAAAGAGTAAGGCTGTTTTGACTCCAAATGAAATTCGATACAAAACATTGTTCCGTCCAGACCTCGAAACTGAAGTTGGAACGGAACAGTGCTATTTTGCACAGCCCTACTGAACAGCCAAATATCCTGAGGCTAATGTTCCTTCTTCTGAGAAGCTACAAATACATGGTCTTTGTCTTACGTAGTCAGAATCTCAATTTTAACTTTGACTCCAAAAATAGGTAGCCTGAACATGACAGACCTTTATCAGAGGAGACTCTAAGACAGCGTGTACTATATATGCAAGAGAAAAAGAATCATCCTACCCTTTAAGCTTCTACATGGTAGAAGATACATACATAGAAAGACACTTTAAAAAGCTATCATTTTCTTCCTCTTCAAAAAACCTGCTGTGGGTGAGTGAACCTCCTGACTGTGCATCTGCTGAAACATAATGGAACAGACAGGTTTACTACATAGGCAATAATCAAAATAAATTTAAAAAACCTCTCATCTCAAACAGTTCCTATCTACAGTGGCAGATCTTTAGCAGGAAACTTTAAAATGGTTCTTGATGCAAGTGTGCATATCTGAAAGAGTTTTAAGACTAGTTCCTTACTGTGGACTTGGATGCCATATAGAGAATGTAACAGTAACAGGCCAACCTAAGGGAAGCACATATCTATGTTTACATTTTAGCTTTCCAGCATTGCCTTCATATACTGCAGGATAAGATTTTTGCAGGTTAGGGGAACAAATGTAAATATTCATTAAGAACCCAAACCAACTTACAAGAGGAGGATTCTTTCAGCTCTGCAGTTTCCTGATCAGCTTGTGGAACGTACTGAACTTCTGGCTTTGACTGAAACAACATGAAAAATTATAAAAATCCTGGTTTTTGGCATAAAGTTTCAATCTACCTTAAAAATGAGATTGTCTCTCTATGACAGTCATTTACTTTGCAGAATAAATTGGAAAGGCATATGCCATTCGTGAAGTTTTATTTTTGCTGTACACGCTGTAAATTCAGAGAACTCTACATAAAGATGCAAGCTTGTCAAAAATTCAGCATGCAGTTCCTTCTTGAAACTGTTTCATTCTTCTGTGTTTGATAAAAGCAGACGATCAACAGTCAACACGCAAGACATTTAAACACTGTAAAAAGAAAGCAAGCAAAATATGCACCTGGAATATAACTATTTTGCCATCATCTGCTTGAAGGTAGAAGGTCCACGAGGAAGTAATAAAGCTCTGTGCTGAGTCCATCATATCACTCCAGATGGATCTCACCAGCGTCAGAGGGAAGAGAAGATGAATTCTTGGCATCAAGGACATCAACTGTAAAAAAAAAAGAGCACCATCTGGTTCTCAACTCTTTTTTCTTTTTAAACAGATAAAAAGGAATTTAACACTGCTCTCTTAAACCAGGTTCTAGTCTATAGAGGATATTTCTCCATCCGTTCACACACATTTGATCAAACTCAACAAAACAGACAACACAAATCAGCAGAAAATAAGTAGGTGGTATTCAACAAACATGTAAGCTTACTTGCTCTTGTCTCAGTTCAGCAAATGGTAGCTGATTCTGGCACCCAAGATGGCAAGCATATTGTTCATCAGACTGGGAATATGCTTCAGTACAGGCTGCAAGGAAGAAAAAACTAATGATTTAGAATATAACTTAGAAGTTTTCTTGGTCAGAAACAGAAAACACAGTTTTAAGGGCAAGTACAGCTGGGTCAGGAATCTAATGACAGCTTTAAATGCTCCCCCTATCCCACTTGTAGAATGAAGGACAGCAATCTGCCACTTGTGGTACTGGTTCTCTGAACTGAGAAAGGCCAAGTGATCAAATCTAAACAGGCCCAGAATGGTTTGTCTAGCACAGCACTTGAGAACAAAAATGATTAAAGGCAAAAGCCAAAATAAAACAGCAACATCTAAGACTGAAATAGCAAATTCCACACCAGGATGAGGCTTGGTGTACTAATTGGTAAGGCCCTGAATGAGACGAGGAACTATTTATGGGCCTGAGTTTTGACCAGCCTTGGCTAATGTGATTTTTCCCCTCCCACGTTTAGAAGATTCTGAGTTTTCATGTGGGAGACTGAGCCGATATCTTAGAAGGAACCAACCGACTCTCTTGAGACTGGATTGAGCACGTCACCCAGTGGGTGTGTCACAAAGCGCAGAGCCTCCACCAGCCATGTGTACAGATGCAATCTAATAGATGACTGCATGTAAAATAGGCAGGATGTGGTACTCCAGGACAGTGCAGCTGGACAGGAGAGGAAGCAATTGTGCAGCGTCATTACCGCACTGAAGCTATTGCTGCACCACCCGTTTATGACATATGTCTTCATGTGTGGTTTGGCAAATGAGAAGGCCTGCCTGGATCACAGATGCACACAGTAGACTCTTTCCTCTACAGCTCTAGTCCACGTCTAACACCTTTAATAGATCTGAATTGAATTAGCAGCTCTGTATGCTAATTTTTTTACCCAGATGCCTTTCCTCAACCCCATCTCTTTTCAGAGTTGGCCACTAGTGTACTGAAGGAAGACGGTGCATCATATAGATAAAGCACAGCCATTTTTTAGTACTGAGCTGGCTCTTAGCTGCATCTGGAATGTGCTGGGAGAACAGCTACCTATCCTGCTGTGTGGTGATGCCACATTTTCAGCCATCCTTATACAGCGCTTAAATGTTTATCAGTTGCTCCAAAGATCCTTGGATGCAAGTACTATGTAATAATATACTAGCTTTATAGGTAGTGTCCAATACAAGTATTTTCATAGCTTGAACTACTAACATTCGTGCTCCGATCTACCAGTAATACTGAATATTTGTTGTCTAATGGCTTAATTCAAACAAAGAGAGTAGGTAGCTGCGTTAGGCTTAGGTTAAATAGACTAACCAAAATAGACCAATAAAGTGCAAATATATATCTTGCCTTTTAATTCAAACAAGACATATGCTCAGCTTCCAGGCTTTTAGCTACATGTTAACCAGAGAAAGTAGTCAAGAGCCTCTTCCTCGTCCCACGGTAAGCAGACTGGATAGCTTTCGTTCAGCTCAAATTTACAAAGTGAGGTAGTGTATAGTATTCCCAGACTTGTTTTTCCTTCATCTGAAGTGTGGCTTTACAAATAAAAGCTATATTATGCAGAGTTGTTAGAGGTTTGGAAAACAAAGTTAGTTTAGAAGGAACCTTGAGGGGAAGGAGTTAGTAAAACTACACATACACAACAAATTGTTAAAGAAGATGGGGAACAATTACTCTTTTTTGTCTACAGGGGACAGGTTTAGAAGGAACGGGCTCAAATTGCAGGGAAGGAGATTTATATTAGAAAATCTTTCCAACCATGAGGGTGACTAATCAGTAGAACAGATCAGAGAGAGGTTGTGGAATCTCCATTATAGGACCTTTATGTTTTTTTTGAGACAAACATCTGTCTAGGATGGCTAAGAGAGGGATGATTCTGCCAAGAGAGGAGAGCCAGGCTGGGCTGGGCATGTGCACATTAGATTGAATCCCTCTTGAAAACACCTTCTAGCCCTATTTTTCTATGATTCTCTGAAGCATGACCAAGACCACATGGAATAATTAAACAGGGAGACCTTGAAAAACTATATGGTTTGTTTAACCACTCTACATATGCTAAGGTTACACCACTTAAGAATTCTGCCATAAATAAATAAATACATAAATACATTTTCAGCTCACTTTCTGCATCTGATGATATCTAAGACATACGAGGAAACTGAAGTACCAGTCAAAGAGTTTCCACTTGGCTAGAAAGGCCTTTGCATTCTATACATCTGCAGTGAAGCATAAAAGCCCTTATATTAAGTACTTTTGAGAGGTTTTTCTATCAATCAAACTTATACAAACTGAAACAAATCAAGTTTCCTATGGATTTCCACTCCTCTTCCAATATGTCTCTTTATATTACCTCTTCAGGAGAGAAAGCAATGAATTCTTACCGGAGTCACATTCCAATTTGGTCCGATTCAAATCAATTCCATCATCCACGAACTGACAAATGGAAAACAGTCTGCAGCCTCGCTGACAAGCATACAGTTCCTCTTCCTGGGAAATTACAAGGCAAGGGTTGCCAGACAAAGAAAATCACCATTAATACTCCACCTGAGAAGAGAGTACTAAGAAGCAAACATTACTATTTTTCTGAATACTAAAAAAAAGCCACCCTGTAAAACCTTCTCCTGCCAAAAACAGCAGGAGCTGGACAGACACCAAGCTCTGTAGAGTATGACACAAAAGCAAATTACATTTCTTTAACAGGACTGTATAACTTCGATCTTGATTAATTACTCTATTGCAAGCACGTGGATTTCTTTATTCCAAACCAGAGCAAGTCTTGAGAAGACCTATTTTGCATGTGCCACCTCACAGCACCGAAGCCAGATGTGCTAAGATGCACTGGTAACAAGGATGAGAGTTTTAAAAATAAAGAGCAGGTGCTAAAGACCAACAGGCCCTACTAGCTTTCACATAACCACATAAGAAGATGACATTGCTACTAAATCTTTATGGAGAGAAGAGGAGAGTGTTACAGCTTGGAGTCAGAATGAAGATGGCACGACTCTGACACAATTTACCAGGCCACTTATTTAGGATACAATAGGAACAAAGGTAAAATTGTCAAAATAAGCAAACAGCACATTTTGTAGCGCACTATTCCTGATTCACAGCTGGACACTTATTTGCCAAATGAGCCAGAAAAATTAATAATCATTGCATTGTGGGGAACAGCATCCTCATAGAGATTAAAGAACCAAGATATAACAAGTGTCTAAGTATGTCCAATAGGGAGACAAGGTTCCTTGGGTGAATCTGATATCTTTTATTAGGCTGACCCAAATAGTTGGAGAATAGTTATTAAGCAAGCTTTCGGGTTCAAAAACCCTTGGTCAGGCTAAGGAAGTTTCAGCGGTTGGTATGTGCTCTTCCTGGATGGAATGAAAAGTAAAGCTGCCAGCAGCTGGGCTGGTATGCATACAAGATAGGTAGTCAGTGAAAATGTAGATTGAGGAGTCTCTCACCCACTGACTCCTCAATCTACATTTTCACTGACTACCTGTCTTGTACGCATACCAGCCCAGCTGCTGGCTTCTTTACTTTTCATTCCATCCAGGAAGAGCACATACCAACCGCTGAAACTTCCTTAGCCTGACCAAGGGTTTTTGAACCCGAAATCTTGCTTAATAACTATTCTCCAACTATTTGGGTCAGCCTAATAAAAGATATCAGATTCACCCAAGGAACCTTGTCTGCCTATGTCCTTAGACCAACACGGCTACAATCTACACTCCTGTAAGTATGTCCAATACTTCTATACACAGTACCGAGGGAACAGATGTTCCAGCAGTGAGGACACTAGTTCAAGACTTAAACTCATCTCTCTGCTCCACTGCAAACTATGTGATCTATGCAAGTCACTTAGCAATTCTGTACTACCATGTGTCAGATGGACATACGAGCACTTTCCTCTCTCACAGGGCACTGTGAAGACAGCACCCATTACAGGATGGGAGGTGCTCATACTTTGGTCTTGGAAGCTATAAGAATCTAACAGAGATTTATACACAATTATAAGATACGAAGAATAAGAAAGATGGAGAAAGTGTTAGATTGCAAGCTTTACAAGCCACAGACCATCTCTCGCTCTTTCTACAGTATCACAATCAGGACTGGACCCTCTGAGAGCTACTATAATAAAAAGTGACAATGCTTCCTTATTTAAAAAAGTGCTACAAATGATTACTTTCTTGGGAAAGTGGTTTTAATACTAGCAGCATCATGTGATAGGGGAATGAGGCCTTTAAGCATAAGTTCATTTGAGAGTTTACATAAGCATGAAAGCTGCACTATTTTAACCCTATAGTGTTGTTGACATTAATATCATTTCTTCCCTGGCAGAGAAGAAAAAACCTGTATTATTATGAGGAATCTACATTGGTCTAGCCATATTTGGAAGTCTATCAATATAACACTAATGTTAAAAAAAAAAAAATCCCAAAAACCTCTCCCCTAATTGGAATTGTTCTATATAGACACAAGACACTGCATCTAAGGTAGGCTTTTGTACTTTTCAAATGTGCTTTTCTCCTTAGTAGTTTCTAAACAGCAGAGCTTTTTAAAATAAGAAAGCAATAACAAAGCCTACAGAACAGCCCAGACTACAGAGCTTAAAAAAGAAAAAGAAAAGCACTGTCTTGCATTTGATATCATGTGAATCTGTTAAAAGGAACTCAAGAACTGAGTCTACTGGAACTGTATGTGTCCTTATGACTGTTACCATCTGCTTCGCAGGGGGAAAAAAGACTTTGAATTTATCTAACAGCAAATACAACACACCCAACCACTACAAATAAACTGCAGCATGGTACTGTATAATTCAGATGCAACAACATAAGAGAACAGAGGTCTAAAAGTAGGTGTTTTTCAAAACTCTGATGACCTTGACAGTCTTTCTGACAAAAATCCACTGTGGCAGGTTGAAAGTCACGCTGCAGTGGCTTTGGCACGTACAACATGCAAACAGGGATCTTCCTGACAGCTTTAAATAAAAAAAAAGAAAGAAAGAAAATCTTGCTTTCTAATGAGTTAACCCAAACCTTGAACATTTTAAAAAATATCCTTTCCTATCAGCCTCATTTCAAAAGTGGTAGCAGTCTGAACAAGTCCTGACCATGGACTGAGTAACAAGGACTGATGGCAACCTGAAAAGGAACCAAAACTGTGCATCATCTACTGTTTTGTTTGGTTTTTAAACTAGGCAATCCTGAAGGGTTATTAATATAAAAACAATGGCTGGAAAGACGAGCCTTCTTAAAAAAAGCCCAACAAACTTGACAGCCCTCACACAAAAAGAAGAAAACTATGCTCCAGCAAAGAGGATGGTTGATCCACAGAGAGTATTTGGGGTGGGTTTGCAAAAACTGTTTGGGAATCAAATTATTTTAAGATTAAACTCTGGCCTTTTTTCCCCACTCTGATCATACCTCAGCATAGGGAGTAATTTTGTATCTCAACTTACCTTTAGCCCGCACAAGTCCCTGCAGCTCCCACTCTCTGTTGAAGTATTTACAAGTTACTGACTCACAAAACCAAGTTATACAGATGCCTATTTTTTTTTAATAAAAAAAGGGTCCACACTGCCAAGCACCCTGCCCTGCTCCTGCCACCGTACTCACTTGGTGTCTGTCCACCTTCCACTCTGATCTCAACCTTTACACGGCTGCAGGGATGAAGCAAAATTAAGACAGGCAAGGATTTGACATGAATAACAAATTTTGCAAATTCAACTGACTGCTCACAACTCCAAGGCCTGAACTGATACTGGACTTCGAGGCAAAGGCTGATAAGTCCTCTTTGCTCTTTTTCTGCATGTGCTTTCATACAGTACAAACTGTCAAACACTAGTGTGCAGCAGGTGAAATATGGTGGGGATGCTCATTTCCCAATTTTAAGACTTCTCTTCCAGTGTTCAAGTACCACATTCATGACATGATTCAGGGCTTTTTCTTCTCATCAAAGACATTAACGCAACAGCTAAGAATTGCCATTCACTGGGTCGGGCCATAGGTCCATTTTGTCCAGTATCCTGCATCACACTGAGGCAGAGTGTGGCTGCTGAAGGCAGAGTGAACTGGGTACAACCTGAGTTTTTTCCTCCCCAGTTCCCCTCATTTGCAGCCTCCAGCATTTAAAGGACTAGGAAGTTCTGATTGAAAAGCTGCGCCCCTCATTCCCACATTCAACAGCTAATGCCCTTTTCTTCCAAGAACTTGTCCAATCCCTTTTCGGATCTGGCTAAACTGTCACAACATCAGGTGGCAACAAGCACCACACCTGAATTACACGTGTACTGCTCTGCACCTTTTCAAATGCCTACAAGATGCGGCAGGAAGACGTTTGGGCAGATGCGGCAGCTTTTATTAAACCAACTGTGCAGTTGGAGAAAAAGTTCTTTGCAAGCTTATGAGTGCAATCACCTTTCTGGGGGCAAATGTGCTGGAAAGCTTGCAAAAAGCTTTTTTCCAATTACAGGCATTCCTCGATTTCCAATGTTTTGAATCACAATGTTTATAAACTGACTCCTTGCTTCAGCTTTAGGATGTCAGTTTCGACTTTACAAATTCGCTGCATCGCTCATCTCCCTGGAGAAATCTGTCCAAACTTCCTTGGACACTTTCTTTAAGAAAGCAGACGAGACTAAAAAAACCTGCAGCCAGGACTCCTGAGAAGACTCCAGCTAAGAGCCCTTCAAAAAGTCCAGCAAAGTCAACTCAAGCAAGTCCTTCCAAACCCATACGATTGCTATTCACAATATAAATACGTTAATATAGCTATATTACTCATCTATAACTGACTGAGTACAAAATTCTGGGGTATTTTTGGTGAAAGTAGGGCATTGAGCCTCAGTCCAGGAACTGACTGCCCATTTACAGCATTGTTTCCGATGGGAAAATCGGTTCCCAGTTACGACGTTTTGACTTAAGACGCAGTTTTCAGGGACCAGTTGTGTTGTAAGTCTGAGGAGTGCCTGTACTCAGTTGTTTTCATAAAAAATATCGCATCTACCCAAAGAAGCGTGCCTGCCTGTCTCCTTACACCAACACGGCGACAACCAAAAACCCAGCTACGGGCATGGAGCCGCCCGGGCAAGCAGAGACGGCCTCTTGGGGGAGAAGGGGGTGGGTGAGGACTGAGGACTGGACAAGGGGTTGGACCAGTCCCCCAAAACAAAGAGGCGGGGCAGCCCGCGCAGGGCAGGGGCTGTAAGCAGCAGGGCCGGGGCGAGAGGGGATGGGCCCATCCCGGCGGTGGGACGCGGCGGAGGGAGCCGCCCTACCTTAGGGTAGGTGTGCAGGGGGTAGGTGAGCTGGCAGGCGCGGTGGCACGAGGCCGTGCTGCCCAGCACCGAGTCAAAGGCCTCGGAGGAGCCGGCGGGCGCCGCCCAGCCCGCGCCGCAGCCCGCGAGCAGCAACAGCCACCGCCACAGCCGCCCCCCAGCCCGCGCCCGCGCCGCCATCTTCGCCCTGCGCTGCTGGGTGCAGCTGGATGTTGACAGAGCCGCTTCCTGACCTCAGGGTCTCGCGAGAACTCCCCCGCGCAAGGGCTGCTGGGAGGCGCAGTTCTCTCGGCTCTCAGCGGAGCCAGCGAGGCGGGACTTCTGGGGGATGGGGATGACTTCCGGGCCGTTGCTAGGTGGCTATGGACCGCTTCGTGACGCGGCGGCCGCGGGAGCAGGGCGGCCCCCGCCAACCAGGCCCGGTTCGCGGCGCCTACCGCCAGGCCACGCTCGAGGCCCTAAAGGTACCGGGGGCGGGCGCAGGGACTGCCGGGACGGCCTGGCTGCGTGGGGGGTACCACACCGTGCGTGCGGCCTGTCACCGTGGTAGAAGCGGGCCTGGGGCCGGCGCAGCCGGGGTCTCGCAGCGTCCCCCAACTTCCCGCGCCGTCAAGCGGGCCCCCGGCGTGCGAAACGCGGCGCGGCGCCGTGATATAATATCATATATAGCGACAGGAATGTATTTTGGGGGCTGGGCCTGGTGAGCTGCAAGTTTGAGGAAGTTTGGATGGATGCTGTCCAGGGAGACGGGTGCCGCAGCGAGCTCGTTCGCCGGCGTGGCGTCGGCTCCAGCATCGTCCAGTCGAAACAGACATCAGAAAGTCGAAACGGTGCCCATTTATAAATGTCGCAAACGCCGTTCGTTGCAAGTCGAAACGCCTTAAGTTGAGGACGGCCTGTAATTAGCTGCTTCGCCCAGCTTGCTCCCTTCATCCTCTCTGTCTTCAGAGACATTTATCTGATGGGCTTCCCCCCGTCAGAGCACTTGCGTAACTCTTTATTTTCCTCGGAGACGCTGGTTATTAAGTGCCCCGCGTTTGGCAGAATAAGATGAAGAGTCGCACTTTGCCTTCTAGAGCCTTCTGCCCTGATTTACAACAGGGATCTGCTCTCAAGCAATTACCTGTCATTTTGGACCATCATATCTTCTGTGCTCTGGTTCATGTCATGATCAATAATTCATGTGTCGATAACAGCCCCATTAGCTGAGATGAAGGCCAACGTCTTTATTTGCCATAAGAATATTCTGCGTTCCTAATTACTTTTCTTTTTCCCAGAGAGTTGTGGTGATAGAAGACATAAAAAGATGGAAATCTATGCTGGAGCTTCCCGGTCAATCTAAGGAGAATCTGATTGAAGTCTTGGAGGAATTAAAGAAGAAATTGCCTTCCAAGAAAGTATTGCTTTCAACCAAAATAGGTATGTCTTGTTTAATTTAGAAGATGAACATTAGATTGACCTGAGTCCTCTTGGATTTTCTATACAGATGAGAGTAGTTGAGAAATGTTGATACACCCCTGAAAAAAAAGGGGTGGGGGGGAGCGAATGTTTTTTTAATAGCGGTCCTAAACCTTTGGCTTTTCATTGATTAAAATCCTATTAGTAGTAGCCACACAGTCTGCAGGACTTAGTCTGCAGAGCTGCTACTGAGTGGCAGCAATTCACAGTTAATTATTCACAATTATCTGGATGGTGCCTACTTATAATCAATTGTACATCACTCTCTTCCATGATAAAACCTGTGGAAGGAGGGGTAGGGTGGTAGATACCTTGGTGGGGATTTCTTCTGCTACTTTTTTGACTGCAGGCGTAGGAGGTTATTCTCTTGTAGACTGAGATATGGGATCCACGTGCAAACCCAAAAGAATCCTTGGGATTTGCTGGAGGCCTGGGCCATGAACATAGAGCAGCAGTTCCCAATCTGTGGTATGCGTACTATCAGGGGTACTCAGACAACCTGTCAGTGATAGGTGTTAATAGATTTATTATAACTACTTTATCTGACAAATTTGCTGGTGGTGCCATTTTAAATTGGTGGTGCGCAATCTGTCAGAGTTTGGGAACAGCTGCCATAGTTGTGCTCATTTGTAGCAGCTACCCTAGTACTCCATCCTCATCCAGAGACATCTCCAGGGCGGAGGGCATCTCCTGACATACTGGCGGGGCAGAAGGGTGGTGCCAGGGAGATGGCGTACTCCTCATGCAGTAGCATCCTGTATCTGGAGCAGGAGGTGTGATATACCTTGCTTCTAAATCCTGGAACATAATTGTCTGATTTTAGCCCATTTCACCTGTCTACCACATCTGTCCTCATAACAGATGCAAACAGGATTTTGTTGTACTAAGGCCAAGGACTAATGGTGCCATCTTCTGGCCAATGGTGGTATCAGTTCATATCCAGTAGGGCAGGGGTGTCAAACCCACCTTGTGCTCAGGCTGGATCCAGACTATAGGGCTCCTTGCAGGTCAGATCCAACGTGGGGCATGTTACAGCAGTGGCAGCTTCAGATCGGACACGGGGCATGTGGCACTGCTCTGGGTCTCCATGCCCGTGCCAAAGCTGGAGCTGCTGCTGCATGTCTCATGCTGTAGCTGCAGCTCTAGCTCTGGTATGGGGCATGTGGCAGCTCCAGCACAGAGCTGGTGGCTGAGGAGATAAGGCTGCAGAAGTGGTGACGGGGGAAGCAGCTGGAGGGTGAACAGGGTTGTATTGGCCTTTGCTTGGTCTCCCACTGCCAATTGCTATGTTGACCAGGGCCCAAGGGCCCTGGACTCTGAGGCAGGCTACTCCTCCCCTGTCCACACTGTCATCTCCCAGCAGCCCACTGCTAGCCTGGATAGAACGGCACTGTGGAAAGGACCTGGCCTATGGGCCTTATGTTTGAGGCCCCTTCTGCTCAGTGTTATATCCCTCCCAGAAGGTGTGTGCTGCAGTCCCTGGCTAATACCCGTGGTGTGGGCATGAGTCCCCGATCCTGACTGGAAAACATTAGGACAGGAGTCATCATTTTCTCACTTACTTGTTTAAAAAAAGATAGAAACATCACATGATGCTTATGGTATTTTATCTTCTTAAAAAGGTTTTGAGCATCTGGTTTCTATTTTTGTATAGGCCAATGCTGAAGGCTTTATGCTTTCACTGACCACCCTCTGAGCCCTTGTACAGCTATGTATTTTCCAATTGCTTCACTATACCTCAGTGACCTGGGGAAGCATTACCCACATTTTCCAGATGGATAACTAAGTGCCCTGGGGCACATCTACATGTGTACTTTAATGCGCATTAGCCTATTTTAATGCACATTAAAGCATCACAGAAAACCATACTCTTTAGCTAATGTACATTAAAATAGGCAAATGTGCCTCTTTCTAGTACCTCACAATACTAGAGGTAATGTTTTATAGCTCACTGTGGCTGTTCTGATACTGACATACACTAGCTGCTTACCCACTGTGTAACTGAACCATACCTGTTGCTTTTTCCCAGGTCACACTGTGAATAAGATGCGCAAGCATTCAGACCCAGATGTAGCCAGGCTTGCAAAAGAAGTTTTCACTGAATGGCGGACATTCATCAAAGACCATTCAAACAGGCCATCAATAGAAGTCAGGAGCGATCCCAAGACGGAGACGCTCAGGAAGAATGCCCGGAAGCTGCTGTGCGAAGCTCTGGAACTAGAGGTAATGTTTCTGCTGGCTCTCCTAGCCAAGAGGAGTTAGCATTGCTAGAGAGATGGAGCGAGCTCTGTAAGCAGCTTTGTTTCAAAAGGAGTTATTTTTTTTCCCCTGGTAAATCCTGTAATTGAAAATGAAACCTGTAGTGTCATTGTTCACACAGTCAGCACATGGGACAGTTCCATTACATTTAGATTATGTAGGGAAAAGAGGAAATTAGGAGGATGTGTAGCTTCCCTCTCCCATTTCTTAGCTCTGAAAGCTATACTGAGATGTTTGGGTTGTTAGTGCTGTAATTAAGTGCTTGCAAATTAAAATTTATTGCAAAAACATAGAAAAAAGCTCAATAATATATAAAGAGGTGGTAAATACCAGATCCCTGAGGTATCATTAAGCAAAAACAAGGACTGGCAGTGAGGCTTAATGATCAACAGGACTATTATATTAAACTCTATAATTACCATCCTTTTGATTTATTTATTAATTATTCTTTCAGTAGCCAGCAAGCAGTAAAAAAAAAAAAAAAAAAAAAGCAAAATTAAAAATAAATACAGTGTCTGTTAACTCCTGAGGGTAACCTGTCTCCTCAGGGTCATGATGGAGTTCCCTGTTGGTTAGAAAGAAGCTCTTCCCTGTTCTCAAACAACAACAGTGGGTCACTCATTATGGGAATGTCCCACAGTGACTGGGTGCTGCAAAGGACTGATCATGCAGTACCAGCTTTTCTTTGCAGGTTGCTGGTTCCAACCAGGTCTCTGTGTTCTGGCCAGAAGAACCTGGTGCTAGAATGTGGATAGAGAGTGGCCAGTGGCTGAAATCTCCCCTCTGCCATGACATGTGAAGGGAATGAATGTCACCCCAAAACTGGCTAGTGATGGTCAGAAGTTAAACTTGCAACAGGATTCACCTGCAAAGAACAGTAGGAGAAAATGCTGTTTCCCCTCAACATGACTCTTCCTACTGCAGTTTTGCCACCTGCAGGGTGAATGGTGTAGCTAGGCAGGCAAGAGAAAAGTAGGGAAATCAGCAACTGAAAGGCGGTAAAGAGAATGAGAGAGTTATGTAGAAGGACCATGGTGAGAGGGATGGTCCAGGTCTCAGTGGATCTAAGGAAGGTAAGAAGAGGAGGAACAAGGATGGGTGTGACTGGGGAGAGGATGCTGAGGAGCGGTAAGAATAAGAGGAATAGACCAGCAGTTGGGGTGAACAATGCTCCAAACATCTGGAGTCTCCCCTATGAAACATGGAGCTTCCTTATGACTAATGGCAACAGTAAAATAAAATCCCTTCGGCTGTGGGCAACGGCTATTTCATTCATTCCTTCATTTCTTTTTCCAGATTTTTAGGCTGTGCCAAATTACAGGTTTTGGCGTGTGTTGAAGTAATAACTATATAATTAGCATTTAGCAAATCCCTTTCTGCATCCTTAATTACACCTCCTTCCACACAAAGAGCCTGCATTTCCCTTTATAGCACCAGGCAGAGATGCCAAGTGTTTGGAGCATCTTAGAGTTGCTGTTAAATTGCTGTCCGAAATAGTGTCCAAGGTGCCTTTTATCAGAGGTCAAATATGAGCTTTATGGGGACAGTGCAGTGTAGTTGATAACTGCAAAACTGGTTGCAGATTAGGTGTCTTTTGTGATAGCAAAGTACTGTCACTCAGCTGGACATGAGAACGAGCTCCCTGCTACCAACCACATTGCGTGGTTCCTTAATTGCAAGGGTGGAATTAAATTGTCCTTCCTGTTTCACTTGTGATGGGAAGTAGATTTCCTTGAACTTGAGCTGATTAATGAAGAAACTCTGAAAAGCACCAAACTCCAATTTCAATCCATTGGTCTCCTTATTAAATGCAAGGATCTAATTTAATACTTTGCTGTTTTCAGATTGATCACCCACTGGCTGAAAACATTGAGCGAGAAGTGTTTCATCTCTCATCCCGTCTCATTAGCACGCCATATCGCAGGACAGTGCGAGCCCTCGTCTTCACGCTAAAGCACAAACCTGACATCAGGGCACAAGTCAGAACTGGCACGCTCCCAGTCAGCACCTTTGTAGAAAGCCATAAGAAGTGCTGAAGGAGGGCCCAGTGCAGAATACACAATTCACCTGCCTGCGTCACAGGCTGGATTTGGAATCCTTTCAGTTTTGAGGCATTCAGTGATGCTGGTAAAGGTAGTCCTTCTATCCCACTCTATACATACAATGTACCAGAAGCCACGTGGGGCAAATCTAGTGGGTGTGGAGGTGATGCTGTAAGTTATGCCTCTGCATTGGTGTAAATCTAAGGGGCCAAAAATGGGTGAGGTTGCAGCAGAAAGAGCAGACTTATTCCCTTCCTGTGATTACTTTTCCTGCTGTATGCCTACCCCTTCAGCTGCACAGCTCAAGGTGCCTCACCTACGTGTCACTTAGGCCATGGTTTATTTCATGCCTGAATCTGACTCGCCTCTCTCCAGCCAAGAGCCACAGTATAATTAGTGGAGCTTCTGAGAAGGAGCTATTCTGTCCAGTACCTGCAGAAAGCACTGACCAGCTTCATTTGTTAGTACTGAGACCTCTAAATATGCAGGTACTACCAAGCCTGACTTCTTAGCAATGCAAAGTGGCTTATTTTCACGACATTCTACAGGGTGGAGAACTTGAAACACCATCCCTAGAGCTGGCTGGCCAGCAATGCACTGGATCCCCAAACCTCACAAATCTAAATGTTGTGGCTTTCAGGTGAACCAGCTTGCACTGTGCTGCATTTGCTAGACAAAATGCCCCTCTGCTGTGTATTCTAACAAGTAGTTCATCATTGCCATCAATACCTCATTCTTGATTTACATGAGGAGCCTTGTCTTTCATGAACTGGCAGGAAAATTTGTAATACATTCTCTAAGTGTAATTAAGTAGGAAAGTAAA
>JAGPOW010001543.1:11475842-11490858 GCA_030014935.1 Caiman crocodilus | reverse complement strand
ACTCTCTCTCTCTCTCACACACACACACACACACACACACACACACACACACACACACACACACACACACACACACACACACACACACACACACACTACGTGTGCTAGAAGCCGAGCCTTTCTGCCAGGGACTGAACTGGGTACTTCTGCGCCGAAACCAGCTCGTGCCGCTCAGCGGATGGGGGAGAGGTCTCTTCCCCTGACCCGAACACCTCTTCTCTAGCCCATCAGCCGCCAACCTCTGCCCTTTTTCAATCAAGGAGGTTATAAAACAAGCAGAAACTGGAGAATACAGAAAACACAGCAGCCCCTGAAGGAGGGAGGAAAAAAAAAAGCTGCCACCAGATTGCAAAAGGGAGGCCTGCTAGTTCTCCCCGTGCACCGCTACGACCGCTCGCAGCAGATTACTCGGTCGCGATGCTTTCCTGCCTCATGGCACCCACAAGAACGACACTAGCGCCGGCCCCCGAGCACGAGACGCGGGACCCCCGTGGAGGGGGGTCTTGCCCATTCACAAGCGAGGTTTTTTGGGATTTTGCTCAGCTCCCGTCCAAGTAAACCTGTTTGAGCACAGCCGAGTCCACGCTCGTGTCCCAGCGAAGTCAGGCTGGTGTGTCGCCGCGTTCCCAAACCTGGACTTCCAGGCAGGAGACGCGGGTTATGCGGGCTTGTGCCACTGCCTGCCTAGGAACATGGGGAGTCAAAGCCTAGGAAGGGTTCACCCAAGTCTGGTGGCTTCTGGTGCTCATCGTCAGTTCATATTTCTGGTGGGTATTCGGAGAGCAGGAGAGGGGAGTCCCTACAATCCCTGTAGCACTGCAGGGCCTGACCTGCCCCGGCAGGACTTCCAGGGTAAGCAAGGAAGAAGCTGCCCAACGTCTTAGGACAGCATCGTCAGAAAATGCTGCTGGCCAAGACAGGGCAGTCCTTGTAATTTTACTGCCCGGTTTGCTTTTAAATGACAAAGCTCCCAGGCCCTGCTTGAGCTGAAATTCAAAGGGGAGCTCCTTCCCTGTACCCATTGTTGCACCATCCGCCTGCCAGGATGAGCACCGCAGATTACATGGAGAATCGCCCTGCTAAACTAAAGATACTAGGAACATTTTGGAGTGGTCTTCTCTTGTTTGTCATTAGCTGTAGAGAGACTAGGGGTCAACTCATCAAGGATGTCTAAGGGACCCCGGACTTTGTCCCACTGTCAAAAGCAAGCGCCAACTTGCCCTCAGTGGAAAAAGGGCATCCAAATCTCTTAGACGCATCTGAAAATGTGACCCTGATCCCATGCAAACACACAGGACCTACAGAGACCCACTATGCTCAAGTCCAGCACAGGCACAAAGTGATTTGATTCCCTTATCAGACTTTTTTTTTTTTCTTTTCAATATACAGCCAAAACAGAAGCGCCGACAGGCCTGACCGCGCTGGGGTTTGGCACCCACCTGTCCGTGGAATGGCAGTACCCGCCGGGCATCGCTGCCTCCTTTTACCCACTGGTGTTCGAACTCCGATACTGGGAGCAGGGGAGCAGGGACTGGAAGGTGAGTCTCTCTCGGTCTGTAGGGCTTACACCACTTATGCTTGTAATGCAACACAGGAGAAGCTGCTGTCACACAAACCCTGGGTAACCATAACCGGTTGGAGAAAACCTTGAGCCACGTCAGTCTGTACCTTCCCCATGAAACGCGAATGCAGAATGAAAACGGGGGAGAAGACACTGTGTTCGACCCCAAGACGTGCTCGGTCACAAGGAAAGCAAACTTCATGAGCCAACTCACCCCTGCCCAGCTCTCCTGACTGCATTCGGCATATACGAGTAACGACTCCGCCTCTGCAGGCAGCATCTTAGATTATTGACTCGTGATCATACAGCTCTGGAAAGGGCGGAAAATCTCAGCCCCTTTTGGAGACAGTCCTGTGTTTGGCCAGGAGGATGGGCTAGGCAAGCAAACCATCCCTTAACCCAACGATTCTTGTACAAGAAAAGCAAAAAGACAAGACAAAAATCAGCTTAAGTTTCCAATGTAGAGAACAGCTTTTGTTCCTGCCCCTCTGGTGCCATTACAGGCCAGAAAGCTGCCTTACACGGGCAAGAAAAGACTTCTTCCAGCCCGGCCAGCAAGGAGCCAGCGTGGGCAGCCTCTTCTCCCTAGTCCTCCACTCCCGCCAGAGCGTGAGCGTGTTAGCTCCGCGCCTCGAACACGTTGTGCTTCTGCTGGTGTAAACGCTCCTCGAGAGTCACCAGAAACTGGCATGCTTTGGAGCACCCGTCTCGCACGCCGTAGGCTAGGCCGGGTGCCCGCATGCAGGTGCGGCTCCATTGACTAATTCCCACTGACCGGCCACTGGTCCTAGCTAGCCTCTCCCACTGTTTTGTTTGCAGACGTATGACAAGCGCAGTAGGGGACGCCGGTTTCGAGACCCGTTACCGAAGGGGTCGGCCGCCACGTGCGCGTCTGACTCGATGGGTTTGTCAGGATCTCGGTGCTTGCTTGCAGCATTTTATTCTGCCGCTAGGTGCCTCTGTGTGCTCTGTACAATGCCAGCCAGGTTGGAGGCCCCGTAAACAAAGGAAATGAAGCCTTTTTTTCGTGCACCATAGTTTGGAGTTGCTTTCTTTTCCTGCCTACCTCCTCTGTAAGCCAGACTCTGACTGCACAGCCTTTCCCCCCTATTGCAAGCAGTGGCGTCTGAGAAGAGGTCAGACTCTGTTTAATAAGCAAGCCTCTCCAGTTACACACTCGTTTCCTGAGGTCTTGAACTGGGTTGCCTAGTGAAGCAAGCCCAGGGCATGGCCTTGAGAGCACCTGAGCTCTTATAGTAGCCTCTGACAGCAATGCCGCCTAGGCCTTGGGCATATCACTTCTCTCTGCCGCCATTGTGCGCACAGCAAAGCCTGAGAAGCATTGGGGAGAGGCTCATTACCCCCCTTCCTCTCTGTTATTCCTTGCAACCGAGGCATACAGAGAAACGGAAGTGTCCTCTGGGGAAGAGAAGCGAAAGTCCTCAAAATAGTCCTTGTTTTTTCCTCCCTGCTAGAGAGAACCCGACGTGGGTGAACAGATCAGCTACTCCCTCGAGGACGTGACACCAGGCACCACGTACCACCTCCAGGTTCGCTGCAAGCACGCGGATGGGAAGGGCTTCTGGAGCGAGTGGAGCGCTCCCGTCACAGTCCAGTCCGGACGGCGCAGCACGAAGCCAGCGCCCGACGCCGAGCCGCAGTAGGGGGGCACCGCCGCGGAGCAGGGCGCTGGCTCAGCCAGCCTTGCACACTACCCCCACCGTGGCTAGAGCAACCCCACATCTGAGCCCCAGGGTCTGCCAGGCCCCCCAAGGCAGGCAAGTCCAGAAACTTTCTGTGAAAGGTGTTGCTTCCTGTAAAATCCCAGAAGCCGTCAGCAATAAGGTGCTCTTTATTATAATAATAATTATTATTATTATTAGCAAGTGCAAGAGCTTTAATGTACGGCATGCTGTCTGGAAACACGTATTAATGTTACATCACTCCAGTGCCCAGGCACAGTGCTTTGTGCATCTCTACAAGCTGTCAAACCTGACAGGCAACCACCGGCCACCTCTACGCTGGCAATCCTAGCAGGAAAAGGCATTCTGCACGTCCTTTCTTACAGCATCTTCTAGCTACCCGGTGGGCTTCGTTCCTTTCTCAAAACCCATCCCACCGGAGAGGTCAATCAGGGCTGAAAAGATCACGGCAACACGTGGCTTGCCACCATTAGGCACCAGAGTCGACACCACATGCCACCAACGGTTAGGGGATTGCGTGTCCAGGGCTGTCGTTCAGTCTGCCTGCAGGCTCCGGAAGACAATTCCCCACTGTCACATACTGCTCATATTTGGGAGATTTCTTTTTCCTATCTTTTTTGCCATCCCCAAAGCCAGAAATGTATCACTTTTTTTTTTTTTTTTTTTTAATGCAAGCTGAGATTCGGCTGAATCTAAATATGCCGCACCAGCCCCATAAATAACCGAGGGCGCTGCGTGTTTGACACGCTGCTTAAGGAAGTGCTGGGATACCATTTGGTTTTATGACCAGGTTAGCGTGGCAACCTGGTACTTATAAAACATGCCTGGAACAAGAGACACTGTGCGACTCTCAACTATCCGAGACCTGCCTGTGTGATACTGGCCTTTAAATGCGAGGCAGACCCATCAAATAGCCACTACAATAAAAGCATCATAAATCGCTACGTTTATGTAGCATCCAGCGACCACAAGTGTCTCCCGGCATCTCACAAACCAGAGACATCTCTCCCGCACCACCCACATTCAGCCGCTGCTGGACCGGAGTGGAGCAGACAACCTGCGCGCAGTAAAGGAGCAGGGCTGGGCGCGGTGCTTTTGACCCTACTTTTATTTAGATGAAAAATGTGCTGCGAGCTCTAGCACAGGCATGCAGGAAAGAGGTGGCTTCAGCTCTCAAGGTGTCACCCCCATGACCCAAACACACAAAGCCTGTCCACAGCATTACTATCCGACAGAAGAAGACTCAAGCCAGTGTTACTGGGACTTCTCTCCTGCAATGTGCATGGCCCAGCAGCATGTTTAATGAGCACCCCACCCGAGGTAGATTAGTATTGTTATGAGCTGAGGCATCCAGTGATCAAGGTCACTGATTTCTGGCTCAGCTCGAAACCAAAACCGTGTCTCGTGGGTGCCAGTCTAGTGCTTTACCCACAAGACCGTCTTCCATAGGCTTCTAAGGAGCTGTCTCTAGGGGTCTCTATGCCCACTCTTCATCTCATTAAGGCAGAAAGCTTCCTACCACCTCGGTGGCATGGTTTCACATTTCTGCATCAACAAATTGCTGCAATGAACCACGAGCGAACCCCACCTGCACGAGTGCAGAATTAATGACGTGCCTGGCTAGCGTGGGGGGAGGCACTCCGAGCAGAGCTGCATGCAAAAATCATTCTCCGGGCTTGGCAAGGCAAGGCATACGATGGGCCGCACAGAAGACAACAACTGGCCGGCGGGGAACCCTCAATGATGACCAAAGCATCAAAGCCATTGTGTTACCCACAAGAGCGTCCCCACATTGCTGAACACGTACAAACGCTCAAGTAGTTGCCATCACACGTCCCCTTCCCCTCTCCCAGCTCAGGGGCTCAGCACAGAGCCCCCTCCAGAAGCCCGCACGCCTGCGGGGCAGAGTACACAGGGGAAGCCAAGCACGCTCTTTTGCCGCGAAGAACTAAAAAGCAGGAGCGTTACACCTCGGTCAGCCCATGAACTGAAAGTGGTCAGCCCACTCCTATTAACTCGGAAATGCTTTTGATCAGCAGCACGTTGCACAGGTTACAAATTGCAAATGCACAGGTCTGGAGATATTTTGAAAGTCACCGTTCATTTGTCATTTTCTCTTGCCATGGCAATGAGGATATCAGGGACCTCTGGCCTCTGTTTAATCACCTCTTAAGCATCGAGGCGGTCTTACCCTGCGCCCGCCTCGCCTGAAGCGGTGAGGCAGAGGAAAGCAAGGGTTGCATTTGAAACAGCACCTGCACCACCGACCACTTGCTACAAACCCAGCCTCTAGGCACGGCCTCTACCAGGCCCAGGGGGAGCAAACTCTTAAGGGAAACGTGAAACACCAAAGGTGGCTGCAAAGTAAGGTTTAAAAGGAATTCCTCTGTGTCTGTGGAGATGAGGAGTTACATTAGACAAAGCTACTTGAGAGCAGGGGAATCCACAACGAAAGACAAAAAAAAAATAGGTTTTCCACATCTTCCCAGAACCAGGTTTTCACGTGCACGCAGCTCTCATTGATTGATGCTCTAAACGAGGGCTCTTCTAAAGCAGTTTGAAAAGCCAGCTGTGCTGTCCTACGAACCACTTCATTTACCAAGAGGTGCATCGTGCGTGCCCTTTGGATACAGCCACGGCTAGTTTTCTTAAATCATCGAGCTATGCACATGCAAGGCAGTAAGCCTCTCAGTACTGACCCACAGATATCGCTGTAGCTACATATTAGAAGGACAGATGCAGTGGGTACTTGCAGTCGGGATGCAGAAGCCGATTCAGTCCCATTTTGCTTGTTTGATGCTTTTGGAAGATCTCCAAGATGGCCACTGATGAGTCATATGACCATGCAGGTTCTGAGTAATCTTATTAAAGATGGAGCCTAATCATTCATTTACCCTTCGCAGATCTACTCCAGCCTTGGCGTAACCCTCCTGGCATCAGCGGAGCTCATCCGGGGTGACCCAGCCGATGTTGTTCTGTGCACTGCGTACAGGGTCGTATAGGCAGGGCACCACGCGGGTACAACCAAACCCAGTCTTCATGAAGGCAGCTGCTCGCTGCCTTCGCTGTGTATATTCAGACCCTGAATATACACAGGCTGACCTCCCAGTGCCGTTTTCCTGCTGCAGCCCATGGTCCTGCCTCACACTTCCAGGCAGATTGCTAGTTTTCCTTACATCGGGCACCGTTCTCACTGTTGGGTCTTCAGTTCAAGTCTTTGCTGGGGTGCAGGAGGCCAAAAATAACTGATCCATAGATCACCCTAGGGATTCAGCCTCTATGGTCAGCCTACTGAAGCCCCTTAGTCCTCAAAGTCCTGCAGGGGCGTAAGCCTTTGGAGCAACTTTCCACTTCTTGACAGTGTTATTGGGAACTGTTTCCCTCCATGTGCTGCAGTCCCCTATGGCCCTGGACCAGCTCACCTATACCTAATGGCCTCAGGTCCTTGGTTCCTTTGCTATGGGGGGCTATGGGACCCTTCCTGGACTGTGAGCAAGACTCTTAACTCTACTGCACCTCAGATGCCCAACCTACAAAAGGATGCCTCTCTTACAGGGGTGTTGGGAGGTTTAGCCAGATGAGGCATAAAACCAGGTCTGAAAGTGAAACATGCAGCATTGGGCACTAAATAGCATGGCTGGTGGTGGTTGCACATGTTTGCTGGGGGCAAGGCACTGGGAATAGACAGTAGCAGAGCAACTTCATTCGGACTATTTTGAGCCGCGTGAGTATTACCCTGCTCCTTATGCCATCGTGTAGCTTTAAAATACAGGTTTTCCTCGCTTTCTTCTCTACATGCATTTCTGGAAAAGGGTGCATATTTCCAATGCACATAAAGGGAACCTGCTTTACAACGTAAATAGGGATACCTTCCAAGACCTCGACTATGCTGACCCCGAGACTCATTTCTACCACTTTTACAAGACAGGTTTGGTACTCACCAACAGCACTCAGTACACACAAGCACAGCTGCAGCTCCAGAAGCACGGGCACCAGCTGTGGCGGTCCCCGAGCGCTGGCCACAGGCGCTGCTACCGGATGCTTTCATGGCTCCCGGAGCGCAGCGCTGGTGGGGCCAGACCGGGCTGCACTGCAGGAGCCGGCATTGCAGCCCAGCCTGGGCACCACCACCTGGCTCTGCCCCACCAAATAATTGTCTTCCTCCGCCTATGGCTTCATTTCCACAAAGCACGGACTGCGGCTTCCACCACACCGATCGCATAAGAGTGACTCGACCTTGCATAGAATGGATTTTTGGTATAAAAAGGGTCATCGCACAAGAGTGAATTTGCACATACAGAGCCCACATAAAGTGAGGGAAACCTGTATTCTTACAATGGTGTAAGAAGCATCCTTATACTCCTACTCATGCCATTGCTTAAAATAAAAGAAGAAAATATATTTTCATGCCCAAATACTTCCTCATTGCTCTGCATTAGTTTTGTACGCAGACGCTCAGACATAGATATACTGTGATAGATATATGCTGTGTCCCATGGAGAAGTCGTGGCCTTCAATGGAGAGGAATAAGCAAGCAATGTAAAGGAAAGGAGGGGGGCGAGGGAGAAGCATTCAGATTACAACAAGCCAACTCTCAGGATGGTAAATAAAGACCCACTTTTCAGTGCGTATTCCTAGTACCTCTCACAGGGGATCTCAAAGTGCTCGGCCAACGCTCCTGAACAGCCTCCCTGAGAGAGAAGTATCGCAACCCGTTTTGCAGGTGGACACACTCAATCATGGTGAAGTGAAGTGAATTGCCAAAGGGACAGAGAGCAGGGCTGTGGTTGAACCACAACTAAAATCCTCACTTCTCCACTGGAGACACCTGCCCATGCTCCTTCCGCAGAAGCGAGCTTGCCGCGACTTGTGACATCTCCCTTCCTCGCTGTGCGGGCTAGAACGCCCTTCTGACACGAGCATCTGGCATGGCAGGCAGCAGAGAGAGGCCAAGCATGAGTGTCGTGGCTAATTGGCATCACACGAAATGTTTGCTTTGTGGGTCTTTTCCTTGCAGTGAAGTGCTTTGTAAAAAGACACAAACACAGCGCAGCGGGCAAGAGGGAAAGGACCGGAAGAGAAAGGGGTTTGAAGACTTTGCAGTGGGAAGTTGCAGAGGACTTTGCAGATAGCTTTCACAAGCCATCAGCAGGTTCGTGGAGGACACCATGCGCGTGCAATGATCAAGATCATTTCTCACCTGAGGGTCCAGCAAGATCGAGGATGACCAAAATAAGACCGATCTCAGAGAGAGGAAGAGCAGCCTTGTGTTGGTGTCCGCGCACTGAGGCTGCGGGGGTTCTTTGTGCGTGGCAATGCCCTCAAGGACTCAGTAAACTGTACGCTCATTTCCGAGCCCTTCTTGGGCAGCTCTGATGTCCACTTGGGTAAAACTGGCAGCCTTTGCTATAAATTCTTTAAGGGGAGCAAGCAGAACCAGCCTTAGGGGCGGGCAATGTGGGCAACCGCCCAGGGCACCATGGTGAGGGGGGGCACCACACACAAGCAGCCTATGCCTTGACCGATTCCTGCCCCAGGCAGAAGGAGCAGTGCCCCCCCATGCCCCCAGCTGCTGCTCAGGAGGAGCTGAGCCAGGCAATGCAGTGCCTGCCTGCCCGCCTGTCTGGCACACCACGCTGCTCTGCCTCCCCTCTGGACAGCATCGCACACCCTTGCCTCTGCCTGCAGCAGCACCACGGACTTGCTGGGACACTGGAGTGGGAAGGGGGCACCAAAATGCAAGTTCACCCACTGCTCTATTTTCTCCAAGGCTGGCTCTAGGAGCAAGCACTGACTGCGATTTCAGATGAGGCCAGTCAAGGAGATATCACCAGCCTTCCCTATGGATCTTCAGCTACTGTAATGCACAGACTAGTCTGTGCCACTGCCTCTCCTAGACGTGCTCCAAACTGCTCAGCTGTGTGTCCTAAACCCCATAGCGCTGATGAAGAAAAGTGATTCCCTCTTAGCTACTGTGAGTTGCACGTGTGCTCTGAGAACGGCCATCAAGGTCCTATCCCAGCGTGCACAGGAGTGCGTCCAGGAGCTGGGGTGTTCAGCACGGTGCCAATGGTGACCATCACTTGTTACCTGACTTGCTCCTAGTAACTCCATCTGTCAGGTACCACTATATTTACAAACCCATGTGCAGCAGGGGCTGGCAGTGCTTTTGGGCAGAGTGCCAAAAACTCCCACAACCTCGACGTGTGAGAAGATGTAGGCATGTCAGGGGTGGATGGCAAGCGAGCTGCGAGGGATCTGATCCTTGTTGTGGTAGTGCAGCCCTGACCCCTTCCCCCCGCCAAGGCACGCATGCCAAGCAAAATGCCTTTGTGTGCCACACTCTGGCACCTGTGTCGGGGGTTGCCTAACCCTGGTGTAAATAGTTGCAAATGAATCCTCACATCACCTTTTACAAAGCAAAGCACTGCTTCCTTTTACAGCCATGAAGTTTAAGAGGCTTGCTTCAGGATTAGATGAGATGAGATAAGATCCGGGCCCTGACTGCTGGGGACAAGGGAGCTGGGTTGTTCAGGACACTGGTAATGGAAGGAGACCTTTTCCTATAAGCCTGCATGTGCTTTGTGTCCAGAGTTACACAAAGGTGCCTGGAGTCTGTTCTTTTGTCTCTGTTAAATGGCTTAGTGGGCTCGGTCCAATTTGCTTGTGATGTACTTTTTGTATGGAAGATCCAAAGCTCAGTCAAGCCAATGGGAGCCTTTGAAAACACACCCTCAAGGCACTCTCAGCAGGAACAGACAAAGATCCAAGAAAATACAAAATCCGTTTCCCCAAGTAAAGATGATCTTATAACAACTGAATATTACTGCACATGGTGGTTTTCCCTTCAAGAACAGAGGGGAACAATTTTCAGTGTTTGCTGACCTAGCCAACACACCCCAGCCACTTGGGCTAGGGACAGACATTCAAAAAAGCCTGAGCCTGAATTGATTCAATCTTTGCAGGTTAGTCTAACCTGGCTAGGCTGAACTGGTTTGTAACCATGCAGACATCCCCTCTGGACTGAGAAAATGCAGGCACAGGGCTGCTGTGACTCAGGCTAGAAGGCGGGGGAGGCTAGAGCTTCCCTCCCCTTCCATAGTGCTGAGCTGAGGGGGGCATGGCCAGGCCCCTTACGGAGGGGTTCCCTCCCCTCCACTCCCGTTGCTGCGTCTCTGACCAGGGGAGCCAGCAGGGAGTATTTACTTACACAGCAGGGAGTTGCACTGCATTTATCAGCCCATCAGCAAAACAAAAGCTTCTCTCATTAGTTCAAGCTCTTCTTCAACAACTTTTTCCAAGGAAGGAATGGAGGGACATTACCAGCTACCTGCTGATTAGCTCCAAAAAGACCCAAGCAGACACTGTCTTATCTGCCTTACACAGACACCTCTGAGCATTAGCTAGAAGACCAAATGCTGGCTATGGTCTGTGCTGTGGGAGGAAGCAGAGAGGGATCCTTGCTTGAACTGGGAGTTGGAGGAGATGGGACAGGGGGAAGTCAGGCAGACCCTGCTGTGCTTACAAGTCTCTGCTGGAACTGCAGCCAGGGAGCAGAGGGGAGAGGCCAGCTCTGCTGTGGAGCAGAGAGCCTTGCCCAGAGCCGCAAAGCATCTGGGATTCTGGGGGACTCTGGTTTAAGTTAAAAGAGTAACAGATGTTGCATAAACTGGTTTGACCCAAACCAGGTAAGTCTGATAGTACATTCAACCGGGTTTCTCTCAAACCAGTTTCAGCCATTTTCAAACTGGTTTATGCGCAGTGAATATCTGTTGTGTTACAGGTTTAAACCAGTTTCTGATCACTTAGACTGGTTTGTGTGTAATGTCTGTCCCTAGCCCTAGAGTTGTATAGGCCCATGGTTCATCAGGGGCCTGTCATCAACCAGTAGTTTTCAGTACACTTGCAGGAGGTCAAACAAATGCTGGCAGAGTATGTGGTTCTTTGTTTCTGTTCACCACTAAACCCCTCACTGTAAAGGGGAGCCTAAAGTAAAAGCATCTGGAAGTTTGGAGGTTCAGCCTTGACAAAGATTTACCCTTGGGGACTGAAAGCCAAGTGACTGAGCAACAACAGAGACAGAGCATCTGGGGTGGGTGGAAGAGAAGGGAATATGGCATCTAGAGAGTATCCATAGGGGAGAAGGAGAGCTGGGTAGGGAGAAGGAGCTGGGAGTGTGAAACCTAGCAACAGGAAAGCATGGCAGGGAAAGAGGAAGAGAAGGGACCTGGTAGCAGAGCTGCCCAATCTGGGGCGGGGGGGAGGAGAGAGAGAGAGAGAGGAAGAGAAAAAGAGAACAGATGGGAAGGGGGGGATGAAATGCAGAAGCAAATAGGCATCCCCATTAAGACAGCTGAAGAGCTGAAGTGCTTACAGCATAGAGGATGTTGAGAAGACACGAGCGCTCACCTAGCCCAGGACACCAAGGGGAGCTCTGCGGTGGCGTGCGGGAGCAGGGCATGACCCGCACAGCCAGAAGTGGGAGAAAAGGTGGCAGCGAGACGATCTCTGTTGCTACAACCTGGACCAGGCTGCAGCATCGCTCCTCGGTGATGTGGCCAGTCCTCTGAGCTTAGCTGTCCTGTTCGCGTGAGGAGGATAGAGGAGTAAAGTTCAGCCATCGTGACACCCTGCCCATGGCACTGAGATGTCCCTCCTCCATGTACAGGCCGATGGGGACAGGCTAGGCAACTTTTGCTTGGCTGTTCAATTTTTTGAGAGCTCTAATTTCAAACCTACAATTAAATGTGAGCGATGGCAGGAGAAAAGCAACCCCTGCTTTGCTGGCTGAAATATCCTTGCCTTGCAGTTTCACCAGGCTCTTCCCAAGGAGACTACAAGCTCTAATTGTCTGCCTGGGATTCAAGCATTTTAAACCCAGGCTTTGGTGCTCCGCTGAAATCTGAGCTCTCAGTAAGTGAGGATTTTCCTGTTACATTAAGACAAATGTAGCTGAACGGGGAGGAACATGAGCCTGCTGCTAAACATTGTTAGCAGAAGATCCATTTGAGCCACTTTTTCAAGAGAAAAGGTTTCATTTCATAGAATTAACTGAAAATACAGCCAAACGGGAAATAGATCTCCTTTCCCTGGGTAGGCTCTTCCTTCCTGTCTTCTTTATTATTTTAATCCATCTTTTTCATTTAACTCTGTACATCATTTTGGATTCTGTTTGCCTGAAAGAGACTGCTGGCTCCAAAGCAAAGTCATCTCTGGATTGACTTGCTGCATTTTCGCCCTGTTGCCTCCTTGGTAGGCTTTTCCCAGCTGTTTTGATTCTACAGCTCCAGCCCTCTTCACAGTCCCTGCTACATTGTCAAGAAACCTTGAGATTTAGATCCTGGGTTAGACCCCCCTGTGTGATAATGTCACTGTGCGCCGCCGGCCGAAATGGGAAGGACAGTAGGAAAGTGCTGGGATCTAGGTTGTTTATTCTTCTTTTGGCGCATTTGGTGGGTTTTGACTGAAGGAAGCAAGCTGTCCATAGGGTGAAACTGGATTCCTTGCAAAAATAGCTAAGAAGAAAATGTAGCAGCTCCTTCAGCTGGCTCTTCTCCCCTTGTCTCTCTCCAAAAGGTCCCTACAGAGGACATAAATATGCAGTAAGATTTTCCACACCTGGACTCTTCCATCGGCACTAGACTAGAAGCCACTGAGGCCCCTTCACACCAGACAGACAGAGAAAAGGGGACCTTAAAGCAGACCTCCTGCAGGGAGTCTCCCCAGTGACTGCAGAACTGGTGTCAGGGAGGAACTGGCCTTGATCCCAATCCCAGGCACAGAGGTATGGCACCCCAGCTAACTCCTGCTTTTGGGAGATGAAGGGAAGCCAAGCATTTTGTGTAGTTGCCCAGAGGTTGCTCTAACATACACTGGGCATGTCTACACGTGCCATTAATGTGCTTCAATTTTTTGTACAGAAAATATAGGCCCATTAAACTGTGCCTAGGCTCACATCTGAATGTGCACCCATTAGGGCCAAATTTGCTCCTGATGGGAGCAGTTCAGTTCAGAGCAGCTCTGGCTTTTCTCTGCCCCTTCCTAAAGCAGCTAGGAGGAGCTCTAGGCTTCCCTGGGTGCCAACCCCAGGCTGACAGGGGCTTTGGGGGTCAGGCGTGGGCCTGACTTAACATGGTTTTTCTAGTACCTGTGTGTATTGGTACTAGAAAATAGCACATTAGACTAATTTAATGCACAGCATGTGTAGACAGTGATGCTTTACTGAGCTTTAGATTAGTCTAAAGTGTGGTAGAGCATTTTGTGAACCCTGGGCAGCTGCAATACATGTGGTCTATGAACATGACTTAAGGCTGCTGCTCAGTTAGCCTTCCCTGAGCACAAGAATAGGATAACCAAGGATAACACCCAGTAGACTCTCCCAGGCAGATCCCAAGGATACAGACAGAGTTCACTTCTGACGAGACGCCACAAACAGGCACTATGCGGAAAATCCCCATAGTGACTACTGCCAACACAGGCTACAAGGTGTGGGGGAGACTGGAGACTTTTGAAGGCTGCCACTGTAGTCATAGATTCATAGACATTAGGGCTGGAAGGGACCTTGAAGATCATCGGGTCCAGCCCCCTGCCCCAGATGTCAGATCTGAGTTTGAAACTGATGGAGAAGTCCCCCGTGTCTGCTTGACCCTGCAGATGGGCAGCCAGTCCCATGGCCGTAGTCCCTGCAGAGCGCAGGCTGCCACGCTACTGAGGTGAGACTACTTTGGGTTGGGTAAACGAGGTGGGGAGGTCTTTAGGTCTAAGCACCTTCCACCAGCACTAACTCTTCTTCCAAGAAGAAATGTTTTCTGAGGACAGCACGATGCCAATAGGGTTTTATTCCATTGATCACCATTTAGTAAACACAGACTTCCACACATGAAGAGTCCTAGCGAGACCGGAAAGGTCAGCTCAGCCCAGGAGTATGACAGCAGCACTGGCCTTCCCCATAGTCGTGTGAGGCTTGGAAGGTGCGACGGGGGCCTCCTTGGGGCCTCTCTCTATGGCCCACCCACCTGTCCTTGGGCCAACAGCCCACCTAGTCTCACCCACCATGACTTGATCTTAATTGGTTCATTAAGAGATCTTCCATAAGCGGGAGGCTGCCCATTAGTGCCCCCTGGCATTGGGGCACAATCTGCAGCTCCTTCCATCCCCATACCGCAGCCCAAGCCTCGCAGATGGCATCTCGATCTTTCCAATCACCGGACCCCTCCCTGGGCCTTCGTATCATCCCCTTGGGACCCATCCATAGTCCATACCATCAGGCGGCCTCTCCGCCATCATCCAGGCTACTTCACCCCCCAAAACCCATCTTCCCCTCTCGGGTGTGGTCCCTCCTGGACCTATGGCAATTTGCCCTGGCCTACCTCCAAGCCAGTCAGGACCCCAGGCCTGCAGCTCTGGGTATCCCTCACAGTGGGCCCTCTAGCCCTTTTGACCCCCTCCCTGGGTCCTGGCCCCAGTCTGGGCCATGGTCAGGCAGGTGTCTAGCCCCTCACACTGGCTAAGTCTTTGGGCCCCCCAAATCTCAGGGGGACCTACCCAGCAGCAGGGGCAAGGGATTAAGGCACCCCATCTCACCTTCAACCAGGGTGGTAACTGGCCTGGCATTTCCTGGGGGCTCCTGCACCACTGGGAGCCCCACCAGGCCACCAGGACCAGGACCAGGACCAGGACCAGGACCAGGACCAGGACCAGGACCAGGACCAGGACCAGGACCAGGACCAGGACCAGGACCAGGACCAGGACC
>JAGPOW010001543.1:11378625-11468306 GCA_030014935.1 Caiman crocodilus | reverse complement strand
TAGGTGCCTCATCCCCTTGGCCTCTCTCTCAACGGGATCTAGGTGCCTCATCCCCTTGGCCTCTCTCTCAACGGGATCTAGGTGCCTCATCCCCTTGGCGTCTCTCTCAGTGGGATCTAGGTGCCTCATCCCCTTGGCCTCTCTCTCAGTGGGATCTAGGCACCTCATCCTCTTGGCCTCTCTCTTAATGGGATCGAGGCGCCTCATCCCCTTGGCCTCTCTCTCAACGGGATCTAGGTGCCTCATCCCCTTGCCTTCTTTGTCAGGCTCAGCTATGATGCCTCTGCAGTTGCTCACCGGCTCCTTTTACCCCTCCCAGAGACATCTGGTGGGGCCTTACTTCCTTTTGGGTATTGAAGTACTCCCAGACCCTCTCCGAGCTGAGCCAGCAGAAGGCCAGGCGGTGTTTTTTATTATGAATTATTACTATTGTATCCACATCTAAGATCTACTGGTATCTCCTGAGGGAATGACACTTCACTCTGATTTTTCTTGACCGCAGCATGGAGAAGACGTGTCTCTCCATCACGCAGAGACTCTCCCTTATGGCAGGGAGGCTTTCGAGTCCTGCATTCCCAAGGGGAAAAACCCAACACATCCAGTATCCATGAGGTCAAGTAGAAAATTTCCCCAGTGGGGCATAATTGCTCATTGCAAGCTCATTACTGTTAATTATATGCTGCAGGCGACTGGGAATTCCAACTTCCTACTTAGTGTTGCAGGCTCTTGCTCTGGACAGTTGAAGAATGTAGCTTAAATCAATGCAGAAAAGGATTAGTGTGGAATTAGGCCCATTCATTTATTGAAGGGACAGGAGGTGGCATGTATAAGTACTGCAATGTACACATCCCGATAAGCCACCGCAGATCATGTAAACAAAGCTCCGATGCCAAGGCCATCTATTATCCCCCAGGTGTTTGAAAGTGTTTTATCAGAGAAAAATTCACTGGGCTCATTCAAAGGAATAACTTCAGGTGTGGCTGTGGCTTTCGTCTCCAATGCAGGATTTTTTTTTTCTTGTTGAAGTGAACACCCTGCAAGAAGAGATGGGGCAAAACAATGATTCAAAACTGCTTCTACTGTTCTCTTTATCATCAAGGCTAATCCTAACATTGTTTGGGCAATAATGCCATAACGTCAGCAGCTTTGGTGGAGTTGTGCCTATTTGCCTATGGACAAAATTTGGCTCGTATGCAGCCTTTCATCTCAGAGGAATCCCCAGGCCCGTAGCAAACTTCAGTCAGCAAAAGAAGTTGCTCCGTCCAGCATCAAAAAATAAACCCTCTGAGGAAGAACATGGCAGAATGGCACTACCAGCTCGCCTCAATACTGCAGAGAGGGAGAGGGAATAGCAGCTAAATTGATCCTTCAGGATAGTGCTTCCAGGAGAAGCATGGCCTACTCCCAGCCTGGGTCGCTGCCTATTGATTCATCAGTCCTGTTCCCTACTGCATTCAGAGTTTTCCTTTGCCCACCCGCTGTTGTGGTTCAGTGGGAAAATCCTTGCTTTCCATGTGGGAGACCTGGGTTTGTTTCCCAGGTGCACGTATAACGACAGCCATCGAGGCACTGAACAGCTGGACTCAGTCTGGCCGTTGGTCTAGATGGGGGCTGGAAGGTGCGGGCAGCCCCCAAACTCCTGCTTAGGCATGTGTGCCGAATGTCTTGGGGCCTCTCGTGCATATACCGTGATCCAGAAGAATCAACAGTTGCCTATTTCCATCCATGTACTGGGTAGTCGTAGCACCAAAATCCCAGCCCTAGCTAGTCTGGCTGCATCTCTGTACAAAAGGAATATCAAACCAGGCAGCCGAGCGTTTGATTTAGCGCCCACGTGACGTGGCTATCCCAGCTGCAGTTTGCTGGCCGCCGTTAACCATTCTAAGAGGGAAACCTGTTAACAGGAGGCTTGTGCTGCGTGATGCAACGTTATTATAGAAATGTTCTTGGCGTTAGCACCTGCGTGAGAAAGGATGCACCTTCAGGGATGAAGCTGCTAAAAGAAGGATTGTAAGATTACCCACCTAAATGCTTTCCACCCCGAGGCTCAGGTTTTTTTGTGTTTGGACGGCTGTATTTAGACATGGGTTATTTTAGGATTTCTCTGCACCACGGTATATTTTTTACCTAGTGCAGCTTTTTAAAGGGGCTTCCTTCTAGAAAGGTGGGAGATGCTAGGGAGGACCAGGCCGTTGCTCTCCCATGAGATTGGAGGGGTCGAGACAAGACTGCAAGGACTCTATTTCTGAATCACAGGATCCTCTCAAAATAGGGCTAGAGGGACCTCAGGAGGCTGCCTCTAGTTCAGCCCCCTGCTCAAGGCAGGATCATCCCTGAGCGAGCCAAGCTAGACAAACATGATCACCTAGAAACTGCAGTCTCAGCCTGAAGGTGCTGCAGGGGCAATGTGGTCTCTCCTCACCTGCTGGGGTGCAAGAAATATTCCCTCCTTGCAGGTTGGCCTGGGCTCCGACAGAAACGATGGGTGTGAATCACAAAGTACAGCAGTCAAAGGGAGGAAATAAGGGGATCCCACATGTCTTACCGTGGCTGTGTCTCCATCTGTGTTTGGAAACAGCCTGACGGTCCGTGGGCAGTGCTGCAACTTCAACAACAAGTAACGCGGTAATTTAGATGCTGCCTGAATATTCAGATGGGGACATCCCCTTGACTAGTTGGAGGTATTGTTCCAGTCTAAAACCACCATGATTTGCAGTAAAACCCCTTGCTTTATGTTACTGAAAAGGTAATTCCCCAAGAGCTGCAAGATCTTGGATTCTTCTGAACACCAAGATGGTGAAGTTATAGAATCACAGAAAATTAAAGTTGGAAGGGACCTCAGGAGGTCACATCTAGTCTAACCGGATGCACAAAGCAGGGCCAGCCCCAACTACATCATCCCAGGCAAGGCTTTGTCTAGCCAAGTCTTAAAAACCTCCAAAGATGGAGATATCACCATCTCTGTGGGTAACCTGTCCCACTGTTCACTACTGTCCTAGTGAGCAAGTTTTCCCTCATATTTAACCTACGCTCCCATTGCTGCAGCTTTTCAAAATCGGAAACACAACCATTCCTTGGGAAGTCCTTCCAGTACACCTCTGTGTCTAGCAAGCGACTACCCCAGTACAGCCGGTTACGTACTTCAACAAAGAGTCTGAGCTTTAACGTTCTTGGCACACTTCGGGATGGCTGCATCCATCACAAGTGGCTTTCGAAAGTGGCTTGTGCAGGTCACCCCAAGGACTGTTCACGTGCCGACCTCACCGTCCGCTAACCACTCTGCAATCTCTAAACATCAGTGGAGCAAATGTTTAACAATGGCTAATGCTGGGGATGATTATTGTAGTCCTTTGCCTGCGAAGGCGGACTTTTTTAGTTACTGTAGTGAAATTTTGCTTTCATTGAAGTCAATGGAAAAATACCTGTAGATTTACTTGGGGGCGGGGGCGGGGTGTAGGACTTCACCTTAAGCATCCATCTATGCAAAGTTTGCGGAGAGAAGGAAATTGTAACTCATGCAGTATTTAATCTCTAACAATTACCTATGTGTATTTTTTGTTTTGTACATCAACATCCTCCAGGACTGTAAATGCTGATCCATTGAAAAGGCACAAATCAGCAGTTTTTAGAGATTTTGGATTATGGCAGTGTTATTGGTATAGGTGTAAATACTGCTCATGCTGGGCACGCAGGGGAAAATAGGAAAGATTTCTCTGCGGCGTATTTGAAGCTACTCAAGAGGTTAGGGTGTTGGAACAAGTCCTGGTTAGATGAACATGATGAATGATGGATGGATGAACACGCAACGGGCAGATGAAGTGGTCAGCTACATGACAAACACAATTTATTATAAGGATGTTACAACAGAGCATGGATACCGATTGCTAGGGATACTCTACGTACACTCCTCTCCCAACTATACAGCTGGTTCAATAAAAAATATCTCCCATGAAAATTCATGCCTCTCACATACTTCCTGATCTGTCATGGCTACAACATCACTCCAACATATCTGTGTCTGTGCTGTATATGTACCTATATAACAGGTGTGCAAAAGTATATACGTCACCCATGCAAACATAAAGAATCACGTATTGAAAATATCGATACACTTTGTTATATTAGATTGGTGGATTTGAACATTGAAGTCAGAATTAATTTCTGCTGGTACTTTCCAGCTACAGGCAAACAACATTGCTCCTTTTAGAGGAGCACATCCTCTGTGTAGGGAGAGCACATCCATGCCATTGCAAGGATAGTCATGAAGCACAAGAGTCATATTCGTAAGCCATACGGACAGACAGGAGGGGAAAAGAGCAACACAGGAAGCGCTTGCCTAGTGCAGAAGTTTCTTTAGAGTCCTGAAAGGAGATGGAGGATGGACTTCACCTCCACTGTAGTCCTCCATTTTAGCAGCTGCCTTAAAAGTCTAAGACCAGGGCGATTAGCCAAATCCTATTGCACCTATTAGCAACCTAAGTGCTACCTTAGTTTCTAAGCCAGGGGTGGCCAACCTGGGGCTCTGGGGTCACCGGATGTCCACCCCTGCTCTAAGCAATCCCGTTCCACCCTGCTCAAGTCCCTGAACAGTCATTCACACAAGAGCGATGGCTCTTTCTCCCCCTTGCTGCTTTGTGTGCCCGAGTGTTATGGCTAGGATGAAGGCCTGCGATGCAGAGACATGTTATGGATTTCGGGGACTCAAGCAGGGTGGAGCAAGATCATACTGAAATGCTTGGGTCCAAACCTTTCCCACAGCTAGGGTAGAAAGGACTCATCCTGGCCCAGAGTACAGACCAAAGGCACCTGGGGCGTCCCCTTGCTCTCCTGTTCTCTCAATAAGCAGCTTTGTGCTCCCTAACCCGCCTGTGAAAGTATATGACTCTCCTTATTCTCACAATGGGTTGCCTTTGCGAGCTTAATCCACTTGGGAAAGAACAGAGCTCCCTCTGTTGTTTCCTATACAGACCACTTAGCAGGGGTGGGCAACATACGGCCCATGGGCCACATCCAGCCTGTGGTGGACTCCGTTTTCTGGCTGCCTCTGTGGCGGTGGCTCCTATGGCTGCTGCTGCCGGACCCAGAGCTGCTGCCCAGGCACCTTGCTCTGCACCCACGGCCGGGAGTGGGACTCGCACAGGCAGGATGAATGGCCGTGTGGCTGGCTGGGGCTGTGGCTGGGAACAAGACAGGCTGGCAGGGCTGGGGAGACCCCAGGATCTTGGGTCAGTGACAGTGTGGGGATAGGGCCAGGGCAGGGATGCGATGTGCTGCCCGCACACCCCTGCAAGGGCAGGTGGGCATCAGATCATGGCTCTGCCCCGCACTGTCACTGCCCCAAAATCCTGGGGTCTCTCCGGCCCTGCCCACCTGTCTCACTCCCAGCCACTGCCCCATCCCAGCTACCCAGCTGTGCACCCTGCCCGTATGGGTCCTGCCCCCGGCAGTGGGTATGGGGCGGACAGGCTGAGGTAATGGGGCTGGGTTGCTGGGAAATGGAGTCTGGCCACAGGCTGAATCCATCATTTTGCCCATCATTAGAGGGCAACATCCAAATAGCAGTGGAGGAGAGCAGACGACCCACCGCTTCACCCAACAAACTTGTGGTGAGAGCAATAACCCAGGGAGGAAGACCCCCAGGTTTGTGGCTCTCCTTAGCCAGAATGGGCTTGCACCCACAGCTCCCACTTCCCAGCAAACTGGCTCATCTACCAGCATGTGAGCTGGGTAGAGGGAAGGAGGCGAAGGCACCTCAACCCCCCTGTTGAAGACAAGTCATGGGTAAGCCAAGAGGGAGCTGGCTCAGTGAGATGGCACTGCGCTGGGATGGAGGGAAACCTGGGCTCTGGCCCCTGCTCCCAGCTTGTTCTCCCAATGCTGTTTATATATCAGTCCTTGCAGCAAATGTGCTGGGGCTGGGATCCAGGTCTCCCTCCAGGGCAATGCTTCCTCACTGGGCCACAGAGGAGCATCGTCTTCATGCTCCAGGACTCTTTCTCTTGGAAGTGGGTAGTGAGCCAGCTTCAGCAGTAGGGCTGGGGGATGCTTAGGCCCTAGCTAGCTCGTGGCCTGCTAGGTAGGGAACTAGGAAACGGGACATAGTGGTTCAAGCCCTGTCTGACTGAGGACCTAGAATCCAGGCTTCCTCTGGACAAGTGTCTTCAGGGTAGCTTCATGGTTTTCTCCTGGGGTTTGTGCGCACACAGAGGAGACAAGGCAGGGATGTGTTTCCTGGTAGCACTCACAGGAGCTCTGCAAAAGCAGTACAGACATGCCCTTAGTTGCCTAGATGCCCAAAGACACCTATTAGGTGGACCAGGCTGTGGCCCAGTGTCTTCAGGATGCTGGTTATGAAGGTGAGTTCGTGATAAAGGCGGGGGGGGAGCAGTAGAGAAGGGAGCACTGGTCTCAGTGACTCAAGTCCTAAAGGCAGGCTCCTATAGCAACACTAGTCCGACCACAGCAATCACCATGAGGATGCCGGCAAGGATACAGATGCTAATGAAGACGATGTCGCTGGTGTCTTGGCTCTTGATGTCATAGGTGTCTATGGCTTCGGCGTCCTGTTGCTGCGACTCCACCAGGCTCTTGGCGTACTGGCTCAGCCGGTAGGGATCGGAGCCTGAGAGGAGGTTTACGGAGGCTTCCTTCCTTCTGGGCTCGCACTGCACTTCGTACTTGTGAATGTCCTCCTGGTCCCCTGATGAAAAGTTGATGTACAGGATGCTAACAATCATGGATGTGTTGTTTCTTTTCTGTGGGACAGGGGTTAAAGCCCAATTTTGTGTTTGACTTGTCTTTGTTTGGTGAATTCATATCTTCTTTTCACCCCCCAAACCCACAATGTAGCAACATTCAGACCATGCCATGCCTTAGTATCGTAAGAGACAAAAACTGGGTGCAATGTATTCATAGTGGTTTCTTGCCAACAGCTTAAAAACATGTGGCTCAAATGTGTGCTAAGAGCTAGAGTCAGGGAGGCATAGGGCCTTAACAGGTCTCCTAGTCCATCATCTTACTCTGAGGCATGACCAAGTGTAGCCAGATCCATCTTGGCAGACACGTGCCAAACCTGCAGTGATCCTGGCCCATGTCTGAGCCTAGGCTAGGAGGCAAAAACTAGGTGGATTCATGGCTTCTGACTATCCAGAAAGACGTAGCCTTATTTGCAGAGGGACTTCAATGAGAGAGAGCACCAGGGGCTCCTCTCCTCTGGTCGTAACAGGACAGTTCGCATGGCTTGTCAGGGCTCTTCTGGGCTCTGTCCTGGGCCACACGCTGCCACGCGTTGCTAAAAGCGGCAGCATTGCCAACACGCATGCTTTTTGGTGTTGCTGTTAAAGTCCACGCATCAGGAATGTGAAAAACGTAGCTCTTTCTTATAGATATGTATAGACATATAAACATATATACAAGAAAAAAAATAAGGTTTTCTCCTTCCCAAAGCACAGACTTTATGAACAACACCAAAAATCCTGAGAGTTGTCAGTACTGAAGATGGCCACTGAGTTTGGGTTCCTCGGGCTCTTTTGGCCCTTGTCCCATCTCTGCATTCACACGGCAGATGGGTCAGACTGTCCAAAGGAAAAAATATCGCAACCCAAGCTGGCACAACTGATCGCTGCCAAGGCATCCCTTTGAACATCAGCCCCTGCCTATAAATTAGGGAAAACGCTTCTTTTTCCCCACCTTTTGTTTGTCTTGTCCCAGAAGCTTTTCGGAAGCAGGACAATCTCTTACTATGTAGCTAGCTAGAAGCAGGGTTTACCGCATGACTGCAGGGGACCACGATTCATACCGATTGCTTACCTGGGACTCGGTACCACAGGTGTCGAACCTCGTGTGGATCCTGAAGTTCAGGCCGACCACCTGGGCAGGACAGGAGGGAGTCCCTAAGTAGATCTTATTTCTCTCCAGCTGAGCCAGAGACCTCATGGGGATCTGGATCTGAAAGTCCGTGCGTGTGCAGCTGACGTTCATGGGCACAACTGGAGGGGGAAAAAGAAAGCAAGCGAGAAGTTCATCTCAAAAGGCGTGAGGAACTTGAAGGAGAGGGGATTGTTTCCAATGTTGTAGTTTGCAACAGATGTTGTAAGCAGAGAGTATTTCTCCAGTGTAGAGTATTTTTACAGCTTTTTTCAACTTTTTTTTTATCAACATATGAAACAAAACAGTCTGCTCTGGCATTCAGGTCCAAGGGGCCCGGAGCTGCCAACTTTCACATTAATGAGAGTCTGGTGATATTTTGTTGTTGGTATTTAGGAGTTGTGTGACTAGGCGAGGCTCTCTGCATTCCCTGAAAAAGCCGAGGAAAAATGACAAGCCCTCGTGATAACAGAGAAAAACTTGAGCACGTTTTTTTCACTCGGGTGTCACCTAAAGGCTCAGAAACCAGAAGGCAACGAAAAAGTTCCCCCAAGTTACTGGCAGGATTATTATTTGAATCGTTTTCTATATAATTATTTTATAGTAATAAAAATATTATTATTTGCCTCTGGCATCCACTGGGGCACAGATGAATACGCGTGCATCTCTGTCTCGGTGTGTGGTTGCAAAGTCTTTGGCACGTTTTAGGAAGGCCTGAATATCTCGAGACGTAGGTATCCCTCGTGGTGCACCGTCCAGACCAGTTCGTGACGCACGGCTGGCTTTCAACCGCACTTGTGTCCACAGCCACGTGATTAGTGCTCAGGGCGTTTCTACCAGACCTCTGAATGGCCAGGCAGCGACGCAGCTCCAGGAGGCGCCTGGCCCACTTCGTGCGGCGATTGCAAGATCAGCTGCCATTGTTCTGGGCTGATCATGGTGGGCCCCCCATACCTGATTGGCCAAAGGGTCCTAGTGGCCACCCTGTTCCTCACTGCTGATTGGCTGCAAGGAATGTCTGTCATGCAGCCCCACCCCCCAGCACTGATTGGTTGTGAGGACTGTACATCATGTGGCCACCAACTGGAGAGGGGTGGGGCTGCACGGCAGGCAGCCCTCTCAGCCAATCAGTGGCAAGGAGCATCCTGTGCTCCTCTGTGTGCCGGCAGGCTCCTCCCCGCTCCCCGCCAGCCTGTCCACCATGGGCACAGCTGGCTCCCTCTGGGGAGCCAGCATTTTAATTTCAGTCAGTTTTCTTTTTTTTCCCGTGGATTTCACAGATATTGCCCACTTTTGCAGGCAATGCCGGATTTTGCATTTTCCACGAAATCCACAAAATTGTGATTTCACTAGGTCCCTGTGCATGGGTCATCAGCAGCAGAGAGTGAAGGGTGCCTTAAACCGGGGAGGCCTGCCGGTTTTGGCAGGCCACCCTATGCCCTCCTTGAGTGTCCCTCCAATCCCCTTCCCCTGCCTGAGCTGCTGCTCTGCTTCCTGCTCCCGGCCCTATCCGCCACGTGTCACACAGAGGCCGCCTGTGCCACTCGGGGCACACACGCTGCAGGTTGGCCTTTCCTGGGCTGCCAGAGAAGACAGATCCCCGTCCCCTGTGCCCCAGGCTGTGCTGAAGCTTCTCCCTGCATCTAGGAGCCCAAGACAGAGGGACGCGGGATCCCTGGCTCTGCTGGGGATGCCTCTCCTCACTGGAACAAACGCCAAATCCCCACATTTGGAATTAAAAAGGGGGCAAAACACCTACTTCATAGGCTGTCAGAAAGATGGCCTAGAAGCTGCAATGAACTCTGATGGTTTAACATGCTCCAGGCCTTGTGTTTCATTGGTTTCGACTCTGTGGCCGTGTCCAGATGACCGTGGCTGTGAGCTTTGTGGCACTGCACACACGTCTGTGGCACCACAGACCGCATATTCAGCCATTCTTTGCGCTTCAAGGTAGCAGCACACGGGGTTTTTTGACCCCTGGGTATCCAAGGGTAAAAAAAAAAAATGTGCAAAAAAAAAAGTGGAGTGGTGCATGTGGGGCTGCACGCGCCACTTAAAACCAGAGCCTGGCTGGCCAGAGCCACACGCCAGCTGCCAGCCAGGATCTGAGTGGCAGCCCCAGAAGCCCCCAGGACCCCAGGTAAGGCTGCTGGGGCCAGCCCAGTGCTGGCCCAAGCCTCCTCTACCCTACCTGGAGTAACCTGCCATGCGCCAGACAGCGTGTGACTTAGGTGTTCCCTGGGACCAAGTAGCAGCGGCACAAGGTGTCCCACTGCTAGTTGTCGTTGCATAACCAAACATCCACGCTCATGTGGATGTGGCCTGCGAGTCAATTTGCTTCGTGCACACTGAATCTAAAATGCCACCAGCCACGTTTTGCACCAACTATGCACCTGCATGACTGCCTCAATGGGGAGCAGGGTAATGGGGAACCAGACCCTTGATCGACAGTGCTATGATCACCTCCATGTTTGCCAGCAAAGTGGTCGGGCTTTCTACGTGCAGAGAACAAATGCATAAGCCACTCGGGAAGAAAAACCCAGAGCAATCAAAGGTAGCGCTTATCAGGGTTCAAACCAAACACTTCAGCAATATAAATTATTGAATTATTCTAACTCTGTTAGAATTTCAGGCTTATGAAGCTGATAAGAGGCAATACAATCAACGTGAAAAAATGGTGTCACTTGGCTACATTCAGTACATTATAAAACCATTAAAAGATTTACCAAATAACTAGAGTGCATTAGATCAAGAGGAGGAGGAGAAAATGGATCCTTTCACCCTGCTGGAAGACTTTCTTTTAAATGACCATAAATCACATCCACAACCCAATTCGCTTCCTTTTATGGGCCAGCTGGAAAGGAAAATATTTATATGGAATGAAGAAATACAGAGCCGACGCAGCCCTCTGATTTCTGTTGACATGGTTTCATGTCCGGTACCCAGTGCCGACCAGTGCGCAATAGTACCCAAACTCCACCGCCTTCAGTGCTTGCTTCTACCCTCCTCTCTCGGTTGCATTGCCACCAAGGCAACTCCCTTGGTGAGCGTGCCGGTATAAAAAGTCCTAGTGTTCCTACTACCACAGGCTCTCATTCTTTGAATGCACACAGAGCTCAGGAGAGCAACGTCAAGCCCAGGTGTATTTATTATTGATATTTAGGCTCGGCAGCGTTCGACTGGTGTGTGCCGATACACGCGCGCCTTTGCGTTCTAATTAGAAGGCATCGGAACAGACTCGATTAATCAAGTCGGCGGGAGCGTTCACGCTCCACCACGTGTATTAAGTGTCCCACATCTCAAAACAGCTGCGAGGGCGCTTTAAATAAAACTCGTCAAGGGAGCTTTATTTAAAGCACCCCCGAGGCCATTTTGAAATGTGCGATGCTTAATACGAATGATGGAGAGGTGTTTTAATTACAGCAGCTCTCTGGGAGCCACTCCAATTGAAATGCACACCCCAGCCCTGCGCGCATCCATAGACACCCTTTATTTTTTTAATCATTTCAACGGCTAATCTTGGTGCTTATTTTTAAGCGTTTATTTCATTTTTTTATGGATGCAAATTTTCAGGGTTGTACCCAATAAGGGGCCTGGGGAGTGGGCAGTTTATTAATGACAAACGTAACCGGTGTAGGACTGCCGCCAGCGCTGCCATCAGTTGTGGCTTTGCTCACCCGAAGCTCCCTTGTTTGCCTCTTCCTTGGTTCCCGGTCCCCCGGGGCTCCTGGGAGTTGCAATGGAAACGGCAGTCCGCACGGCTCTGTAGGATTGCTCCCCTGTCTCCACGCCCTCCATCCGCCATCGTGTGCACGCCCTCTTTCTGTTCATTTTGATTATTCATGGTGGAAATATGTTTTCACCGGTCCGTGAGATGACACTGATGTCTATCAACATTTACCAGCAAACACTGAATCCTGCCAAGCCTTTCTATATTCCAGGAGCGCCAACCAAGTGTAGGGCCAGAGTCGGCCTCAGGGAAAATGGCGCTCTGGGCAAACTTTTGGGGCCACCGGACAGGTTTTGGTGCCTCCCACCCCCAAGTCAGCACCAGGGCTGGTCGGGGTGGGGAGGGGCGAGCACTGCTGTGAGTGTGTGTGTGTGTGTGCATGTGCGTGTGTTCGGTGCCCCCCTGACCACAGCGCCCTGGGTGGTCATCCGTGTCGCCCGCCCCTAAGGCTGCCTCCGTGTGAGGCCCACACTAAGTGTGCTGGTTGCGGTACGTATGAAATGCAAGCGTCAGAGGCAGTTCCTACTCTTTATAGACGAGCGGTGCCTTGAGATGGGGACTTGCTCCAAATGACGCGAGGCACTCGTGGCAGGGTTAGGTAAAGGATGCAGACCGCACATGCCCTGGGCCAATACCTCGGCCGCCCCGCTGCTCCTGAGCTGTAACTTGTCTATTTGAATCTCCTCCCAGGGAAAAGCCCAAGCACGCCATGCGAGGGGCTCGCTGGATACAATGGGAAGCGACCCGGCGTTTCATCAAGACGCCGGTCCCGTCTTTTGCAGAGGATGTTTATAGTAGGCTTGTACCACACAGACTCTTAATTACAAGCAGCTGCAGCTGCATAAATCATTAGCCAGTGCGCGAAACGAACATGCCGTGTTCATTTACCGAGGAAGACAGTGGTTTCATGTTCGATTTCTTCCTTTCACAGCTGAATGTTAATCACATTTGTTTACGAAACGCGGGCTGGCGGGGGAGACGCGAGAGGCCCGAGCTCACTTTCCAGCTCAGACGCGGGCTGTCACACCAACCTTAGGCAAGCCGCTTCATTTCTCTGGGTACCTCTCCCTACCTGCTCTGGGGTGCGTTCGTCTGGGGCAAAGAGTCACCGAGTAACGAGCTAGTGCAATCTGTCCAATTATTTCCATTTTCTGGGTGACGCCTGCAAACGGGGGTTATTTTTCAGCCCTGCGTGTTCCCTTTCATCGGTGACTTGCCAATTCAAGGCACAGTAACAGGATGGGACACCCCTTTCGGGCTGGTATCAGGCTACCAACTGGTATCTCTGCACCGGAGCAAGGAGATGCTACTATACAAACCAATGCTGAGCTGTGGCAGGCAAGGCAGGCTTGTCCGCTGCAGGCTTCAGGCCATCGGATTCGGAGCAGACCCAGGGAGATTCCCCCGGCGTCTCTTGCATGTGCCTCTCGCTGGTCCCCACACACTTTTCAGCCAGAAACGAATCCAGCCTCGCCGCCCTGTCAGGAGAGCTGTAGAGCGATGGCCAGGCTCCAGCAGGGTTTGGGAAGCTCTTGCACCAAGTTTGAATAGGAATTAACTTCTGCGGCTGGGTAATAAGGCCCTGCGCACATCAGGTTTGCAATCACAACCCCGGCTCCACCTTGACGACAGCAACAGTAGCAGCGGCTGCTCTTCTCCACCTCCAACTTGGTTACTTAACACGTGTGGCGTCACCCCGCAGGCACAGCATACGCGGTGCTAGTCCCATCTGCAAACACACAGCAGGCTGCTCCTTTACTAGGAGCCTCCTGGATACCCGGAGAGGATCATCTTGTGCAGAAATAGGGTATGAATCATCCCCGACACCCGGGTCAGCTCAAACGCAATTATCTTGAAATACAGCAAATACCATAAATTTGCCAGCTTTTGAGGAGGCGCAAAGGTTGACAAATATATGAGAAGCACCGTACAGAGAGGGAGCGTGGGGCTGAGCCTCCCACCCACCATCTCCATAGCTTTGAACTTGCAGCTGCAAAAATGATGCCTGCCAAAGCCATGGGTTTTTTTTTTTAACTTGCAAGAGAGACTAAGCAGATTTGAGCCTGCTCCAAAGACTTGACACTTGTTGGTAACGCTGTGTTCCTTGAAAGGCTCGGCAAATAAAATCTCCCCCCCGAACGCGAAGTACATGGGTCAGCTTATGCCCAAGAGAACAGTCCAGGAGCGCGCGAAACCCTTGGTGAGGTCTAGACAGGCCTCACAGTAGGACGCGCAAGGGGAGTCACGTTGCGACTGCTCATGATCATCGAAGGTCAGGAAAAATGGTCTCCTGATGGAGCTTGCTCCCTTAGCTCCAAGCTGTTTGGAGGGCAGGAGGTGCCCCGGGAGATGTAGGTGGCTCGGCCGACGTAAATCACAATGCAAGAGCAGGTCCAGCCAGGTCCCATTGTGACACTTCAGGGGACACTTAAAGCTGCAGGAGCTGAGTTCCTGCACAGCACAAGTCAGGGACATTCAGCCTTACGCTGGGTGCCAGCTCTAGACTGAGCTGCCAGGACGAGGGAGAACGCATTACAAAGTCGAAGGTCCACCTCAGGTAGGTCCCACATTGGGCACATCACTTCTGGTAGCCTGTGACACGCGAGGGAATGATGTGGCCAGCATCGCATCTGGTTGCCTTTGATGACTCAGTCCAAATAACGCCAGACCTCTTTACAGCTGGGTTAGTAAGCCAAGGCCTCCAGCAAGACTTCAGAGCAAAGCCCAACCTCAAAAAGCTCCAGCCACGTGGCCAAGCCACGCTGCCACTGGGCTGTGAACCCCTCGGAGGAACAATGAAACTGCCAAGCTGGCACAGGCTCGTGGTCCATCTAGCCCCGTGTCTCCTCCAGCACCAGCCGGCGCCAAAGGGGCTCTGAGGCTGGTACAAGAAACCCCACCGTAGGGCCCTGTAAGATAAATGGCCACCCATCGGTGTCTCCTCCAAAGCCCTCGCCTGTGGACCTGGCTTCTGAGAGCTCACTACAGGCAAGAGGGCACTGGGGACCTTGTTATAAGGCATTCACAGGATGCCCTCCCCATCAGGGCAAGGGCAGTATTTATAGAATAAAAGAAGAAGTCATTTACTGTAAAAGTTATAGTGGTAAATAAGTAGCAGAGGAGGATCAGGCTTGGGTGCATGGGAAGGAAATACCGTGTTTTCTGGTCATAGTTTGCCACTTGTCTACACGCTGAGTTGGCTGAACCCATCTCTGGCAGCGCTCCCTAGGTAAGCAGGCACCCAGCACGGATGTGACCTTATGCTTTGGTTGAGAGCTGGGAAGAGTCTGGAGCCCTTGAGCGGTGAACAGGGGCACTGTATCTCACAGCCTTCGTTTTTAAAATGTGTCCTTCCAGTTCTGACTCCCAGCCGCAGTCACGAAAGCAGAAGTATTTCCTGTTGAGGCGAACGTGGAAGATGTCTGTGTTATTTGTATGCCATACGGCAGGGGACTCCATTTACCTGTCTCATCTTGCGCTGACTTCAAGGAGTTAAATTGTTTCTAGAGACCGTTTGGGGAAGCGGGGAATGGATTAGCCATATAGCCCTGTCTGAGCTATATGTCACAACTCATTGACATTTGAATGGGTCTCCCTTGGCAATGGATGGGCATGCGAGGGCAGCATTTCTCAACCCATGGGTCACGGCCCAAAAGCGAGTCACATGAAAGGGTCATAAACAGTCACGGAAAAACAGGGGGAAATGCAGAAAATCATTGATTTTTCTCCTTTAAAGGAGAAAAATGTGGGAAACCGCAGGAGGAGGGTGATCAGGTAGGGGGTGCCATGTGCATGTGTGCACGTTACATGCACGTGGCACCCAGGCAGCTTGGAGAGCAGCTCCTGCAGCTCTGTCTGTGGGGCGGGGGGCACCGATGACATGTCAGGGGGCAAGGGTGGTACAGACATGTCAGGGAGACATGGGGGGGGCACGTGTCCCCCCAGATTTGTGCACCCACAGCGGGCAGGGGGCTGCAGCCTGACCAGACCAGCATGGGCAGGAGCCACCTGCATGGCTCAGCAGGCAGGACCTGGCACAAGAGAACTGAGCGGGGCAGCGAGACTTGTTGCTGCCACCACCTCCGGACCTCCTGCGCCAGCCGTGCCATCAGCTACACGGAGAATAATGGATGGCGGAGGAGGGATGCACCGCTCTCACCTCTTCTCACTGCCGGCTTCTCCCTTCAGACTGCAACTCGACCCTGCCACCATGGCCCACCTGCTCCCCTCGGGCCATGGCTCGACTCTGGAAGGGAGGTGGGGTGGTGGGCAGGTCGCACAATGACGAATGCCACCTGGGAGTAATGAAGAGCCACACGTTGCTATTGCTGTTCGTGTTTTCCTGTTGATTTCTGTTGTTAAAATTAAGACGGTTGAGCTGCTTTAACCTGTAGTGTCTAATAAGTATTTTGGGGCCAACATACATGTGTGTTGTCTAGTTAAACTACTTACTGGGTCAGGAGGGGTCATTAATGTCTACAAATCGATCCCGGTACAAAGACGTTGAGAACCACTGTGCTGGGGGGCAGAAGACAGGGTCTGCCATCTAGGCTGGAAACTAAGCAACAGATCAGGGGGCACATGGTAGCAAGGAGTGGGAGCCGTACCAGGGAGGATACCAGCCATTTGCAAGAGAGAGGAGGAGGAAACCAGGTGCACAAGGAAGAGGGCCCGTGATTCAGAGAAGCCGGTCGCAGCGGCAGGAGGGAGGCCGGATGCTGGATGCTGCAGCAGATTCTGATCGAATCCCGAAGAACGGTCAGGAAGGATGGGGAAACTGAGGCAGGAAATAAAGTGAGTCTGAGAGAGAGAAAAATTGTTTTCTTGCACCATACCAAGTACAGAGCAGTCGCGTTAGGAACCTTGCCAAGCCTGGTGTCCGCCTGAAGATGGACACCCCCGGAGCCCCTGAGCAGACACCTCTCGTGCATCTGAAGAGGGAAACTCCTCCGCCAGAGCACCCACAAGGCCAGCGCTCTGGGAGAGCAGGCATTTAAGTAAGCACCAGATCTCCAAATCTAATCCAGGGTCCCCCAACTTCAGCAGCGCATGGGGAGCAGCGCTGAGCGCACGATGCCCCGCAGGCAACATCAGCCATTGCTGCCTCTGAAAAAACACGCGGTCACGGCAGCAAAATTCACCTGTGGCCGTAAACACTGTCAGCAGATCTCGATGTTGCCCGTGAGTCACAGGCTGAGGACTGCTGGGCACAGGAGGTCTCGGCCCTTCGAAGAGGTGCTCGGCAGGGCACGCATGTCAAGAACATGCCTAGACACACTGAGCTGCAGGCAGCACTGGGCTCTGCTATGACTGGCGAAGCTAAATGGCTAATGGGTTGGGTGTGATGGGACCCAAATAGCACCCGAGCACATCGCCAAAAGAGAGTTTGACCAACCCTGTGACGCACTGCACTCACTTCCATCGGGAGAGGCGAGTGCCTAATCCGTGGCGAGCAAAGCTCCAGCTGGGTAACTAACTGAGCATGCAAAGAGCCGGTTACACGTCTCCCTGTCTGTGTGCACAGCTGCCTGGTTTGCACGTGCAGTTCGTGCAAGCCCAGGGTGCAAATGCAAGTGCACAAAGACACGTTCGGTTTTGGAACTCCAAGTTGTCTCATTTTCCCTGGTTGTCTCTGTACCCAGGCTTCAGGGCCGCTTTGCCCTGAAACCCATCCAAAATGTCATTGCAAAAGAATAAGCAATAGCAGCACACCCACAGGAAGAGGAAAAGCCAGCTCCACGCACCGAGTGCTGCCTTACCTCCAATGTACACTACCGAGAACCCCCTGTTGGCTGTGTTCCTGTCTGTGTGGAGGACCAACAGCAGTTTGTTTCCACTGGAGATGATGGGAGATGGCATCTCTCTCCCACACCACTTCCCCAGCAGGGAAGCCTTCTCATTGCCTCCATCAAACACTGCCAGATGGTCGTAATCACAGCCATCTGTCAGGCTGCTCCGTCCCTCCAGATCCAAGTCCAGGAAGAAGACTTTGATTCGGTATCCCGGGGGCAGCTGGATGGTCCACTGACATTTGATATTGTTGGGGTAGAAGTTGGGATACTGCGGGCTGGAGAAATTCCCTTTGACGGCTGCGTAGACTTCTTGGCATTCGGCTGGGTAGAAAAGAAAGGGGGAAAGCGCTTTACCAAACCAGGCCAAGCCCAGGGAGGCTGTCAGGATTGCTGTGGGCAGTTCACTCGCTTGACGCCTAAAATCTATTGCAACCGTGCTCGTTTCTACATTGACACCTCATAGCCACATGCTCGGTATGTTCAAGGAGCCAGCGGGGACAGAAGACATTACACGATGGTGGCAGACTGCCGAGGATGTAAAGAAAAGCATGACGATAATTAGCACGAGCAGGCTTTTTATCAGGGAGGTTCAGTGCACTCAAACAGCGAAGGAAAAAGGCTCGTCCTCCCACTTCTACAGACCTGCAGGTTTGCGGAGGCTCAAAGGAGTCACGGGCTGGTGTTGCCCCTTGAAGTTCATGGGAGCTTTTCCATTGACTTGGAGGGGACAAGCGGGGGTGCATGGCCTTGCTGCTAAGGCACTTGACTAGAAGCCAGAGCTCTGGGTTCAGCTCCTGCCTCTGCCACAGGTTCCTCGTGTGAACTTGGGCATGTCGCTTGACCTCCTGGCACCTCCGTTCGCTATCCGTACAGCGAAGTTCCCGAACCCACAGAGGGGCTGGAAGGGAACAGGCACAGAGATGTGGGAGATGCTCAGATGCTGCAGTTACGGGGCTAGGGAAAAACTTACCGGTGGCGACCTGGTGGAGAAGCAGCAAAGCTCTACCCCTTTTCTGAGACATACACCCAGGGATGATGGCCCAGGAGAGCAGGAGAAGGGGCGGAGGGCATCCCACAGTACTGGGAACTCGCTCGGCATCGGGGTTTGTCCATACCTGAGTAAAAGTAGGCTTTGAAGCCTCGGCCTCCTATATTGAAGTCTGACTTGAAGACCACCAGGAGCTCGTGGGTGGAAGAGATGATATCAGGAGGCGTCATGCTCCCACAGTAGCGGCTGAGGTGCGTGGCCCCCAGCGTGGGCCCATCGAAGATGGCCACGTAATCGAAGTTGCATTCCACGTTGTTTTCCATTTGCAAGTCAATGAAGACCAGCTTGACAACAGAGCTCGGGGCCGCCTGGATGATCCAGTGGCACTCGGCGTTGTTGGGGTAATTCTCTGGGTAATCGGGGCTTGTGATCACGCCGGAAAGGCCTGTGAGCACCCCGCCGCAGACATCTGGAAACAAACACAGTCCTGTTATACATACGAGGAGGCATCAAGACAAAGCCGGAGGAGAGCGGAAAGCCCAGAGCTTGGGCGTAGAAGAGCCAGGCATGCGTCCCAACCTCAGAAAGCAGAACACGCGAGTCACAAACGCCGTAGGAGGGGAAGAGCACGACACTGCTCCCGTTCCAGCAAGAAAAGAGGCTCTGTGCCAAGTGAGCAGAGCAGAGCATGCTTTACCTCCTCTGGGAACGGAGGCGAAGTCGCACTGGTTGATAGCGTAGCTGGGAATGAAAATTTAGGCAGTCCCTAATTTATGGTAGACGGGCAACGACCAACGGCTTGACATCACAGCAATCGTGTATAGTGCATATGCTTGGAGACAGGCTCAGATGTTAGTTCAGGGACTCTGCTATACCGACACACTCCTGTGGCTCCAGCCCGGGTCCTGGCCCTGTCTCTCACAGTCTAAAACGGTCTATCACATGATGCTCCTGGCATTGCTCAGTCATTTCACTTTACAGGGCCAAATTCTGCTCTCGGCTATCCCTTGGCATCCTGTTAGTGGCACAGGTATAACGCAGGGGTGTTCAACCCCTGGCTTGTGGAGCTGAGTCCTCCGGCCCCAGGGTCTGGACATCTGGGGCAGTGGCAGTGTTAATTGCCACGTCCCTTCTGCCAAGCTGCTGAGCCCATGAGGAGCCCTGCAGGCTGGAGAGTGCGGCCTTGGTGCCAGCGTGCAGCCGGAGCCAGGAGCATGGGCTCAGGCCAGCGCATGGCCAGATCTGGGTGTGCGGATCACACCCACGGACAAGCCCACGGGGTATCTGGCCCGGGGACTGATCCTGGGCCACCGCACTGACCCAGCCTGTGGGGCTGGAAGTTCGGGCAACGCTGGTATAATGGATTGCAGGACCTTTCTGCAGAAGTCGGAGACGGGAAGGACCCGGTTTGACTATCAGAGGGTGAAATTGCTGGCTGGCAGTTAGGAAAAACCTCCTTTCTGCGGTAAACTGAATAATTGCCCCCGGAGCCCTGTGATTTTACCAGGTCCCCTTTCAGTCCAGAGCAGCACTTTGAGCTGGAGTTTCTACAAGCCTTGCAATTGATTTTAGGGCATCTTCACTAGCGCTCATCCAGGGACAGGCTGGATTCATGCGTAGAGCCGATCTACTGGGGGAGGGGGTCTTCCTATCCCTAATCATTTCATGCTGTGAAATTCTTTGGTGGGTCCCGTTTCCGTCAACGCGGCTCTTGTTACAGTCGCTCTGTGCCCAGCGCTACAGAGCAAACCTGGAAGGTTTTCACCAACACATTCAAACTCATTCTGGAGGAAACGCCACGTCACGCCGTTCCTAACCTTTCTGGAAGGCTGCAGAGAAGCCGTGACTGGCCACGTGCTTGTCCGAGTGGAAGATGATGCACATGACGTGCCAGGAAGATGTGAACCGCGGGGGGGAGCTCTTGCCGCAGAACTTTCCCAGGAGATTCCCTTGGTCCTCGCTGGCCCCGTTGTAGATTTTGAGGTAGTCATAGTCACAACTGTCGTGATACTCCAGGTCAAAGTGACTGAAGGTTAGCAAGACCGAGGAGCCTTCTGTGACCACGATGAGCCACGTACATTCAGTGTCATAGGGGTAGAGGCCGGGGAAATTAGGGCTGGAGAAATTGCCGTGCGGGGCTGAGAGAACTCCCCCACATTTGACACCTGGAGAAAGCAAAAACAATTCGGGTAAGCCCAGCCGAACATGCAACTGCTCTGCAGCTCTCCAGAGGCCCAGGTTGCCTCGTCCCCTTGAGCAGCGGCCGTGTGTTGCCTGAAAGGTGACTCGCTTCAGCGGCGGGCAGAGTGATTTCTGTAGACCGTCACGCTGGATGAGTCAGCAGGGTGCTCGTGTTGCCAGCAAGGCTAACGGCATCCTGGGCTGCATTAATAAGAGCATTGCCAGAAAAAAAAAAAATCAAGGAAAGAAAATAATTCCCTCCTGTTCTGCCCCGGTGAGGCCACAGCTGTGTCCACTACAGAAGGGACGTGGCCCAGCTGGAGCGAGGGCAGTGCCAATGACGATGGAGCTGGGCTTATGAGGAGAGGCTGCGGGAACTGGGCTGGTTTATTCTGCAGAAGGGAGATATGATAGCAGCCTTTAACTCCCTGAAGGGGGTTCGAAAGAGGACGGAGCTGGACTCTTCTCAGCGGGGGCAGATGCTATAAGAAGGAGCCATGGGTTCAAGTTGCAGCAAGGGACGTTTAAGTTGGATACAGGCAGTCCTCAACTTACAACGTTTCGAGTTACAACATTTATAAATTGACACCCTGTTTCGACTTTATGATGTCAATTTTGACTTTACAACGCTTCGTCTGACGTGACGCCGCGCCAGCAAACAAGTTTGCCGCGTCCCCATCTCCCTGGAGAGCGCCTGTCCAAACTTCCTTGGACGCTGTCTTTAAGAAAGCGGGCGAGACTCCAGAGAAACCTGCAGCCAGGACTCCAGCCAAGAGCCCTTCAAAAAGTCCAGCAAAGTCACCTCGAAGAAGTCCTTCCAAATCAATACGGTTGCTATTTACAATATAAATGCATTCATGTAGCTATATTGCTGATCAATAATTGACCGAGTACAAAATTCTGGGGTATTTTTGGTGACAACAGGGTATGGGGCCTTGGTTCAGGAACGAATCCCCCATTTATAACATAGTTTCTTAGGAGAAAATTGGTGCCGAGTTACAACATTTCGACTCGAGATGTGGTTTTCAGGAACCAGTTGTGTTGTAAGTCCGAGGACTGCCTGTATTAGGGAAAACTTTCTCGTGAGGAGGGTGAGGAAGCACTGGGCCAGGCTCCCCGGAGAGGTGGTGCAGTCTCCATCCTTGGAGGTTTTAAAGGCCTGGCTTGACAAAGCCCTGGCTGGGAGGATGTAGCTGGGGATGGTGCCGCTTTGCGCAGGGGGGTGGACTAGGTGTGACCTCCTGAGGTCCCTTCCAGCCCTCATTTTTTGTGAGTCTTTGCTTGTCACATACCTTGGCCTGAAGGGATCAGAGGCCCAGGGGGGTTTCGAGAGCAGAACCCAGCCTGGGGCCGAGCTGCTGCTCCCTGGTACAAACCATAGCAGCGACTCATGGGTCCAGATTATTTGCTTTCGGTCAGTGTTTCTACACTGCTCTGTCCTTGCTTCCTTCTCCCCTCCTCCTGCCACTCGCACTTCACAATTCCTTTCTTCTCGCCTCTCATCTGAATCACGGGGCCCTCCTTTGCAACTGCTATGGCTCTTCATCAAATCGCTCTTATGGATGGATGCACACAGCGATGCAAGAGTGCTTTTCATGTTAAAAAACTCAGTCTACTTGCTCAAAATTTTCCCGGAGGAAACGAGCCTGTGTGTGGCCCTTTGTGCCACATCTGTCTTTACTTTTTGCTAGGGGAAAAAAAAAATTGTTGATCAAATTTGAAAGTAATAGAGACACGGGCCTAAATTGCAACCTGGCAGGCAAGCTGCTTTCACACGCCAGGACCCACCACCTCCCGGAAGGCAGAGACTGTCCGTGTGGGCAACATTACGAGTGGCATCTCTTGATGAGTGCGATCTCCACCAGGCAGAAGGGTGCTGCTCTGAATGACCAGCTGGGAGTCATCGCTCCTCACCTTAGCTGTCTCCGGCTGCCCGGGCAAGGTATCTTCTTTGTACAACACAAATCACGAAGCACCAGGAACCAGAAAAACCTGCTCTGAGACAGCTCTCCATCAGGTCAAAAGAGGACAAGACCATTTAGTTTTACCCACGTGCATGTTTCTCTGTGCCGCTGGAAGCACACGGGACCGAAGCCAGGTCCAAAGAGAGAGCTTGTTTGAAAAAGGCATGCAAACCCTGGGCCTGGGGCACGAGAACCCATTGCCCAAGTGAGTCAGACCTCAGGCCTACCAGCTTCTTCAACAGCCTTTTAACCTTCATCCTTCAAATGCTAATATGGCGGTGGAAAAAAACATATTTCTTGGTGGTATCTTAAAATTCAAACTCAGAGAAATCAAGGTTGAGTGCTTGATTCATTTAACAATGAGTTATGCATGTACAGATTGATTTTCTAATGAAATCTTTATCCCAAGGCATAGTGACTATAAAATAAGAAGTCAGGGGGATAGAGGAGGGGGGGACCTGCAGCTCAAGTCTTATGGACTGGATAAATATGGGGGTAAAGGAAGCAGATACATCACATCTGGGAGCAAAGACAGACCCTTTTTGCCCTCAAAGAGACATGTGTAGATTCCTTAACAAGTCTGCGCGCTATCCATTGGAACAAAGTCTATTGCAAATCAATAGCCAGCCATTGCACCTGGCTTCTCAACACCCGCTCCGGTGCTGTGAACTCTGCAGGAGGAGGGTCTCCGTGGAAGTAGGGAATGCACCAAGCACAAGGCAAACGGTTCAAGTGTGTGTGTGTGTGTGTGTGTGTGTACACACCACTCAATCCCTGGTGGTAATTACCAGGGACAGGCAGTGAAGTAATGTAAGGAAGGCATTAAAAGAACAATGTTATTAAGATAACTCTCTAAGAGGGGAGCCTGCAAGAGGGGTTACTAGTTCAATGCGCAGACAACCGCTGATCAATGAATAGCTCTATGCTTTGAAGTACTTAAGTGAGTGCAATAAGGGACAATGTCCTCTAAGCAGTCAGCACTGCGTGCTAGCTCTTTGGAGCAAGGGGGAATTTGTTGCATCCTACTGGATTTCTTCCAATTTGCAGAGCGGACGGCAAGTGCTTCACTGGATTGAGAGGCAGCAGACCCGAGTTCTCAGCCTGGCTCTGCCAATGACTGCTGGGGTGAGCCATTTAGCCCAACGGGTCTCAACCTTTTTTAGATTAAAGGCACTTCTCATAGACTTGGGCCTCCCTTCAAGCAATGCCAGCTCTTAGTTTTCACTTATTTTTGACTGCAGAAAAAAACTAGAGTAATTCTGCTGCAAAGAATTGGGAAAGACCCCAGCAGAGCAGAACGCGGCCAGAATGGATTCCTATCTGAAACCTCGGGGCTTATCTTGTGAATCACGCTTGCACGCCTAACGGTGCTAACATTGTGTGGCACCCTTGAAAAGATCTCTAGGCACCCCAGGGTGCCTCAGCAGCTGGGTGAGAGTCAGCGATCTGGTCTCTTCACGCTGGTGTTTCACCTCAATGTAGCCTGCAGGCTCTTGGGCCAGCAAGCGTCTCTGCCTAGTGCAGTGGGCCTCCGATCCCAGCTGAGTCTCCTAGGGGGTAATTAATATTTAGACATGGTCCGTAACAGTACAGCAGAATGACACAGGATCGTGACCCATTTGACCAGCACCAACAGACCTAGGTAGTCCAAGTCCAGAGGGGATTGATGCCCCAGTCCACCTGGGGTTTTGATTGATAGCTCGGGGCAGGCTCTTACCACGTTCTCTGGAGTCCGGCCATGCTGGGATGCTGCCATGTGCTGGAAGCTGGACACGGAGATGGTTTTGGTACCACTTGGGGCCTGGCACTGCATCTGGACAGGCACTACTGCCTTCGCTCCTTTGGTCCATTCCCCAAATATGGGAACTGTATGTGTTGGAAATACACACAGACTGGGGAAGCGGCAGCCCCAAGTCTGTACCCACTCCATAATCTCCCAGCAAGGCAATAGCCTAGACCTGGGATGGACCCTCGAAGGAGCTGGATGCCTTCTGTGCTTACTGGCTTCTTGAAGGGAGAGCAGATCTGAACTTTGCCTGTGCCTTGAATCAGAAGCCAACTCCCTTGAGATTCAAGGGAATTAAGCTTAACTTCTTTACTCCACTCTTTGCATGCTTCTGGGTCCATCGCTCCATTGGGAGACACTGATTGTACAATGCCCTCCAACCTCAGAGGGCATTTGGATGAGCATCCAAATTCTCAGGTCCTTCTCCGAACCAAACAGGGTAGAGAAACCCCACAGAGCTTACCCATCTGTAGCAGCTGCCTCTATGGGGAAAGCAATTTTTGGAGAAGCCCGGGCAGCACTGAGTATACGTAACAGATTTATGAGGCCTAATCCTTAGAGAGATTCACATCCTCAGGCCTTTAGAAACAAGCTAGAACTACAACTCGGCACCAAAACGGCTTCAACCGTTGCTGAGCTGCTCCTCCAGAGCCAACTATTCTGATTCACTGAAGTCTTCACAAGGGGTATCCGCTGTCCTCAACCCTTTGGGCGAGTGTGGGTCCTCCTAGCTACATTAACCAGAAAACCGAGCCATCAATTTCCAGCTCTACAAAATCTCGCCAGTTGTGTCTAACATTTCCTCTGGGACTTCCCCCAGAACTTGTCTAGATAAGAGAGCGGCGAGGGGTTTTTGTAATTGCCAACACGTGTGTCAGAAGAGTACCCGGACCCTGACGCCGAGATAACCAGGCCGCCAATCCTCAGCAAAATGAAAGTGCAACCCCCAAAACAAGCAAGCAGCTTTCTTAAACATTTGACCCTATGGCTGGTGCCAAAAAAAGAGCCACCCTCAGGCCAATCGCATGGGTACAGCTGGGCTGCCAGAGCTTACAGATAATGTAACCGGATTTTGGCGATGGGGGTCAAATGTGACATTTCTACACTCTAAAATCAAAGGCACAACTACCCGCCTGCTTTGTTACCAGCTGGTAGAAATCAGCCTAGGCCCATTGATTTCAGCAGAGCCAGCCCTTAAGCTCTGTTGCACAAGCAGGTGGGATGATTCAACAGAAACACAGCACAAGTGCTGCCAGCCAGGGGCTGTCCCTCGTCAGACCTGCATGCCAGGTAACACATCCATCCTTGAGCTGTAACTACCCCAGTCCAGTAACCCCAGGAGAGTCCTCTCAGCTGGCCCCCGGTCTTCAAACAGTCCATTTATAACCTCTCGCCCCCCCCGTACCTGGGCAAGAGAAGGGAGAGACGCCGAAGTAACTCTTGATTACCAAGGGATAAGCAGCAGCGCTGCCCTAGATAGTACACTATCTAGACAGTGAGCAATCACTAAAGAAGGCATAGAAATGTGTAAATCCCCCCAAAAAGACTAATGCACAATAATAAGTCCCAACCTGCAATTGCAGGCTATAAAAATAGGTGCTATTACCGCCTAGGAGGCTAGTCGTGTGGGTACGTAGACATGAAGGTAGGGACTGTTGGGGGCTTCCAGGATCAGGAGCTGAAACAACGTAAAATATTGATACATCCAACAAAACGTTAAGGCCAGAGAAACAGGCATCGGTAATGCAAACCCACTGCCAGCTGGGCAGACCTACAGCCAGCATCCTGTAACCATTACCCGGGCCGGGAGTCAAAGTCCAAACGTAAAGGAGTCGCTTCAGCCTGGTGTGGAGAACGGCTGAACAGATCCTTACCTTTCTTGGCGTTCCCCCTATTTGTTACACACCAGAAAGTTATTGCCACCAGACACCTGATGTGAAAATGCTGCATCCTCAGATAAAGCTGTGATATGAGGCAAACAAATCTCCCGTCATGAAGGAGCAGGAGTATTTTCAAAGCTGCCTATCTGGGAGGGGTGGGGGGGAAGGAGAGAAAGAAGAGAAAAAGCAGGAGGGCGGTAGAATTAATAGTGGAATGAATAATTCATTGCTTGTTTGAATTAGTAACTTGATCTATTCCTTGCTTCCTTCACTCAGTTTTAATGATCTGGATCAAATGTCCCTAGGATTTACACTATACCAGATACCTTGTCAATACACTATATTTAGAAGAGATATTAATGTTGCAGATATGGTGTCTAACTGCAGTAAGTCTGGGCTGACAATGCGCCCTGAAGGGGCTATGAAAATAATTTAATTCGCAATGCAAGACAGTGAACCAAAATGGGAATCTCAGCCTGAACGTGGAGAAATACCTCAGGAATTAGCTTGATTTATACTGCGGCACCCGCTGCACAAAGCCAACTGTTGATAAAAGCAAGACAAACAGAGAACATATTTTAGTCCATATTTTTGAAGGAAACTGTGCTTCGGTGCCGTTCCCAGAGATGCCACGCAACACGTGTGTAAACGACTCGGGGATCTTCTGACACAGAGGCACTTGCTCAATTATCTGCCAAAGGGTCGGGCTGGTTATTTAGTAGTGACTGCAAAATCAATACTCCCAGTTGGAAAAAAATTGGAAGGATGTTGTGCTGCACAGCTGGGCCTGGAAGCGGCGAAAATGTGTCCCCAGGATTTGGCTGGTTAAATGTCAGTGAGATAAGGCACCCCACCTGGCAGCCTCTGGCCTGGTCTTGCAGCACCCCCCACCCCAGCAGACGCGGACTGCCAGTGGTGGGCACAGTGCCTCTGGACGTGGCTTGAGATGTGCTGCTGCTGAAAGAGGACATCTCGGTACATTAAAACGAGAACAAAGCAGGGTTACTTAGTGGCAAATGAGCTGAAGTATTTGTTTCCGACAGATTATACCCAAAAAAAGACTTTCAATTGGCTTCCCAGCCCCGACCATCACCCCAGCCTGACCTGCAATACAGAGGGGCTAACAAGGGGTGTGAGTAATAATAAGTCACCCCCACGTTCAGCCCTTGTTGCTGATTAATCCCATCCTTTTTAATCGCTGTCTTTTTCCTGCCTTGGATTGCACGTTCCTGGTGGCAGGGCGGTACTCTCGTTTGCTGTCTATCAAGCACTACGTGCACCACTTGCATTACAGAGCCACGCTGAGATCCTGGCAGAACGCGGGGCCCCGTTTTGTTAATCAGTGTACTTGCTGTCCTGGATAGCTCAGGTGGAAACCGGCAAAAGGTGAAAGGAAATATTTGCCACATTTTACAGTTTGGGACCTGAGACAGAGAGATGACGTGCTAAAGTTACATGTAAAGTCTATGGCATAGCCCAGGGGTGGGCAAAATGCAGCCTGGGGACTTGCTGCAGCCCGCCAGGCCATTCGATCTGGCCCGCAGGACCTCTAAAAATGTAGAAAATTAATATTTATCTGCCCCTGGCTGCCTATTATGTGGCCCTTGATGGCTGTAAGCAGCCCTCCACCCAAAATAATTGCCTGCCATTGGCATAGCCAAATGTTGAACCCAGATCTCCCGAGGGCCAGGTCAAGACCAACTTTTCTGTGTAGGGTAGAAGAGTGTTGTCCAAACAGTAAATCCTATGCTTAAGTGACACTGTGTGCGTTAACAGGCATGGCTATTCTCTCCGGCTGTCTGCAAACAGATTGCTACCCCTCCAGGACTGTTGCTGTCGCTCCTCTGTTGACTTTTTCCTAGCTTAATCTCCATAAACAACAAGAACAGATTAATAACTTTCATTTATTGGTATGCATTTGACCTGGTGCTGTGTTAGGCCCAACCCAGTGCCCACATCACCTTATGTCACTCTAATGCAGGGGGCAGCTATGTTTAAATGTCATGCAAAGAGGCATCATCTGGTAAGGGCAATATGCTCAGTATAACACCATGTCTTCAGGTGACGGAGGGGGTCCTTGTGCTGGAAGTACTTGACAGTCCAGGAAACCAGAGCCCTATGTGTGAAGTACAGCTCCAGCTGCGGGAGTAAAGACCCCTCCATGGAGTATGCCAGAATGCCTTATGCCTTACTGGAAGAGCAAGTGAATCCCAGGACATGTGCATGAGCTCAGAGGCCCTAACCTAGAGAAACATCTGGGCTTCCCCCCATCCTTTGGGGAACACATGGGCAAGGTTCAGAGTCAATGTCTTTGTGTTCATCCCACTTCTGAGCTACCAGATGCGAATCACCTTGGTATCTACGCAAAAGCTCACTGGCGGGGCTAGATGTGGAAGCAGTGGATGATACACTACAGCCTTCCCCAGTCTCCCAGACGGGAGGGAGGGAGTGAGTGCAGCTCATCCTTTCCATGCAGTGGCCCACAGCAGCATCAAACTGCAGCTACGGGCATCCAAGCAGCACAGCAAAGTGGAGGTCTCCCGCTGGGTCAGACATCGTTGTCCTCGGGCAACCTGAGTGAGGATTCCCAGAGCAAATAGCACTGACCCTGCCACTCTTCTTACCCTGGCTTCCCAAACTGTACCATCCCAGGGGGCTCGCCTGCGAGTCCAGTCCACACAGATAGCCTCCAGTTGAGCTCCAGAAAATCCCAGGTGGACCCATGGCTTTGCAAAGCTGACACCCTTCCCTGTTCTACTGGGAGAGGAAGAAGCCCACTACCTGGAGAGCAGAACTGGCCAGATATATTGCAAACCCAAAAGCATCGGCTGTCCTGTCGCCCACTGTTAGTCATAGGACAGACTGTAGAGGCCTCAATCGACTGCATTGTACTGCGCCCTGAACAGATGGAGAGCAACAAACTGTCCCTTGTCCTGAGAAAGTGGTGGGAGAAACAAAGGCACGGGGGCCATGAATTTACTTGACAAGGTCACTTGGCAGGGCACTGGTGGAGCTGGGAATAAAGACCATGTCTCCTGCTTCCTTGGTTCATTCCTCAGCCACTCACCCATGCTATTTTCCATTGGCATTACCTCTGAAGGAGACCTTGTGGTCTTCAGACATTGCCTAACAACAAGAACAATTGCCATTATCTTCCCAATGCAAATAAAACCCCTGCAATAATTTAGCATCCCCTCCCCACCAATTATTATATGTAAAGCCTTGCCCTCTGAGAGTGAACGGAGTAATGTTTCATCAGCAGACTTAAGGAGAACAAAGCAAAACCAATTTATATAACCCACCTCTCTCTCTCTCTCCCTAGTGAAAGAAATGAAAGTCTCATTTGTCTCGCTGTTTATGGAGGGTGGACTGGATAAAGTCAACAGTCTGAATAAATAGCTGGAGGAGTGTTAGCAACACATTTTGTATATACCAGCGTGCATCATTTCAAGTAGAAGTGGCTGCATTTCATTTTAACTCATTCCCGCTAACGTTTAACTTGCCAAAGCATCTTGAGCAGAAGCTACCAAGTCAGCCTGCAGGTATGAAAATAACATTTTCCCCTCCGACCCATCAGTAAGTTGAGTGTGACTGTAACTTAAGTCTTTGCAGTGTAAGGCGAGAAGGCTGTACAGTAGACCCACTGCTTAGACATGCATGTCTGCTACCTTCTGTGTCTCTGTGTGTCCTGCATATACGCTACGTGTACTGCAACAATAGCGCTGCATGTGCTTGTGAGGGATTTACCGTTTACGTATAACAGGCAGCCAAGTTGTGCAGGGGGAAAAGCTGGTTTGAGCTTTTGCTCTAAGCACTTAGCTTAATTCCAGCTGTTTTGAGCTGATGGAAGTGATTGACAGAGCTGAAAACGAGAGCAGAATTGGGTGCTGACTCTCGAGACTCAAGACAAAGGTGATCAGTACTTGTTGGCACCGTGAGAACGAGAAAACTCACACGGACGGTGCTGAGGAAGGTTCGTCAAGAATCAAACCACTGAGAAGGGTGCTGCAAAGCACAGGAAGCACATGAAATATTTAGGCAATCTTTAAAGCGGCAATCTTTATGCAAATGTTGTTTCATCTAAGGGAGAAGTACCCCGTTTAATTTATGCCACAGGACATAATTAGACGTTGCATTTGAAATGGGATCACCCGGGCTGGGATGTGTGCTGGCATGGCTGATCCGCTTCATTGGCATCTAGAGATGTCCCCAGAGCTGTTGTCCCACAGGGTCTGTCTGGCCTCTTGTTGCTCCTGGGGCCAAATCCCAAGGGGCAACAGCCACTGGTGCCCCAGCTGTAAGTGGGGAATCCTTTTTATGGTGGCGCAAAGCTAATGTCTATTTGCAGAGAGACAAATTCTAGGTGATCTAGTCTTAAAAGCCATAACAGTCTGGGGTCTGCATTTTTCAAGCGAATGACTAGTGCTTTTGGATGACCCATGTTTTGGGCGCTCCACCTGGGGCACTTGAAGGGGCTGCATTTTGGGGGGCTGGTGCTCAGCTTTTTCAGAAAATCCAGCCCTTGGTGGTGATGCCCGCTGGGCATTTGGGATGGAAGCATCCATAACCACTTGTAACACTAGAAAATCCTGGCTCCCGCTCAGCTGTGGCCGTCAGACCTGAATTTTAAACCCCAGCGGAATAGCAACGGTGCCTAATTAGCACAGTTGTTTCTGAAAGACGGTGGCTAGGACTAAAGATAGCAAATTTCCCTATAAAAAAAACCCGTATTGAAGATGGATTGTGACTCATGGGCAAGAAATTGATTCTCACGGAGAACGTCAAGACCTTGGAGAATTACAATGTTCTTGTTCGACAGCTCACGCTCCCCTTTTTGTGCAGGCTCTTGTTGGGCAGATGTAATCAGCTGAGGATAATCAAGACTTTGTGTTGGTTTGGAAAGATTTGTTTCTCGTGCCACATTGCATTAGCCGGAGAAGTGCAAGTGCCGGCTACCGCGGTGTGTCGTGTCTCTGCCTCCGCCTCCGCCTCCGAGCTCAGTCCTTTACTGCTGCCACAAACCCACGCGCCAATGAATGCCAGGAAACAAAAGGACCCAAAGGCCTCGAAGGAAAAGGCTGCGAGAGAGACATGCGCTAGGAAAGTCACCTTCAAAGCAGTGAGGAAAGAAGAGGAGTCCATCTCTAAATCTAAGCCAGTGAGACGAGTTGCATTTATTAATTAAGCAATAAGGATCAATATTCAAGACATTTCCTGTGGATTAATGACCAGCTGGGAGGAGCTGATGGCCTGAGGTGCAGCTGAGGACCATTATCACCAATTGGTCATTAATTCCCAGGAAATGCTCTGTGCCAAGGTCTGGATTTATTTTATGGGCACTAATAACAATAATAATATGTATACAGAACTTCTTCCCCCAGCCCCACCCAAGCCGAAGCACGATGGAAGTAAGATAGGACAATTAATGGCTGTCAAACCACATGCAAGGTAGTAAGCACATGAAAGACCCTTAACGAGGAAGCTGGGGGTGGGGTGGTCTTCTCATCTAAACGAGGGGCAGGGATGGTACCCAGGCGCCCACGTTTGAGATGCAGGCATGGTCTTTGCCGTGCCCGTGAATGCTTCCCTTGGTGAGCACGCAGCCAGGGCAGGGCGGGTGGGCTGTGGGGTGGGATGGATGGGGTTTTATAAGGTGGTTTGGCCAACGGGGTGAATTACTAGTTTTGAACTTTGAACTGGGGACAGGTTGCCAGTCTGCCGGTGGGTGGTCAGCTGGGATTGTACAACAATCAATTAGATCACAGACGAACAATTAGATCACAGACCTAAACTCTGCCACAAGTGTCCCGAACGGCCTCGCAGGCCCCCAAACTCATTCGCGTCTCGGTCCCTGTGCTCCCTGCCAGGCCCTGGGCGTTTCTGCTGCTGGCGGGTCCTCATCCAAGCTTCAGATGGGCAAGGAAACCACAGGACCAGCTGAGAGCAAAGCAGCCATCAGCCTGAGGGGGCTCCTCGCTGCCCAGAGAATCTCAAAGGAATTCAAGGTACCGCGGGTTAGACGGGGTGGGGAACGCCAAGGCCAGATCCACCTCCCAGTAAGGAGCCAGTATCCCCCAGTCTGTGCCGAAACCATTCCCTTTAGCAGATGCCAGGAGGGTGGAGAGCAGGAGAGGCAAGCGGCTGGTGTATCGTTCCTCAAGGCTGTCCGAGATGCACGAGCAAAGCAGGCGGGCGCGGGCGCTTAGTGCCAGCTCGCCGGGCAAACCTCTCTGCTGCTGTACTTCCACTGCCCGAGGGAGAGAAGCAAGGTTTGGGAGATGAAATGTTTGAACCAGCTCGTCCAGCTGGGAGAGGGCAAGGGGGCTTCAAGGGCCTTGCAAGGGGTCTAGTGAAAAAAACCCCCATAAGGAAGGGAGGGAAAGCTTTTCACAGCACGAATGGCTCCCAGCAGCGGGACCAAGGCCAAGTCTTTTAGACCAGCCTCATCACCCTAACGCTGGCCCAGGTCACAGGGATGGAAAGCTTTTGGGGTGCTCCTCGCCCTGGTTGGCATCACTGGCGGAGACGCCGTCGTGCACCCCGTTCCTGCCTGGCGTCGTTCTTTCTCAGAGCAAATCCCTTGGGGAAAGCTGCTCCGACTCCTTATCGTACCTGGCCCTCCGCAACCAGCCTCTGCTAACACGATTAGCCCTGGGGTTAAATCCATTTTGCTCAATGCAGGAATCAATAATGATGTGTTTAACTCCCCTCCCACACAACTCACCTGCTACAGGCAGCTGTCGGAGCTGCTAGCAAGAGGCTGGGTATTAACTCCTTGGGCCACAAGCTGCCACTCTTCTCCATTATAAGCGTGTGTAAAGGGGCTAGGGTGCTAAACACAAGGTGTTTCGTACTGGGGACGATGGACCACCAATGCAAAGCACTTTAGCCCCAGGCCTACCGTACAGGTAGAGGTGTCCAGCCACTGAAGACCAATACAGAATAGCTCCCATTTCAACCACACAGTGTATTAAAGGGCTGCCTATTCCCTTTCGTTAAACAAACAAGGAGTTGTTACAAAGCCCTAAGGAGCCCTTAGAAAAATGCTTCAGTAGGAGACAAGGTGTTAACCACAGTGTCCGGGACAAATTCCAACTCGAGTAAATGACACTACCTCTAAATTCCCTCAGCTGCTTCGACTGGGAGGGACGAGTCTGTGGTTAAAGCGCGGGCCCGGGTGTAAGGAGATCTGGGTTCTGGTCCCAGCTTAGCTGCTGCTTTCCCGGGTGACCTTGGGCATTCTGCAACCTCTCGGTAGCATGGTTACTTCAACGGTGACTCAGGGACGATTGTTCTCCCTGCAACCTGCTTTTGTGTCCCCGAGTAGGGTGAAGCTCAGCCACGCTCAGAGTGCACGTTGAGATCCTAGGCTAGAAAATGACACGAGGTGCAATCCATTGCAAAATGTATTGCAAGCCAGGCAATATCTGTGTAAATCCCTTTGTTCCAGTGGACAGTATTGGTACCCTCAGCCCCAGACAGACGTGCCTGTATTTCCATAGGGGTGACGTGATCCCTTACCTACCTCAAACGGATGGGAAGCTTAACTAGGTAACTCCTATCGAGTGCTTTGAAATGCTTGGTGGAGTACAGCCACGTATTACAGTACAGTGGTGCCTGCCGGTCCCCTCATGCAGGTCAGTGGTGCAGGGTGTACAGCCTGAGTCTCTTACGCCCGTCCAGCAATGGCCCCAAAGGTGACAGCTGGCAGGGTCTCTAGGCTGTCATTTCACTATGATAACGGGAAGTAGATGGTGATTAGTGTTGGTTAGTACGGATATTCCAGAAAACTAACGGGCCAGATGTTCACGCCCGAGCAGGCTTTTAGTGTGCTTTGTGGAAGCACACAAATCTCTTATATAGTGGCACAAGCATGGGTTCACCCTGGCACCAACCTACCAGGTTGGCACGGAGGGAAAAGCCTGGCTGGATGGGTAATTCAGAAGTCTAAGAGTAAAGGATTAACTGTTGTGCTATTGCTGTGGGACATCGGCATCTACTAAAACCTCCATTTGACTCTCAGAGCCGAACTGCTGCCCGAAGCCAATCAAGACTCCAGGTCTCTCATCACAAGCCCATCACCATCATCAACGAGCAGGTATGTGCTGCTTTTGCTGGCTCGGGTTCATTTATTTGACTCGGTTATGATTGCTCTCTCCTGGTCAGCCATACGGGGCGTGCCCACACGTTCATTAATGCACTGTAAATACCGTGCATTTAGTTTAGTACTTCTTTAATGAAGAACTAACGGAGGTAACTAAAGTTGCTGTGGAGTAGCACCAGCACAGTTATTTAGTGACACTTACTGTGCATTAGCCTAACACCACTGCGCAGTAGGCTACTAGCATGGTTTTTGCCATGACGCTCTCCTGCAGTGCTATTAGCCTAATGCGCAGTGAGTGCCTCACGTAGATGTGCCCGCAGTTGAGGGTAAGGGCAGTGAAGGCTGACCATTGAAGAGCGATGGGAGCAGGCATGTTGGAACTGGCCTCTTTTACAATTGCAGCGCTCCACTGAAAAGGCTGGATGCGACTGGGCTCAGGACTCTTTCGGTGACATATTACAGATGTCACGATGGCATGAACAATGTGTGCCCCAGAGACTGGGGAGGCACGGCGACTGCCCGCAGGCGGCGGTGTTGGCGGGGGGGGCATGTTGGCGGTGAGCGGGGACAGCCCGCAGGCAGCTGCGGCAGTGGCTGCAGCGGGGGGCGGCGAGCGGCGAACGGGGACCCCCTGCAGCCACTGTGCATGCTGCCAGCGGCAGCGAGCAGGGTCCACCCGCAGCCGCGTCGACAGCAAGGGTGGGGGCTTGGTGGCAGCTAATCCCCTGCACGATGGGGAATATGACTGACTAGCTGGACAGAACCTGCCCCTTTCAGACCGAGCCCAGCGAGCATTATTTCAGTTCAGTAACATTTTGCTGAGGGGGTAAGTGCTTACAGCCAGGTTTTCAAAGCACGCGCGGGCTGGGCTCTCTGCAGCACTTGCTTGGAAGATGAGCGCCTTTGGAAAACCCGGCCGAGTCTGATCCCACTCAGGGGCTTTGAGTCAGGCCCAAGGACTGGGCCTCTCTTAGGAAGAAGACTGAATTTCACACCTTGAGTTAGACGCTGAGATAACGCGAGTTAAAAAATGAAGATAAAGCAGCTTGGAGCTGCCACGCACATCAGCAAGAGCTCAGGAGTTGCCTACTGGGACATTACTTTGCGCTAGGGCATGGCCACACAGCAAACTTACTGTGCCAGACGGCCGCGCCCCCAAACACGGCGCGCTGCGCCACACAGACTGCCTCGTAACGCGGGAGCGGTGTTGCTGCACCAGCCCGGCTCTTGGCTGAGCTACTCCGCGCTGCAGACGGGCAGGGCCAATTAGCCCCCCCCCTGATAATTAGCCTGACTGTAGCACCTTGGGCATTTGTACATGACATGGAGGTTTAATTCTCTCTAAACTGAAGCAGTGCCTTTTTTTAAAAACACCAGTTCAATTTAGGGGAGGGAGAGCTGCCGGTGGACGGAGCGGTCCCTGGGTTGTGGAGGGGCTGGTGCTCCCCTCTGCGGCAGTGGTGGGTCCCCTCGGGTGGCACCGCCCGCAGGCACTCAGCTTGGGCCGTCCCGGGGGCACTGCAGCCGCGAGGGGAAGCACCAGGCCCCTGGCAGGCTCTGGGGTGGGGGGAAGATCAGGCCCGCCACTTCTTTTTTTTTTCCTTTTGTGGAGCCTGCCTTCCCAGGCTGCTGCAGGGCTGCCTGCATGGGCTGCCTGCACCGCCCCTGAGCCGCACGGAGCCCAGTGCTTCCCTCCGCAGCTGTAGGGTAGGAAACTAAAACTCCTTGGAGGTATTTTACTTCACAGCATCCCAAAATCATTTGCTACGTCCCAAAGTCATTTAAGGCGCGTTACACCGCCGAATGTGCTACTGTGGCCGGAATTAACGTGCAATATGCCGCCAAATGTGCAAACAGCAATGCCACTGAAGCGGTGCAAAAGGCATTTAACCCTCTTTAAACCTGCTTTAAAGTGTCCTCTACAAACGCCCAGAGACAGACATAGCCACGCTGCTTCCAGTTTCAGCGAAAGCCCATTGTGGAGCAGGGCAGCAACTTGGAGGGTACCACTGTCTGGCATGGCAAGCTTGCCCTGTCCATTTGACTGAGGTTACCAGGGGTTTGCTGAGGAGTGGCAAGGCTTTAGCATCTGAGATCCAGCGATGCCGAGTGTCTGCAGCTCCAGGTGGCGTTGGCAGACCTTGTGGATCCAGTCCTTAGGATTACCAGCCTCCAGATCTGCACCGAGGGGACAAAAAGCAATGGGACAATGAACCCTCACACTAGAAGGGGGGCTGTTGGTATCTGGTTTCAAGACCCACATGTTTCCCCAGTGCTGCTTTGGTGTACAATTGGGCAGCCCATTCTGGGTTTCCCATCTCCCTCTCGAGCATCTGTCACCGGCCACTATCAGCACCAAGCTGCCTGCCTGCCTAGTATGCAATGACTGGGACTAGCAAGCATGGTTTATTTGCGTTGTTCCCCTTCCCTGTCCCTTCCTGTGACACCAGCTTGTGCCATTTGTTGTACCCTGCGGATACAATGACACTCCCAGCTAGCGAGGAGAGGCACCGGAGGGGCTGTTCAGGCTGACCAGCTGCGATCTGCTCCTCGGAGATACCATACATCAGCCGGGTGACACGTTCACCCTCTCGTGACCTGGGGCTTGCAGTTTGGAAGCTGCGCCAAACCAAAGGCTTGCCATTTGTCAGCTGTGCAATCCTGGGATGGAGGGTGTGGGGAGGAATTAATACGATCAGTCAGCTTGGCCTGTTCAAACAGGAGTGCTTCTGCGAAGAGCAAGGAGCTCTGGCTCAGACCCAGTGTAACCCATTTGTCCCAGAGCCACTGGACTTCGCTAGAAATGGGCTCGTGCAATACCTGCGTCTCACCTGAGCTCCACCAGATCATAAGTTGAAAAAAGAATGGGATTAACTTAGAGCAGAGGGAGGGCAGCAAACTGCAGGACTTCAGAGAAGACCAAAGGTTTCAATACAGTGCCAAGAAAGAAGAGAAATTATTTAGGCAGGAAATGAGGAGATGAAATTGAGAGGATACTTAGGTTGCCCATCAGAGGAAAAATATCCTTCCTGGCCGAGAGCTGCATTAGGCTGCGGAGGAGCCTCCTTGGGGAAGTTGTTAAAGTCCCATTGCTTGGGAGCGGGGAGAGCATTACAACCGTCCTGCAGGGAGCAGGCCAGTGCCGGCCGGGAGCTCGCAGGATGTGATCCCTGCCTCCTGGCGATAAACGAGCCATCTGCATCTTCAGGGAGGGCTCTACACGCAGCACTAAGAATCCAGTTAATAATTGATGGGGAAATCAATATCGCACCATTTCCCAATGAAACTCTCCCTGTGGGATCTGTCTCTGACCTGCTCCCAGCATCTCTGAAAAAGCAAGGAAACTCCTCTTCCTGCAGGAGGTGAAAGCAGGGGCAGAGCCCTGCCAGCGGAGCAGCCGGGGCACACGCACACGGGGCAGCAGGATGCGTAGGATTGCCCGCTTTTCATCACAAAACACTAATTGCGATCCCCCCCTACCCCTGCAACCCCCTCCAGCTAGGGCTATCTTATCCAGCAGAGGGGCAAATTCAAGGTTGAGCAGAAGGAAGCTCTCCAGCATGCGAGATCCTTCCTGCAGAGCGAGAACAGAAGAAGGTGGGGGGGTATGTGTCTGTGGCTAGTGGAAAACAAAGCGCACCGAGCACTGCTCCAGCGTGGACGGTCCTTGAAGACCCCACGAGTCGCTGCTGAAGGATCTTGACATTCCCGGGGTCGCAAGCAGAATTTCTCCTGAAGGATTTCTTTTGCCCAAAGGATGCTGGAGACCGAGCTTCCCCCTTCCTGTGCAGGATGGCAATCCACAGTACTCGCAGCCTGGTCTGTCTCTCACTACCCTCCCTTCTAGCCATGAATAAAGAGACATTTTCGCAGCAGACTGGCCAGAGCAGCTGGGCAGGGCTCTAACCATCATGTTCCATATGTGCTGAAATACCCAGACATATTGGGGTTGGATTTAAAGGAATAGTCCCAGCTTTTGCTCTGAAATGCTTTTCCAGAGCTAACTTGAAGTTTTCCCCGTTTCACAGGCTCTTAGCAAAGTCTCTAGTGGGTCAGATTTTCAAAGCTAGATGTGCGCAAGCAAAGCTTTTAAAAATGTGTCTGAAGGCCGTCTTGGGAAGACTCCTCTCCTGAGGTCTTAGCCAGGAAAGACAGAACCTACTCCAGGTTTTCTGAAAGTAATTCCAGTGTTGGACTTAGACCGATGATTCATGAATGGCTGCTCTGACACGATCAGTACCATGTAGCTTCCCTGCTGGGGAGGACATGGTCATAAAACCATCAACATCAGTGCAATGGCTTCCCCGACACGATTAAAACAAGGCTTGATATTACCATGCAGATGGGACCAAAGCCCGTTTTAAAAGCAAAATCCAGGGTCCAGAACCACATTTTATGCTGGGGGGACAACTTGGTTGTAATCCCCATGCACTGAAACAGTTGCATTAGTCGTATGCTTGGGTCCATCATAGGATAATTCCAGATACCTAGCAATAAGAGACCACTCTCACTGGTGGGAAGGGAAGCGGTGTGGTTTTCCAAGCCCACGTAGCTCTTTGAAACTGTAGAGGTTCGTACGATTAGGAGAGAACGCGCGGTGATGCACACAGTGCACATGCGCACGCATACGAGTATGTGCGTCTGTGCAGGAACTGATATAATCTGGTCTCAGTCCTGACTAGCTTCTCTAATACAGGTTATGTGAACCGACCCTTTGTTACAGATCCCAGACTCGGCTGCGAACCCAAAAGAAAAATTCTCTTGCGCCAAAGCCGAGGAGCTGATCAGAGAGTATTTGCCAACCAAGCTTGCGCATGTTACCTATGAGCCCGAGCAAGGCACCAGCCTCAGTACAACTCTGAGCGAAGAAATAAAAGGCCTGGTCAAGACAGTCACCCCTCCTCGGTATAAGTTAGTTGTCAACGTCGCCATCGGAAACAAAGACGAGACTGCAGATATCATGGTGACCAGCCAGTGTCTGTGGGACCCTCATTCAGACAACTTCGCCTCCTCCCAATACATGAACCCGACGCTTTTTTGTGTGGTTCTAGTACACGCTGTTTATTTTGAGTAGTCATCAAAGCATGCATCTTTCACGTGTAGAAACCAAAAGCATGTTCCTAGATTCAAGTAAAGTAAGAGACTCGTGTGTTTGTCTGTACTCGTGCTACAGAACGGCTCTACACAACCCACAGAATAAAAATGAGGGTCAGTGGATGTAAAGATGTAGAGGAAGAGTGTATGCTCCAAGCATCACACAAACTTGGGTGCTTGAAGCCTTGCGTAAGCTCCAAACTTCTCATGGGTAAACTGAATATGTCATTGTAGCCCATCGCACTGCAATAGCCCGCTCTGCTGTGGCTGGTTTTGTCAGCCATCTCCAAACGCTTTACAAAAGGTCAGCATGGCTCTATAACCCGGGTGTATTGTTACCACTATCCTTGCGTAACTATTGCTAATGGGATATTTTTCAAGAGGAAATTGGGTACGTGATAGAACTTTTCTCACCGAGATTAACGTCTCACCCAGCCCGTTGGTGACGGTTTGGGCCTGGCTCTGCGTGAGATGCAAAGACAGTCCAGTCCGGTCCCTGAAGACTCCCAGGGAGCGTTGCTGGCCCTCCCTTGCACCGGTCAGCAGAAAAAATTCAACAGCTCCACTCTTCTCTGCCTTTCGCCCTGATTCAGCCAAGCACTTACCTGTACGCTGCATTTTGAACACGGGTCAGCCTATTGATTTTACGTACTGTATACAGAAGCAGACATGCATTTAAGTGCTCTACCTGAATGGGGGCCAGCAGTGCCCTCTGGTACTGGCTGGGTTTTTCTCCTTTTAGAGTGTAGTAGAGACATTTCCTCTCACAGACTGGGCTTTTCTCCCTTCTGCATTCGCTCTGCTGAGGAGCATCACCGCACGGGATCCTCGGGACCTCTGGGACAGAAGGCACGTGCTGAGGTCCTGCCACACGTGACTCCAGGATATTCCCAGGTAGCATGGAGAGCCAGCGCTGGCAGTCTGCTGCCTGTCGAAAAGGCAAGCAGGCCAAATAAAAGACTTGTAGCTGCTAGAATTTAAAAAGAGCTTTGATATAACAAGCGGAAGATTGTAGGGAGCTTTGGTAATGCTGAAAAAAGCAACCATCTTCCCTGCAACGCTGACATTTAAAAGCAGTGTAGGTGAGGGGCGACCAGAGCAGCAGCCCGAGATGCCATCTTTTGAGGTGGGACGGCACCAAAATAGCTGGTGCGGCACCACTGCCCCGTGTGCTGTTACTGCCCTGGGACGCCTCTGGCTAGAGCTTTTGGCACACGGGTTCTCACTTCGGTTTCCCTCTGTGGGAAACATTATGAAGGGCTTACATTTGAGTCTGCAAAGCAGACTATACCAGCAAAGACACCACTATGCCAGGGGATAAGGCTCAGCGACAGAATACCTAGCTCTTAGACAGCACTTTTCCTCAACAGATCCCAAAGTGCTTTCCAGGGCAGGTCAGTCCCATTCTCCCCGTTTCACAGATGGGAAACAGTCTCTTCACATCTTTTTCAAGGTTACCCACTAGGCCCGTTAGCACAGGGGTCTGCAACCTACGGCCTGTGTAGCCTTTGGATCTGGCCTGCTGAGTTGCACCCGTGGTGATATTTGGCATTACGGGGCTCTCCCCGCACTGTGCCGCAGTTGGGCTTCGGCACATGGAGGCTTTTGCCGTACTGCACCGCAGTCAAAGGGCAAGGAGAAGCAGCAGCACGACTGCAGATCCTAATGCCTGCACTCCTCTAACCTGAGCTGGGTCATTCTGCCCCTTTCCCCACCGCCAGAAAATGCTGCCGACCTCTGCACTAGCAGAACTAAACCCCGGTCTCAACAGACTCTGTGCAGTATCCAAGTCACCAGACTCCATTGGCTTCACCAGTAATCTGTGGATTAAGTCTCCAATGGGCCGCAGTGATACAACAGAGCTACGTGACTTTCAAGGCATCAGCATGTGTCAATGAGCCACAGATTCTGCAGAGTTGCTTACCCGTGTGTTTTTTATTACAAAATGGAAATGATAACATGCATGGAAAAGTGAAAGAAACTTTGCAGGTCTCCTCGATGAAATCCTCAGTATTTCTGCCACCGACCTTTGTTTTCCCTGCTGTGACAAAGTATTGCACCAGCTACCCTGTACAGTCAGCTGGTTCATACAAATTTTAAAACAATCTGTTAGCAATTACCATAAAGACACTTTATGAAATATCTTGTACAGAGTCTTATGGAAATGTATGCATGAGAAAATCAAACTGGTCAATGAACATATTGAGGTTGGGATCTGCATGGTTAACATGGGATACTTATAGCAATGTATTTTGCTAAAATGCAAAATATGAATCCTCTTCAAGTCCAACTGCTTTCAAACATGTAGTCATGTCTTTATTAAATGCTTCTGAGCCGCATATCAGCACAAATGGCTTTTTTTTACATGAACCAATTATTTCCTTAATCAAGTTTTCATTTATATGGCCAGTGTATGTGTTTTTCTGATAGCTCCAAGGAAGTTCCTTCAGTGAATGTTCCTGGAAAAATGAAAGGTTTTTATTGCATCAAACTGTGTTAGCGAAAAGGATAGTGAATTCTTTATGGAGGCACTGGTTCGAATCAAATGCCTAGTCCCCCAAACCTGCTCCGCAGCATTGCAGCTGAAACTTCATCCCTTAAAGAAACTCCTAGACTAATAATTGAGAGCTGCCTTCCCTCACCTCAGGGGCAAAGCACGTAAGAGCAAAATGTGAGAGCTAAGGGCAAAGTGCTTTCTGCCAGGGGGATCTGGCTGTGTAATACTTTCAGAGGAGCCAACCCAGAGCCTGGCCATCACTAGGATGTGTTGTGAAATACTTTGCACTGAAGAGGCATTTCCACCCAGCTTTGGTAATGGGCAGGATGAATGGATGGATGGATGGATGTTGAATTATAAAAAGAGAGCTATCCTACTTGACATTGGGCTGAAACAACTTTCTTAAGAGAAATGATGAGCGGACAGAAGTGAAAAATGTGTGGGTGGGAATGTATTGACTAGTGTGAGATGGACTCATTGTCATTTGCTGGATGGAGTTTCAAGACCTCCTCAAACGTGTCCAACTGTGTTGCCCTTCAGTGGCTGCCTTTCACAGAGCATACAGACCAGGCTTGTCCAACATACAGCCCGCGGGCTGCCATGAGGCCCACCAAGCCATTTCTTTGGCCTGAGGTCCCTCGCTCGGGACAGGCAAGCAGTCCTGGTGCCTGCTTCACGCTCCACGGCAGTGGCAAGGCAGGCAGGGCCAGCCCGCGGGCCCCAGCCGGCAGCAAGGGGAGGGGAGATGCTTACCCCCGTGGGGCTGGGCTCATCATGTGAACCAGGTCCTGCCGTCGCTGCCCCAAGGGCTGACTGGAGGAGCTGGGGACAGCGCCTGCAACTTCTTATCTGAGTCTGCCCCTTGCCCCCAGCGCACGGCCAGAGAAGCTGCAGCATGGCCCGTGCTCTGCCCACATGCGTGGTGGAAAGGAGGCACGGGGTAAGTTTCTGCACGGAGATGGGGGCACCCCGGGGCTGGGCCGAGGCTGCGGGGCACACGGTTGCTGGAGCCAGGCTGGGCCCAGAGGCACTCTATGTCCAGCTGCCTCCTAACCATACCTGATGGGTCTGACTGGGCTCTTAAAGATAGCAGGTGTCCCATTTGCTGACTTTTACATCTCTCTGAGTGAAATATGCGCACACACGTGCACATACGCACACATACACACATGCATGCACGCTGATGTGTGTGGCAGTGAGCAGAGCCAGAACAGCTGTCAGGAGCACAGTGCCTGTCTCACCACAGCCAGGGCTGCAGACTGGGGCACTGGCCAGACTGGGGGCTCTGCATGGGCTCTGTCTGACTCACACCTCTGGCCCTGGCCCTGACCCTGTCCCCATCCTGACACCTGCAGCTGCATCCTGCCCATGAGTCCCTGGCTGGGCAGTGGCAGGCAGCCCCAGCCTCACACTCTCCTCTCCGCTTAGGGCAGGATGTGGCCAGGCCAGACTGGGCTCTCCACATGGGGCTGCAATGCGGCTGACTTTGACTTAGCTCAGCAGCACACAGCCAGGATGCAGCAGCAGGTGCCAGAACAGGGCCAGAGCCATGAGTCAGAGCAGGGCAGACAGAGCACATGCAGCACCCCCAGCCTGGCCAGCACCCCAGTCCACAGCCCTTGCTCCAGTGACAAAAGTACCATGCTTCCCAGCACATCCCAATAGCTGCTTTGGCTCTGTCTGCTGCAACACACGTGCTTGGAAGCACACACACATGCACATGCATGCACGCCCGCACGCAAACACATAGCCCCAAGCCCCCTGATCCTAGATTCCCACCAATCTGGTACTTTTGCTTAAATTTTCTCCAATGGCTGGGACACTGAGACAGTCTATAAAATCTGGGACTGTGTAGCAGGGCACTAAGGTGCCTGCTACTTGGAGAGCCGGAATAGCTACTCAGGTGCCAGTTACTGGGACAACCAGAGGAAGCCAGTGTCCCACACCTGATAGTGGTTGGCTGACCAGAAGGGGAGGGCCTGGCTCCCATTTAAACACCAGAACTGAGGCCAGGGAAGCAGTTCCCTCCTGGCTGCCAAAGGGGAAGGAGCTCTCCTAGAACAACCAAAGGGAAGAGACCTGGCTTCAGGAACAGCTTCTGTCACTATGGAGGGACGGAGAATTTCCCAGTAGGGTGAAGGTTGTTAAAGCTGGGCAGCTCAAGTTTATGGTATAGCTGAGGGGCTCACATTTTGTCTACTGTTTAAGACCAGTGGCTTGGGTGAGGCTATTAGGGGTTGGAGGAGGCCTCATAGGGGACCCACAGCAGTGTGGAGATCCCAGCGCCAGCAAGGGCGCAGCATTTGGGGTGCACTGACCCCAGCCCTAGAGAAGGGGGCAGCATTTTGGAGAAGCCCCAAAGAGAGGCGCAGACCCTGGTGCCAGTGAGCCATGATCTTAAAGAAGCCGGGGAGCTCAGGTAGTTGTTGTTTTTTGGGGGGTTTTTTGTGGCCTGGGAGGCTGTGGGCTCGGGGTCATCCTCTGGTTTTGGGCTTGTGACCCTCCAGTTGTGAAGCTGGTGCCCGAGCCTCTGGGCCAGGCTCCAGATTGGAGCAGGAAAAGGGGCCATGGGCCTCAAGACAATAGAAAAGGCCAGAGCCTCAGAGTCAAACCCTGTTTAATGGGTTTAGATGGGGAGACCAAGCTAAAGAAAATCAGGGGTTAGTCTCACATAGGGGAAAGGCCCCAACATACCCAATACAATAGGCAGCTTCCCGCTCACAATAACATCATCATAATTTCTATCAAGACGCGGCAGACGAGTATAGGGCGGGACATAAAAACCCTAAAGAAGGATCCAAGGGCGCCCCACACAAGGCGTGGAGTACTAGGAAGATGGTGCTGGAAAGGGTGACTTGTTACAGATTGTCTCAGCCAATCCAGGATATATGGTCACCCTACGTATAAATATTCTAGATAATTCTCAAAAATACCCATATTTTGTTGCTTTGATTAGTTTCCACTCTGGCTGATATCTTTTCCACATTTGATCTGTTGACCTGCATTATGCTTCTTTCATTCATTGAGAAGTGAGTAGAAGCAAAAGTGTTTATTTTAGTCGAGTGTTTGGTATTATTTCATTCTTGCTTTTATATTGTTTTTATTTTGGATTTTAAAACACATTTCCAGACCCATTTCATTGTCACTTCCTGCAACTTCATTGGTATCAAAAGTCATGTGACATCACTTCCTGATGTGATACTACTTCCTGTGAGGTCTTTGAATATGGCTCGTCAGCCTACTGGGTGATAAAAAGTTTGTGATCTGGCCCCACATTCAAAAAGGTTGGACACCCCTGATATAGACTGTAGTATTAGACATCCTGCGTGGATACACTCCTTCAGAGCAAATGGCAGAGGTGTTTAGGAGCAAGAGGTCATGAGATCCATGCCTCACCGTACACATTCTTTCCAAACCGCCAAGGCCGAATGCAATACAGAATGCATGACCAAATTCCCAAAGAAAGGATCCAAGAATGATTCGCAAAGAAATTAACAATCTGTGGGACTGATTCCCTTTGCATAAAAGACTCTTTCTAAAATAATCTCAGTGCAAATCAAGTTATTTACTATGTAAATAATTTTCAGTAATAAGAGTAGCAGGACTTCAATCCTATGTGGAAGACAGGAACATCCCTTAAAACAAAAGACACATGACAGGTATGCTGTTGTCCTATATAGTTAGCCCAAGGAGCAGCTTGAAGTAGATATCAACTTTTTTTTTTTTACAAATAGGTGTGAAAATGATTTAATCAGAGATATCAGCAGACAGAAAAGATGCTGAGAAGCTGGTGTAGACACATTACTATATGAGATTCCAAACTAGAAGTGAACTTGTGTGAAACTACAAACTAGCTAGAGAACATGAGTAGTGAATGAAAGGTGATAACACAGCAATGCATGGATGTTAGGAATGGCAAGGGCCTTTGAAAGCAGGTTGCCTACTAAAAGCCAGCAGATTGCTGAGAACTTCATAAATCTACTTTTTCAGAGGCAACAAGGACCAGTTTTGAGGGGTGTACAGGAAAATAATCCATGGTGAATACAGATGAACGTGACCTTTTCAAGGGGATCTCTGTTAAGGCAGGCCATCTAGGGAGATCTAGTGATCTACCTGGACAACAAGTTAGTATGAGTCACAGACCATGTGTAGGATATAAAGAACACATCTTAAGACAAGGGCTACTGCAGTGATTCTCAACCAGGGTGCCACAGCACCCGGGGGTGCCCTGAAATCTTTTTAAGGGTGTTGGGGAGTGGCACTCAATGTTAGCACTGTTAAGTGTGGAAATGTGATTCAGAAGATAAATCCAAAGATTTTAAATGGGAATCCAGAGGGTTGAAAACATTCTGACCTATTATGGTATTTGAGTTCTTTGCAACAGAAGAATTGTTCTGTTATATTTCTGTAGTCAAAAATTAAGTGAAAACTAAGAGCTGACATATTCTGAGGGATGCCCCAAGTCTGAAAAGGTTAAAAGGCTACTGGATCACTAAACCACCTTTTCCCCTTGGAATGGATTAATTTAGATTAGGCTGATACAAAAGCAGATGTAGAGATTCCCCAGGATAAACGTGCTTCATATTAGAATTTTACCTGGCTTAGGATGTAAAACGTTCTGACGTTCCAATATCGAGACAGGTCTTGGAGAAGAGGTTTCAAGTAGATATTTTCATAGGTCTTGAAGCAGCCAACCAGGGTGATAAAGGTTTCATCGTCTTCGTTTTCGGTTACATACTGGAGGATGGGAAGCATTGGTGCCAGGCCAGTACCAGAGGCAAGCATGAGTAGTTCTCCATACTAGTAATTAACCAAAGGATAGGGAATGAATCAGTCACTGAAAATGAATAAGGCCATTACAGTAATCCTTCCTTCTGCAAAGCTGGGATGTCATCCCTTGTAAGAGAGTTCAACACGTATGACAAGGCTACTAATTGGTAAAAGAAAGCTTAATACAACCCAAGCTCAACAGAAATACTACTATGACTTGTTAAAGAAGTTCTTCTCATCGCCAATTTTGCTTGGGTAGGAATCCACCCCCTCCCAGCGCCAAAGTTTTAACCACAATTTCCAGTGAAACCTTATTGAGCCTCAGTTTCCCTGCACAATTCATGGCTCTGAGGTTTCCTGCTGTAGGGTGGGATATGAACCAAGGGTGCAAGAAGGAATGGTTTCCTCCCTATTGTGTCCTACTCCCTGGACCACTCTGTCTCCTTTCATCATAGCTAGGGATTTTATATTGGACTGGATGAACTGACTGGTCAGACTGGACACAAAGTCTACGTAGCCAAATATAATCATGTACGAAGGACTTGGAGCTAAAGGACTCACTCATATTCAAGAGCTGGGTTAAGGACATCTGCAGTTTCAACTTAACAGCAAAGCTGTTGAGGAAAGCTGTTTCCTTTGTACAGCAAAGTTGTACAGAGGAAAGCTCAATGCTCCATTAGACGTGGAATGGCTTTGCCAGTCCAAATGCTACTGAGGGCAGGGGAAGCTGATTTTGATCTATTATGGACCAACCAGTCTCAAATCCTATGAAAGATTCAGCTTCCCTTTGCATAGGGCACTAATTTACTCAGATATGTCTACACAGTGCAAGGCAGAGGCCATGATCCTAGGTGTAGTGCACTACCATGGCTACACAGCTGATGCTTCCAAAGCCAGCGTGTGCACGGCTAGCTGGGACAGCTCTGCTTTGTCCCATGTAGACACACCCTCACAACCCTAACTCTTTGGGCTCGCAGTTCCTGGGAGCCAAGGGTGCTCAACACCTCTCTGTCTTTGGGCTTACACTTGCCTCTGTTTGTGGCTGATCCCTTGGTGAACAGTTTGCGAAACCTATTGTAACCAGCTAATTAAAGGTAGAACAGCCTGGCTGCAGAGAGCGGGGGCAGTGTCCAGGGACTACTACTTGATGCACTGCGACTTTCCGATTCATTGTCAGTCAATGGCTCTGAATTATTTCAATTTTTGAGCGGGGTCCCAGTTTAAAATGAGATCAATCACGATATATTTTGGGAATTAACTGCTTTAAAAAACAAAATGAAAGAAAACATTGTCGTCAGAACTCATACCCCAGGCATCAGCTTGCAGCTCTTGCTATTCATAAAGATGGCATTGTTTGTACTTCAGTGGTGGCCTTGGGCCATGTACTGAGGTGCTTTACCAACTGAACTTGCAGGGATCATAGTGAAGTTGGGCTGGCAGGGACCTTAGGACATCATATCTAGGCCAACCCCCTGCTCAAGGTAGAATCATCCCTGTCTAAACCAATACACACAATACCCATTTAGCCTGTTCTTAAAGGCTGCTTACCCATTTCAAGAGTGTGGCCATCTCCATGGATGAGCCTGGCAATTATTCTGTGCCACAAACCTGAGCCAGGAGCAGGGGAAGTGAAGAGTAACTTTTCCACTAGATGCAGTGGGGTGGATGGAGGAAGATCAGTAGGCAGGATACAATTGCTCTCTCTGGAAGCTGGCTCAGACACTAGAGTTTGCACGCCCCTAGTTCTGATAAAAGTGCTGAGGTATCTAATGAGCACAGAGTCTCAATTATACATCCCAGCCAAAAGTTTCTTCAACATCAGAAACACTTAAAAGGAAACCGACAGGCAGAAACCCTTGCTAGCACTCTACAATCTTGGCCCACCTCTTCCTTTCCTCTTAAATAGTTTGCATTCTAACAGGGTCCATTTCCTCTAATCAACTGCAAACGCTGCAGCCTTGTACAGTAAACCTGGAAGTCCCTAAAATAATAATCCAAATAGTAATCTAATCAACAACATCCCTTTGGAATATTAAACAAAGTGAGCTGCCATGTGCTGAAACACTCAGTATCTATTACAGCACTAACCTGATTAGGTTTATATGGGAAGCCTCCAAATGGCCCTCGCCAAAAGATTGTCTCTCCTTTTTTCCAGGATTTTATGTATTGTGACATGAGTCCACTCGCATAGCACTATTAAAAAATACACACACGCAAAAGAAAACAATCATTATATTTTGCTAGGAAGTTTCCCAGCTTAAAGGCGATTATAGTTATCTCCATTTAAACAAAAGGGAGGGGGAATATTTCACAGCTTTAAAAAATGACAGCTCTCTTTACAAAATAATACAAAGAAACCCAAATCAAACAATACTTAAAATAAGTGATGCTGGTTTCAATCTAGCCTGAATACAATGTAAAAACTACCCAAAATGCTGAAGCAGGGGAAAAGGCAGAGCTCTCACCTGCAAAGCACATGAAGAGGAACTCCTTGGTGCACAAAAGCCAGCCTCAGCCCTCTGTTCTCCAGAGCTGATGATACGGTTGTGTACTACTGCTCTGAAGAAGCTGGGAGCTGGAAGGGCATTCTGGGTATTGATATTTAAATAAATGCCACTTGATTTTCACTTCATTTCAGAGCTACCAGGCCCTGCAATGGTACATTATGTAACAATGGAATGAAATTTAGGTTTCCCTATTTATAACATTGAGCTACATTTTCACTACCAGTCTAAACAGTAAGAGATGCTCCAAGATTTTACAGAAAGTTTACTAGAAGTTTACAGAAAGCTTCAGTAAAAAAAAAATGAATAGTAAAAACACTCTCTCTAAACAGGTGTAAAACCCTCTGTGTAATACTGTTAGAGATTTCTGCATGCAGGAACGCTAGCTTCATGTGTGACTGAAGGGGAAGAGGCAGCACAGAGAAGGATGCAAAGAGAAAGCCACGGGGTCATCCAAACAGACCTGTTTCCATCTGTGGTTGCATCCAATATATCAGAGACATTTTATATTCAGTGGGCCTTGTGCAGTCATTTAACACCCTTGCAGAGTGGCTGTGACAGTGTTTTATATGCATCTTCCACAACTACAAATGGCAGCTCAAGACAGAAAGGATGGGGGATAGGGGTGGGTAATCAGCCCCATTTATACCAGATCTCCTACAGTGTGGGGAAACAGTATTTGAGCCCACGTGTTCCCCACTGTCTTCAATCTTCCTTTAAAACCTAAAGGAGAAAGACCAAGCTGGTCTAAAGGTTGCAGGGTTGTTGGGGTTTTTTTTTTTTGGTAAATAAAAAGGAAGGGAAAAAAAGTATCTCCTGGGGTGAAGGCTTGTACACCCAGGTTTTCACTTAAAAAAACCCTCACAGCATTAGAAAAATCACTCATAAGGAGGGTTACGTATGGTAAATGGCAACTCGCTCACACTTAACTGTAGTATCACAAATGTAATGCTATAATAACAGGAGATGGAGGGGTTTGAACAGTGCTTGGATTGCACAGTAATAATAATAATACACTACTTCCCAAAATTGCCTGAATAGTGTGAAATATACTACAACCTCCAGAGAAGTTATAAAAATGGGTGCCTTACAATGGGTGTTACATCTCTTTTGTTACTGCCAGAGAATAACTATAGTTCCCTTTGGGATGAAAGGTTCGACATAAAGGAAAGGTATTATTACAATCATTACTATTATTATTGAAATGCAAAACCTGTGTGTAATAAGCAAGTATACATGAAATCTCACAGTCAACCTATGAAAGTATCCTATTAATGTAGCTCCAATGTAACATTTCTTTCTCCCCATCCCAGTTGCCACAATAATGGTGAAATGACCTACCCACAAGCATCTCAGAAAAAAAATATACGTGTCTAAATGAGCGTGATTCCTGTTCTATCATACACTGAGTAATACACCCTTAAATGTATAAAGATGGGCAGAGGGTCAAGGGATCGTCCTCTGATTGGCTTGGGAGATGTGGCACCTAGAAAGGAGCCTACAGATCTCCGAGGATTTACAGAAAGGCACGTGCAGACCAGAAAGACTGTGCTTGCTGGCTTTGATAGTTTACACCCAAAATAATTATTTATGCTAGTCCCGCTCCTACGATCCCAACTCATGCAAAACTTCCGCAGGCTCAGGACAGGTTGCGATGTTAGTTTTAAAATATGAAGACCACGAAAAGATCAAACACAAAGCTCCTTTTCATTTCGATAGTGCTGGCCTGGATCTCAGTTTGTATGGATTATTTAATAGGGATTATGCTGTAGCTAATTTATTTACCTGTCACCTCTTGTGTCTATTGTGTGTGGGGGGGTAAAATTATCTCAGTTTTACCAGAAAAAAATGCAACTTCCCCAAAATTCCTACAGAAATAGCTCATGAAACATTACAATGATAACATTGTGCTAAGTGAATGCTCTGGGACACAATAGTAAGTGTGAATGACAATACATGCTAAGCGTGGAAGGTGCGTTCAGTCCTCTGCATGACTTAAAAGAAACCACAGTCCCAATATATTTGCAATCTGAATAATACAGACCACTTACTTTTATTAAAACGTCAAAGTACCCTTCTGCATTCACAGGGCTAATTGGAGTATAAGCTCTCTGAACTTCCAAGCCATTCACCTCCCCTCTAAGGAGTAAAAAGAGGAAACCACTGTTATCTGATTTACGAGTCGACATCACCAATGATACCGCTCTTTGGAAAGAGCGCAGCAGTAGTCTTTCCCAAATTGCCATCCTTTGCCAAAACAGAACAAATATTTCCCCTAATGTAGCTAAAGATCCAGTGACCTCCTCCACTCTGAGGTTTCTGTGCAACGCTGCCACAGATTCCTTGGGTTTGCAAGGCGATGGCTATGCCACTGGATCGGCTGCCCCAGACAAACGAGGAAAAAGACAGAACCAGGTGTTCAGTGGGGAACAGCTGAGCGTAGTGCAGTGAAGGGGAACAGGAATTGCTTTATTGGTAAATATGCCACAATGGCTCTGGCTAGCTTTTATTCTACGCGTGCAGCAAATAAATAATAGTAAGGATGAGGATGATGATAACAGATACAGATATTATCATTATTGCTTGCAATTAGGCATCTGACAGGCTTTACTACCAGCTGCAAGAACAGACACAAGTCTTTCCATCTGACCCCTTCCTGGTAAATGCTATCCCATGATAGTGAATTATTTGCTGGCCCTCAGTCTCAAAACACGTGGATTTTGAACCCATTGCTATGTGCTTTGACACCCCAAGTGACAAGGCCTGAAATGATGAACTTTCTAATTGGCAAAGATTGTTGCCCTCATCCCACCATGTTGTTATAAATCATCTGTTGTAACAACTACTTTTCTCTCCTTTTCATCCTGTAAATGGTGTTTCTTAACCACACTTAGTTCTCTTCTCCCCCACCAACACAAAGCTAATATTGAAAGAAAAATACAGTCCTGGAGTGGCTTTCACCATAAAATTAGCAGAGCTAACAAGCTCACGAGTTCTTTCAGCTGTATCATTTTGGTAGTATAGAAATTATGATTTACGTAGTATTAAACCTTTGCAAATTGAAAACAAACTGCATATTAAGTTGCATAAAAGAGCCTGTTTAACTAGAGACTAGAACAGTACCTTAACACAACGTGTTGTCCTAAACTCAATCCCAGGCTGCTATTTTCTGGTAATTCAAATCTATACAGGTAGGTGTCCTGTGTTAGCTGTTCCACAGAGTTTATGCTGAATGCAGTAAATGTATCTGGATTTAGCTCTGAATTATAACTCTGGAAGCACAACAATAAATAATTACTAGGTTAGATGGTGTCCTTTATTATTTTATTTCTCTTTTAAAACAAACGTGCGCGCAAATCTAGTGCTGGTAAAGCTTGAGGGCCCGGAAAAATGCATCTTGAGAACTCTGGGAACTAGCCTATATTTTAGGCATCTCTCTGCTGCTTTGTTTTTTCAGGGTTTTCCTCGGAATCCAAGATAGGTATAAAAATTAAGTTTTTGGACCTTAAAGTTGAATCAGTGAAACGTGACTCAATGTAATGCTCTCTTCTGGAGGCTGGAGACAGAAAGTTCAACAGAAATAATAGCTGTAAAAAAGCTTAACTACCCAGTAAGTACTTAATTCTGAAACCCTGTAATGGCCATTCAAAATAGCAACAGCATCCTTAATTATTTCTCTGCTGATTATTTTTGTAGAAACGTCTAGCTTTACCCCATAATGGTTGGATTTGTTTGAAAGGGTATTTGAGAGGCATACAATTACATGTTTTAAAGAGGAAAACAATGGAGCGTTCTACCAAACATGAGATTTTATTTTTTTAGTCTCAGCATAGGCCTCCCAGAAAGATGGAAAGAGAAGAGCGTTCAGGGAAATGTAAGCTCTCTGAGGGGTTGCAGCAGAGGAAAAGCTGACTTGCTAATCGCCTCGCCTCATCTTTCACGGGCAGTTTTGTTCTCCCATCCTATGGCTCTCTACCTTGATGTTATGCAAGCTTGCTGTAGCAGCAGCAGAGGCAATATTGTAATAGGGTAGAGGGCAAAACCAAGAGCACTTGGGATACTCTCTTGTGGCAATTTTTCTGGGGGAAGAGAAGTTGTAGTGGAATTAAGTATTTTTCTCAAAAGACCATTACGACTCCCTCCACTATGCTCTCTGTATCACACACAGACAAACGTAAGGATGATGCAAGCCCTGTTTGGGTTGCTACGGAGAAGTTGCTACCTGCTCCTTCTGCTTGCCCAGGAGGCTTTTGTCCTTCTTGGCTCTGGCCTTTTCCCATTGTGCTAGCTCCTTCTGATACAAATCGGAGATGCAGGGTTTGCAGCCGCTGCCACAGCACTGAGACGGCAGCGGTTCGCTGGGTTTGAGAGCGAGCCAGTCATCCTCACTTTCGCTCATTTACCTACCGAAACACAAGCCGAGCATCAGGGTTTGCATTTAAAGGAAGAGGACCGTGGGGTGCTTGACAGAGACACCTCTCTGACAGGTAGCTCAAGGGGCATCCAAAAACTGCCAGCCTGAAGATATGTGGGCCAAGCCAACGCTTCATTTTCATGGGAGTAGTGCAGCGCTCTGCTTTGGTCCACACATGCATATGGAAACCTGGATTCACCACACCAGATTAGACCAACGATACATGCCACAGTCCTGTTAGCAGCCAACACCAACTGATATATAGGAAAGGCTATCAGACCCCCTCGATGGAAGCATTTGCTTTCAGGGAAAACTTCATCTTGGCCCCTCTGAGTCTCCCTTACGAGGAGAGACTGGGGCACCTGGACCTCTTCAGCCTCCACAAGAGAAGGTGGAGAGGCGACCTTGTGGCTGCCTATAAGTTCATCCCCGGGGCACAGAAGGGAATTGGTGAGGCTTTACTCACCAAAGTGCCCCTGGGGGTCACAAGAAATAATGGCCACAAGCTAGCAGAGAGTAGATTTAGACTGGACATTAGGAAGAACTTCACAGTCAGAGTGGCCAAAATCTGGAACGGGCTCCCAAGGGAGGGGGTGCTCTCCCCTACCCGGGGGTCTTCAAGAGGAGGTTGGACAGGCATCTAGCTGGGGTCATCTGAACCCAGCACTCGTTCCTGACTAGGCAGGGGGTCAGACTCGGTGATCTATTGAGGTCCCTTCCGACCCTAACATCTATGAATCTATGAGTCAGTGACCAGTTTATGCCCAGCAGCATGTGTGTCCATCTCCCTTATAAATTCTTTATCCTATCTAACCCAATTGAGGATTTTCTCATTATTTAGGTAAACAGCTAATCCACTTTTGAATACTAAATTCTTGGCCTCAAAGGCTGCAAAAGGAGCATCACATCTTGGGACCTATCTCCGTGGACCACGTGCCTGCATCAAAGACAAAGGTGACAACACGCTGTAATCAGGTGGGGGGAGGAGAGGGATGGGTGGTCATGCCTGTATCGTTCCCCGTGCTAGACATCTCTTCTAAGAGACCTGTATTAGACAACGTATAAACTACATATACACTAAGATCTAAAATGTGGCAGGAAACAGATCCCACTTTCAAGAGAGGATCTGTGGCAGTCTCTGGGTATGCAGAAGCAATCAGAAGTAGAAAGGGTGGGCAGCGTGGGAAACTCAAGAAGTCAGAAGCAGGATTTAGGGAAGTCACAGGTAAATGAATGCTCAGTTTGGTGAGTGGGAGAAGCTAATACGCCAGGACCATTTGGAGGATTGCGTGTTACTCTCCTTCCAGATATTCTTCTAACAGACAGCATTCTCGGTCATATTCCTGTGAGAAAAGGCAAAATACTAAACTCTCTGGGACATAATAATTATTTTATGCAATGCTCAGCTGGATATAATTCCCAATGCCTTTACTGCCATATCATTTAAACAAAAGGAAGTCATAAGGAAATTATAAAACCACAGGTGACAAGGTTGAAGAAAAGAACACTTAGCACTTACATAGCAGTTTCATTTGCAAGGTGCTTTATGAGCATTAATTAATCTTCACCCCTTTGACAAAATTATTAGTATTCTAATTTTAAACACATGGAGAAGCAGAAGCCAAAAGACCAAGGAAAACATTTTTTAAAGTAGCCACTGAAGGTAGGTCTCTTGCCTGGCATTCTGAGGAGCTGAGCACCCACAGCTCCTAGCTGGGGCAATGAGAGCGGCTGGTGCTCAGCGTGCCTGGAAGGTCAGGCCTCTTGTGTGATTGCTCGCTGCACTCTCAGAATAAGACAGCATTGTTGGAAATGCTGGCCTTCCAACTTACCAGGCCTAAAGAGAGGGTCACCTATTAGCAAAGGGAATAGTTGTTAGAAGTGCCAGTTGCCAGCATCACAATTACACCACACAAACTCCCAGCTCAGAAATATCGTGAAGTTACATGTCACGCACACAATACAGGCAGTCCTCGGACTTAGGACACAACTGGTTCCTGAAAGCCACGTCTTAAGTCAAAATGTTGTAACTTGGAATCAATTTTCTTATAAGAAACACTGTTATAAACAAAGGGTTGGTTCCTGAACCAAGGCCGGATACCCTATTTTCACCAAAAATACCCCAGAATTTTGTACTCGATCAATTATCAATCAGCATTCTAGCTACATTAATGTATTTATATTGTAAATAGAAATCATATTGATTTGGAAGGACTTCTTTGCGGTGACTTTGCTGGACTTTCTGAAGAGCTCTTGGCTGGCGTCTTCTCAGGAATCTCGGCTACAGGTATTTCTGGAGTCGCTTCGCTTTCTTAAAGAAAGTGTCCAAGGAAGTTTGGAGAGATGCTCTCCAGGGAGATGGGCGACACAGCCAGCTTGTTCACTGGCGTGGCGTCTAGTCAGATCAAGCATTGTAAAGTCTAAACAGGCGTCATGAAGTTGAAACAGGGTGTCAATTTAGAAATATTATTAGTGCGAAATGTTGTAACTGGAAATGTTGTAAATTGAGGACTACCTGTACTAAATCTGAGGAATGTTAGACTGCATTAAAGTCAGAAGATGCTGTGAGCAATTGCACATTAAAGGTGAATACCATTTCTTGCCCACATAGCTCTGCCTAGCAGGCTGGAGAGCATGAGTGTGGCTGGGAGCCAGAACACCTGGACTCTATCCCTGGGTAGGGGGAGATAGCTAGGAAGGGTGCATCCTGGGATGCTAGAGGATTGCAAGTTGCTCATTTTGTCTTTGTGGAACAGACTGAAGTTACCCAAATATAAGCTGGGTAGCACAGCCGAGTTAACCCTTGCCTGAAGTGGCACAACTCTGAGATCCAGAGAGGGCACTTAGTATGAGTTAAATCGCAAACATCTGAAAGTTACAACTTGTTAAGTGCCTTTAGTATTTTTTTTTAATTTGTATCTGCAGCCAAATTAGCTAAAACTAATTCTAAATCCAAGTGTCCAGAGCCATAAGTGGCCCTGCTACCGGCAAACATCCTCCACCTGCACCTGGGTCTTCAGATGTTTCCAAAACCTTTGGTGGGCTTCCTACTATGGTCTAAGTGTAAGGTGCAATAACTTCATCCTTACTTTTTCATCCAAAGACTGTAATATCTTTGTGGTAGGTACTTTGATCTTGGCTTTCCACTTAGACTGAGCCAATACCATCTGGGAGAGCAAAGTTCACCCCCAAAGTGAGGTTACAATCTCAGTAAAGAAACAAAGGAGGTCTGTGAGATACTAGAAGTGTGTTGCTTAAGCCTGTCGTGTTGCCCCACGATGCTGGTGAGGTTTCTTAATGATAAATCCACTCTTTTTCGGTTGCTTGGCCCAACCTCCCGATTCAAAGCAACGGGCAAAGGTTGGAGTGGGAACCAGCAGCCTGTGCAGTGGCTGGGCTTGCTCAGGAGATGCTGCCGCCACGAGGTGCTGCAACATCCACCTTTCCAACTCTGTTTCAGGTGGTGGTGAGTTTTTAGTTACTTGCTTGCAGGTGGGGGAAACCTCCACTCACCTAGAGGGTGTGTTTTCAGTTCCCAAGACTGATCAGAAAGGCTCAAAATGGGAAGTCTGACCAGGGAAGTAGGTCCCTGTAGGCTTTGCTTCCTCCAGGAATTGGTGGATCTCAGTCAGGGCAGGTGCCAACCTCCCCTGGACAGGCGCAGCAGCCTCCTTGCCTTGGCAGGTGCGTCAGCTCGGCCAGGGGCTCCTCCAGCCTGGCCCATGCCACCGAGCCCTGGCCAAGGCCCAAAGGAAAGCAGAACAGAGAACATCATCGCGCTGCTCTACAGGTCCACGGGGCGCCCGCCTCTCGAACCCCGTGGGCAGCGCGACTCCCCGCATCTCGGAGAGGGCGTAGTCGAACGAGGAAAGGCAGAGAGAGGAGGGCAACCAAGAAGATCAAGGCCTGGAGCAGCTGCCAGACCAGGAGAGACTAAAGGCGGCTCCGTCAGGACAGGTGGCAGAGAAGAAGGCCGAAGGGGGAGAGGGTGGAGGTCCAGACCATGGCGGGGGGCGTGGAGCGAGCAAACAGGCACCTGCTGTTCACCGGGTTGAAAACTGGCACGAGACAGGGGCTTTTTTTCGATGCCGGGTGCAGTCACCGCGCGGGATGCACAGCCGCAGGAGGTGACGGGGCAGAGGGCGCTGCCGGGGCCTGGGAAACGTCCGCTCCTGGCTGCGAGACGGGTGTCTCCGACCCCACACGTGGCAGGGGCCGAACAGGGGAAGGGTGGCTAGGGGCAGCCGGCCCGCGGGGGGCGGGAGATTTGGGTGCAGGGGAGCGATGGTCATTCATATGGCCGCCCCCCGCGCTCCACGGGGTCAGGGTTGGGAGCGGCCACGTTAGGCCTGGGCAGGAACGACCCCTGAGGTGTCCCTTAGAGACTGACTGGTGCAGAGGTGAGGTCCCCTCCCAAGGACAGCCCTAGCCCTGGCTGAGTGGAGCAGGCCCAGGCCACGTGGGAGCACCCACCCTTCTCCCCACTGTCCCGCCCACAACAGGAAAAGCCCCGCCCCCTCGGGCGCCAGAGGGCGAAGGGGGTTTTTCCAAACTCCCCCACCCCAACCCCCCACGCGCAGGCGCAGTCCGACCTGCCAATGGCTGCTCTAGCCGCGCGACGCCCCGAGCGAGCTTGGGGATGAGCCACGCTCCCTGACGTCAGCAAGCGGGCGGACACCGATTGGCTGTTGCCGCCGCCCGTCAGCGGCAGAGCGAGGCGGCTCCCGCCGTGCCTTGCGCCGGACAAGATGAGGGCATGGACGTTGCGGCAGTTGGTGCGGCAGGCCCAGCAGGAGCGCCACCGCCTGCCGCTCCGCACGCCCTGGACGGTGCGCGGGCCGCCGCCGGGGGAGCCGCCGAAGGGGCGCTGGCGGAAGCCGCTGTCCGTGCGCGAACAGGTGCCCGAGCTCGACCTGATCACGTACGCGGACCGGCAGTACTACGTGCCGGGCCTGGCGGCGCCGCCGCGCTTCCCGCCCTGGGAGCGCGGCTGGCACGACCCGTACCACCTGCCCCACCGCGCCCCGCTCCACCAGCCGCTGCGCAAGGACCGCGTCTGCTACGTCTGTCACCAGCTCGTCAAGATGACAGAAGGTGCCGCGGGGGGCGGGGCGCCTTGCAGGGGCCATGGGCCGGATGCAGTCCGGGGCGGGCGGGGGAACCCGGCACGGCCAGAGCAGCTCAGACCAAGTGTCTGGTTGCGGGGATCAAGGTCTCGAAGCGTCTCCGTTTGGGTGTTACGTGTAAGACCGCACATAAATGAAGGCAGTCACAGTTGTGCCCGAAATTAACGTTCCCGCCCACCTGGCCGTGTTGAGGGGCCACGTGGAAATGGAACGCTAGAACGGTGAAGCGCTTGGATGCCGTAGGTAAAGGTCGCTGCGACACTAACAGTTTTACGGCGACTGAAAGTCTTCCATAACTCATTCTGGTTTGACTCCAAGGGGTGAAACAAGCGCTGTGGCTGACGAAGACCAAGCTGATAGACGGGTTACCGCCAAAAGTGCTCAGCATCGTGGACGACCCGGCCAACCAGCTAGAGAGCCAGGACGAGAGGGTACAAAATGCCATCTTTCACGCGTGTTTCTGGGCGACCACAGAAGTTGTTCCTCGGAGAGAAACCTATTGGTAAGTAATCAGAGTGAAAGAGCGCTTTAGTTGTGCTGTCGCTTTATGGTTTTGCCTTAGGAGCCTGTTAAAATAGATGCCTGGTAAATAAGATTTTTTTTTTAAGGTTACCAACAAAACTGTAAATCAGTTTACTGATTTAACTATAATGGTGTATAATATGTTGTACTGTATGTAATATTTATATAATATATTTAGCTGCCAATTAGCTAACTAACTTAACTGTAAATTAGTTTACTAGATAACCAGTGAGGGTCTGGATGTACAAACAATTTATCTGGGGGTAAACGGGGGGTGAATGAGACTTCTCTACATATCAGCTGTTCCATGATAACCGATCCCCACCAAATAAAGAATACCATTTGATCTAACAATTGATAGTAAGCATTATTACTGGCAACTAGGGACTGCAACTGGTTTGTCAGAAGGATTTAAGTATTTAATCTGCATTAATCATTTGGAAATATTACATATTGTACAGATGAACAACTAGGCTATAAAACACCCATGTGCTGGAAACATCTAGCAGACAAAGGTTCCTTGGGTGAATTTGATATCTTTTATTAGACCAACCATCTATACTTAAGACTTTCACATCTGATTTTATACAGCTAATCCTTTTTCTCATTCTAAAGCCCCATACTCGTGGAAGACTTGTTGCATTTATGTAGGATAATGACTAGCAAGTTTCCGTCGCTGTCTGAAAGGATGCTGGGTAGAAATTATAGACTGGCAGCTACGTGGGAGAGAGGTTAGTAACTTTTTTTGTGTAAAGAACTTGTTTTTCTTTTTCTTCTGGTTACCTCTATTGGGTGACATATAAAACACTAGGTTTTAGGCCAAAGAATGGGAAGTAAATTTAATTTGAATTCCATTTTATTTTTTTTCCACTATGCCATAGGGCAGACGAAGTTGAGGCTGACTAGTCCCTGTCACCCGTTTCTTGGTTATCATTTACTCTATGTGCAGGAAACCTACACATCTTTATATTTTAATCTCCATTTCCAGCTGCAGTTCAGCTGTTAGTTCCTCATAAATGTTAAATAAATAAATGCTAACTATGCCTTGCCAAATGGGCATTCTTGCAGGAATGCTCTTGTCCCTCAGGGATCTCTATGGAAAAATCAAGCCCTTGGCTGACCACTGGATAGTGTTTGAAGCCTTTCAGAACTGAAGCTTTAGGAACTTTTTGCTTTGGATGTCTCTTTTTGTGGTAAAATCACTGAAGTAGTAAAGAATAAAAACTAATGTTTTATTGTGGAGTTTGTGTGCATTAATGACCTAAATAAAACCGGAAGTTTCTTTAGCTCAGGTTTGGCAGCATTTTTCGACAGAGCCAAAAACACCCTTAACGTTGACTTAAGGTGTTGGTGTGTCAGGGATGGATGGCAATCTTTGTGGCAGCACAGCCCGGGCCCCTTTCCCACCATGCTCCCTGAGGTACACATGCCAAGCAAAATGCCTTTGCATGCTACATTCTGGTAGCTGTCCCAGGTGTTGCCTTCCCCTGTTTTAGCTAGTTTTATGTATAATTTAATGACTTGTACTATATGTGGCTACTGTTCTGAATGCTGTTCTTTCTTTACAGAATCTGTTCTTCTTCAGGTTCGTGGCTTGAATGGAATGCTTTTGAATGCCATGAACCCAATACAGCCAGTAGCCTCCAAAGATGAAATATTAGCCACTGAAAACTACACTCTTGAGACATTCTATCCCATCCTGCCTACAATTGATCTGCAGGAAGTTAATATATATGCAGAAAAAAATGATACAGGTACAATTTGCTTATCAGTTATATAACGGTTTTACATCAGCTTACCTGGCAGCACTCTACTCTCTGTTAGTATGTGGTGTAAGGAAATGGGGAAGATGGTTGTAGGATGAACAAATATAAATAACCATAAGTCTTTCATGGGTAGTCAGGTTCTTAGTGAGACTTTTCATGCTGTAGGGGAAAACTTTAATTCATCCAAGTTACACTAGCAGTTTCTGAAGATTGAAAGTTAACATGGGCTAAGATTATACCTAACACTATCTGTATCTCATGTGGTTGTCTACAATTTAGGTTTTAGGAAGGATTATCCTTATTCTCATCCTCACACTTTGTACTTTATGGAATCGAACAACCATGGTCCTCTTCGCTTTAGACCAGAACCGCTCCGGGCTAAAATGTTGATGTTTGCTTTTGGCAATGCATTAGCAAAGGCCAGGCTTCTGTATGGGGTACGTATTTTAAGTGGCTGCTGTTAAAAAGTCAGGTTTCACTGCTTTCACCAAGGTCATTGTGCTGAGTAGTCGGTCAATGGTTGAAATCAGTCATCTTCCACACCATTAGCAATGAGTTTGCTTTCAATAATAACTGTTCCCCATCTCTTCCAAAATTGAGAAATGGTGTAATGATCTCATAATTGGCCCAAGAGATGGAATTATTGAATCCCATGCAGTTTTACTCTGTATGAAAACAAGATATTAGAGGCTGGTCTTCAGTAAAGACAGTGACAGGACCTTCCCCCAATAAGCCTTGCTCTTACCCAAGAGCTATCAGTGCTGGTAGGAGTGGGGTATTGTTACTTTTTGTCGTCCTACCTGAAATCTTTAAGAATCTATCTGCAGGTAGCCTGGACCTGCTCTTGGGGCAGCTCTACATTTGAGATTTCTGGCTCACTCCGTAGGTTGCACTAGATGGTAATAATTTTCAGTCACAGTTGACCTAGGTTGAATTTGAACTGGTGACCTAATAAGCAAGAGACTTACAATGCCATTAATGGTTTCTTGTCACCATATCTTAAACTCTGCCCTGATGTCACCTATCCAAGGACTTCAGAGTTTTCTAGGTAATCTTTAAAGATGTGTTTAGCTATCCAAGCAGTTCACCAAATCAGAAAGCCACCTTGTTATGCCAATAGCAATTATTTTAATGCGTTCATGAAGATGATTAAAATTGGACTAGCAGTAGGTAGGAATCAGTTGAAGCAACTTGCAGGCATGAATAAGAAACCAGAATGCTGAGATGTGTTGTTTACATCTATATTCTAATGCCATTTGAAGGAGACATTATTTTAATTAAAATACAAAATCTACATTCAAATCTTGTTTGACTAGGGTAGCTTTCTGGGCAAGGTATTACCTTTATTAAATGCCTGGCTTAAACCCAAATGGTAATTGCTGATTCTGCATCTTCTCATGGAATTTGTTGTAACTGGCTTTTTTTCCCCCCTGCTTCTCTTAGGATGACCCCAGGGTTTTAGAGCAACCAATAGTAGTGCAAAGCATTGGCACAGATGGTCGCCTTTTCCAATTCTTGGTATTCCAGTTAAATACAACAGATTTCGCCTCTAATGATGGGGTTAAAAACCTAGTCTGGATTGACTCTGATCAGTCGATGTATGCGTTTGCCCAGCGTATTCCTTCTATCAGGAAGAAAGTTGTTACGGTGAGTTGGCAGGACAGAGAGCTAGGTTCTCAGAATCGGAGTTCACAGAAATTCTACCCCTCTGCGTACATTTGAGATTTGGGAGCTGGCACAGTTAACAACTATCAGTCACTTGTTTGAGACAGGCCAACAACTTCCCTCTATTTATGGAGAATTCATATAGAATACTAAGTCTTGTCTTCTGGTGGATGGCTATCAGTATTGTTTGTGTTGTATGGTTTATTAAACTACTTAACAAGCATATTATAAGCTATATCATGTAAACATCTTACACAGATGCAGAGTTTTATGATATGCTTATTGAAGATCAAGTTGCTTGCACACAGTTATTTCACTGAAGTTACAGCTGTCAGCATTAATATAAAGTAAATAAAAAGTATAGTTCTGTTGAGTCCACTTTGACTAAAACACTCTGATGGTTGGGGGCTTCATACCACTCGAGATGAATGCCAGTGAAATTATACCCACAAGCCATCTCAGCATGTTTCCCATGCTACCAGATTTAGAGTGGTATTCACGCATATTTAAATTAATGTTATTTTTCTACTCTGTTTACTGCAAACTGAACAACCGAGTCTTTTCTCTGCAGGTGCCTGCTGGAGTACATGGCTATGAACCAGACACATTCAAGAAGTTTCTGGCACTCTATTTACATGGAGCAGTATAAAATCCTAGTCGAGCAAAAATCCTTCAAGTTTACCTGCCATTTGCTCTTTCATCAGATCACGTAGTGAAGCAAGTGACGTAATATACCTTGAATAATTTAAGGACTTAAACAATATTTGATTGTAAATAAAGATTTTTGTAGTAAGTGGTGTAGACAGAGAAACGCCCTCTTTTCAGTTACTTACCTGTAACTTCACACCATTCTGTACACGTGCAGTAAGTTAGTGAAGCCAGCTGCCAAAATGCTTCCTCTCCACTTTCCCCCGGCCGCCTAAAGGGAATGGGAAAAACAATGAATGGTTTCTTGGTTATTGTTTGCACTAGCAGACACCCATGTAGGCCAGCACCTGTGCACAGAATTTGTTTTGAAAGAGATGTTGGACTTGCAAGCATGGCTCAGCAACCTTGTAGGAGCAGTCGGCCAAATAAGAGACAGTCTGAAGCTGGGCCTTTGTCAGTTCCCCTGCCACCAAATCTCTGCTTTGCAGGCCAGATGAAATTGACTGGCAAGCTTGATCTGGCTCTCGGCCCTCAGGTTGTTGACAACTCCTGCAAAGGTAGAAAATAGCTTCTAATTACATAAGGCACAGGTACTCCTCATTTAACATTATCCCAGTTAACGTCGTTTCATTATTACACTGCTGCTGTATTACGGAACACTTGTTTAAAGTCCTGCAATGTTAAATTGTAACATTTGGCCACCACCTGCTAGTTGGGTAACTACTGTGATGTAGTTGGATTTGCTTAACATTGTTTTGCTTAAAGTCGCATTTTTCAAGAACGTAACTATGACGTTAAGCAAGGAGTAGCTGTATTATGTATGAAACCCAATCTATAATATTTACAGTCTCATAGGATAAGGGCCCTTCATAATCCTACGTTGATTTTATTTATTTATTTGGATAGTTGAGTGCCTGGCTCCTTTTTAGCCATAGTTAGAATATTACCAGCAACCTTGGAGTTCCTTCAGAGCCAAAGCACTGCATTCGTTCAGGACTCAAGTTACTAGTAAGAGACCTGTAAGCCTTTGCAAAGCAGTGCAGAAGTTTGGTGCCAAAAGAGTTTCAGCAGAGGAAGAGAGAAACTTTCTCAGTTTACCCTTGCCTCAAGGGCAGGTTCTTTGCTTTGAAGACAGAACCCTAGATCAGCTAAAATGAGTAGAGATGAGAGAGATGTTCTTACGTAAAAGCAGACCAGGTTATTAGTGCTTAGTTGGTATTTGCACATCCTCTATAATTTTACAAAATACGAATCAGTAGACTGGTCTTAGCTAAACAGTGTAAACACATCACTATCAAATCTGGGCAGCAGGGGGATGAGTGGCAGCCATATTTCAATGCAAGGCAGCAGTGGAAGACTTAAAGCGGTTGGGTTGGTCAGTGAAATAAAAATGGCAGAATATGGAGCTTGTTAAGTGGCACCTCCAGTGCAGCAGAACTGAGCAAGGAGAAAGGCTCAGACTTTCACCTGATGAGTATGGCTTCATGTGGCAAATTAATCCACCCTACAGTGGGGACGAGAGTTGGGGGGAAAGGCTGATGTAGCAGCTGATGGATTTTTCAAGAATCAGGTCTCCCTCATCTGAGGGGTAGGTGCTTTTTGCTTTTTTAATTTCTGCAGTTCTGAATTTAAATTACTCATTACATTTGGTAAATGGAGCACAGGTAGTATGCTAAAGATTTCTGTATATATCTGCATACATCATTGCTCTGCCCAAAGCAGCATTAACACTTCATTTGTAATTATTTCAGGCTTTGCAACTCTTCTGGGATAAATTAGCATGTAAATGGACAATGAAATTAAATTGATCCAGCACTTACTGTACAGGTGGACAAGAATCCCATATTCTTCTACCTGTGGGCTGCTGGTAACCTTGTCTGTATAGGCTAGGACAATGGGCGCCAGCCTTTTTTGGCAGGTATGCTATGAACTAGTCCTGCACCCTCCAAATGCCCCAGCTGCTGCTCTGCTTTAACCTTGACCTTGCCACTGTGCTGTGCGTGTGCCACAGGCTACCCACAGAGGCTGCCTGTGCCACTCGGCATTTTTGCCTCAGGTTAGTAATGTCTAAATTATAAGAATGAGGCAGAGTCTATATCCACCAGAGCAGGTTGCCAGGGGGCAGCTTCAGCTCCCCTATTCTCTGCCTCAGTTCTCTACAGAATGAGCATAATGTGCCCTCGCGTCTGTATTGATTGTCTCCAAGTTACAAGTTTTGGGATGGGCGGTGCTGGGTATAATGAAGTGCCTACCCTGCTTGATGCTGCTGCCATAATTGGCCTCTGAGCCATGCTTTCTTACCCAATTTTGCCAGTTGCTTAGGCACGCTGCCTTTGCTGCAGCTGCCTTGTACCCAGATGCAAAGAGGTGAATAGTTTCTAGCCCAAAGTGACACATTTTACTAACTCCCTGGGTCAGTCCCCAAATTTAGCAGGGTTGGAGTGTTTTCAAGGTTCAGAATCAAGGGAATTTCTGTGCACAGCAGGGTATGACTTGTGAAAGCAGTCTGTACTTTATCTCATATGTCCACCTGGATAAAAACCTGCAGTGGTGAGCTAAAAACCACATTCATTGGGCTCTTAACCACTTCCTTCCAATAGCTAGGTGCATAGCCTTGGCACCTAGATATGGTGACTCCGCGTGGAAATAGTCACCCCACAGAGCCCAGCATGGGGACACTTACGGAGGCAAGCTTTAGAACGGTGATCCTCTAAGCTTCCTCCTGTCTGATAAGTGGTGGATCTAGCATAGCCACTCTGAAGCACTGCCATCGCCTTCATTTAGACACGCTCTAACCTGCTGTGAAATGTTGCTTCTTCAAACCTCATTCAAGCAGGGCCTGGATTTTCAAATGCTTGGGCATGGCGGCCTGTGAGTGGGAAATGGGCAAGAAAGCATTGAGTCACACCACAGGGCAGAGACTGGGTTACTGGCAAAGGCAGCAAGGATTTTAACTGGTGGGACTAGGCTGGAGGAATGTGTAGCTGGCAATCTCACACACGTTTCAGGAGTATATTTGCTCACTAACAGCAATGTTGGCACTACTTGGCATAGCCAGGATCTCAGTGCCAGCAGTATTTGCCCAGAAATCTGATCATCTTACTACTGAGAGTCCATCCCATCCACGCTAAGGTGCTTCACTTGCTTCCGGTCCTCTGCGGGATGGGGTTGCAATGACTCCTGTGCATTTAAACCATCATCTCTCTACATAGATAGTGTTCCTTCCCAACCATTCTGTCTGCAGGCCAAAAATCCTTTATGTGTGCTTAGGATAGAAATGGTGCTCATCTTCCAGGATTGCTGCCTCCGAGGCCCTCTCTGCATGTTACGTGCATCATGCAGTTACTTGGTTAATTCCACAATCATTTCGACTGCCTACACCTGCAAAGTATCTATTATACCATAAAAAGGCCCATCCAGCTATAGTTAGAGCTGGCAAATGTGTAATAACTTTATAGCTGGTTCCTATCCAGTTTCAATTTGCACATGTTGCCTGTGCCCCCGTGGCTAGGAGCCCTGTCATTCGTGGGGGGGGGGTGCCAAGTGCTGCTGTGGCTCTGAGGCCGACAGGTGCTGGGACATGGGGTGCTGCCATGGCCGAGCATCCTGTCAGCTGCAGGACTTGCAGCTGTGGGAGTTTGCTGCTTGCCAGTGAAGAGGGAGCCTGGGATGGGGAGCCCGGGTCTCCCCCTGTACCAGCACTAAGGTATGATTGGATCTGATGCTGCATGTACGTGTGACATGGCAGGAGGCACAATTGTGTGATTTGCACGTCAGATCCTATCGCACCGTTACCTGACCGTCTAGAGGGGCCCCGAGAGTTACCCAGGTCAGGGAAGGGGCTCTGGATACCATGTTTGAGAGAAACTGAATGAAGCTGAAGCAGTGCTTTCTTCTATGGGAAGACAGGACCAGAGAACAAGCCAGAATTTGGAGGTCCCTGGCTCAGAATAGTGGACAGAAAGAACACAACCCACCCGTGTTTCAAAGGGGGGAGATGGTCTGGTTATTAAGCACCAGACAAAAGTTGTAGGAAGACTCCCAGGAGCTATTTGACAGAGTGCGCTCTAGGCTGGGACAGGCCGTCAGGCTGGTCTGGGAAAAAAAGTTTGAAGCATCGCTCGCTCTTCTGTGTCTACCCGGACTTCAGTGAACATTCAACCAGGTTCATCTCAGGCTGGTTTCAGCTATTTTCAAACTGGTTTAGGCGCAGGGAACCCGTGTTCAGAAACTGGGTTAAACCTGTAACAGATCACTTCAACCGGTTTGCGTGCAATGTCTGTCCCGAGCCCCGCTGGCCACAGACACGCCGCTTTAGGAGTTCAAGCTCTCGCGGACACGCTAGAAGAGGGGTGCTGAGCCTGCCCACGTTAGCGGGGCTGCTGGACTCCCATCTGCCAAGAGCAGCACAGCTGCAGACGGCTGCACTGAAAGGAGCCGGTGCCTTGAGACCCATGGCAGACATCGCCTCTGGCTGCGTGCCACGCGAGGAAAGACTAAGCAGGAACAATCAGCATTCGCCTCGTGTCTCTGCTCCCCCCCACCTTGTTTCCCTCTGTTATGAGCAGAGACAAATACCTCCTCCCACGATCTCCACGCCGCAGTGACAGCTCTGCGCCTGTCCCCCAGGGACCATCCCGAGCGCTCGTGACAGGCCTTTCAAGCTGCTCCCACTCGCTGATCTCCTATCGGAGCTGCTTCAACAGGTACGCGGGGCTCAGATAAAACACGGCTCGCGAGGAATGCCTTGCGCTGTGCAAGGGGAGAACTGTTTCTTAAACAGTATGTTCCCTTGAAGTGCACCCAGTGTGAGATCCAGCTCGGGCTGTGCTAATCATGCTAGCGAGTACACGCAGTCCTCAACTGGAACCCCTGCTTGCACATCTCCTCCTCCTGCATTTGCACTAATGAAAACTAACGTGGGAGACAATTATCCCTAGGTTGGGCTCCAGAGACCTTTCAGAGGAGGAACTTGGCGGTTTTTATTTCTGCATTTTAACATCAATGCTCAAGCCAGCCAGAACCAAGAGGGAGGATGCCTCGGGACCTTGCCGTAGAAATGCAGCGGAGCCAGGGAGCATTGGCTGTCCTCTCCGCCTCGATTACGTAAAGCTAAGCAAGGTCGCCACTGCTAGCCCGCACGCGGAAGAGAGGCCTGCCGCTCTGAACAGAGCCGGCCGGCTAATGCACAGGTCATAAGGACGTTGCTTTTCCCTAGCAGGCAGGAGATGTATGGGCTGCTTGTGGCAGCGAAAGCTGCAGACCTCTCAGACTTACATTTTCTGGGTTAGCCAGCCCACCTGCACCAAAGCTCATAGATCAGCCTGATCTCAAGAACCTAACTATTTCGCTGCCGACCCCTCCAGCTCCGCAGGACTCGGAGGCTGAGATTTGTAGGCAGCACCAAACCTATAATTAAAGCTTATGAGCAGAACGTAACAAGTTTGCTGCTGATCCGAGACCGAAACCAGCCCTTCTGCTAGGCTCGCGTGGCTCCCACATAGCTAAGAGGAACAAAAAAGCAGTCGCTTAAAGCCGGCTGCGAGCAGACAGGACGCAATAATATACACAGCGCCGGGGTATCAGGAGCCCCAACCCTGACTAGCGCCCATCGTGGTCGACACTGAGAGGTGCTGCCCTGTCACCTTGTCTGTGCCATTAATTATATCGCAGCAGGAGACCACGGGGCTGAAAGATGCACTTGCCCAATACACAGAACATGTTACAATGGAAGCAACGGGCAACGTGCAGGGACGGGCAGCGTTGTACGGGTAAATGAACTATGCATTTGCCTTGCACGGGTACAGGTGGGGCTCCCTCTGCATGTGTAGAAGCTGCAGCCCCAGTGTTGTTGCCACAGATGAACATGCTTATCGCAGGACGTTTGGGAGCGGGGAGGTGCCGGGAGCTTGCAGTGTGAAGGTCACCTTAAAGGATGCTGAAGAACAGCGCAGGGAAGTTATTCTGAGCTCCGCTCCGCAGAGAGCTGTCTTAGCGAGCGCTGGCGGCTCTTGGGAGAATGCTTGGCGCTCCCTGTGCACCTGATCTGGATTTGCAGCCTCAGATGCAAGGAGAGGAATGAGACTGCCTGGCTCCAGCAGAAAGGAAAGGCCCCATGGGAGTGCAAATTAGGAACAGGCTCAGCCACCCCCTTCTTCAGGCTCTGCCCTCCTGGCCCCGCGCGGGACCGCTGGGAAGACGCCAGCCCCTCCGCCCCGGGGAGCGAGGCGCAGAAAGCAGTGGCACCACCAGGAAAAGCTGGATGGCAAGCCCAGAGCGATGGGCAGGAGCTGGCCGGCAAGCCCAGCAGCTGCCATGGCTGGTAGGGGTGGGCAGGGGAAGAAACTGCCCTCCAGAGGCCACTAAGCGAGTGGATCGGGATTACAGGATGACAGGGTTCACAGAGCACCTGCGACTTCAGCTGGTACCGGATAAGGCCCTCCCACAGAGCGAGGGACGCCCAAGTTTAAGAGTAGCATTTACCTCCGAAGAGGAGCCCAGCTTAAGGCCCCAGCGGCTGCTGCTTCTACCCTCGGTAGCTTCCCAGATGTCCATCAAGCCAGTCTTGAAAGGAGGGTTGAACAGTAAGGAGATGACACCCGAAAGCATTTGGGTTCCTCTCCTTGTCGTAAAGCCCGCAGGGCGTCACAAACTCTTCTGTGCGAGGTCTGAGCTACCCGAGAAAGATGTGGGCGAAGGCTCGGCCGTGGGAGGACAAACGTGAAGACGAGCGCGTGACTCCGTGAAACCGGTTTCTCCCGGGTGAGAAATGCACTTACGAATCTCCACGCCGGAGCTCCGGCAGCCTCGTTGAGGAGAAACGCGGACATCGGAGCGATTGCAGCACAAGCCGCGGACAAACCGTGCTCCGTGCTCTCGTTCCGGACCCAGTTACCGGACCTTTTGCAGGGTAGGATGGCCTCGCAGAAAAGGGCAGCCCCGTCCGTTCACAGCCCCGATGAAGTCCCCTGCTCAGGGCACTCAGTCCCACATCGCGAGCCGCGATGGGCTTTCCCGCTTGAGCTGCCCTCTCAAGACAGCGAACGGGTAGAAACAAGGCCACACGAGATGGGCCAGCCGGGCTCATCTGAGCAGGACAGCCCTAAAACGAAAAGCGACTTACCGTGGTTCTTCGAGGCGAGTGCCGGCACAGATCCCACGCCTGGGATAGGTCAATACGGTACAAGCCGTGGCCGAGCAGAGATGCCACGCCATGCCCACTTGCTCCCAAACCGGCGGCCGCGTAGCTGCAGTAGAGCAGGGCTGTCTGCACACCAGCACCTAAGTCCTGGCACGTTAAGAAAGCGGGTTAGAGCCGGTGGGATGGTAGGGGTTGTCCCTTTGCCCCGCCACCAAAAACCTTCAACAAATTGAAGGGTCTATCTAATCCTGGGCCGTAGCACCATTGATGTGGGTGAGGCCAGGGTAGGACTCTTCTTGTGAAAAACCTACGTATGGAGGGTTGGCCCCAAAAGCTGGGATTGCTCCTATACCTCTAGCTGGCAAGGCGGCTGCTCAACGGCCCTCTTCTTTGACCGGTTGTCAAGGGAAGGTCGAAGGGAGACTTATCAAGGGAGGGGGGCACAGACCTGTAGGAAAACAGGTGAGAGCTGGTGGAGGAATCCTGCTGCTGTCAGGTATGGAGGACAACTCGCACGTGCTGAGCGTGCAAGAGGGCTTGCGCTGAGCTCCGGGCCTGGGAATTTCTCCGAAATAAGCAGTCCAGCTGGAAGCGAGTGGCTGCACTGTCCAGGCAGGACTGCTCTTCCTTTTGGCTTTGTCTGTCAGTCTGGTCAAGAGTCTCTTGCTCTGGTCCCTCGAGTCCTCAAAGTCTTGACTATATAGCGACCGTGCATCTAGGAACGCCGACTTACCCCTACCTGGAGGATCAATGGGCTCAGGCAAGATCTGCACAGTAGGCAACAGGCTCAGTTCAGGTGACTTTTCATGATTTCATAGCTCCAACTTACCCAAAACAACAAATTCAAGCCTTCCCACCCTGGTGCACGGCCTAGAGGCATCCGAGTACTGTCAGTTTGCAGACTGGCCAGAGCTCACCTGACTCGGCAGCGATTCCAGTTGATAGTAGATCTCGTCCAAAACCCCAGCAAGGGCATACCTCAGACACAGGCAGCACGGAGCAGCAAGTACCTGCATCGCGCAGCCGGCCAGATTTCACCTATAGCTGCCTGCAGCCGGCTGGGATCAGTGCATACATACGCACCCCGCAGACGTAGCGGACTGTGAAAACACAGTCTTCCCTTCCTTAAATCGAGCAAAGCCATTTCAGACCATGCAGTTCTCCTCTACGCCTTTTCCCACCCCCAGCCTAGGAGCGGTGGCCTTTGCTCAAGGGTTCATTTCCCAGAACTCATGGGATATGGTCCTCCTGGCAGGGCACGTGGCTAATAAATGCCCTAAAACTTGGAGCTGCATGCTTGGCTTGTCCCTTTTGGAAGGCTGCACCACCCAAGTACCAGACCCCACTACAGCAACGGGCCGCACGGATAGACGAGGTGAGAACGGGGCTGAGATTTCGCCCCACTTTTGAGGCAGCATCTTGGAGATGGATGCATTAGTTATGCATCAATCCGTTATTCTCTGCCTGGCCCGCACAGCACCCTCATGGATCGTCTCAGCAAGTCTTCAGCTATGCAGAAACGGTCCCTCAACAACTCCATCCCCCTGGCCAGGACATCCTCTGGAGATGGGGTCTCCACAGCAGTGGGTTATGGCTGTGTCCTTTCTCGGAGCGAGGAAGAGGGAGGGTACTACTCAAGGCACTGGTGCGGCCACCGTTACTCAAATGAATCTCGTCTTGCACACACGCACTCGTGTGGACCGACTAAACTCTGCTTTTTCAGGTGCTGGGGCCAGTAGAGAACCAGTCTCCTGCTTTGTTAATAATCATGGGGAACATGCCCTCCTTTCCGCACAGAAGACTGGGGCCGAGGTCCATAGTACGGAGGCTTTTAAACTTCAGCAAAAGCTTCCCGCCTGTAAGAGCTGGAGAACAAGGGAACCAGCTGCCTAAGGAACCGGCCGAATCTCCCGCCCTGGAAGTTTTCGAGAAGACCTCAGCTGGCCCGACTCCCAGTCCGCCTTCTCGGGATCGGTGTGGATGGCACCTGCCTTCTCAACGTCTCAGGAAATGAGCCATTGCTTACAAAACCGTGTGCATCATTCGTTTAGTTTCTATAGCCACCTGCCTTCTTTCAGGAAGGAGCCTGGGCAGGCATCTGTCCAAGATGGTTTCAGAACAAGAAAACCTGCTTTGGTGCAGGGGCTGGGACCAGGTGACCCTCCGCACCCCTCCCACCCCCGTCCTTCCAGGAGAACAGGAGCACGCCAGTTAACGAATGTAAGACGACCCTGATTGCAAGATGGCCACCCACTAATTAGCTTCTATAGGGAAAATTTATACATTTGTTACAATGTTCCAAGTATAGAACCTAATTATTGGAGGTTTGGCTTGCATTTGTGCCCCTCCCACTGCTACAACAGGGACAATAAGTGTGGGGGGTCAGTTAGACCCTCTGCCCCCCAGCTTTTCCCCCCACAGCCCCTTCCGCCCTCATGACGGTCAAACCCTGCTCTCCCTCAGCACGTGGAAGTGAGGAGCAAATTTGGAAAAACTGACCTGGAAGTAAATATAGCTGTAGCCATTTGCAGAGAAGAACCCTTAAACTTAATTCACTCAGAATTGATGCATTTTACCTTTTTGGAAACGGCTGCATGTTTTAGCACAGGTGGTCCATGAGCACACTTAAGCAGCACTTTGGCATCTCCTTACAGTAGAACCCCCCCCCAACGTTTCAAGGCCCAAATCCCACTGGGCAAAGCCCAATAGTCAAGTCCCAAACTGCGACTGTGTGCTCTTTTCATGAGTCCTGGGATCCAAAAATATGCAGATGAAGCAGAAGGCAGCCTTGTCTGGCTTAGCCTCATGGAGGATTTGGCTACACTGATCATATGCACCAGGCTGAGAGAGGGGGCAATAGTCAGATTCTGGGTGAACTTTTTGGGGCCATTTGGTGATGTTTGCCAGATATTCAAGGCTGGTGAAGAAACAGGATTCGTTGGAAATGGGAAAGAAAGGCACAGCTCAATTGTGGGAGTGAAGAAGTATAACTGTCTGCAACGTAGTGGCTCACCATGACTTGGAAAAAATGAGTTGGCACCAAGAAGGGCTGCATTTAATGGGTACTACCCATGTCTTACTCGGGTGGGCTGCACTAACCTGTTCTTGTGGTTGGTTCCCATACTTACCTGGCAGGGGAAACTCCATGACCACAAAGGTGGCAGGGGAAAGTACCCTGACCAAGTAGGGGGCTTAAAAATGGTTGCGTATGGTGGAGGGTGCACCCCTGCCTGCTTGCAGACAGGACGCCCTACAAGAGCCTCATAGTTAACTTCCCACTAGCCAGCTTCCAGTGGGAGGAGCTCAGCTACATGCTGACTTTATGGAAATGAGAGACTCCTTCTTCGCTTGCTCCTGTGGCTACACAGCCAAGGGCAAATGAAACTTGGGGGCCACCAGGCCTGCATTTAGGATGCTTGCCGAAGGATTTGAAAGCATCTGAAGCCCAAAGCTGAAAAGTCTAGGGAGGAGGAGGAGGAGGATGCTTGCTGGTAGCAGGGCCACAAGGCTTTTGAACAATTGAAAAAATTCAGACCTGATCTGGCTAATTTGACTTTGTACATGAGGAATTTTCACCCCCCCCCCCCCAAACTCCACCTTTTGATTAAGATCAAGCATTTTTGGCACCAAGGGAGGGTGAAAGGCTGGCCCTGGCCCTCTTGGCGCCAGCCTAACATTGCAATTCCCGGTGGAGGGAACACCTGCCCACTTCTTTTCTCTCTTTATTTTGTTTGCAGGCCCCACACAAGAGAGGCTCCCATCAGCTTGTCTGCCCAATGCGGGTCAGGTGATGCTCAGCATTGGCTGCATTTAACCAGCTTCGTAGCCGGTTTCCATTACTGAGCGCATGCTGCTTTTAGCAGCATTTCAAAGAGAGACAACGTATTTAATGCAGCGTCCTTGTATGAGAAAGTAAGATGGGAGACAACTGAAACCCGCGTCGTGTAGTCAGGATAGTATATTCCGAATAAGTTCCAAATAAGTCACGTCTGTCCCTGCAGCCTGCCACACACCAGGTGTAATAGCGAGCGTTCGGGGGTTGCCTTGTACCCAGATCAGAGACGGCACCGGGATGTTGCGCAGTAGATGCAGTGCAGATGAGTTGCCGGGTAGCAGACAAAGTTCATAGGAAATACAGGCTCCTTAAACAAGCAGACATTGTAGCAGGCCACTGCTACAGTCCATCCTAGTCTATGAGCCCCTGACGGACGAAGGCAGGATAAGCATTTCAAAAGTTTAGGAAACGCAGAGCACCTGGCTTGTTCGTGAGGTGCTTTTGGCACCTGGGTGTTGCTCTACCTCCAATCCAAGAGTCGGCCAACCTTATTTTTAACTCGCGTCTTTGAAATGTAGGAGCTGGAGCTGGAAAAGGATTTAAATCCCGCTCAGCAATTCACAAGACTTACCTGAAAGGCCACTGGCTGATACTGGCAGTGCCTGGGGGGCCGGGGAGAAAGCCGCAGGGACTCTGCCATGCTAGACCTCACCGTACATCTGACAGGTAATGTAATTGCATGTTCATGTGGAAAGATCAACCCTTACTTTCATATTAATAATTAACCATTAGCAGGATCACCCTTTGCCCTTACAAAGCTGCTTGCACCAGATATCAGCTCCATCTGCCCACATTTTGGAGACTGGGAACTGTGGGACCAGGCCATTAAGTGACACGTCCAAGGGCGGGTTGAACAACGGGCAGAGTTAGGAAAAGAACCGGCTTCCAGTCCCTGCTGAGAACGCATCTTACCAGTAACTTCATCAATCCGCAGACATTCAACTGGAAAACCAACGTGTGGCTTTAATGGAAACCAACACCTGCAATCTGCAGACAATGAACAGCGCCGACCACGTTAAAGGAATACGCGCGTTTTCTATCGGGCGACACACGCAGAAGGAAGGGGAGAAGAATACATTCACACTGAACAGAAGAAACACTCAGCACTTGCTGCCTCCACTGCAGACTAGTCTGCAGCGTTAGGTGAAACGGGAACCACATCCAAATGCACGAAGCACAGGTTTATAATTAGAAACATTGGCATTTTCCTGGTTCACAAGCCATAACCTACTCTTCCAGCTGACCCTGATGTTAACAAGCTTCGTAGCCGGGTTGATTTTTCTTGGTAAGCGTTTAGGGCGCGTTGGGGAATCAGTCCGATTCAATGGCACAGAACAGCGGTTCTCGCAGCGTGCGCTCTGTGGGCTGCCAGGAATTAAACCTTTCCTGGCGATGCAAAGATATTTTGAGAAGCGAGCAGCAAGGCGTTGAGATCCCGGAAGCGGACGTGGAGATGGGTCTCTGGTGAAATCATCCGTGGCAAAAGTAACTCTTCCCTCTCCCCCACCAATGCCTGCAACACTTGGACGCGTGCGGCCGGCTCTCCGCTCTGGGTGCATTTTGCACAGCCATTATTCTGCTATTCCAGCCTTACGCGAAACGAGACACAACGGTGCTCCCTCCACCGTGGGAATTTCCAGGGACTTGCATTAAACCTCCCCAATTCCAGGGCGCTTAGATCGTTTATAAGAAACGTTCATTCAAACCACTGCAAGACTTGCCTACAAACCGCGGGGAGGAAAAGCAAAGCAGCATCACTGAAGCCAAACTCCCAATCAGCCAAATTAATATGGAGAACAACTGGTCACAGAGCACTTCCTAAGAAGACATTTAGCAGTCATCCAGCCTGCAAAACCTCCGTTTCCTGAAGACCCAACAAATGAAGACATTTAAAAGGCTAGTTTTCATTGCAAAACTTTGGTAAAAATGGTTTTGTTAAAAGCATTTAAACAAAGATCTGGAAACAGATCGTTTCACAGTGTTACCGAACAGGTGGACTATTCACGAACACTTGCAAGATCAGAAACTGCTCCCTTCACAATGCCGACATTCAACGGTGAACTTCTGTTACCGGTATTGCGGTACCACCTTGGAGCGGCAGCGCCCCAGTATCCTGGATGCCATCAATGAGACCTTTTCACTGGGTGCCCAGATAAGGCACCTGGCCCGCGGCTGGTAACCGGCCCCTTCCCGAGGTGCGTTAGGCCGTGTGCCGACTTGACTTCTCCAAACATCGGCAGCGTTGTTTTTAGCCAGCACTTACCGGCGATTTCCTCCCTTGCTTACCAAGCTGCAGATGCCGACAACCAAAACGCAGCTCTGCTCCCTGCTTTGTGCTGCCGTGTTGGAAGCTACCCTGTCCGGCTTTGCACCTAATCGCAGCGTGGAGGGGACTTGCATGCAACGAGCCACCCCTGGGGGGAGGAGTGGGAGAAACTCTGGATTTTTAGAAGAGAGACCGAATATATGCATTCAAATTCATTGCCTTGGGGTGAAGTCCCCACCTGCCCCCCAGCCCACTCCTCCTCCGAGCCGAAGGACATGGAAAGAAGTGCAGATGGGAGAGGTGTAGGGGCCAGGCAAAGGAAAGGAGCCCCTCATAGCTTCAAATTTAATGGCTCCCCCATCACCCACACTGACGATACTTTTCCTGCACTTGCCTGGCCGAGCAAACCTGGGGCACAGGGGTGCCTGTTCACCCCACCAGCAGGAAAGCCAGAGGCTTGTCCCAAAGCAAGCCCTCTTCCCCCAAATGGGGGATTCATCCCTGTCCACCTCGACATCCATTTTAATGCTGCTGTTGACTTCAAGCGGTCCCCAATCCCCACTCAGTCCTTTCCTCCTGCTGTCACCTTCCCACGTGGAAGTCCCAGTGTTCAGACAGCCCTCATCTTCGAGAGCCCCGAGGGTTTACCTGCCACAGATGAGGACCTGGAAATCGTTCACGTGCTTCCAAGGGATACCCCCTAGTGGCCCTTCGAAGCTGAACCGAATTTGGGATGCGAGGTGGTAAATCCTCTGACCTCAGGACCACCCTTGCACTGTCGCCGAGGCTTCGGACACCTCCATGGGGAGTGGGGGGGACGCAGCATCTCAGGACTGCGAGTCCCCAGCTAAGGCAGTCCCGAAGAAACGCTCCACCCAACGTGGTTTGCTCGCGTACGTGACCGGGCCCCCGAGGAGGCCAAAGGCAAGTGCTGCTTTGAGGGCTGGGTAACTTGGACTGCAAGCCGGCGCTTTGCTTCACGGCGGTGGTCAGACAGCTGGGGGAAGATGCAGGGTGGAGGAAAGGCGCTCGTACTCCCCCCTACTGACCTCTATTCAAAGGACCAAAGCCCTGGGCCGCGACCCGGGGCAGCCTCGCCCAACCCCGATCCCTGCCCAGTCTGCACGAGTCCTCTGCGCCGAGGAAGGACGCAGCCGGGCCTCTCCCTTACCCATCACTGAGGCCGTGCCCTGGGGCCATTGGAAGCAAAATAGAATAAAATAAAAATTAAGAAACCTGCATAAATGAACAAATAAGTGGGCAGGGGTGGGGGGAGATTCACGCTCCTCGGGGCCAAGAGCAGTAACAAAGAGCAGAGAACCGAAATCAAATGTTTATGTTTATATTTATTACAGCATGGAGGGGGGAAAAAAGAACCGCTTCAGTCAAAAAACCATCCCATACCAATGAAGACAATAATTTAGCTATTCATTTTAAAATACATTAAAGCCGGTCTGTCATTTCTCACTTCAGAACAAAACCAACAAACAAAAGAAATAAAACAGAACAAAAAATAATAAAAAAAAAAGAATAAAAAAAGTCAAAAAGAGATGACCCATTCTGGAGACAACGGGTGTATGCGCAATGCCACAAATCTTCGTTCGATTTTTTATTATTATTTTTAAATATTAACCTGACTGTAACTATGAGACTGACACCCCCCTCCCCTCCCCCCGCCCTCATGCCCCGATCCACCCAGCAACTTTCTACAGGTAAAGCACAATTAAAATGCCTAGGAAAAAGAAGGCAAACATTTAAAAAAATTCATATTACACGCTAAAAAAAGTCTTGTCATCTCATGTCTTGCAGTCAGAATAATAAAAACGAGCCAATGTTCCCCCAAAAACATCTCGAATGAAGGGGTGCGGAAAAAAGACATCCCTTTAATAAAACATTATCAACAAATATCGTACACAAACTACAATGTATAATAATTACTTTTTTCCCTCTCTTATTTTAGAACCAGACTACAAGGTAAGAAAAAACACTGAAACAAGATACAATGTTTTCAATAATCCGCACAAAGGTAAATCCAGGGAGATAATATTTTACATAATATGATATACATGGATCAGAAATGGAGATTTATAAAACAAAGACCAACTACAGGGTAGTGTAATGTACATAGATCCCGAAGTTCTGGAGAGCGTCACTTGACATGGTTCTCTCGTTACTGTTCTGTAGTCACCTCTACCATGAGAAGGAAGGTAAATTTTAATTATTTTTTTTTTCTCAATTTTTGTTTATTTTTTTATTACAGAGTGAGCCTACAGAATAGCAAGTATACATTTTAACAACAATAATTACTTAAAAAGTATCTCCATCCAGTTCCAAAGCATATACAGTGAAAACCTGATAAGATCACATCTTTTTTTTTTTTTCCTTTAAAAAACCCCCCCCCCCGAAATTAAAAGCAAAAATTAAAAAACCAAAATAAAACCCCCACAACAAAACAAAAAAGGAAACCCAAAGACGTTAGCTTGAGATCACAGTTTCAAAGTCCCAGGTCAGATTAACCCTTTCTTTCTCCTCTCTCTTTTGGTGGAAACAACCCCCCACTCAAAGACTATCAAGGGGGTGGGGGGGTGGACATAAGGAGCACTCCTTCTGTGCCATGAGGGGGGTGGGAAAAGACTAGTACAGTGCATGCCAGTAATTGCAGACAGTAAGATCACTATTCATTCAAGGATGTGATCCTATGAAGGGCCAACTGCATTAACAACTTTCTACGTAGTAGTGGAGAGTCTCTTCCACAAGCAGGTCTGGTTACTGGAGGAGGAACTGTCGTGCTGCAAACAAAAATAAGAAGGAAAAAAAAACCCCAAAAAGAAAAGGAAAAAAAAAAAAACCAAACCAAACCCCAGGCCTTCCCAACACCCCCTCCCCCCAATTGTAAACTGTCCAGTTTATTTTTAAAAAAATATGACTACAACAGAGACAACATGAGATTTCATATCTAGACTAGCTTTCCTGGCGTCGCACAGCACAAACATACAACAGGGTTGTTTTTTTTTTTCCTTAAAAGAACAAAGCAAAGAGACTGGAGTCGGGTGCTAGAGGCTTCCATTTGTTTCCAAAAAAAAGTGTCATGTACATATATAAACCCTTCCGCACAAGAAGGATCTTGTCATGTCTTGAAATATTTTTAAGTTTTGTCCTTCATGTTTTATGGAATAAAAAGTTCAGCCTTTTTATTGCATGAAACTAAAACTGGGGTCTGGGCCCCCTCACGTCTCCCTGCCAATACACCTAGCTTCTTCTTGCATAATTTCTTTTAGTTCCTCCAAATGGCAGCTGACTCTCTTTATCCTGGAGAGGAGGAGGGGGGAAAAAAATCACACACTCATCGTCATGCTGGGAGAATACTGAAAAGAGAGACAAACGCAGAGTGAGAACCGGGCACGCCAGGCTGAAATACTAAGTGCTGCTAAACTGAGGGAAGAGAGGATATAAAAGTAAGACTTGGGCTTATGAAAACGATAAAGCAACATAATTGGATCTAATAAATCAGAGAGACAGAACATGCTAGAGACTCTAATTTATCAGAGCATAATCCGCTCCGTAACTGTCTTTCCAGGGAGAAAATAACCCACCCGGTATGGGGTAGGAAGCAATTTAAAAAAAAAATTAAAATGCATGCATGTATCTAATGCTAATACAGTGAAAACAGGGGAGCCTCTGGCAGCTGTACACAGAACTTCAAATCCAGCACGGATATTAGTCTCCCGGTCTCAAAGATACCAGGGCGCGTTTGATCAGAGCCCACCTGGCTGGGTCTGCGCAGGCACAGCCTGCAAACAGCAGGGAGTGCTGCAGGCCCGAGCCGACTTGCTCCAGAGCCTCGCCAGGGCGCCCACACGCGGACAAGCAGAGGCAGCAGGTCCTGGCCGTGGCTCGCCTGCACGCAGGAGGCCTGCATAGAGCCAAGTCTCTCAGGTCAACTCCGCCAGGAGCAGGCACGTGGGCAGCAGGGATCACTGGGTTCATCCGTTTACCGTACCAAATGGAGAACAAAACTGGCCACCACCACCAGCAGGACTGCTCTCACGCTGCCCTTCCCCTCCTCTCCTCTCCTCCGCCCAGCTATGGCCGCTTTGGGCGCGCGCAGACGAAATGGGGGACCTAAACTGACGCCGTGGCTTTTTAAAAACACGGCTTCAACTTAGGGCCAAGTAAACCCCAGTGTGGTGGCACACCCAGCCACTTACCTGCCTCTCCGGCAGTGGGGAGGGGAGGAGAGGGGAGCTGCCAGTGGGTGGAGTGGTCCCTGGGTGGGTGCTTTCCTCCGCAGCAGCGGTAGGCCCCCCCAGGAGGCACCCAGCTCAGGCAGCCCCAGGGGGTACCGCAGCTGTGGAGGGAAGCACCAGGCCCCTGAACAGCTCAGGCAGGCAGGGTTGGGGGGAGAAAAATCAGGCTCACTTATTTTTTTCCTTTGGGTGGAGCCTGCCTTCCCAGGCTGCTGCCAGGCTGCCTGCAGGGCTTCCTGCCGAGCCCCTGAGCTGCACGGAGCCTGGTGCTTCGCTCCTTGGCTGTAGGGTAGCAAATTAAATCTCCAAGGAGTCATCTGAGTTTGCTGAGCCCCAAGTCATGTAAGGTGCATTGCACCGCTGAATTTGCTACAGTGGCTGGAATTACCGTGCAATACGCCACTGACGCGTGCAAACACCGACACCATTAAAGCAGTGCAAAAGCATTTAACCTGCTTTAAAGTGTTGTGCACACATACCCCTCGTTTCGTCTACACACGACCCTTGTCTTTGCTTAAGACTATGAGCTCCATGGCTCACCTCCCTCTGCAGATTTCCAGATGCGCAGCAAGCAACGGGCAGGAAGCATCACACCTGCTTTGCCTTTGACCTGAATGGGGAATCAGCAAGGCACAGGGACCAAGTGACCCACCAGGGTCAGACAGCGAGGTCAAGAGTCAGAGCTCGGGCATCAAAGCCAAGTTGCTTGGACAAGGGTTAAGTATCAGGCTTGCTCTAACACTGGCTGTTCAAAGCCCCTCCCCACCCCACCCAACAGGAAGCAGAGAGGAAGTGGCCCTACAGAACGTGCTGCAACTCCACACCAAGAAGGCTTGGAGTCCTGGAAGGAGAGCGACTCACATTGTCATTTTGGAAGGAATGGAGGAAGTTGCCTCCCAGTTCGCCATCATCTCTTGGAGTGCCCGGGGGATTGCTAATGCCACTTATGTTGTTTGGAGAATTCTGAAGGAGACAGGAGACAAGGAGGCACGTTACTGAGCGCGGACTGGCCAAACGCTTTGCTAACAATCCACAGTGGAAGGGTATTAAAGCATTGCTTCTGCTGAAGTGAATGCCTACACGTGAGGGCTACAGAATGGGGGAGAGCTCCTGATGTCCCTTTATGCTGCACTATGGCAACCTGCGAGTGCCGGCATACATGCACACACGCGCATGCACGCGCACACTCTTATGGCTGATGCTGTCTTTACAAGAAAGAATGCTAGAATGATCCACAGCTTTAAGGCCACAAGACGACACTTACTTTTGGAAGTCCATCTATGTCACCTGACCCTGTATCAAAGAAAGGAAAAAAGAGAGAAATCTTACTAAAAACATAGCTGCATTCCTTGTTCGTATTCAGCCTGGTGTCCCCCCACCCACCCCTCAGCGAGTCCATTGGATGCTGGAGCTTGCTGGGCCTGGGCAGAGGCAGCCTGTGGCTGGAAGCTGCTATCCCAGGGCCTTCCTAGCAGGAGCCAGCAGAGAGGTGCAGGTCACAGCTGGGGCGAGACTGCCCCGCTTGACATCTGTCCCTGGTAAAAGGGGTCACTTGGCAGGGCTGCGCAGCACGGGTGCCGAGTGCAGCTCTCCCGACGGTATGGCACAGGCATGGCTCCTGAATGGCACCATCACAATGACAAGGTTCAGCTGCAGGGGCCTTGCCGCTCCCCATGGTCCCCTGTAGCATCGATCGAGCAGCAGCACAGCTCCGCACCGTGCACGAGCCCAGCAGAGGTTAATGAGCTGATCTGCTGCTTTCAATTAGACATGCAGCACTGAGGTTGAAGCTGCTCCTCCTTCCTGCATCTATCACGACTGCTCAAGCGAGCCCGTGGCAGCCAGTGCGCCACATGGGTGAGGAAGAGTTGGGCCTGGGTGCATGGCTTGAGGGACGGGGTGGTAACAAGGCTGGTTCCCACAAAGTGAGGCTTTGTGGGCTGTAGGGGCAGGGAAGAACATCATTCCCAGAGCCCCGAGAGCTCAGCGCACAGGTTTCCAAAGCCACAGACCCTCAAGTAAGGAGAAAAGCAGGAAGCCCCAAACAGCAGCAGCATCTTTACTCAGCCCGACCCCGAATGGCACGTCACAGGGGACACTTGGGGGGGGGGGTGCGCGCGCAGGCTTGGTGTGCATCTACACCCCCCACCCCCCACGCCTGGCGAGTACTTGCCTAGTGATCCATTCATGTGATGTGGCTCCATCCCGCCCATGCCTCCCATCGGGCCGTCAGAACCAGGTCCCATTGGGAACTGAGGAAGGAAGCGACCAAAAGAATAAGCCCCCGTTGTTTCCCCCAGCACCGCGCACGCGAGCTTGTGAGCTGGTGGCCGCAGCTTCAGGACAGACACCAGACACTGCCCTGCAAATGGACAGTTCAAGTCATGCCTGCACATGGAAGTGTTGCACGTTTTGCCTCTGGCAGGGAAGGCACCTCCCTCCAAAACTTCTCAGCCTCAGGGAAATCCCAGAAAGCATGTGGCTCTACTCCTATAATATGCAACAGAGATCAGGGCCAGCACCCTCCACCCAGGATGGGGCTGGGGCTGACTTAGCCCATTGCAACTTCCACTGTTAACCTTGTTCCAATTTACATCAGCCCTTGGGTATCTTCAGGACTCTGATAAATCCACGTAACCATTAGCCAAGTCTTACTCACCATGGAGCTTAAGTGTATAGCTGGCTTTGTTCTTGTCCCTCAGCAGTGTATATGGCCCCCCAAAACCTCCACTGTAGGGTAGCTACAAACTGATGGCAATTCTGTCGCACACCAATGGTGGACACTTGCATGTGCTGAGTGTGAGCCTACATGGGGAATGCCCATGCTTTACGCTAAGCTTTGCAATAGTAGGCAAACTACTAGTCAGCCAAGAATGAGTGCTGGTAACTGGATGGGTCAAGACAGCCCCCCACTCAGAAACAGGGATCTCTTCACCGCACCAGTGCTGGGTTAACCACCTCTCCCCACTTGGCTAGAAGAGGATTCATTTGTACCCCCCTCTCCCTGTAACAAGCTGATTTACTGCTCAAAGGCACTGCAAACAGAGGGGCTGCTGGGGGACTGTGCCGTCCTCTGAGCGCACACGGTAACAAGCTCTCCGCTCCTCTGTGAGAGATGTTACCACTCCCGCTCTCCTGCAGCACCAGCAGAGAATCTGCCCCTGCCACAGAGCGGCAGCGTGATGTCCTGGTATGGTCGCCAGCCCTCAGCACCCTACCATTGCCAGAGGCCCATGCACAGCATCCTGGCAATTCGGGAGCTATAGTCCCCGATGCACTATGGCTGCCACCCAAACAACTGCACTTCCCTACAGCCATGAAGTAGAGTTTATAGTTTTAGGGGCATGGATGCTGCCCCTGGGAAATCCCCGAGTGTGCCAGTCGCCATAAGCATGATGCCACTATCAGGTACCTGCACACAACAATGTGCTGAGCCCTGTCCTGAGTGGCCTCCTCCCTTTGACGCCAACATACTTGTGACAGGCTCTGGTGGCCACCAGAATGGACTCCAAAAACCTCTGCGGGCCACAAGCCCCTGAAACTTGACCAGGGTCCAAATTTACACCACAAAGTGCCCCCATGGCAGCAGGTTTGAACTAGCAACTGCTCTATCTCCTTGCACAACCTCCCAGCTCCCTCCTGCCCTCCACTCGTGACCAACAAACTGATCGGAGCTTCAGTACTGCCTTCACCACCACCGAGCACCCCGCGGGGTGCCCATCAGTGCTGTCTGTGGAGCCTTTTGTTGGGATATCTGCATGTAGCTCCTGAAATCGTCTTGAGCTGTGCGAGGACGCTGCCCTAGGGCTGAGCATACTACGTGTAGAGCTCCTGGCCCAAGACACCAACTAAGCTGGCTCTGCCATTCTTCATGGGGAAAAAAAAACCCCCATTGAAGCCAACTAGCCATGCTCCAGAGTCCAGGTCAACTGGCTACCTCTGCTCAAATGGGGTCCAGAGGCCTAGGGCATGTCTACACCACTTGGTGTGCCAACCAACACCGTGCTTCTCCATGCACTACCTCCCAAATGCTACCTGAACTGCTTCCCACGCTACCTCCCTGCATGGCAGGTGGGCCCATTTGCTTTCAGTGTGGAGGAAGTATGCGCAAAGCAGTGCAGCTCACGCAGACATGCAGGTGGTATGGACATAACCCTGGAAATTTCGGAGGGTGGAGGTTAGGATGGAGGCGCACCCCACAGCTCGTAGAGGACAACGCCAGTGGCTCCTCTTCCCTCAGGCAAGCACCGAACTGCACTAGTTTTGTTCGCAGCAGTCACTCTGAGGCAAACCCACACTGGGGCACGTTAAAAAAAGGAATGGACATAATTGCTCCTGTGCCTTTACTCCAATTTTCCTAGGCTTACGACAGGATTAATGGTCTTAAATGACTTATCCAGCCATCACAGCCACTGGCGCTCAGGTGCCAAACTCAAACTCAGGCTCTGCACTGTACAATCCCAGAGTATTACAAGGGAAGCAGATTGAATTACGTGCGAGACCTGAGCCCATCTTCCTTGAATGCCTGGAAAGCGCCCAGCAGAGCGGGTGCGTCCACCCCAGGAAGGGACGCACGTCTGTCCTCCACCACCTTGTTTCTTTGCCTCTGAACAAGGAAGGCCGCTGACTAAGAGCGACGTAGGAACCTTCTGTTCTCACATCACTGGACCAGAAGTTCAAGACCAAAACTTTCACATCTTAAACTATATGCGAAGGGAAGCACAGGATGAAGGTTTAGGGTACAATCATCTTAACCCCCCTGCAAAACCTGATCACTGTCACCTGTATTACACACCACCCTAAGATAGCTCCTCTTTATTTCACCACCAATTTGCTGACGAGGGCTGGTACTGCCAACAACACAGAGATGAAACCCAACTGAAATGCACTGGGAGTTGCGCCCGTCTACTCTCCTGAGCATCTCACTGTACGCAGGGGTGTACTCAGCTTTGCTATTTTCCTCTGAAGTCACTTTTCCTTTTCCTGTAGGCTTTTATTGTTACATGCGCCCGAAACAAAGGAGAGGGGTGAAAATCAAGACTTGCATGTGATGACAAAACCCTTCCCCAACTCATGGTGGGGGAGGGGAAACCAGCTGCGGAAGGGCAACACCTGGAATAATTTTAACCCCCTTTTCGGAACGGCCGAGATTTGAGGCTGGCTGCATCCCTTTAAATACGACTTGCAAGCTGAACGCGCCGCTGGCATGATCTTGACCAGAGCTGCGTGAATGCCATCATTTTAATAAGCATAAAAAATTAACAAAGTCGCTGAAGAGTTAATCACTTTTTGATGGTTTGTTTTATTTCTATTTTGTAACAAATGGCTGAAATCAATTAAACTGCTTTACCCTCAACTGATGAAGTTAATTATGATTTGTTATGGTATCTGATATGTAAATTATTAGAAAGCAGACTTACATTCGATCGACTGCCTGCAGGCGGTACTGGATTAATCATTGTGTAGATGTTGTCACTTGAATTTGTTGAATCTGTAGAACAGCGAAGCCCAGTAAGTCAGGGTGATTAATTCATTTCTTAATTAAAACAAACTCACGCCACTTGAACTCATTCTTTTGTATTTTATCACCTAAAATTCCCTCTAAGTACCACCATTTTCTGGCTAATTTGTATTTAATGAAGATTCACAAAGTTTTTAATCACAGAAATTCAACTGTGAAAATAATTCAACTACTAACTGAGAACTGCAGGGCTTGCTTGTCAGAAGAGGCGTAGAAAGATAATTTGCTGCTATGTATCACTTAACACCTCAAAATTATCCAAAGCAATGTTCTTATTACAGTGTCGACATTAAAAAAAAAAAAATCCCCAACCTACTACAAGAAAGGAGACCTGTGTCTATATAATGAACCTAGTAACAGATACACAGGTTTCAATCAAGTTGCAAAATATAAATGCACAAATGAAACGTGGGTTGTAGTGGCTGACTGGGGGCACCTATTAACATATGGATTGTTTTATTATGACCCAGCCTGAAATGTAGGTCAGAGTTCTCATAAAAATGCAGAAGCCGAAAGAGACAGAGTCGTAATATTGCATTTTAGCTCCACCCCTGCAGCTGTGGTACACCACAGTTACAGAGAGCAAGGCTACTTCCCAGGAGCCCAGCCGCCCTCCCCTCCTACTGATCACTACAATGCTTATTAAATCAGCCTTGCAAAATCGTCGGAGGAATTCGCAAGGCTGGGCAGACCCAACGCGCCCACCTTTACAAAGGGAGGAGGAAAAAATCCTCCGCAACTCAGGAGAGTCGCTCGCCTCCCAGCAAAGAGCAAAAAAGAGAAGCTGCCTGCCCCTGGCAGGTACAATTTTGCAGCGCTTTTGGTTTTGAAAAAGCCCCAGCAAGTTAACGCGTTTGACCCAGAAAAAAAAAAAAAAAAAAAAAATGGCTACATCCCCACAACACACCTTTTTTCAGCCTGACATTGTCCTTTTTATAAAGCAAGAAGGCGCCCGAGTTAAAACGGACAGAGGAAACGAGGAGCCTTTGGAGTAAAGAGTTTGGATTTCTTACATTTACTGTATTTTTAAAGGGGTGAACAGAATTTGGTTCCTCTCAGCCTCTAACCCAGGGGTGGGCAAAATGCGGCCCGGGGGCCGGATGCGGCCCGCCAGGCCATTCTATCCCGCCCGCGGGGCTGCTAAAAAAATTTAGAAAATTAATATTAATCTGCCCTGGCTGCCTGTCATACGGCTCTCAATGGCTTGCCAAAACGAGGCAAGCAGCCCTCTGCCCAAAATAATTGCCCGCCCCTGCTCAACCAATACCCAGGCAACTCCTTTGCTAACTGGCCCGGAGAAGTGGGGTGGGGGAAAGACAACAGGAACACACTCAATTTTTCATAAGGGCGTTGTGTCACGGGATGTGCAGCATTTTGCACGTTTCTTGGTAAAGCACAAGGCTGAGTTGCATTAGGAGCTGCCAGGCAAATTCAGCAGGAAGCGACAGCCGCTTTTTAGGGAACGGGGGATCTGGGTGCCAGCAGGCACCTTTCCACTTCGCGCGGTCACGCGGCAGCACCCCCCATTTTAGCCCGCCGGGAACTCAAGCTTCCACGGGGTCGAGCGGAGAAGCCACGATTCAGATGCAACCATGGGGGGGGGGTGTGTGGAAAAAATAAAGCATGGAGCACAGGCGTGCTTGAGTGCCAACTGATGACCAAGGGGGTCTGTCATTTAAAAGCACCCAGGAAGTTGGGGAGGTTGTGTTTTTTAAGGGCTGAATTGACCGGCTGTTGAATATTACCTGCAGGACTAGGCATGATAGGTGTCCCGGGAGGGCCTCCACCGCCAGGGGGCCCCTGTAGACAAGATTAAACACACATCAGAAACCACTGTGATAACACACTGCAATAGGTCAGCGAGATCCTGCTGCTGTCAGCAGGAATGCCTCACCTTGGTATTCAGCCAAGCATTAATCTCCTGCTAAAACCTCTGATGCACTCTCGTAGCCAAGGTACAATTCTTTATTTAAACCTTGAGAAAAATCGGGATTTTTTTTTGGTCTTTCCGAACCGGCAAGCGCCCACGGGGAGGGTAGGTGTGCGGGTACGAGAACGTATTTGCCACAACACGTAGGGCAGCACTTTAAAACCTCATGCGCCTCATGGGAGGAGGACACCGTTCTGGCAACTGAAAGCACATTGCTTCTGCCCTCCTCCGCGCCCCAAGAAAGGTCTCGCATTTCGCGATTCCTGAATCCGCCCAAAATTCCCCATCAACCTGGGGATAAAAGGGGGGCAACTTCGTACGGGAATCTAACTCACTCTGGGCTGGTTAAATCAATCAACTCATGTGGGTGTGAAGAGATTTGATGCTTGCGATTTAAACTGCACAAGTAAATCAGTGAACTTACCACATATGTACCAGGCGATGAAGAGGAGTATGGAATCTAAACACAGATCATAGGACAGAGGTGAGTATCTAAAATACAGCGTCTCCCCAAAGCACTGTCAGCCACGCACCTCGATCTCTTGTGCCCACACCCCAGTTTCATCAAACAGAAGCACAAATTACACTGGATTCCAGCAGCTTATAGATGCCCATGATACACTTAATGTGCTGCCACGCAGTCATTTGCTTACCCAGTTGCCCCCCTAAACCTTATGATCGGTAGCATACAAGAGACAAAGAAAATTAATGATGCGAGAGCAAGGCTGGGGGCGTTCTGTGCCATGTCCAACATCTGGAGTTCCCAAATGACCAGGCGCTTGCAGGAAGATGCTGCCTCCCTCCTTCTCTCTGTGCTATTCCCCCAGGTCCCTCCCCCACGTGGGCGAAGTGTTGCAAATCCTCATACCCCTTCCCTGAATCACAAAGACACCGGCTGGAAAGCCAGCTAAGGAATGGATTACAACCAGGACAGAGTTGAACCATAGACATGCTGCAGCAGTGGTCGTGTGAAGGGAAGTGGCATGTAACCTAGTATTATCTCCTTAGCTGGATTCGTTGGCTGACACACCCATGATAGGAAGCACTGTATGGCACGAAGGGTGCTGCATGATGCCTTCGGCGCTCGGCCCTGTTCGAACCCACTGTAACCCTAACTGGCCAGGTTTCAGCATCAGCCACTTCCATGCAATGCCTGTAGACTAGCTACGTTCTTAGGAGGAGGCTTTTAGGAAAGAGGTTGAGCAAGAATAGAGTTTAGACAAAGATACAGAAAGGAAGCCGCATTTTATAGGGTGCTCTAAGCCAGTGGTGCTCTCAACCTTCTGGGTTTGTGGGCCAGATGCATGGCTGGTCCATGGGCCAGATCCCACATGCAGATGTAATTCCATGCACTGACCTGATCCCATTCCTTGGCCGTGGCAGCCCATCCGCCGGGGGGGGGGGGGGGGGGGCGGGCCGGGGGGGGGGGGGGGGGCGCCGGCGC
>JAGPOW010001543.1:11285231-11378525 GCA_030014935.1 Caiman crocodilus | reverse complement strand
CCCCCCCCCCCCCCCCCCCCCGCATGACCCATCTGGCCGCACACCAGCCCAGTCCCACACGCCAGATCTGGCTGTCCCCTGGCCCAACCCCACACACCAGATTCAGCCACAGAGTGACCCTGCGCGCCAGCCCCACCGTGGACTGATGATCTGGTAAGCAGGGCAACATCACCATGCTCACTAAGCTCCCCATGGATCCGGAAATTTGGCAGCAAGGGAGCAGTCATCAAATTTCCGGATCTGCGGGAAGCCCTGTAGGCAGATGACGCAGCCCCACAGGTGAGCACCACTGCTCTAGGCCAATGTAGATAGAGACAAACTTACTGAATTAGCACTGCTGGGATTGGGCCATGGTCTTCCAGCACCTGGGCCCCTAGAATTAAGTTGAAAAGAGAAAAAAAATAAGCTTTTGATATACACGAGACTGGATGCAGCATAACAACAACGTAGAAGTGGGATTCCCATAGTGCATCCCACCGCGAGAGTCAGAGCCACAAGCACAAGTTATAGTATCAAGGATTTGCCTTACATGTTAATTCCAGGCATGCCAGGGCCTAAAGAGTTGGGTGGAGGTCTCATTCCGCCGCCATAGTTCTGCAATGATAACCAAGGATCAGTCTACCATAACGAGAAGGGAAACCGGAGAAGAAAAGAGAAGGGAAAAAACAAACAAACAAAAACAAGAGGGTTAGTTTGTGAAAATGAACTTTAATCAAAAAAAAAATTAGATGATGATGAACATACAAGCAATTAGCAACCGTAAAAACAAACAGGACAGTGGTCTCTTTCCAGTGACTCTTGGCAAGACATCGTGGGCCACTAAGGAATACTGAGGGCGGACGGCTTCTCAGGCACCACAGAAAACGCGGACAGGAGCAGAGAGGCTTGTTCAAACCTAGACCAGTGCCTGGCCCCGAGATGGCCCAAGGGTACTGGGGAAGAAAGAGGATGCCCCTGGCCCCATGATTAGGGTGGGGGAAAGAGTCCAGCTCCTGTAGGCAAATCAATCCACGGGCAGAGATGGGGAAAATGCCGTCCCCTGCTCATCAGACGGAAAGACGCAGAGAAGGAGAGAGTTGCTGCTTGAAGAAATTCTTGCTATGGTGTAATGAGAAAGTGATGGCATGTAAAGCAGAAGAGGATGCCAACAGCACAAATGTTCGAAGTAGCTTCCTAAAGAAGGAAAAGCAGCCTGCCACCCTACTCGCATCCTAAGTGAAAAAGCACGGCTGGTCTTCAAGTCACCCCAGAACGCTGTGTACTTGGGACAGACACACGCACGCACGGGGGTACAGGGGACACACATACAGAGCGCACCCCATTAGGTATCACGCGAGAGATCGCATCAACTGAACCATCGACTCCAACCTCTCTATAGCAAGGAGAGGAAAACGTGCTGCCCTTTCGGCACAAGGCCCAAAAGTATGGGGAAAGAAGAAGTGACAAAGCAACATAAATTACTGAGTCCATCTTCAGGTGTTTAAGAAATCTCCCACGTAAATGCTTATTTTGCCTATGGCACGGTCGCCAAAAGCATCTGGTTGTGTAAGAACATCTCTGCTGGAACACCGGGCTCCGAGATGCCGCGGCGTACAGGGAGAGTCCGCGCTTCTTTGCCTCGAGGCCGGTTCCCAAATCACACAGAGCCTGGGTGCATCGTTCATGGTGTAGCTCGACCGTCCCCCATTGTTCCTGACGCCCACTGAATTTCTTCCTTATCAAGTGGATTCTGTTAACAAGTCCATTCTCATGGCAGGCCTGCTGGGCCGATTCAGACTGAAAACGCATCATTTACCCATACGGAGAGCGAACCGCCCAAACTAACATCCCGGGACTTTAGAACAAGACAAAGACAAGGATGTCAGCAGCCCACAACGAGGCAAACTGTGCCAATGCTCGTGCACAATCCCAACAAACAGCGGCAAAAAACATTTTCAGTAAAATGCCCGCTGCCCTCCTTGCTCACGCCGAAAAGCTCAGAGCAACCATTTGAAAAAGATGCTGGGGATTTGCCTGTTTGAGGAGAGGGACAACATGCGTGTGCCTCCCTGGAGGGAGAAATTGCCAGGTAATCCCCTCTGTTTCAAGGCGTCTTTGTTTTAACCCCACCTTCCCCTCCTGGACCTTGACTCGCTCTACAATCCTCCCTTTTCCTTCCCAGCCCCAAAGAACTGCCTTTTTCCGGACTGCTATGGCCTCTTCCTGAAGTCCTGAGAGGGCAGCGCTCTCTCCCGAGCAAAGCTGAACGGTCACCGGGGTGGTACTGTACGGGCACAGGCCCTTATAACGTCCCACTTCAGCAAAGCACCGAAGTATCGGGTTAATGTCAGGCATACACTGAAGTCCAGTGGACGTAAACTGGAATTAAGCACATGAAATGCATTACTATATCAGGGCAGGAGGAGGAAAAGGTTACCCCCCAAAGTAAAACTCTACCAAGTCATAAGCCAGGGGTGTTAAACAGAAGTAGGGTCACCTTACATCTCCGTTTGGCTGGGACCGCCCCAGATTTTGTAGGCTGGTCTGGCTGGTTGGTGAAAAATGAAACAAAAAAAAAGTCTTCGAGCCACAGGGGCACTATCTGGCAGGGGGGCAGAGCAGCATGGTGCACCAGGCAGGTGCTGCTATGCAGGGGCAAGGCGGGCGGACAGGAGTGATGCCCAGCCAGCCGGTCCCCTGCTGCTGCTCAGGAGCTGGGCTGGGCACGTGCGGGCAGGGTGACGTCTGCTCCAGTCCGCCCGGTTTGCTCCCGCACATCTGCAGTGGTACCTGCCCACCTGCCCGCCCAGTTCTCCATGCTGCTCCGGACTGTGCCCTGCATGCCTACCTGCCTGTAGCAGCACTGCTGACTGGGGGAGGAGGGGTAGTGTCCTGGATTTCCTTAAAAATCATGTGGTCACACCCGAAACAAGGCCCATGGGTGGATGCAGGCAATGAAGCCACTCTATTTAATAGTTTGCTGGGCTACTGACAGGCCACTTATGTTGATGGAGGAATGTGTGCCATGGCATTTGGGACCCTTTGACCGTACTGGACATGGCCATCAGTGGCGAGACTGACTCGCCGTCAACTCCCAGACCTCTTACCCATTAAGGGGGACCCCTACACCTGGATCCTTTGCTGCTGCCAGACCCATAGCTGCCACCGCTGCAGTTGCTCCGGGCTGAATCTGGCCTCCCCAGAGCCCCACTCCAGATCCAGCCCAGGCCCCCAGTTGAGTTTGACAGAGAACAGAGGACACCATTTTAAAAGGGGGAAGGGGAAAAACCCCACTGTACTTGTGCTAAGCAGCTGCCTGGTCAAGCTAAAATGAGAAGCATAGAAAAGCTGGAGAATTATAAACCCTTGAAATAGTGTGTAAATACAAGCTCTGACAAAGCTAACCTTGGCAGCATGAATAAATGCAGAGTTAAAACTATGCTCATTAAAGAAAAGGAGATAGGAAGCGAGAATTTAAAACATTATGTTAGGCTGTAAAAGACAACTGGTTTGCAGTGAAAACCAGACAGGTAGGTAGCACAGTGCTGCCAGGTGATCTTGGGTTGACTATTATGATTTCATTTGGAATAAACTTAAGTCATATTTTAGAAGGTACTGCTGTATAGTGCAAAGCTTTCCAGTTAATGAGAAGAAACTAGCTGGGGAAAGTACCAGGCGTACCAAGTGGTGGACAATGATCTATTGCACACAAAAAAACCAGTGATTTTTGGTCAATATTTTCAATCATTTCTTGCATGCACTGAAGCTTCTGAGTGCTTGATTCTACAGCATTTCAGAAAAACTCAAAAATGTATCAACAACAAGGCGAGGGGGTTTTATGCCCACTTATGTACTTGGGCTTCTTCTAAAAGGACAATTAAATAAGCCGCACTCCAACGTGCAGACAGGGAATGTTATAAGAAAAAAAATAAAGGCTTAACATTTCACAGCTTTTTCTGCCCCCTCTACCTGGCAGACCCGCGTGACCTTAATTGCTTGCAAGTTCCATGGCAATCCTTTAAATGGATGCAAACACCTTTGCCCATACTGCAGGGCGCCTCCAGACTGTCTGTGGCTCTCTTTCCTTGGCTGATGCAACCGTAACAGATGTAGGCTTTTATAATCATTCGTGAGGGACTATTAAGAGCCGAGCGGTTCCTGACAGTCCCAGACCTTTACCACTTATACCAAAAACTACTGGCATCTTAACGTGCCTACAAAAGAGCTCGCAAGAGTTTGAGGTGGTTCTAGCCTGTGCCCAAGGAGACGGATGCAACTTTTCCTCGTTTCGCTCTTCTTCTTTAGCAGGTTTCAGGGTTTCCTAGGCGGACTAGTTTCTTAACTCCCTTTACCCATTTGATGCAGCAGTCTTGCACACGCTTATTTACGGCAGCATCAAATTCCAGCACTCAAAGCGAGCCGCTCCCGAGACCCACGCTAAAGATAGGATACCGCTGCTTAAATCCATCACAAGGAACAAACAGGAGTGATTCAACATAGTTGCAGAATTCAATTGCCGAAATGAATCAACACAAAGACAGAATATATTAACCCAGATCTACTTGGTTCAGATTTTGCTCCTTGCTGGACTGGTTCCCTCAGCCCTGGTAGGAATGTAACTGAAGAAGGATTTGGCTTCACTTAGAAGCGACGGGAAAAAGAGCTTTGCTTCCCATTGTGCTGCCATTCATGCTACAGGACACTAAGCACTGCTTTGCTAACTTGCCCTTAGAAATCAACCATTCTTAGAAATAACGTAGATGCTGAACTACTACTGCCAAGGAGCGTAAGGGTTTAAAGTTTCCTGAAATGCCTTTAACAAAGACAAGAGCTTCTGAAACAGACCTGGAAAAAATAGAGACAAGGTGACAGCTTTTCTGAGACTCATGAGCAGACAGGTGAGTGACTGCTCTGCAAATTTTTCCCCAGGGAAAACCCCCAAAACTACAGCACTCGGTTAAGTTGCAGGGAGGGAGGGATTGGCAAGCATCAGCCTCCCCCCCACCCATGACGCAAAGAGCAGCTTCAATGCCAGGCAACTAAAACTGTTTACAAAAAAATCGAGTAAGAGCAAAAATAATGGGTCGAGGAAGCTATCTGTCTATTAATGGTATGTACTTCCATAACTTTTATGCAGGCATCCCTTCTTCCTGGCCTGGGTATCACAAACACTGCCAAGGCAAGTTGGATAATGCATTTAACGCTGCTCTGTGATTACGGCTAAAGAGCTTCGTTCCTTTCGGCTAAAGACTGAAACGGGGTTCGGTGGTGTCCCTAATGAGGAGATTCAGCTTGGAAGACGAACCAATGTTGGGAGGTGGGATTTCCAGATGCAACACGCTAATGGACAGTGCATTAGTGCTAATGGGGGATACGTGGGTAGAAGTACTCCTGGCCTTCGAAGCCCCTGGAGGTTGTGTTGATGATGTTTGCCTAGAACAAGGTCGGAAAATGTTGTTTGGCACTGGACAGAAGAACAAACGTTCTGCTAAGGTTTACCTGTGGACCGGGACCCATAGGGCCCATCCCTCTCGGAGGATTCATCCGCTGCATCGGTCCTCCCATGTTAGGATGCCCTGGCAGGAGTAGAAGCAACAAGGTCACATGGAAGGAGAAAGCCATTTGCCTTATAAGCCAACGAGGCAAACTAGAGTCTCACAAGCCTCCAGGCTCCTCTTTACCTTGTTGTCGTGTCGGATCCATTGAATTGGGCAGCAACGGCTGTGTCCCAGGAACAGCCCCTGGAGGCTGGAAAAATTGCAATAAAAAAAAGGGAGGGGAATAAAACAACCCAAACTTGCAGCTATGCAGTTACAACACTAAATCTTCCATTTAATCCAATGTAAATCCATATAATGTAAATATAGTATTGATTAAACTCAACACTTAAAGCTTTTGAGAGGTGCATGTGATTGGATACATTTTCTGGGAAACTCTGACTTGCTTGCCACGGTATAACACGGCCATAAAAAAGCTCCTACCAGCACCCATCTGTGTACTTATCCCCTACGACCTCTCCATAAATTCCTGTAACACACCTAATTTAGCTTTTGCAACCCTTCTACTTGGTTTCGTATACAGCTTAAAATAAAAAAAGGCAGTTCCCTTCTATTCCCTTTAAACTACTGCATTTTCCATCACGTATCAAACTCCCTTTTATAAGCAGGCCTGTAGCAGGGGCACCAATTTTGCTGTCTGGGAGCGAGTCCGACAGCAGTGTAATTTCAAGGTAGGTGCTCGGCAAATATGCTATGTCAATGTACTCAAGTTATTTATTTGCTAGTGGAGAAGGGGCGTTTCATCTGCAAAGATCGCATTTAAAATTCGGACGGAATAGATTATGAAGATGGGCTTGGGAGTATTAAAAACGCAGGTTCGCTCCCGTGCTCCAATATTCATCACATCGGCTATTTCTTTCTTCAAACTCACGCTCCGCGTGGACAACAAATCTATTTAAAAGTTCAAAAGATGACTTCCCTGAACAGCTCAGTGCAGATAAAGGGGGAGGGAAAAAAAAAACCCAACAACCAGGCAGATACCATCTGCCTTGGGGAAGCAAACTGTAAACAATTTTGAAACTGTTGCCTGTTATTTGAATACCAACAAGAAATAAATCCTGCTGTTCAAACAAAATTTAGACTTTCCAGTGAGCAGTGGGTGAGTTGCAGCAGGCCAAGTCAAAATCCATCAGTGCCACGAGAAAGCAGGTTTTAATTCCAAATCTTACGCTACAGATGTACAGAAGCAGGAAAGCGATTAAATAAACAAACATTTTGGTTCCCATGGACATTTCCATGTTTTCCAGCCACTCTTTACTGCTTCACTTCTTGTTCTCTCTTTTTGACACTTCTGGACTGAAGCCCATAACCTAACTAAGCTCTGTGTACATGCAGATCTGAGCTTCTGAATGCAGCTTTCCTACTTTAAAGTTCAACTTATTTTATCTTCCTAACGACCCGACGCTGTCAGGCAGAAAGAATTGGGGGGGGGGGGGGAGAGGAAGCAGCATTGGGACTGTGAAATTTGGAATAAACTTAAGTCTGTGAAATTGCACAGTTAAAAATATCCTTGAAAGTCCCCATTCACAAGTTCGTCTGGCTTGCTGAGGTTGAACGAAAGCACGGCTCCACCTCGACCTTCATGCGATAAAACACGAGGCGGGCTGCGAGCGCACAGGCTCTGCACAACGCCGGCACGCACAACACTACCACGTCCCTCCGCTGTCCGTGCTTCGTCAACAGGACTTTGAGCCTCTTGAAAACCCTTTTAAAGGGACGCTGGGAACCGGTGCGTCAATATTCTGTATTTCGCTAGGCCTGGAAAAGGCAGTTTGGCTCATCGGCTTCACTTCTGGCCCTACACCATTTCGCTCTCAGCGTAAGGGCGTATCATTTAGAAACCTTCCCATTTTGACTGTTCTTGTGGCTTGACTGTAACTTGATCTCTTTAGTATCTTTGAAAACAGGAAAAGTAAGCTCAGTGTGGTTCCAAAACAAGAGCTCTTTAATACGTATTGGTGCCCGCTTACTTAAAGGGACTCGAAAGGAATTGCAGAACCTATTCACCTAGATGGCTTCCCAAGGAAAACGGGGATGTGCTTGCCTACGCTTATGTAGGGGCACAGGAGCAAGTCTGAACCGGAGGGCAGCTATTCTCAGGCTGTACAACTTTGGCAATGGTCTGGGCAGGGCATCAAAGCTGCTGACCACCTCGCTGGTTTTAGGTCTCCAAGGCAGGTCTTTTTAGCCACTTGATCCCAATCCACTTTCCCGAGCGTGTGGTGCTGGTGCTCACCAGGACAGGTCCCCAGTGCTCTAAAAATTACACCGAGCCACTTAAGGAGCCACCTATCCTAGAGAGAGAAAGATCATCTGTGTGTCCTGCCAAGACTCAGGACAACATTATGAGACTTCAATGAGGCAGAAAACTCTGTAGTAAAGCCAGGGAAACATGTTGGGTGGTCAGTGATGGCAAGTATGCCCCTCAAACCCTCCCTTTCTACTTATCGGCTCCCTCAACCTTTGCCCCATTAGAAAAATACCCCTCCTACTTACTTGAACCAGGCAGAGACTGATTTGACTCTGATTTCCGAATAGCGCAAGGTTTGCAATGATGGTTTACACCGCACGCATTGCAAGAAGTTTATTTGCTACTTGGTAAAATAGTTCACGTTCATCTCTGTGAACCTAGAAGCCGAGTAGCAAATTTTCCCTAGTAAAATTTGCTGAAAAACAAGCTTGTCGGTTGTACAAGAGACTTCCTCTCTCAAAGATCAGGCAGTTAAGCAGAGAAACCAGAAATAAACTGATACTTCAGTACACCCAATAAAACCAATACAGATGAACTTTACGGACTTCTGCTGCCTTGCTCTTAGAAAAAAAACGCTTGCACTCAACTGACTTGTTTATCAGTCCCACTACAAAATAAAAGGATTTTTTTTTTTTTTTTAAAGTGTAACTTTGGAAAAAGGCAGAATACACATTAACAGACTAGAAAAAGTTACCATCTTAATTTCTAAAATCTTACGTGTCCCGAAAGGAAACGCGTGAACTACCTTTTGCTAAAATAAACCGAGGGAACATTTGGCTTCTTAGCACACATTTACCTGGCATGCCTCTCGACAGGATAAACTTCAACAATTAAATGCAACAATCTTAAAACGACTGCCCATAACCAAGCTATGATCACAATGATATGAACAAGCCCTTATTGTTTAAGCTGGGATAAGAAAGAGGATAAACCTAAGAAAAAATGCAGAAGTGACCTGCCCCACTTAACCCTGACGCTGAGCTACGCATTCCAATGAACCATTTTTCCTGCCGAACGGCAAGATCATATACCCACTTGAATTTGTGAGATCCCAGGCAAAATTTACAACGCAAGCTCCCTGTCGCCTATCACCACCAGCATCACAACACGATCAGCTGAAGTCATGAGAGGCGGCAAAGGCCAACGACAAGCAAGTAAAACTCTGGGGCACTAAACGTGGAAACTCCCAGGGCAGATACCAAGGGGTCAGCAGCCACGGGAACGTTTCCTACATCTGGTCATGCCATGTACTACATTTAACTGTCTTCTCATCAGCAAATGGTTACTGGAGAACCAACGCCTTAAGAAAGCCCAAGGAAAGAGAGCAAATACTTTGTTGGAATTTGTTAAGTTGCATAAGTTAATATATATATTTTTTGTAACATCTACTATTCAAATACGTTTCTTTCCCTGCAAAACTTTTAGCTTTCTAGAAGCCTCCTGTTCCTGCCATAAAAAAAGCTCCAGTTCCAAGACACCCGACTTCAACACCGGGAAGAGAGTAAGAAAATACAATACCTGGTTTCCCATTCTGATGGGGGGTCGGGGACCTCCTGCATATCGTGGTGACATGAAAGGCTGTAATGATAGGAAACGGGTTTAGCGATAGGACGTACTCGTCACAGGGAGATAAAGAGAAATACTGCATTCCACACAAACTCTGGGTAGACTCTACACGTTTTTCCTGGAGCAATCCCTTTTTAAAAAGAAGTTGGGAAAAAACAAACAAACAAACAAAAAGAGTCGGAAAATCTTTTTGTTCATTTTCACGGATCTATTTTGGACGGAGAGATCGTTTAAACGTACTTCAACAGTGCTATACCAGGCTGTTAAAACCAGTGCATGGGAAACCCTAAACATCAGACATTTTCCAGGTTAAAGAGAGAAAGAAAGAGAGACAGAGAGAGAAAAGGGGGGTGGGAAAGAGAGAAAGAGAGAGACTGGTCAATGAAGCACAGAGCCCACCCCCACCCCCCAACGCTAAGTACCAAAACCAAGCACTTTCAATCAGGTATTTACATCAGTGCTGCAATTCGCATTTAAAAACCCAATTCCAATTAACAAAAATCTCAGGCGACCATGGGGGAAGCATATTTATGTTGGAATTTAAGAATGGCCTTTTCATCCATTGTCGACTGAATATACACAAATTGGGAGGAAACAAGCATTTCACAGTGGGCCTGGGGTGATGCTGAACCAATACAGACAGGCCAGACTTTGCCACTGACGGTAACTGGCAGCGCTCCATTAGAAATCGAAGGAGCGCTGCCCATTACCCCAGCTACCGATCTGGCCCCAATACGCTTCAAGAGCAAAGCAGAACACCAGTCCCGTTTCACAGCCCTGCAGATTTCTAGTGTCTTTACCTGACTGTGGGGTCCCATCATGCTGTTAGGATTGTGAGGTGGAGGCTGTGCGTGTGGCGAGGGCTGAGAACCAGGTGGTCCCTGTGAGGTCAGACAGTAGAAGGAGGTTATAGATTAGCACATGAAAGCGCAGAAAGAGCTAAAAAGGATTTACTGGTGGATCTGTTTGTAGGGAAGCCAGCTTTCGCTTCAGCTTAAGTTTCTATGCAGTTGTAACTAAAGGAATCAATGCAATATGCAAAAAGAAAAAAAAAAAATAGAACATCTGTCAATGCACACCAGCTAGGTTACAGTCAACTGTTTAGATTTCAACCCGCCTGCAGTGATCAATACACAGGCATACACTTTCCTGGACTGTGTCGAGGGGAGGGTCAAGGGGAGAAGTTGTGCTATACCCTCCCCCATGTTCCTGCAGCTTGGAAACACGTTTCAGGGCTTCCTCTCGACTTGGGGCTCAATGGGTTAAATATGAGATATTAACACTAGTTGGGGAGGCAAATGACATGGCACTTGAAAGTCCAGCCCATTCTGTGTACCAAAAATGGTGAACTGGAAACCTGGTTTGTCTCCAAGAAATGGATGGCACGGCCCTGAACCGTTTCTACATGCAGGGCTGTATTGTTACCCTTTAAAGATGCAATATCCTTCCCCAAGATGAATTACCTAATGATGCAAGTAAAGTTTCTTTTGAGTTAAGCAATACTGAACATGTCTGGGGAAAAAAGAAAGATTAGTTCGTGTAGGTTTTAACACTGCAATGCAGCAGTTTCTGACATTTTGGGGCTGAACACCCATTTTTTCCCCTGCCCCTTCAGAAAAGCATGACATGAAAGTTTGTTTGGAAAAATGTAAGCTCTCAGCAGGAAGACTCTGATGCATATGTTAATGCAAAAAAAAAAAAAAAAAGTATTTTCAAGTCAAAGCATTTGTAATTGGTACAGAAAGCAAATAAGCCTTGTAAGTACGTTATGCGAAGCAGCCACACACTCCAGGAAAAGCTCAGGAGCAGATGTTCTATACCTGCCACGTTACTAATTTCAACAAGTGTTCGCCTTCTAGCTGCTGCCAGCAATGGCATGGTTTGTTACCATGAGCAATTTTCTTAATTAACAGACATTAATTAGCCATTTAGCAATTTTGCAAGCATTTGTTTAGCAGCTTTCCTAAACATGAATACCACTGTGATAATGGTACTGATTAGAGGGTCTCCTAATTAACAGTACAGGGAAGGAAAATTGAAATCACATAAATTAAAAAGGGAGGGAAAGTTAATGAAGGCAGGACATATTTGCACCTGCAAATCTTTTGTGCTACGGAAACTTGAGTGCAATGTAAATAAAGTACGAGGATTTTTTTTTTTTTTAATTTTTCTTTTTTTTTTATTTAAGTGTGATGCAGATAGACGTAGCCACGGAGATTAGGAGAGAAACAGCCGCCTGTCAATCTTCCCTGTTTAGTTTGCACGATTGTGTAAACAGATCTCCCTTGCGTCAACAGTGCTTACATCACCCACGCTACCATAGCGCGACAAGAAGAATAGCTCTGGCCTCCGCTGCGATGCACCCGCTGCTGTGGGAAGAGGCAGTCAGAGCCCAAATTTATTCCTATCCCCATCCAGCAGGAGAGGCGCAAAACAAGCCCCCCTTTCTGAAGGGCTTGGAGACCTCTCCCTATCAACCCATTTGCTGAAATGCCCCCCGTAACCGAGCCAGGCCAGAGCAATTGTGATTTGAACTGAACCCCCGGCCGGTTTGGAGGTATCAGCGAGACATCTGGGTTCCTTTTAACATTTCCTCCCGTCCGACATGGAAAGAACAAGGGAATCCCACATGCCAAGTCATCTGGCTCTAGACCATTAGCTAGTTAAGAACAGGATGGAGGAGGAAGGAAGCTGGGGATTTTACCAAGAAAAAAAGGTCAGTGACATGCAAGAAAGCTAGTTCTGCCGTTCTCCAGTGGATCGACCACGCCGGACAGGAGTCATAACTCGCTGGGAGCAGGGACCGTCACCCACCAGCCATGCGGGGACAGTAAATCTGACCCTGCACCCTGCAATTTTCAGTGTGTAGATGGGCTGAGACCACGTAGATCTCTCCTGAATTCGGAGGGGCTGGGAGTGGGGCAGGGGAAGAAGCCCAACCATGTCTTGCCAACGGCAGGATCTGGACTTGGGAGCAAGTGCAAAAATAGGTGCTACCTATAAAAAGGAAAGAAAGAGGTGACTAGGGAGCAAATGAAAGATCACGGACAATCACTCCAAGAGTAACGAGATCTTTGTTGGGGAACGCAATTCAAACAGCACTTCTTCCCTCAAGGAGCAATTCTCCCGTCTAGGTCACACACCCCCACCTGCCCTTCTTTACCTAGACAGGTGCCAAGAGCAGATCGAAGCAGTCCATCACCAAAGCACCGAGCCCAACGGGAGAGGAGCAACTCCCTCGAGGCTGGGACGCTTAAGTGCACGTCAGACACACGGTAGGAAGAAACCTACCATGCTGCTAAGGGGCCTGATCTTCCTCCATCCCACATATCGTCCGCAACCTCTCAAGTGGTTCCCCGTGGGCCAATTTACCTGTCTGGGAAACGGCACGGTTCGAGCTCTCTGGCAAAAGCAGCGCAACATAGCTGCTTTCACCAAAATGGCCAAACACCACAAGCCAGGCATCCTCTGCCGACGAGAACGGCTCAAACAGAGACTACCGCCCAGACCACTTCCTGGGAATGACGCCGCCTTTCCAAGCGGCACAACTGATAAGGGGGAAAGGAACCAGCTACGGTAGCCGGAGCTCAGCTTTTCAAGCTGGGCACAGACCCACCTTCTCTACAGAGCCATAAATAAAGGCCCTCCGCTGCTACCGAATGGAGAGCGGCGAGAAAGGAGATCTTGAAAGCCTGAGAGCAGACGCCCCGCGTGCAGGCTGAGCTTTGCTCTGGGCCTGGAGCCTCACATTAAATACTCCCTCGGCATTCGGTCGCCACGATTATATGGTGAGAAACAGCATGCAGCCAACGATGGCCGTAGGGTGGGGTGCGAAGCGATGAGGCTGCAGCGTTAGCAAGCTCCCGCTCAGAAACGGTCGTGGGTGATCTGAAGGGAAGCAACAGGAGCCGAGTTTTGGCCGGGACCTCGCCCAGACCCCTAACCCCATGCAATTCAAAGCAAGAAGGCTGCAGGGGCTGGAATCAGGAAGGAGGAAGGACACGCACGGATGGAGCGGGGCTTGCTCTCCTGTTCAATGCTGGACGTTCTTGCGGCACGCCTCCAGGAGGCACGGACACCGGCAGGGAAAAAGACCGCTGGCTTTCGTCAGGCACCCCATGCAAAGGGCGCTCCCCGAAGGGACCGGCGGGACGCCGAGCAGCCTGCAGAAGGAGCCGGACCGCTCTGCTGCCGCCTTGCAGGGAGGCCGGCCTGATTGCCAGCCAAAGAGGGCTGGCTCGCAGCGACAGCACGGTGCTGCGGGCTAGTGTCAAGCGTGAAGTGTGCCTTGCTGAAGTCCCAGAGGTGTCGGGGAACGCAGGAGGCTGCTAAGCGGCCGGCAGCGGGGGCCAGTCCCCGGGGCAGAGGAGGAGGCTGCAGGGCCCAAGGAAAACCACGCTTCACTATACGCAGAGCAGCCCCCCTTTGTGGCAGCGCTCGGTGCCACTTGCTGCTTTGTGCCCGCTTGACTGATGGGGAAAGATGTCCAGGCAGTCGCAGCCCAGCCCGAGGCAGAGGGAAGCCCTTTTTGCAGCCGACTGGGGCTACTCTGCTAATGTGAGGCGGCTTTGTGCCCTCCTTACAGGGCTTGCACGAAGGCCCCCTTGCCCTCCGCCCCTGCGAGCGGTGAGCCGACGGTGCGGGAATTGCCGGGGGAAGATAAAGGAAATCTTGTTTCCCAGGGAGAAAATCCCTTGAGAAAGGCTCTGTTACAGCCAGGGGAACATCTGCTCTCCTCTGCAGAGGCCAGGAGGCTGGGGAGCCAGGGCCGATCAGCTCCAGCATCCCGGCAGAAAGGGGGGGCTCGCAGGTCGAGCCAAAGGAGACTCCCGGAGGGCCGGCTGGATTACCCAAAAACTCAGGCTTCCCTCCAGAGCAGCGGGCTCATCCCAAGAGAAACGCAGCATCAGCAGGTGTGCTCCTACACTATCCCGCCGCCGCCACGCGCAGCAGCATGCAGACAGCGACCCCAAATGGGCCGACCCCTTTCCTCTGTGCTGGTGCTCAGCCTGCGAACGGCAGCGTCCAAACCGAGTGGTGCCCACGCACGCCGGATACTCGGCTTCACTCCCTACCTAAGGGACTGCAAATTATTCCCTCCGGGAGCGGGATGGGGCGGTGCATAAGGATACAAGCCTGGAGCCACCTGCACTGGAATCGTCATATTTTTGCCCATACTGGTTTCTGCAACGGGGTGGGGGAATGAATAAAGGCTCTGACCATAAATGACAAAATCTCTTCTGCTTCTCCCACCCAGGCCCGGCTTTCCCCCGGGGCAGGGAAACAACTTCTGCAGGAGACCTGGTGGCTAACGTTTGCAGAAACTAATCCCAGCACGTCCAGCTGAAACCTGCTCTTAGGAAGGAGGCTGGAAAGACCCAGAGCTCTGGCTTTCTCATTTTGCCACACACCTTGCTCCTACCTCTCAGTGCCAGGGCAGAAGGATCTGTGATCTGCTGTCTGCACAGAGCAGGTCCTTGTTATTGCACAAGGTCGCAGGGGGACCATCAAGAAAATGAGTTGGAAAGGACCTCAGGAGGTCACATCTAGTCCAACCCCTTGCTCAAGGCAGGACCATCCCACCTACATCATCCCAGCCAAAGGTCTGTCTAGCCAGGTCTTATAAAAACCTCCAGGGATGGAGAGTCCACCACCTCTCTGGGGAACCTGTTCCAGTGTTTCACTACGCTCCTAGTGAGAAAATTCTCCCTAATATTTAACCTAAACTTCCCTGGCTGCAACGCGAGCCCATTGCTCCTTGTTCTGCATCTGCCCCCACTGAGAACAGGCCGGCTCCATCCTCTTTGCACCCCCCTGCAGGGAGCTGAAGGCTGCTGTTAAATCCCCTCTCAGTCTTCTCTTCTGCAGGCTAAAGCAGCCCAGTTCCCTCAGCCTTTCCTCATAAGCCATGCATCCCAGGCCCCAAACCATTTTTATTGCCCTCCACTGGACTCTCTCCAATCTGTTCACATCCTTTCTGTAAGGGGGGGGGCAAAGCTGAACACAGGACTCCAGATGTGGCCTCATCAGCGCAGAATCACTTCCCTTGATCTGCTGGCAACGCTCCTACCCATGCAGCCCAGGATGCCGTTAGCCATCTAGGCAACCAGGGCACACCGCTGGCTCATAGCCATCTTCCTGTCCACTGTCACCCCCAGTCCGTCCCTGCAGAGCTGCTCCCCAGCCCGTCACCCCCAGCCTCTCCCGGTGCACGGGACTGCTCCATCCTAAGCGTAGGACTTCGCACTTGTCTTTGTTGAACTTCATGAGGTTTCTTTTGACCCAAGCCTCCAACTTGCCCAGGTCACTCCAAATCCTAGCCCAGCTCTCCAGCGTATCTACTACTCCCCCGTCTTTCATAAACACGTTGTTTGGTATTACTACAGGAAATCCTGAGACTTCCCCTTTAGACCAGTGAGTGTCGTCCTGGAGAAAGCCAAGGGTCCAACTACTTTCAGTGAATACCCCTCCCTTGTTAATGTACATGCTGATACAAGTTAGCTACATCCCTCCAAATGTGGGGAGGAAATCTCATGGGGAAGGACTAGTGGGGAGGGAGAACAGGCCTAGAGGGCTAATGAAGTTTCTATGTCTTAACACTGACTACAGGTGGCAGGGCTAACAGCCCCATTAAAAAGAGGCTTCAACGTGCGTGCGAGAACAGCCCCGCGCAGGGAAAGGCAGCACACGGCGAGAGCGTTTCACGTGCATCCGTCGTGCAAAAAGCCTGGCACGCCCTCACTTTCCCTGCAGCAGAGCTGCCTCTCCTAATGCGGTCGTGCAACATGGACACGTACCAGCTTCAGGGGAAAAGCCGATTTTCCACATGCCACCTTGCAAACGGGTGGGTTAGCACGCGTGCCAGGCTGGGGGAAACGTTCCCCTTTCCCTGGTGCGCCAAGGAAGAGGGAACGGTGGAGCCAAGCTTGCTGCCTTCAGACCAGGAAACCTTTCGCAGAAGAAGTGCCTCCAAGCAACACAGCAGCGCTCTGGCTGAAAACAGAACACAGCGCCAGCCCTCAAACTAGCTGCCTGCCTCAAGTTCGGGGTTTTTTTTGCTGCTGACACTATATTAAATGTGGGTGTGTTTCCTCCCCCCACCTGAAATCCCTGTGTCGCTGACTGCCTCCCTGGAGCGAGCCTGGCACAGCCGAATCCCGGTGGAGGAGCTGCTTGCGAGGCCACGGGCTGCTCCCCTTGTTTCAGAGAACTGCGTTACAACCCGGCTGCCGGGATGCGGGGCTCCTCGGTGCTCGTAAGTGTTGGCACCTCCATCCGGAGCTGGCTGGCGGTCGGGACATTTCAAATCTTACTCTTTGTAAGGGAGGAGATGCGGCGAGTCGCATGCAGCTCACACCCCACAGGAACGTGTTATACAAGAACAATCCCCCGGGACCACGTCAAGCACCGGAGGTTCAGAGCAAACACTTGCGGGCACAAAACAAACACACTGGCAGCAAGACCCCGGCCCCCTTCTCAACAGGCACGCCGCACCTCCACGGAGAAAAGGCGTTAAAATAATTTCACCTAAATTGCTAACATTAATTAAAGAGGGACGAGAAGATCAATTTCCGCTGTTAAAGACGATGGATCGGAGAGTGGATTATTGTAAGTCACGGCTGCACGGCTCTTGATGCCGTCCAAAGGAAGAAGCCGGTCTTGGAAGTGGGCAGGCAGATCCCCTTCCAACACCCCCCACCCCCCCTTGCTTAATCCCCGGTATGTTCACACTTTGCCAAAACACTGCTCAGTGTAAAGAGCACCACTGGTTAATTGATTTCTATCCAAGAAACTTCAGCCCTCCCCGCCCCCCAACGCAGACAGGCAGGAGCGACCCTGCAAGCACGCGAGAAATTGTAACGGGCTCCCAGGAAATCCAAGACTTTGTGAAGCATTTTGTTGGCAAGCGGCACAGGGCAGTAAATCGAATCCTCATGGTCGCATTATCCTGCAATAGTAATGCTCCTGACAGCTACTTCTGGATAATGTAACTGCAGATGTACAGTTTATGCAAACATCTCGACACACGCTGCATGCTCTTTCAACTTGTTGTACAGCAGGGGAGGAGCAGAGTGTTTTCAAACAGCAACAACAAGCAGCATCTGAAAACGTTCGCTACTTCCTGTCTGCTACCCTGGGGCCACTAAACCCATTGTGTTGGAATTAAACTGCAGCCTCCCATTCCACTTTCTTCTGCTCCCCCACGTCCCAGCTCCTTCCAGCTTTTACAGCACAGCTTAAGATTCATTAGGTACCTCCTATGCAAAACTGCAGAACCGCTGGATGTTGTTATCTTTGTAAATATTTGCAGATGTTATACGACCAAGGAGGATTGCATTTCAGCGGAGAGTGCCGGCTGGATCAGTCTTTTTTTTTTCTTTTTGAAAAACAAAAAGTAAATTTTTTTGTGGTGGTGATAAATCAAGCTATGAGCTATTACAGAGACTCAGAGAAAGGAAAGCTTTAAGGAGGTCAGCAGTAGTCCCAACAAGCAGAACCCAGATTTTGACTGTGGTATTTCAGAAATACAGGTTTCACCCGTGTTACAAAACGAGGCCCTTCTTGCACGCCCAAAAGACCGATTTCTTCAATGAATAAAGAACTGCATATTCAGGTACCAGAGTGGCGATCTGGGGTATTGTCCTGCACAAGGAGGAAACAAAACACGTGCTTCTGAACAAGCAATAGTTGCTCTGAGATTATCTTCCTCTCCCCTTTCGAATGTTTAGCCTGCCTAGCACATCGTGAACTGGTGAAACCCGAGCTTCTCTTCGGGGAAATTAAATCCGTCTCCCCCCTCCATGCAGCCTCACTTCAGCTAGTCTATACTGGCATGCCCACCTTAAAACCATGGTGTAGAGCCAGCTTCTCTCCTCTTGCATACTTGGAGAAGCGATGAATTAGCCCACTGTGTTGGTATACCAACATTTGATTTAGCACCGATTAAAGGGAACGGAGCACTTTGCAACCCAGGCTTCAGGCTCTCTGCAGACTCAAGCAGATGGCTCTGCATTAAATTAAGCTCGTTTCACATTCTGACGGTTTTCTTCAGACCAGAACAGCTAGGGACTTCTTTAAAATGAAAGATGAGACTTTAAGAAACAACTCGGAGGGCTGCCCCCATCTCCCCCCTGTACTTTGAGAATGGCCGTTTAACTCCTCACTAATGAAACTTTTGCCTTTCTCACGAGACCCTGAAAATGTTATCCTAGTGCTCTCCAAAGAAATAGTTTCAGGGATCTACAGATGTCCTGGCTCAAGCTATCGCCATGGCCTCACCTGAGTAGAACAAGACAGCATTTAAAGCAAAAGCTAGACCAAGAAAGGTTTATTGTTGTTGTCGTTTTACAACCTCAAATTTCAGGGCTGATCAGCTTATTTCCACTGCCTTTCACGAGCTCAACTTCTCAAAATTCTTGTAAAATATTAAAGATGGAAAATTGTAGTAGCAATCACAGCTGTGTGTGTGTCTGTCAATTTTGGGAGTAATTCACCACAAATGGATCCCGTTTTATGGGTTGCATACTTGCGGCTAATGGTGGGGTTTTCATATTTAAAAACATTTTCAAGTACCCCTGAGGGTGAGGAAGAATGAGGAACGGTATAAAAAGGCAAAGTGTCAATGCAATAAGATTTAGACTATTTGGAGTTAGCAACAGAAATGCATCTCGCATTTTAAATATTTCTTGGTGCAGATCCCAGCATTAAGGAGGTACAAAGAGAGGAATTTACTATCATTAAAAAAATCTCTGAAGCTGTACATTTTATTGGCCAGAAAATAGAACCTAAGCCCTGTTTTTAAAGGTATAATTATAAGATGCCAACAGGGAAAATTATATCACTAATAAATTCTTTATTGGAGAAACTCTGGAATCCTTCTAAATAAGCACAGGACTGTATCAAAGAACCTTTAACCATTCTAATAGAAAACACTGCAGAGATTAAAGAGGTATTTTCCATAGCAGCAGATATCATTTCCCCCCTACTTTAGTGACTCCACCGTTAATCATGACAACATTAGCGGTAGGTGAGATGCATATTAAAAGTATCAGGGCCTGCCTTGCTAGCCAGAGGATTAATGCTCCACTTTAGCTCTCCAACCACACGCACAATAGTTAGGAACGCAGCCACATTTTGCAGTCCGAACGACAGGAAACTTTTTTTAAAAAAACACAAACGGTCCTGCAGCAGCAACAGTGATTCATCGCGCGCTTCGGTTCAGGATACAGGGCTTTGGCAGCAGTTGTGCAGAAGTCGCAGCATTCAGCAATTTGCACCTTAATGACTAGGAGGCTCAAACAGCCGACCGACGCACGAGCGCCTGGAGTGAGCGCTGCCTACCTGCCGTGCATTCACCACCCCCAATCCTTCCGAACAGGTTGGCTCTTCCCTTTCTCCTGCACGGCCGGCACGTGAGCGGGGCCGGCCCCGATCTGGAACGCTTGGTGTCGAAATTCGCCTTCTCCGTGCCGCAGCCAGGATCTCACGGAAGCGGCGTGGGTCCCTGCTACGGCTCACGGATAACGTGGCCCCTGCTCATAGAGCACTGCTCTCTACGGGGCCGAGCTGTACAAGACTGCCCTTGTGCAATCTTCATCTCAAATGCCTCAAAAAGGAAAAGGCTTGCCTATGATCCCATTTCACAGGATCCGGCCACTCACTTGCCGAACTGATTCTGCTTGGCAATCTTTTGGAGAAGGTCCTTAAATACCATCAGCAGCCATGGCTTTACCAGCGTGCCTAAGTGCCCGACTCTGAGAAGCAAACTGGGCTCCCTGCATGACAGCGGGAACCAGGACTGGAAGTATTTAAAAGAGGTCAGCGCCACTGCCATCGGCACTAGGGACAGGTAGCAGTGAAGGGCTCTGCAGATGGGAGGCTGCACGTGCATCTGGAGCGTGCATTTATTTTCTGGACGACAAGGCCAGCCTGATACTTTCTACATGCATCTTACCTATCAACGAGTCACCTGCTAAGCTGCTTTAGAAAACGTGACTCGTGTCCCCCAGTTTAAAATGGTCCCATTAACAGCAGTCTAATGCCACGAGTCCCTATCCACCAAAGAAACAGCCACCATCACCTCCCTAAACACAGTGAAATATGTGGTACAGGCGAGGTGAATCTCCAGGGCAAGGGGTTTATATGCTGACAGCCAAGTCCAAGTTTTGCTCTGAAGTCTCAGCCCCACACTACGGCCTAAGGTGAACTCCTGGAAAAGCTACACCCGATCCGTTACTCCCCAAGCAACGTATAAATGCACATTTCATTCTTTTAACCGATTCTTCTGCCCCGCGATGGTCAAGCTGCGGTCGGTATAAGCTACAGACCATGGAAGCCTTGTGACCCCCCCTACCCTTCCTCTGCGACAGCCCCCAGAACGCAGAAAGATTTCAGAGACTGTGCTACTTTCCCAGGTAAGTTTGCTGAGGGGTGACAATCCACAGTTTCTAGGATGTTCAATAATAGCACTCTCTCAAAACATCCCCCCTGTACACAAAAAAAATACAGCGATTAATTCAACAGGTACTTACTATCCGAAGAGCGCTGCAACCAACTTTTGTATCCTGATAAAAAAAAAAAAAAAATCTAGACTACAAGAAGGCTCTGAGAATAACAACTGCAAACTTCTTGTGTAGAAATGTTGCTGCGCAATGGCCAAGGCTAGGAGTCCTGTAGCAACCCGCGGACAGCTCGCCAAGTCAGGCGGTCTGCCTGCGAGCTCTCCGTGCCAGACGAGAGCTGGCAGAGAGACAGCCTGCAGAGGAGGCTCGGAAGGAAAAACCGAGGCCAAAGACCGCAAGATCAAGGAACAAGAGTGGCCTCCCGTGACAATGATAGTTTTATAGGGAGGCCCAAATGCATAAACCTCAGGAGAACAGATCTTGCCAGAAGCCTTCTCTCTTCCGCACGGAGACTTATGGCTATAAACACGTCACTCGCTGTCCCACAGGGTTGGATCCTTGCTGCTCCCAGGGATTCAGGGGCCGATCTGGTATGCCCCTATGGATGTCAACAAATGAAGAGGGATTCCCATAAAGGGGAACCCCTGAGCTATGCCGGATCAGGCCCCTGAAGGACAAGGAGCACCTGTCCATGGCAGCTGGAGAGCATGGGCAGCTCCATGCCGCCCACACTCTCCCACCTTAAAAATAAACAGATCTCTGTCGGTCGGACCCAGAGGGTGGTAATAGCCGGAAGTCAATCATCGTGGTGTCCTGTGACCCGTGGGGTCCCCCAAGGCTCTGTCCTTGGACCCATATTGTTCAACATCTTCATTAATGATGTGGACATTGGAATCAGAAGCGGACTGGCCAAGTTCACTGATGACACCAAACTTTGGGGCAAAGCATCCAAACCTGAAGACAGGAGGGCGATCCAGGCTGACCTGGACAGGCTCAGCAAATGGGTGGATGAGAACCTGATGGGGTTTAGCACTGAAAAATGCAAGCTTCTCCGCCTTGGGAGGAAAAACCTGCAGCATGCTTATAGGCTCTGCAGTGCTACACTGGCTAGCACTACAGGAAGAAAGACTTGGGGGTCATCATTGACCACAAGATGAACATGAGTCTGCAATGCAATGCTGTGGCTAGTATAGTGACCAAAACGCTGGCTTGCATCCATAGATGCATCTCAAGCAAATCCCAGGATGTCATTCTCCTGTTGTACTTAGCCTTGGTGAGGCCACAGCTGGAGTACAGCATCCAGTTTTGGGCTCCACAATTCAAAAGGATGTGGAGAAACTTGAGAGAGTCTGGAGATGAGCTATATGCGTGATCAGAGGTCAGGAAAACAGACCTTACGATGAAGGCTGAGAGTTATGGGGCTCTTTAGCCTGGAAAAGCGCAGGCTCAGGGGTGACCTGATGGCCACCTATAAGTTTATCAGCAGTGACCACCAGTATCTGGGGGAACAATTGTTCACCAGAGCGCCCCAAGGGATGACAAGGTCGAACGGTTATTAACTACTGCAAGACCATCTCAGGCTGGACATAAGGTCTGGAATGGGCTGCCATCAGAGGTGGTTCAAGCACCTACACTGAACACCTTCAAGAGAAATTTGGATGCTTACCTTGCTGGGATCCTATGACCCCAGCTGACTTCCTGCCCCCTGCGGCAGCGGGCTGGGACTTAATGATCTTCCAAGGTTGCTTCCAGCCCTAACGTCTATGAAATCTGCTGTAAAATGACAGCACAAAGTTTATGTTACCGTTTGTCACAGCCATAGATGTGGGTGTTTGTAAGACAGACATCTGCTTGCAGCCTTGGAGACCAACTTTAATTCTAAGGGGATTCAAACAACTGGCAACAACCCTCCTAGAAACACCACCAAATGTCACAAAACCAAACCCACCTTTAACGAGGTGGAACACCAAGGAATGAATCTTTTGCAAAACTCATCCCTTGCTCCGGATGCAACAAACACCTTGGAAATTTGTAAGGGGTCTTTTGCCCACGGCTGACACCCACCTCTTCTTTTCGTAACCCAGGTCCTCTAAAACCTGGACATGTGCTTTTCGACACGGGACAAGTAGATTCAGTAGGTCCCAAATAGGTTTCAGAGGCCAGAGCGGCATAACTGCCTCACCAAGTCCTGCTCAGTTGTGGCATTTATCCTACATTTTTAGTACCTTATACTTCAGAGGAAACATGATGCATCATAACTCAGTTCCAAGTACGGGAACATGAGTCTGCTGTGAGACAAAGTGCTTTCAAGTTCAGCTTGACCCTTCTTACCGAAGGCCTTACTGGTGCATTCACTTTGTTAATCTGTGATGTGCATCTGGAGGCAGGTATGGCTCCCCAGGAAACGCCTCGTGCTTGGTCAGGAGCAAAGCCTGATCGCCCACTAGATCATTTGCTGGGGTCATAAAGTCATGATTTTCTGCCTGGTTCTGTCTAAGGTGACTCATCTCTCCACAGCCGGGCTGTAGTTCCCCCTGCATGCATCTGCATTGTGGAGCTGCTGAATTTACCGTCACTGCTGAATGCTGCTGGCAGTGCATCTTGGAGCTTTCCTAGCCTAGGCTCTCATTGCTAACACATTTATGTGGTACCTGTACTTTATTGCTGGCCATCTCTTATGGACCATCTGATGTAGTGCATGTACCACAGCTGGAAACACCAGCTTTGCTTGATCAAAAAACCATGCTGGATGGCAGAAGCAGCCTGCATGCACCTCCACATCCTAGAACAGCGAAGAGAACTCCTAAAGATGAAGCTATTCAAGTGCCCTGCTTCTTTAGGAAGGCAAGATCTTTGCTTTTGGAGGAGCAGAGGCAGGATCCTGGAAGGGAGACCTGCAGTGAAACAATACATTGAGAGAAGAGGATACACCCTGCAAGAACTAACCCTCGTCTCCAAAGACAGGGGGTAGCAGCTCTTACAAACCTTAAACTGCAGCTTTAAACTTCATGCATCTCTTGAACAGAAAGGCCAGGCTGGACTGAGCATCATTTCCTAATGGACAAAGCAGCCTTTCCTCACAGAAGGCAGCCTCAGATGCAAAGAGCTGGAAGGCTAATACCAACATCCATCTCTTAGCCCAGTGCTCTCTTGGGAGGGGCTGCGCTACCCTTATCGGGGGGCGGGAGCCGTCCTGGGACAAACCCCAGGAAGGAGGCTGCACCCTGGTGAAACAGGATTACTAGAGAGCATTTGGAATCGAGACGTCCGCAACAGAAACCATTGGAGATCTGAACCGCATGCCCTCCAGTGGGATCCACTGATCTCAGCAGCGGAAGAAGAGCTCTCTTCTGTTCCAGCGGGCGTTTGAGAAGGCATGCGTTATAGAGAATTTCCAACAAGCAGAACAAACAGGACGGTGCTGAACCTTTGCTATTTTCTTCCTGCCTCCTCAGATTCGCATGAAGTTTCCCCTTCCGTGACGCAGAACAGAGACTCGCTCTGCCCGTCTCAGGCTGTGCGGCACAGACGGATTCGGAACGGAGGTGGCCAAAGGGGCTAGAGATGCTCTGGGGCTGCTGCAAGCACTTGGTTAAAATCAGGAGTCCAAGAAGCTGCGAGAAAGCAAGGCCTGGAAAAATAAAAACAAAACCACTTGCATTGCGGCAGAAGAGCCCAGCTAACTCAGGCTACCTTGCAAGAAATTGGTGCTGCCTGATGTGGCAGAGGGAAGAAATGAAATGCTACACCTTTGCCTTGACTTCGGCATCTTTATTATTTGTGAATGGTCCTTCCGGCAATGTCGGTTCCTTTAAGCCACCTGGAGACCCGAGTCTCCCTACTGGCTCTAACACCTCTAGTGCCAGGGGCTGTGAGAAAGCTTTCCATTTTAGCCTCCCCAGGATCAAATAACGGGGCAACATAGTTGGGCTGAAAGGAGGTGGACTTCATTCTCCGGCCTGGTGCGAGCGTCAGGGTTGACTTGCTACACAAGTGCTTGATAAATGCAAATACCCCCTGGTCTCTGCTATGGCTGTCCTCTGCCCAAGGCAAAGGCTGATGGAGGAAAGACCTCTGCAGCTGTGGCAAGAAACACAACACAAGGACCTGGCACTCTGGCTCAAATTCAGGTTTCATCACACAGCCCCAGCAAAAGCAGTGGCAAGGCAAACCAGCCCGGATAGTCTGAAGGCAGAGGCTGGAACAGCGGCGTTGCACTGAAAAGCTCTTTGCTATTTAACCAGGGAACAGGGACAGACCAATCTGGATCTTCAAGTACTAGGATATCCCCCTTGCTTTATAAATAACTGATCAGTTCCCTTCTGATATTGCGAAGAGTGCGAACAGACTGCCTCCGGTTTATTAGCAAGCAAGGGCACACAATCAGTTGTATTACACAACCAGGAGCGATGTGTTTATGCTGAAAACCCAAGGGGGAAAAAAAAAACCCTTGCTGAACAACAAGATATCCACATAATTTCTTGACGCAGGAGAAATAAGCCACTCACACAATTAAATAAGAACTACTTGTAAGAAGTGTAATAGTCAAGGCTTTAGAAATGAGAGAGAGAGAGACATCTGCTGTGATGGCAAAAAAGGAACGGGAGCCTGAAAGCCTCACCTAGGGGATTAAGTGTTACAGATAGCGCCTCACTTGTGCCTCCGCTAGTTGTGTTTTTGTTTTACCAACAGGATTACACACCGGCAAGCAACCACGTTTATTCTGGGCAATGAACGGCAAGGAGCCGAATGAAAAACGAACTGTGAAGCCCCGGCGCCTTGCGCGGCTCCCGAGGTTTCTCGGCGTTAGGGGGCAGTGTAGGAACACCGACTAACCAGGGCTTTGTTATGGTGCATCTCTCGCACTAACTGCTGATGCATAGCTAACGCAGCCACAGACATTGATTTATGTTCAACTTTCCATTTCATCAGAGAGAGTGGTACAGAGCTATGGACAGAGTTCAAATTCGGGAGAAATGCACTGCCACTGAGTTTGTCTCATTATTACGTACACATGCTCACGACGCGCGCACACGGGTGTGCGCACAGTCCCCCCCACCCCTCCCCTTGCTTTACACACAGTTGTTTTCATGGCATCATTAGTAAAGCTCTAAACTTGCTTCTAGCTTTCAATTTTGCCCTCCCCGTGATCAAATAAACCCCTTGTGTCCGCCGCTAGGAAAAGAAGAGATCTTTTCTACTGCTTTTGAGATGAGGCAGAAATGCAACTCCCTAACAGGGGTGGAAAGCAATTCCAAGACCTTTATGAAGACGACAGAGGATAGATATATTTTTGGTAGCATGTCTCATTATCACATCAGTCAGGAGGGGAAGGTGATTTTAAAAAGGTAACCAGCCACGTGACTGCCGTTTGGACAAGCTGCATCTGCACGACAGTTGCAGGCTAAATGCAGCGCAGTTTGCTGCCCCCCGCACATCGATATCCTGAAGCCACATGTGTGGACACGGTATTTATTGAAGTGTTTCATTTCTGGGGAGGTGCCCAACTTTGCCCACCTAAAGCCTGTGCTTACCGGGAGGCTGCAGGTCGTGGCTAGCTCGTATGGGAAGGAACAGATTGCGAGGCGCTCCGTCGCTCACTGCAAAGTTGTGACCTGCAGATGGGCCGGGTGTGCTGGGACTCGTCTCCTGGGGGCACCCTCATCTTTGATACCAAGCTGTGGCCTGCAGCTATGTTTCAGAACTGTGCGAGTTGCACACTCGGCCCACAGGCCATCGTCTGCACTAAAAACGGCTTCACAACGAGGACTGTGGGAACTCCCTGCCAGCCCTAGGGACCCCCCCCTTATCCGACATATGGATCCAGGCAGCCCGTCAGGCTCATCAGCATTTCTCTGCTCTATTATGACCCTCCTCATTTCCCTAGGTTTGGTTTCTCTACCAGTGCGCACCCCAAAAACCCTGTCCCTAACCTCGACTTCTCCCCCTCTGTTCAAGCCAGCATCCACACCTCTCCAAAAAAGCCCAGTTATCTCTGAACCACGCTCCCCCCAACCGGCACTCTTTTTCACACCCCTGTAATCACACAATCCCCTTCATCCATCACACCGAGGCAGGTTCAGCTGGTCGAACAGTCTCCACCTTCTACCTCCTTTCCTTAGTTGGTCTCTCCTGCCACGCCACCCTGATACCTGGAACAAGCCGTGTCCTCACGAGCCAGGCATCTTCCTTCTCCAAATCCTTCTTTAAAACAATCCCTTCCTCCCTTCTTGTCCTCAGGCTCTCTGAGCCGCCCACTAACTTGTCTCGCATCGAGTTCACGCTGGAGAGAGAATCAAGGGATCTTCTGCATGTGACGTTCTGCAGAAGTGAATGCTATTCTACAATTGAATCGTATTCATTTGTACAAATCACAGGAATTCATATTAACCACTAAATAGACAAAAACTCAAATGTACGGCCGACTTCAAAGAGCTTAAGATTTTGTTACAGCAGCTCATGAAAATTCCCTGTTTTTCCATTAATTCAATGGTCTCCTGCAATTTGCTTCCATGTTCCACTTCCAGCACCTCAGGTTTGCTCTTCGCTCTAGAGAAGCACTGCAAAAATCTTCTAGCTGGTATGAAAAAAAAAAAAAATTTGGAAGAAAAACCTTAACTACTTCACTCCTTCACATTTCTTGTGACCTTTCTGGCTGTGCCCTCCCAAGCTCGGTATTTTATTTTCCAGCAGAGATATTAACCAAAAAAAACCCAACGAACCCAGCAAGTGACTCAACACAGAAACCCCCGGACAAGGCTGCACGAAAAGCTTGTGGTCTCAAGTGGAAACGAGCTGAGCATTTCAAAGAGGTTAATGTGCTTTTGGCCAAAAAGTTCAGACTGCATTAAAAGATGGGATAACCCCCTTGCCTCCATCACCGCCCCCATGAGAAACAGGTGTCTGGTGCCTTTCAAGGACAGGCAATCACTTGGAAAGTCTTTGGCAAGCCGAGCGTCTGAGTGCTAATCTGCAGCAACAGGTATTTTTCACTTCACACTTCCATCACTGAACTAAGGGGCAAGCCCGTTTTGCTCCAAGTTTTCTTGTGCCCAAGTCAGAAAATCAGCTAAAAGGGCTACGCTTCACAGGGCGTTTCCACAACACACAGCCCATTCGTATGGCACGTTATCTCTGCTCGGCTTCTCCAGATATCCAGCTGGATCACCGGAGACCAGTGCTTGGGAACCGGCCTTCCCCAGTATCACCACGTGGGAAAATCAACTCCAGCAGGGGCACTGGGGCGTGTCCAGTTAGCATCAGGGGCTCATAGGATAATGAAGGAGGGCTAGAAGGGACCTCACAAGGTCATTTAGTAAATGAAATCAAGATGAAAGTGTCCTTTAAAAAAAAAAAAAAGCACAGCATGCATGGAGGACAGAGGCCTAAAGCCTAAGCCAGGGCAACACCAAGACCTGAATGTCATCTGGGGTCCCTGCATCAGGAGCTTAAGTCCCCTTCCTCTGCCACCAATTGCCCAGAAGAGAATAAAACCTATGACCTCTGCACCTGCTTTGAACCGTGGGCTCCCTACAAGTCTGCATCAATACATGCAGAGGTGAGGCTATGGAAGGACATCTCCCTGCCCACGGGAATGAAATTAAAACCCTGAAAACACATTTGTTGCAAGCAAGGAGCAGAACTTGACTTGCTGACAGCTGCTATAGCCTGCAAGATATCATCTCCACTTCTGTTTACTGCACCTATATGGAAGAGGTTTTACTACAAGACGAGCCTGGTTTAGGGCTCGTAATCAAAATCAAACAGTCTCATTCTGTCGTAAGCCTCTTCAGGAAATGAGATTTTGTTTTTAAAACAACCTCTTTGCCAAACTCCCATACACACACACACACTAATTGCGATACCATGCTCAGGTAGTGCCATAATAAATCACTACCAGTTTATCTAGTTAAGCTATCTATTGGCCAAGAATTTCTCCTGTATACAAATCACGAACCCAGACGACAAAAGCAACCTGCTAGAACAAATGCTGCTGCCAACCGCTGGGCCCATTTGTTACAAGAACAAGTCGCTTACTCTGAAGTAGTAAAATATATATATATATATATATATATTTTTTTTTTTCCAGGCACCAAGATGTTATGTAGTTACAACGAGCACGTATGCAAAGAAGTTCCAGGAGAAGTTAAAAAAACATGTTAAACGTCATACATTTTTGACAACTTCCATTTCAAATGCTCTTTAAAGATCTTCCCATTAGGAAGTCTCGAAGATTATGTTACTGTGTCTAGAATCAGGGCGAAGACAAAACGAAGCTTTTTAAACAGGGAAGAAAAATTTGAGAGCTGGTGATAGACCAATTCTGACAATGCGTCTCCTCGACGTTCGATACGTTTTGACCCATTTTGAATCCGCGCCTGCCTGTGGCTAGTGCTTCAGCTAGCAAATGCTTTCAGTGATTGCAGTTGGAAAAAATCAAGTGGTTAACCAGAGGGAAAAGGTTTCAAGAACTCAAATCCAGAATGTTTTGAATTATGCACACGCCTCTTATGACCGGAGAATAAATGAAGTCCCAACCAACCGAACCACCCCCCCCCCCCCACAAAAACCCCAACCCTTCATTTTGGAAAAAAATATCAATTGCTAAAAAGGAATCTCTCTAAGCAAGAGAAGAATTTGACGTGCTTCAGGCAATAAAAGTAGAAAAACAGTCAAAGGTTACAGTTATTTATAATAGGTTTTCTAACGAAAATGCTGAGTTAGCCACAGAACGAGAGACGTCCGAGTCTAGCGTGGGACCCCGACGGAAAGTGCAGCGCTGACATAGAGAATCCATGCACGCACTCATCCACCTCCGACAGAGAAGTCAGGAAAGCCCAAACCTACCTGAAAGAAACCCGGAGGGATGGGACCCCCTGGCATTCCATCGTTAGGAGGAATGTTCCCAAGGACTGGACTCGGGGCTGCAGCTGCACTCTGCGAGAGACAAAAAAAGGACAAACACAAATTGGTCCTGCGTCCGATTTAAGGAGGCAACCTCTCCCCCCTCCGCCCAGAAGCAATTAGGCCAGGATGGGTCACTAGTGTCGTGACCGAGATGCGAGTGCCTGCGCGTAAAAATCACGTTAATCTACATATTTACAGAATACTACACTGAAGCTCATGTCCTCAAAACCGGTTTGGAAATGAGGAACTATTATTCACGACGTCTCCTAATACACGGCCAGGGAGGTACCCCAATTCAATCATCAGGTTTAAACCAAAGCAAACAGACAGACGAGGCAAAACTTTTAACCTTGTGAAACTCACGACTACCCTTCATATTTGGTGGCAGTATAACCAGTTTCATATAAAGGCATTAGATAAAATGACAGAGATCTGGTCCATCAAGAGCTATGAAAAGCACAACAGCCAGGACATCCCTACCCCTAAGCCAGCTGGTAATGTGGAGGAGGTATGATAAGGGGTGGCTAACTCTATACTAAGCCTGTTTCTTAGTTTTCCTCCAAATCATCTGCTGCTTGTCAGAAGTCAAGACACCGGCTTAGATGGCCCTTTGTTCTGATCCGGCAGGGTACTTCCTATATTCTTAAATATCAAGTGAAGTGGAGACCGAATGCAACCCTTTAAAAGCTAAAATCTTGGGGCTTAGTTACAGCTACCTAGGCAGGGACAGAACCAAGCCCTCCAACATCCACCCCACGATGATAAGCACGTATTTTAGACATCCACCATCATCTTCCACAGCTGCAAATAACAGCAGAGCTGCCTCGAGCTTGAGCGGCAGCATCAACATCAGCTCCAGTAGGAAGGAAATCAGTAGGGAAACTGATACGCGTGCCTCGGTTCCAAGCAAGACCAAATAAACTCTCACCCCAAAGCTGATGCAGCACTCAGCCGTGGGTTTCCAAGTGACCATGTGCACGTGCGCACATGCACGCACGCATGCCCGCTCGCTTGTTTGTGCACCAGTATCATCTATGAGGTCACATGCTTCTGGGAACAGAGTTTACGTTATCCAAACAGAGCTCAAATTGCAATTAGTTCACAGAGGTGATGGCCCTGTAAAACTTGGGCCTACGAACTTTTATAAGCAAGACGCCGTCTGACAAATCCATTGTGGGGAAAAAAACCCAACACATTAAAGCCAAGGCAAGTTGTTGCATTTTGAACATAGACGGTATTCAGTCTTCTTCACGTCTCTGGATTGGCCACTTAAACACAGTGTGTGGTTCTGCCCTCCGAGATGTCCCCTCTCTCCAACTTGCAAGCGTGCCAAGGGCTTTTTGTTTTTGTTTTCTGAACAGCGTCCTGCAAGGACTGCCAAGCTCTAGCTCTACATACAGCCCCTTCCCTCCCGGCCCCTCCGAAAACTCACGTGCTTTTCATTACATTTCTTCTGCTCGGCCTGTATTTCTACAGCAGCATGCATCTCCTTGCTGAAAAACGAGGTTCGAGGCGGCTAGCAATCTGGTTCCCTTCCATATGTACAGCAGAGACAGAAAATTACTTGGCTGTTTGCATTTGTTCCTACTTAGTATTATGCCCGCTGCACTATACATGTAAACTGGAGAGCAAGGACGTATCCTCTGGCATGGGGACTGGTCTTGTAGCTGGTCTGATAAAACAGCATTTTTTCTTTCTTTTCTGCTGGGTGAACTGGCAGATTTGATGACTATGGTAGGTAAAGGAACAGCTGCAAAGCCAGCCAAACAAACATTTGCTTTCAATCTCTGAACTGTTTTGCCTCTCACCTGCGGAAACAAACTACCATCTTAATTTAAATTTGGCAGGTTCTGATTGCGTCAAAAGAGCAGCAGCACAAATGGACCTGGCTTGCTGCTCAACCTCATTAGCAGCCTGAGCTATAGAAAGGGCCAGAATTAAGTAACTGCTACAAAAAAAGTCTCCTCTTAAACAACACCGCTAACAAAATGTCCCTTCTAGGTTGGGGATAATATTTTTTTTACTGTTAAGGCAACACGAGAGAGGAGCCTTATTTAGCTATAGAAAATGGAGTCTACATTGCCAGCATAATTCAAGAGGACCGTGGTAATTTAAGAAAAAAAATCCACTAAAGTCTCAAACAATCATCAATTATTTTTTCTGAGATTTTTTTGCATCTGATCTTGCATTGAATGATCACATTTTCACCACTCCTTTAATCTACCTTCACCATTGAAAGCCCATATGGTTATAAGATGCATTACAATCCCCTTTACTCTTGGCTTAAAGCCCATTCCAACATATCTCTCCTTCCCATCCAAAACAGTATACTAATGCTAATACAAGCTGCGTCTCCAACTGTTTACCGTTATTTTTGTGGTGGCATCATCAATTGAGCAAGCACCTTGGAAGAAGTGTGAGCAGACAAGATAAGCTTGCACATCAAGTCCTGAACTGAAGGGTGAAGCGATGTTTAAGCCAACTTCAGCTAGGAAAAGCCCCCAAGATTCAGAGCTAGAGAACCGTTACGTTTTGGGTCAAAAGTAGCCACATAATTGAGGGTGATCTTAGTACATCGATCAATCAAGAGTCTTCCCCCCCACCAATGCCCCGGATCTTCATTCAGCGTCACAACTCGTTTACGATTTAAACAGGGTAAGGGGAGACGATTTATCAGCAGTTTTCAATTATTTATCCAATTTCAGGGTTTTGGTAGAAAGTAAGCATCTCATCAGGCTGCCAGCCTGTATGGCAGGGATTCAGCTCAGGTGCACATGAAACAGCCGGGCTCTTTACACCTTGCTGAGATGAGTCAGTATTGCCAATGCAAAGGGACAGCACAGAGTACTATCAAGCAGCAAGACTGAGAAATAACCTACTGGGCATCGATACAGCATCTTTTGCACAGGGGATCATTACTCTGCAAATAGGTTGGAAAGAAGAGATATTAGTCAGGCTAGGTGGGAAATTCCCAGGTCAGTTTTATGTTCCCCTTCCTTTGCAGCCAGCCACCCCTTGCTCTACTGAGATAGCAGCACACGTTGGGCAAAGGAGTCACAGCTGCTGCATCAACGATGCTCAACCAGGGTGCCTCGGCACCCCGGTGGTGCCATGTGATCCTTTTTAAGAGTGCCACGATATTAGTGCCTTTAGATATGCAAACCCCTACATACAATTTACAAGCTAAACCCAAAGATCATACATAGGAAACTATAATGTCAACAATGTTTTGCCCTGTTTTGGGCTTTAAGGGTTCTTTGCAACAGAACCACTGCTCAATTATTCTCTATTCCCCCCCCCCCATCACAAAACGAGCGAAAGTTAAGAGCTGGCATTTTCCGAGGGGGGGGTCTCGAGTCTAAAAAGGTTGAGAACTCCTGCAGGACGTGCTCCAGAATGGTTCTGGGGCTGGCCTGAATGCGGGAGCTGAGATACGAGTGGTACTGCAAAATCATCTTCTATAAAGTTTATCCCCCAACTTTAGATTTTATAGCTAAACAGCTAGAAAATACTTTATTAAAAGCTTCCCAGTGAAGCTCTGTCATTCAGACGGCACACAGCAGCCACCCTTCACCCTGGGGAGACATCCACAGCAGAAGCCACCGCACAACACTGCTCTGCTTCCACCATCACATCCGCTCTCTGGAGGTGCCACCTAAGCTAGCAGAGCTCAGCAGCATCTCAGCACCTTTAGGGTGGATGAGATGTTCTCCTAAGGACACACCTAGCATGAGCATTTTTCTTTTGCACCTGCTGGAGTCCTGTCCATTCACAAACACGGGCAGGTGGAGGGTTCCTTTTTAAACTAATATTTGCATTGGAAAAAAAAAAAGAGTATGGGTGAATGCACGCAACTTGCCAAGCCACCAAGATCTAGTGAGGACGGACCTGGACAGGGGGTCAGGTCTTGCTCTATTCCTGGCTCTGCCCGAGACACCCCCCCTACGTTACCTAATAAAATGTCACCACCTCTGCATCAGTTCTCTGTCCCACTCTTGCCCATCTGGTTTATGTAGACTGAGAAGCCCTGCCCCAGAGGTCATGCAGTGCATTTGTACAGAGTGACACAAGGGGCCTCTGACTTTGTTGGGGTCCCTCACTATGACAAACCACTCATGACCACCCCAAAAGGTAACACTGCACCAGTGCAGAGCATCTATATTGGCACTTTGCACTGCTGCCGCAGCATGCTAAACCTCCAACCCATGTGGCTTTTCATTGATCTCAGTTGACTTTCCTTCTCACTTGCCCATCTCCCAGGCCACCTTGTCCCCACCAGACATTAGCAGCAGCCAGGTCCAGCAGCTCCTGCAGCAGCTACGACGAGAGCCAGGCACCTCGCTGCTGTTGTCCCAAGGAGAAGAACCTCCCCTACATCCAATGCCATTCAAAGCTCCTGGCATGCTTCAACCAGGCTGACTCAAGAGAAGCAAGGTCCAGTGGACTCAGGATTGTATTTAAAGATGAACTGACAGTGGAGAGAGGGAAAAAACTGGATTTATGCTATCTTTCCCAATATATAACAAGGCCTGTCCATAATAGGGGTCTTCTGTTTTGCTGTTTTTGAGATTTGAAGCTCAGGTCTTCCCTGCGTGATGGGACTTGCAGCGTCATCCTGGTAGTTGACCAAAGAAAGCAAAAGCTGCGAGACTGGGGAAATGATCCTCCCCTCCCCTGCTTGCTCCAAAGCCTGTGGGTTTGTTACCATCTGTGAGGAAGGCACTGAGGAAAAAAGCTCTTTTTGTTGGGGCTCTCGCATCCTGCCAGCCCAAAATAAGGATGGAGAAAGCAACAATTATCAGAGCCTCGGGCCAGACCATGTTTCACACACTTAGTATTTTTCCTTGTAGGAAAAATAAACCCACTCGTTTCAGGCTCTCCCCCCCCAAACCTTGCAAAGTAGCAGAATAGGAAAACATGCCCAATTTTCTCTCTGTAGTAGGTTCACTTTTAAAAGCTAGACCAACTCTTAATCCAAAACCATGGAAAATAATGCAGTCTCTCTGCAAAGCGGATGAATCCTCTCAGAGCAAAAACTGGGCTAAGACCTACAGCAAGCCCATTTAGGATACGCCTCTCAGATCCAATACTTCACTCCAAAGGGAGCATGCCTTGTAATAAAGCTGCTAAGTGGTATTTTAGAGCGTCAAGAAATTTCCAGCCCGTTGTGATCCTCTGCTGGGGAACATCAGAAGGGAAGAGAGATCCCAAATCTTCTTGGAATATCACTACTTGCATACCTGGTTCCATGCACGTGGCACTCGGACCCTCCTATGAAATTACCTCCTACGTCCTGGGAGAACGAGCAGACCCACGACCGAGCATTTGGAAGCGCTGCGTGAAGGACGCGACAGAAGAAGTCGGGCTGTGACGTCGGGTGCGCCTGCACCCTCGTGCACACACAGCCTGGTGGGGAGGCTCAAAGAAACAAGGGTCCTCCAGCATCCCAAGCCATTCTTGCTTCTTTGCTTTGCCTGGTATCGGGGTGAAGTTGGTCAGGGTCCTCTCCCTGGACACTCTCCCCTCAGAAGCATCTGAAGGGCGCATGGACCAAGACAACAGCTTGTGGTGAAAGCCCCAGACCGGGACTCTGAAGATCCAAATTCAGGTATGATTTTGCCGCACACTTCTGTGCAACTGTGGGCAGGTCATTTACTGTATTTTCTCAAATACAATGCACCAATCCAACCCCAAATACAACAAATGCCCTGTTTCTGAAAGCCCCCAAGGAGGGCAAACTAATCTTATTTTGTAGAGCGCGCGTAAGTACCAGAGATCTGGGGCCGCACGCCGGGGCCGGGACTGTCTGACCTTGTGCGCTAGCTTCAGGGCTGTGCACGAGCCACAGACCCCGCATGCTGCCCCAGGCCTAAAAGGAAAGAGCAGTAGCACCATTACCTGTCATGGCTCCCACAGCCACAGCAGTTAATGTTGCCATCACTGTGCACCTTGCCCCCAAATTTCCAGCCCTTTTCCTTGCGCGAAGTTGACCCCAATTTTCTCACAACTTTTTTTTTTGGGGGTGGGGGGGGTGGGGGGGAGTGCAGATAACGTATAAGACAATATGGTAACCACTGTGTTGCGAAAACAGGCACATCCTTCCTCCCACTGCCTTGCCTATTTAGGATATAAGCACTCTGCAAAAAAAGAGCTTATTTAGGTCAGAGGGACATGTGCTACCAGAGCCAAAAGCTACCGGCTCGTTCTGCAGAGATGCCGTGCAGCCACGATGCCTACGACGAGGCCGAGATGCGTCTGTCAGCATCCACGGGAGCTGCGACTTCTCAGACGTCGGGTGGAGAAGACAGCAGGCAGCAATGGATGCCCTGGGGAAGTTTTCCCTTTGAAAACTTAGGAGACAGTACTTCTCCCGTGGCTTCTAGTTAGGCAACCCATGAAGAAGAGTGCAACATTCATTTCATGCAGCCGAGTTCGATGGGTGCCTGGGTGACATGCCCAAGACGCTTCCACCTAAGACGGCAATGCGTGGAGATCTTGCTAGATCCACGGCTCACCGACAGACTGGTTATAAAGACATTAATTTTATTATTTGGTAGCAAAGAGAAGGGGGATAAAGCCTTAGAGAAGACGGGACTGGTTTGCTCGCACCGCAGTAAATGGTAAGGTGCCACAGGAACGAAAGGGCACAGAGTCAGCCCAACATGGAAGGGTTTTGAAACCCCAACTGGAAGACAGAAAAAGGCTGAGAGGGTTGACGTATGGTGCCCTGGGTGGGTCGTCTCCACGTGGAGGAGGGAGGAAGATGCAGAGGTGGGACTGTGGGCAGCTGCACAGGTCACTTGGGCAAAGCAGGGATGTGCAGAACAACGAAAGCAGGGAAGGAGCTTGAATCGCACACAAATGCCCTTGGCTGGTGCTGAAAGCAAACCATATGTTAACGGCCAGCAACGGCCCTATGACCACTTAAGGGTGACCTCTTGCACAGTATTAATGTCACCAGTTCAGTCGGTCTTGAACTCGGGATGGCTGCTTGAGCAGAGTCCTATCCTCCCGGATCTGGAATTCGAGAGCTCAGGTGATGGACGATGCTCCCCCTCCTCAGGTAGGAGAAGCTGTTGGAGGCAGAGAGCCAGGTAAAGCAGGAGGGAAAGGGACACAGGTGTTGAAAGAAGAAGTTGGGGATCCCAAACCAATGTGAGATCCCAGGACCGGCGCCTGATTCCAACTAGGCTCCTCTTCTTTTTTGCACGAGTCTCTAGCCTCGTGAAAAGCCACTAACGCCCACCTTTCTCCCCAAGCGTACTACAACTACATCTGCTCTAATTGGACATACAACAGGTCTTCCTACCGTCATGTGTGCCAGGCACAGGCTGTGATGGGTACAGCAGGTAAACGGTGTGATTTATCCAACGCGAGATTAGGAAGTCTGCTGTACTGCGACGTTCATTATCAGATTATACACACATGCTGTTTTTATTTGTCTAGTTATGTTAAAAGCTCTTTGCCAACCTCAATAAAACACACAGTATTAGGCAAATCACATCTTGTTACATGCATGTTGACAGTCACTTCTGGGTGGTAAAACCTCGTTGGCCACAATATGTTATTCATACCCACTGCTGCAGCTTGAACCCTTCATAAGCAAGAACACTTAACACTTGCAGAGCCGTGCAGCCGCAGGCTCTGAAGCTCCTTACAAAGGTGGAAAACTGCTTATAAATAAGGACCCAGAGCCAAGAGAAGAGCTTCCTCGATCAGAGAGAGATGGTGGAGGTCAGAACTAGAGTTCAGGTCTTCTTAAAAAAAAAAAAAATCACTTGCTGTAATCCCTAGCAAACGTATGATTTAGAGGGAGGACTGGGACTAGCTGGCTCTTTCTGGGATGCCCACACGGGTGAGGGAGTGTGGGTGCAGGGGATTCCTGCTATATTAGATGAAGATTTCAGGAGTCCAGGCATGGGAAGAGGTTGACCACCACTTCCCCACCAAATCTGCTAATGCAGCCACATGCAAAAGTTACTGGTTTGTGTGTCATTCCATCTTCAGTCCAGGAGCAATATGCAATTCATGCTGTAGTTACTGTGCATCATGCACTTCCAAGAAACTACCATTACAGGAACAGTTAAAAGAAGCCATATTCCTAAAAAATAAAAATAAAATAAAAGTCACTCAATTCCCAACTTTGTTCAAATCTTTCCATCCTCCTGGTACTGTTGCAGGAGTCCATGGTTAGCCCCAAGCAGGCAACGATCCTTCTGACAAGGCCCAGGGCTGTGACAGACCCACTCGGCACGCAATCTAGACTTGGACAAACAGGATACAATCCGATTCGCACTGTATCAAATGGGGTAGATTCATTCTGTGCTGGAACCATGAACATATGGAACAATTTCTAAATTTTTAATTTTAAAAAATGGAAGCAGCAACTAGAATGATTTAAAAAAAGAGGAAAAAAAATCAAGTTCTGCTTCCAAACCTAGACATTCAGTTAACACACTAACTTGGTACGCCAGCAGATGCCGTCTAAGCCTTTAAATCGCACACTAATTGCACTAATTGAGCTAACAGTCTCTGTTTCGTCTCCCTACCCTGAGTCAACCAGCATCTTCTGGTACTGCTGTAGAGATCCAAGCTGTTGGCTTTAGTGTTATTTTGTCAGCCATTAAACGATTCATCAGAGTCATTAATTGATTTATTACTGCTGCCTGCAAGTATAGCTTTGCAAATAAAGAATGATGTAGGTCAGAACGCAATAGAAATTGGACAAAATAACACAGCCAGGAGCTGGATGCTTAAATTATCTGTAGGAGTCCACTCATGCAGACCCCCTGACACCAGGTTACAAAAAAAAAGATGATGTGCCGTTTGGCTCTGTTGCCAGAAACCCTGCTAACTGGAACAGCATATCAGCAGGGGGAAGCTCTGGTACTAAACACCCAGTCTTCCAGTGCACGAGGAAGCCATTCAGGCTGTCACCACTGCCAAAAACTAATGATCATGCACTCCTGTAATGCAGTCCTCTGAAACTGCCAGCAGACCTGGAAACCCAACAGAAAGGATGTGACAATAACAGAAGTGTTTGAGGTATGGGATACCCAGACTGGGCTCCAGCCAGACTGAAATATTCAACGAAACGGCTGCCTGACAGCCCACGAGCTTAGAGAGAGGTGCATTTCTGTAGCATTTTTCCACTCCGCTTATTTGCTGCCGAGACCAAGGACGGCAGATTTACAAGTGGCAAGCTGCTGTAACCAACCGCCTCCACCCCCTCAGAGAAAAGGACCCGTCCACCCTCTCCCCTACGCTCACTGGAGGAGAATCTGCCCTAACTAACTGAGATGCATGAGCAGCACTGCAACTGCAATCAGACATTTGTAAATCTTAGCTCCCGAGTACATTAGCTACCAGTGGCATCCGTGTAGCAGGCTTGCACATTGCCTCCTTTGTGTACGCATGCCTGAGGCAGCCTGTACGGTGTGCGGGGCTAGCATCAGCTCTGGCGTTGCAGCTGTAAGTGCCAGGTGGCACAGATTGTGCCCAAAAGTGTAGCAAGCAGAGAGAGAGAGGGGGGAAAAACAAGGTTTCTCCCATCAAGGAACGTGATCACATCCCATGTACGAAATGCACGTGCATTAACGGAACAGAACGAAGCCACGACCGTTTTTAAGAGCCTTGGTTCGTTTTTCAGTCCAAACATACCCAACTCATGGAGAGTTTAAAAATACCTTTGAATCACTTTTTAAACATGAAATCCATGTTACTCAACTACACCAATCTCACTCAGCTTCAAAATGAATAATAATAATAATAATAATAATAATAATAATAATAATAATAATAATAACTGGACTAAGTTCTGGCCTACGCAACTTGGAGCACTGCCTCCACCGTAACGTGCCTGTCCTTCCCCCGGCTCCGAGTATTTGGGTGAAGGCTCTGGCGTGTGTCATGCCAGCAGAAAGCAGTGATGTAATCTCCGCAGGAATAGTTATTCTGCTCTTTTATCTCGCACCTCGCTAGTGGTGCAATTTACACATACGCAGACAGGACCCACTGCGTGGAAGACAAACAGCAATTCACTTTCCAAGTCCAGATTAGCTATGAAAACACTTTGCCTCTGCCTGTACGGAAGCCCTGCGTGCTGGAAGCTGTCCAGCAAAGGAGGTCCGTCCATCGCCCGAGGGCTGCCCCCCGCCCCTCCCAAACGAGACGGGGACTTTCTGCACGCGAGCTGCAGCTTCTACGGTGCTTCACCCGTGCACGGGGAAGCCAGAGCTCGTTTGCAACGGGGAGCCGAAGTATTACCAGGGAAGAAAGGCCATTCGGGTGCACAGCTCAGGGTAGCGGCACAGTCCAGAGGGGTTGGAAAGGCCGCGAGCTGCTAGGCACCACTCGCGGCCTGGGCAGCTTGCTCTTCAAACTGAAGGGAGAGGCCGTCTCTTCTTTATCAGCCATCTCTCCAGCGCTATCAGCACCTGCCAGCACCAAGTAGACCATAAGCACAAATCCAAATCCGCGTCTGCAACAGATTCTCGCTTTAAGGTTTCAGAGCCAACGAGTCTGCTGCACGGGGTACCGCGCGCACAGCATTGAGCGTGCCAGGCACATGCCCTGGGCAGGGTTTAAGCAGCCCTATGTAAACCCATGGGTACATTTTTACAGGTGGCTACATTCAGGGGACTTTGTTTAAAAACAAACCACCAAAGGCAGCCCCCTCCCCAGTCTGTGCTCCAACATCATCTCCTTTTCTAATGTGTTATGTTCACAAGATGGTTCCTCACCCCCAAGCCACCTGCTTTGCAAGCTCAGCCCGGGATCTGAGAGTCAATTTGTCCATCTCCTCAGGCATTGCTCCAAGGGTACAGGTTTTCCGGGCCAAACTCTGCCCGTTTTCACCCGTGGAGCACCCCAACCCTTCCCCTGCCTTTGCCAAGAGGAATGACTGACTGATCAGAAGTGCCAGCGTCCCGCTCCCCTGCAGCGGGTCTAAGAGCAAAAAATAGGAGAAGAGCATATTTGTCACTGAAGCCGGCAGAGAGGCGCGTACACACAGGTAACAGATTTGTTGAACAACACAGTCGCGTTTTTCCAGACTCGCCCTTCAGAGCGGATACACACTATGCTGAGCCATTTAGCTGACTAACAATTACTCGAGCGACAATATGTTGGGGTTTGGGGGTTTTTGTTTTTTTAAAATCAGATCCAACATCCAAGTCTCCACATTAAAAAGGGAAAAAAAAGATAGTTTCAAGTACAGGAGTCAATAATTAAATCAAGCAGATCTCAGAGTCCAGTTGTGATTCAGTAGTCGTCACGCAGGGGCAGCATGAGCCGCCGTATGGTGGTGCATGTTGTGCGTGGTGTTTAAGGCAGGGGAGAAGGGAGCAGAAGAAAAGCACCCGGGTTGAGTTAAAGTGTTAGTTCCTTTGTCAAACGGCTCACCCCTGAAACCGCGCGGGGCCGGTAGGCTCGTCTCTACGGGAATTTAGCATGCAGTGAGCAGGGATGTGCACTAGCAGCGCGCGAGCAACCTGGGTAGAGGCTCCACGTGTGCAGAAAACCTCTGTGAAAATGGAGCAAGATGCTCTGCCCTTAGCAAACACCGAGAGCGTGCAGGGAGAGCATCAGTGTGGAGTCGGTAGCGCTAAGCCCAGTCACGCCCCTGCTTACCGCATGCTAATTCCCGCAGGAAAGCGAGCTGCGCTGAATCAGGAAGGGAAGAGAAAGACTGGTTGCACGGTCAGGGCGTCTGACTAGCTGTCGAGAAGTTCGGGGTCTAGTCCAGGCCCTCTTGGACTTCCCGTGTGACCCTGGGTGAGGCGTTTAATCTCTTTGTGCCCCTATTCTCATCTGTGAAACGGCACTGGTGTCACTTGTGCACCTCTCTCAAAGAGGGAGCAACGCTACACAACGCAGCGCTACCGCGATCGTCAGAAAGGAAGTCACACAATTGAGAAAAACATCATACCAATCACCCCAAAACAAAACACTCCCATAGTCTTGCATTTCTGAGTCCTGTGAACTCAACGGTCTATTAATCTGGCAACAGAAATAAGCACCCCCGATACTCTATTGAACAGACTGGAGCCACTTCAAGGTGCTTCACTAGGACTTCCCAATGCACATATCAAAGGTAAGGTATTTGCTCATTATTTCGATAATGCATTAACTCCTCCACTTTCATTACCTCCACCTAGCCAGGGGACAGCTTATGTAGGGGGCTGCCGAGGAGACATCCCATACTGGAGCAACACCAGAAGAAGGTTATACAGCAAGACCTCTTTACAGAAAGGGAACTGCTGGGTATTTGATGGCAATGTGGGATTGTCCTCTTTTAGACGAGAGGAACTGACTTCCCGCCATCTGCTTTCGCAGTCCAGCTCCGGCAAGCAGAACCACAAGGTTCCTGGCAGTCGGCAGGCATACCGCTTTTGCTCTTGTACAAACGACTGTCACCCTCTCTTCTATTTGGTTCCTGCTACTAATCCCTTGTGCACATTTCTGCAGGAAGATGGACCTGCAGTTCTGTCACAAAACCTCCTAGTTTGTGGCCAATTCCTTGCAACTATTGCATCCAGTTCAGCTAATTAAAAAGGGTTTGTTTCCATCATGCAAAGAATGAAAAAGAGAAATTAAAAATAAAATCAGAAAGTAGCAGCAGTATTTAATTGACTATCTAATTCCACTGGATCCCTTCCCTATACGTTCTGTGCGCTGCAGGTTGCAAATCAGAAACGTGCATAATTGCACTAAGATTTGTCCCTGATCTCCATCCAAGCAATAAAAAAAAAAAATCTCATTGCTTCTCAAACCACATCTCAAATCCACCCACTTCCCTTTTATCCTGATGGTTGATTCACATGCCCACAACCTGACTATCACCTCCGGGCTGGTCTAGGGATTCTCTCTGAACGGCTCCAGCTCATCCAAAGCTTCCTCTAGCTTGCTATTTTTCACACAGCCGTTCCCCTCTGAATCCTGTACCACCTCCCCGCAGTGCCACCACTACAGTACAGCCGAGTCCTGGTTTTCCAAGTGCCCGTATGCCTACCATGCCCGGCTGGCTGTATTTTTCCTTCTCTAGCAAAGCCAGAATTGAGCTTTCTTTGGTTTCCCATCCGACAATGCCCCCCAATATGTGCAAGATGCCCCCCCAAACAAGTTCGCCAAGCCATGCCCTCGCTCTAACCTCTCCGAGAAGCTCGGTTTTGCTGTCTCAGGGATAAGAGGTGGAACAAAAACCTAATGGGATGGGATCATCGATGGGATCGACGTGCTCACACGCGCCCGTGGGCTGGCTGGGGTGGGGGCTCACTGCAACCCTTCACCCTCCTCAAACGCAAGCCTCGTCTGTCATGCCACATCTGCATGCAGAGAGAGTTGTGCAGGACACAGACTCAGTTATTTCCCCCTCTTGAGCCGACTTCCAGGAGGTCGAAGCCATCCTGTGATACACAGGGCGCCGCATTTCATGCGAACCATATTTCGCTTAGCCTCAGATGTGTGCGAAAGGTGCTGACAGACAGCAGCCAAAGAAAACCCCAAACCCTTAATCAAGCCACAGATTAGTCACATCTCAGGATGCAGCAGCGCAATCTCTCTCCCCCTCCCCAAATGCGTCTCAACCCTATTCTGGAAGGACTGCTCTCAAGGGACGAGGAGGGCTTGCTCTTTATGCTCGTTTAACCCTCGACCTGCCAGCTGAGCTCGCTAACGAGTGCCTGTGCAGTGGCAACGATGTTTGAGGTAGACTCAAAATGGGTAAGGACCTGAAGAAAAGTCATCCCATGCAGCATTCCCTACACAGTAGCTACTTTTAGTCCGAGCGGCAAAGGATGGAGAGTCCGGAGCCCCCACCTTTCTTGGATCTCGCCTCTCCTTCCCCTTTCCCGCAGGAAGTCTAGCAAGTACTAAGGGTTGTGTCGGACAGTCTCGCTAACCCTATCTAGGGAGACAGAACGGAGCAAGGACCAAGCATCCTAACAGAGAAGACAAAAAGAAAAGCCAAGAAATTGATGGCTGAGCATCTGCACTCTTGACTCAAGATGTTCCCTTTCCAAGCCTGCCCCAGTGCAAACACCCCTGTTTGAGGAGGCAACCCTCCGACAATGCCGTTTCACGCCAACGCAGCACTTCCATTCTTCAGGATCACCACACGGCCGTTGCATCGCTGCTTCCCCACTTTATAAGCTGCAAAAAGCGAAGCTGCTTAACAGGTTGCACTGTTGCAGATCAAAGTGAACCTCAAAGCACATGGGTGTATACGCCCCACTTGATTCACGGGCATCATTCCTGGCCTTGGGTCTCACTTTCCAAGCCAGCAGGGAGGGCAGGCTAGGGTGGGCTTTGCCTCATTTAACAGCAACACTTGCTTGATGCCTGGAAGGGATTTCAAAAGTCTGAAGGGAGCTTGGCTGAGCCCTCAGTTAGATGATATCCAAAAGACCAGCACACTGGAGAGAAAGAGAGAGAAGCTGAGTGGGGAGGAGAAAAAAATCCTTAAAAGGAGAGACAGTTTTGACTAAAACATAACTAAACCCCCTGTTACCTGCCTTCCATGCAATCCTCCTCCCCTCCCCATCTTCCCTTCAGCGTCCTGGAGTTCACTGCTAAGGTCTGCTGTCTGCAGTAAATCCTGCCTAGGTCTACAGAAACCAGAAAAGCGAAGCACCCATAAGAAGTGGCCTCAAAAGAAAGCTGTGTGCAGGGACACATTACAGGACTGGACACTGGCACAGCAAGCAAAGTGCATCGCGTGCTCTACGGCGGGGCTCGTTAACATTTTAGTAACAGGAAGCCAAATTAACACAGATTGATCCAAAGGCTTCTCCCGCAGCCAGTTGCCAGTGCCGTCCCAGTTTAGTGGACTGGATAAAATCTCTTCAGCCTGCAGGCTCTAGGTTGCCAGCCCCGGTTTAAGTCGTGGCGTCCTTGCGCTGCCTCAAGCCCATGGTGAAGTCAGCTGTAGAGACGTAGGGTCATGTGCAAACCCTTTTCCCCCCCGATCTTTCCTCCTTGCCTAGTTGGAAACGGCTACTTAGAGGATGCTACTTTTGTATCCTCCTTCTCTCCATTCTCTTTTCAGCAGAGCTGTTGTGTTCGACAACCTTGTAAAGGGAGGATAGTTAAATTAAACGCATTTCTGCCAGAGTGTGGCCTGGTGGTTCAAACAGGAGCTCTGCTCCCAGCTTGCTCTTGGTTGACCCATGTCACACCACTTCCTCGCAGTCCTTCTCTACTTAGTGGAGGCTCTTGATTGAGTGACACACGCAACCAGCTTTTTCTCCTGGAGGCTCTCGATCGCCTATTTCACAGCCGTGGGAAACTGGGAGAAAGCAACCCAAGGTTGCTCACGGACATCTAGCGTCTCAGTGGCATGCTTTTAGGTACGCTGACAAATTTACTTCAGCTGTGACTGGCGTTTAGCAAGCAGGTGCTTGCTTTACGTAGGTATGCTAGCTGAAAAACTTGACCTGGGTATGCCCAACATGAACTCGCAGCCATGGTGCAAGGTTTCAGCGATGGCTGGGGCAAACTGGTGATCTGGTCCCCATCACTTTGCTGCCCTTGGTGTGTACTGTGCAAGCATAAAAGAACAAATCATCATACAGGTCAGAACTTAAACAGACTGCATAAACAGGTAAGATGGAATTTAATTGGCCTCCAGTTAAGCCTCTCTCATCTCATTAAAGCTGCCTTCATCTTATATAGCGAGGTTTTAAATTTAATAATAGAACACTACCACACCTCACAGTAACCCGATTAGCATCTGAGGATGGCAGTATGTTGACCGTTTCGTACAGATCTAAACATCAGATGATTTTCTGCATTAGTCTCCTTGCTGGGCTTGCAGTGCCTGTACTGCGTCAATGAGTTTTTCTCCCCCTTTAAGTTGACATCATACAAATAGGAAGAACGAAAATCGTGGGCTTGCAGATGCCATGATTTGTTCGATTACAAGATGGCAACGCGCCCGCATCGACGCTGCAGAACATTTTCTGATTTTAACAAGAAGTGGAATTGGGACGGTGCAACCAGCAATTGGAGTTCAGTGGTTAAGCTGTCATCTTACAGCTAGATAGATATATAGATAGATAGATAGATAGATAGATTAAAGGAGCATAAAAAGATGTTTTTGCCACTATTTCATGCAGCATTTCGTCTGCTGCCTTCAAAACTCTGCAGGAGGGTAAGGGAAGAGAAGGAGGGGGGAAAAAGTCACGAACGAAGCAAGTAGTCTCCCTATTAACAGAAATACCCGTTTACTGTCTCTTGCATTGTGCTGTAAAAATTCAAGCGGGCACCTGCACTGTTCTGGGGAAAAACCTAAGAGCACATTGAAGAATAAGTGGCACGAACAATAGTCAAATAATTCACATTTAACCATAGCAACAATTCTGGAAACAGCTCAATTTTGCTGCACCCTCCTAGGTGGCAGCTCTAAGAGATTGCTGGTTGAGGACGTTGCAGGCAGCCTATGTACGAACAAGTCTTTCATTCAACAGTAAATCTGGAGTTAATTTCCGAACAAGTTTTAAATATGGTTACGATAAAGCTGACAATCATATCAGTGTTAGAAAATTGCTGTTATATTCCTAAATTAAAACGACGTGCATGAAACCAGTAATTTCACAAGAGGAGAAGCAGCTCGCCATACCTCCTGCCCAGCACAAGTCTATATAACCCTTGAAACACTCTCAAGATACCAGTTTCTCCATAGTCCTAAGAACTTCACATCAATGCAGCTAAGTTTCCAAACAGCCCAAACTTGGCTCCTAAGCCCTGAAAAGACCGAGGATGAGGGCAGAAAAGGGGTGGTGACTGTTTCACCCAAGGGCAGATTGCTTTTGCTTGAGATCCACCAACACTTAAAAACAAGCGTGCAATAGGAATCTATTTACACACCACACATTGCGTTCAATACAATTTAATTCTTTCCAGACAAAATGGAAGTCGTCATTTACAAAAAGTTCCAAAAAATAAACCAAGAGACTAACATTTGCTGATGCAACTGAAGGGACCTGAGGTTCTGGAAGGGTGTCTAAGTTTTATTTTAAAGTAAAATACAGATAAAGATTTGTTTATTGGTGGGAGAAAGAAAAAAAACCACTAAAAGACTCTGGTATCACTATGCTTTATATAAATCTTCCCCAGCGGGGGAGAGTAGAAGAGGTTTTGTTACAAGAGAGACTTTTGGGTGAATGCTAGTTTTGTTTAATTTTGCTTTTGATATTTTATCAGACTTTTGTGATTATTTATAATGCACCACCTGAGAACCACGCACGATGGAAGTCCTGGAAAAAAATAAATCAAAGCAGCAGCTTATGTCTCAGCTAAGAATGGAGCATATATTTTTCTCCTTTCACACATGCACACCCCACCACCACCAACACACCCCCTACATTTTCACATCTAAAGCCAATACTTTAGAAAAAGGAACACAGTTCAATAGTGTTTCAAGCTAATACAGAGCTTTTTCCCTTGTAAAGGATAATCTGAGACGGCAGCTACACCAGAGCAGCTTCAGTCTCAAAACAATAGGATTTAATCTTTTAAGTAGGCAGCCCCCTTATCCCTGGAAAGGAAACCCCTTCAGTCATTTCCAAGTTTGTAAATAAGGATCTTGGTAGCATCTCATGGACATCTGCTCAACAATCCTGACAGTGTTACTGCTAACATTTACAAACATCCTTACGCAAACACACATCACTCTCTGCTGATCTTGCTTTATCTAAATATATCCCAAGGAAATAACTTGGCAGTGCTGCAAAATTTCACAGCAACCAAATTAAAAAAAAAGTCAGGGAGAAAATAAAAAAAATGAAAAGGTGCAAAACAATGGGCTGAAGAAAACAGAAAGACGGGCAAGGTTTTCTGTGCGCATGCAGGTTGGAAGGCTACAAAAGTTCCTAGTTGGACGTTAAATAAGGCTGAGAGTGATTTACTGGCAATTAATGTTTCAAAAGGTACTACTTTCTCTGCAACACTGCAAAGCCTGTTTACACTGATGAAATCGAGACGCTACTCAGAAGGACGGGATGCTAAACCGAAGCCAGGAGCGACTGTATGCACATCGTTGTGTGGTTGACTAGAAACTTCAACTCAAGGGTTAATCCATGCTGGTTTTCTTGCAAGTTTGGATTTTATGTACATGTCATAAAGGTGGTGGCAGAAGGGTATTTTCAACCCGAAGCTTAAGCTGAACCACGACTTTGTTTTTAAAACTTGGGGCATTTGCACTTTTGCCTCAAAACTTTGGGAGTACAGAACAAACCCGAGCTCTCTCACCGGCAGTCTCACAGGAAACCAGGCACAATGCAACACTCATAAAAATACATGAAGTTCAAAGCTCTCCCATCTTGCGGACCAACAGGCAAAGCCCAATATCAAATCTGCACCTCCCTTCCCTTGTCCTATACTGGAAGTAAGCAGGACAGAGAACCCTATGGGGACAGCAGGTTACACAAGCACATGTGTGCACGCGCGCGCACGCACACACACACACGACTGTCTTTTCCAATGTGTGATGTACAGTGCAGATTACATTTTAAGCACTACTCCATCACCAAATAGTGAAACTATACTAATGCAGCACCAACATTGTGAAAACAAGTCTTAAGATGTATATGGTGCCAAGAGCAAATCCATCGGTTCACGCTGCCCCCACCACCTGTTTTGCTAACCACAAAAAATTGGAGATTTCCAAGAGCTGAGGGTTATGGTTGCGATGGGACGCGTGTTCCTTGTGAAAGCCGAAAACAAGTTTCCCCATCTCTTCTGATCATACCAGCTGGTCCAATAGAAAAAAAAAAATGCACCTACAAGAAACAAAATCAAACCTCAGCCTTACAAATCTTACTTCTTTTCATATCCGTGGACCAACCTAGCTTACATCCTTGCTGCTTCTAAATACCACTGCAATTTCAGACCATCTTCCCCACAAATGACTAGCCAGGACTCTAGGTAATCCAATCCCATCTCCCCCAGGTGCCAGAGCGATGCACGGACTTATAGTTACTGACTGGATTATTGTGCCCGTCTGGACAAGCAGGTTTAAAACAAGTCAACAGTAATTATTCCTCACGGAGGCTAGACCCTGAAGTTTGAAGACTTGGGAGCCGATTATAAACTGATTTACACTGATGTAAGCAGAATTCCTCTGAAGTCAACAGCATCAAGCTGGGATATAATCATAATCAGACTAGCTTTTTTTAAAAACAAAATCAAATGTCTGAACGCAAAAATATTGCTGCCTCATTGACGCACTGTTGCCAGTCAGCCGAAGGGATTTCCAGACGTTTCCCTGAATTTTCACCTTTGGGTAAATCCCAGAATCGCTGCATCCCAGGGAAAATGGGTTTTTTGCAGTCGTAATCAAATGAATGGCTGGAATAATAATGCGAAGCAGAGCACTCGCTGTATGGGAACTTGCCATCTTCTGGGTTTCCTTAGCTGGCTTCCAAAGGGTTATGGGAATCTATTTTTGAGAATCCAACCTTTCTGCATCAAATCCGCTTCCAATCTACACGCTAAGTTTATGATCTTCAAGCATTGCCAAAACAGCTCAAATAGATTTCACGCAATTAGTGGACTTGACAATGATACAAATACACAGGTATTAATTACTATAAATTCTCCTCTAATAATTCCAGCAAACAGAAACACCAGGCTCTTTTCCAGCAATCAATACCATCCATTTAAGAGTCTTACCTGCCAAAAAAAAATATGTAAAATAATTATATAAAACTTTCATTAGATAATGCAATTGCTTAGATCAATTAATCTCCTATTCATTTATCACCAAGTATTGTTCAGTTTTATTGACCTCACTGTGGCATGACGATCAACACCGCGATATTCGCTTTGCTCACTCCCTCGCCCAGGGAACGGAGGTTCCCCGTTCCTCCGAAAGGGGACGCGATTCCTTCTCTTTCACTTCTGTGTTGGCCACTTACCGGCTCCCCCCGGGCTTACTGCTCCACATCTAAGCAAGCTCGAGGGAAAGCTTACAGATCAGAGTTTTTAAACAAAAGAAAAGCCAAGCAACAAAGCCGCAAGGAGAGGTAATTTGCCAGAGTTTCTGCAAAGTTGCGAGTGACAAAGCAGATGGGTGTTTACTCCTCGCCACGCTTCTCACTTCATGTGCTGTTCCCATCATGTTATAATTACAAAGGGTCATTCAGCCACATGCTCGGCAGCATACTTCCCTTCTGGACACACACATGTACTTGCATTTCATCTTCTTTTATGGTAGACATAAAAGCCACATTAGAATGAAGCAGAGCGCTCAAGCTATCCAAATCAAGTTCCCTTATTTAGCTCCCTTTGAAAAGGCTGAATTCAAGGGAAGGACCATCCCTCAAAAAAAAAAAAAAAAAAAGACTGATTAACTCTTTCTTGCACCCCCAAAAGCTATCTCCCTGGCAGGGTCTAAATTAACCCAGAAGAGACAATGCACTGACTTGGCCAGCTACTACCCACAAGGAAAGCAAAATGCACTCCCCCTCTTTGCACCGATCTTTAAGATAAAGCTCGCCAGGGAAGTGGGCAGGTGGGCAAGCCCAGCGAATGCCGCCCTTGGGACGTACAGGAGGTATGGTACCCGGTGCATCTTCCCCCACCGCTCAGAAACGGGAAGGATCACCTTGACAACACACAGGAGGTGGATTAAACATCCAGCAGCCTGTCAGCTCTCAAGTGGAGGGTGAACAGCTTTGCTGATTTCGTAGTGAGACGGTTTTTCCATTCATAAAGATTAGCCGTTCGGAGGATAAGCAACGATTCTTAGCGTGCGAGGAGGCGGCTTTGAAAGAGCTCGAGGGCTCTTCACACGCAGGGTGGACAAGCTCTCGCAAGCAGCATCCTCGCTGCTGCAGAGCAAAACCAAACCAACGCGGCCAGTCGGGTCTCGGCTTCCGCCCGGTGAAGTATCAAGGATCTGCCCAAAACGCTTAGGCCTTTTGGGTCAGCCTGCCAGCAGATTTAACTACAGGTCAGTTTAGGGTTTTTACCAGTTTTTCTCCAAATCGGTCATCTCAACGCCGTCAAGCCTAGACCGGCACGGGGACGTCCACGCAACAAAACGAAGGCTTGACAGTAGCTTGTGCCGACGGGATCTGGCTAGCACAGGGAGCAACAGTGAAAATGCAGCAGGGCAGGCTAGGCACGCGTTAGCCGTCCAAGCGCAGACTCCCCGGGCATCAGCTCTGGGGGCTAGCTTTTGCCAAAGCTACTGCTCGCATCTTCTCTGCCCATTACCCCGGTAGCTACTTAAGTCTATTATAGATACGCTAGCGCATGCTACAATCACGCTGTCTGCAAACTCTACGAAGGGGAAAATGGCCTTGCGAGTAAAGCTCCGATCTGGCACTCGGGAGATGTGGGATGAGTCTCAGCTCGACAGCAGACTTCCTGCGTGACCCTAGCCAGTTCACTTGGGAGGATGACTTCATTAACAGCCCTGACATGCTCAAACACTAATGTGATAGAGGTCACATGGAGACAATGGCACATCTTTTCCAGGAAGGCTCTAGAACTGGGGAAATGGTCCTCAGAAAAAGAAAAAAAAGCAAGAAAAAGAGGCGCCGATCTCTCTATACACCCCCTGGGTGCCTGAAGACACTTTCCGGTATTAAAGCGGTCAGAAGGAAACAGAAGGGAGTCTTCAAAGTGGCTGTAAAACCAAACAGGTAGCAGCAGCTTCAAGAGTTAGGGAGGGGAAAAAAAAAGAAAAAAATTAAGCAAGTCAAGTTTTTGTCTATCAACACATGGCTAGAAGCATGCCCAGGCTAGGCCCAAATTACTCTTGCTTTGGGCTTGTACAATCCCTGCCCGTGTTAGTGTTAAGGTACCGAAAAGAAACGGAGAGCAACCATGGGGTCTTCAACACTGCCCCCCTCCCAAGAAGGAGCAAAGCGAGCGGAGAAGAGAAAAGGCGCATCACACAAAGCTGAACGCACACAACATTGTTTGTGGGATAGAGAAAGGCATTTCGGACCCTTGCAGGAAGGCCTCCGAACCTGGAGTTCGGCGTCTGCTACACAGACAAAATACAAAGGGGCGAAGCGAGCAGGAGGGAAGACGAGAGTCGCCCACCGAGCGTTTGGCCAAGGACAAAATATGCACATAATTCCAGCTAAACCAGTAGGCTGCAATGCGCAGGAAAGTGGATCAAGTAGCATCACCCAACAAAGCAGCTGAACATGATGTGTCCTCCCCTGTTGCCGAGGAACAGGAACAAGTTATCTTTTAGGGCAAGTAATTTTAAGCCTTGCTGAATGGGTTACTATGGCAACACCATCTGGATCAGCGCCTTTAGACTGGAAGCTCTTCAGGGCAGGGACCCGATATTGTCAGTCATGTGCCACGCCGTTTCCCTTTGCAAATACTAATTCAGTGAAAAGATGCACAACATTTTTAATCCTAAACCTGAGAAGCTGAATCCGAAAGCTTTTGACCTCAAGAGGCGGGTGTCCAGTCCCCCCTACCCACAGACTTCGCTGCTGCTTCTTCGACCTGATCACGCCTCCAAGTTGCCAAGCAGACATTTCGGAAAGGGGGATCAAGAGACTGAGATTGAAAAGGAAAACAGATCCGCCCTACACATGTATTACTGAACTAATTATGCATATTTTAAAGTAGTTGCAACTTCACATAGAAGAGTTACCAATGGTATGCTATGATTAACAAGGATTTTGCCAATCCTGAAGTTAAACACGGGATGCTACTTGAAAAACCTCTAAAAATCAAATAAAAAAAAATGCTGCTACCATTCCACAGTACTTGTGAAACAAACGGGAGGATGGGGGAGACGGGATCCTGCACTGGGAAGCGTTTTGTGAATGCCCCTTTTTAAGCTGTTCGATCTCATCTTTGCAAAGAGGGTAGCTGCAATTGTATCGGTACCCTAAAATATGCATCAACGCATCATACTAAATCAGCTAAGCTGTTAGTCCTAAATTTAAAAGAACTGGCAAGAGAGATGTCAAAACAACCAAGTCTCGTTTTACTAGAAACGTAAAAGACCTTCAATGGAAGCATCCAGCGTTGCATCCTTGTTCCAGGAACCCGAGCGAGCCTGCATGGTTCAAGAGGAAACAGCGCTAGCTGTAGTGACATGACTGCTGTCTCACTGCCCCGGACGTCGAATACTGTCAGCGGGAGGAACTGCGGAGGGAAGACCAGCTTGCCCAAGGTTGCAGAACACGTGCTTTGATATACTTCTTGCTTAACTCGGTCATTTCTAACTCTGGCTTTGCTGAAAGGGGGGTACAAACGTAGCAGGTACAGAGACTGCGAACTGCGATGCTGCGGAGCCAGCTTGGAAGAAAAGGACTACGAAGAAACAATGGCTCTCGGGCCATGTTCGGAAAGCTTTTGTGCATCTGGGATCACAAATCAGAACACAGATTATCCTATGGAAAAATATTCCTACTTTGTATATTATCTTCGGACACGGGAGGGGGGGGAAATTAATGCAAATACTATGGACATTCTCCCATTCTTGTCATGCACTTCCAAGCATTTGAATGCCAAAATATCACATTTGCTTAAGCCTATTTTACTGCTAGCAGCTGTCTGTTATTATTCCGCAACACCAATGGCGATTGCTAGAGAGTTCGTCCAGAGCAGGTGAACACCATCTGCCTGTCCCTGACAAGATGCCCATTTCACTTAGACAAAAAGCTGACAGCTATGTGGCCACCATCTTCATGCAATAATATGAAAACCCTTTCAAAGACTGCTGTAACCTTTCACAGATATTCAAATAGGCATTGTATTACCTATAGAAGCAGCAACACTTCTCCCCCACCATCTCCACCTTTCAACCCCTTCCTATGCATGCTGGAGAGTGTGCTTTCAGAAAGGCCCATAATTGACTTGCCTACTGATCTGTGAAGAGTAAATTTTCCACAAAAGCCTTTTTTTGAACAAAAAAAAAAAAAAATCCCTCCCCTCTTATAACAAAGTGGCAGGTTAACAAAAAATTACCATTTTAGCAAGTGGCTTTGTAACCTATTCTATAGAATGTTACTGATAAGTATTAAATATGCCAACAGAGGGAAGGAAAAGCCTTAAACCGAGGTCGAGATGGCAGCTGCCTTAAATAAAATGCATTTGGGAAGGACAGACTTATGTCCCATCTTGGGTAGCTTTTTGAAGATTTGTAGTAATGGAAACTGTAAAAACATTCTTCTCTCCCCTCTCCCAAAAAAACACAAGCTTTGGGGACCTTTAGCCCAAGAACAAAAAGATATTTGGACAAGTTAGAATTAATCTGCGATATTAGGAGCTCCCTGGATAAGAATTAAATACTCTGGTAGCTAATGACTCCAGGAAACTAAGAGAAACACCAAAAGTACTAAACCATCAACTGATGGACTGGTTTGTCCAGTATAGGCTACTGCTGATCATAAAAAAAAAAAAGCCACGCAGGAGCAAGAGAAGCTCCCTTGAAAACACGATGCCCGACCTTGTAGCCACTTCCACGCAGAATCCCCCCGTTCTAGTCCTCCTCCAGTTAAGCTGGCACGGACGGCTAGCTCAGCCCTTGAGAAAAGGGAACGAGCACCGACTGCTCCTTCCTAATGCCGTCTTCCAGCTCCCTGTCCCATAGACCGATTTGTGCAAGGACAGGTCGCAGGAAAGGCCTTCTGAGCTGGGATCACAGGGGTTATGAAGGGCAGGACTCAGCAGTGGAAGCAGGTCAGGAGGTTCAGGAGATATCCCCCTGGCTCAGAGGGAAAGGAAGAGGACAAGACCAGTTATGGCATCGCACGCATGCAGATGTGAGCAACCTCTATGGTTGCTTCTCAGGTCGCCCCACAGCCTACCGAATTTCCATTCTCAGCGCATCTTCCGCAGGCCAACCAGACAACTCTTGATTTCCGAGAGTAGCCCACGGTGGCAGACTGACTCATCCTCCTTCCTGGCTGGCTCACAAAAGGTGTGGGGGCGCCTGATGCTCTCTTACATGCTAAAATCCACAATCCAACCCGCTGGAAAGGATGCTTGGGCCATGCTCCCGCTCAAGAGCTTGTACAAGAATCCATTCCTGCCAACCCGGGGCAGGGACAGGGTCGGGTTTGTACATAGCCCGAGCTGGCAGCCGAGGGAAAGAGAAAGCTATTGCTGAAGGCCAGGTAGGAATGCACTCTCACTCCCGATCCAGAATAAGCGATGCAAGGGAAGATGCACTTCTCTGCAGGAAAATCCTTGCAGGAGTCTGCCAGATCGCTGCCGCAGGGGAAAGCCGTACCGCACAGGAAGAGCAGGCTGTCACTAATGCTGCCACCTTTGGGGCAACCAAATACTTGGCCGATGCCTGGCTGTCAGGGCTGACATTTTCCAGTTTGCCCAGGTCGGAGCAAACCCCTGGAATCAGCCGCGAGGTGCAGGCACAGGGACGTGCCAGGTGGAGGAAGGGCTAGATAACGGTAGAGCTGCAAGAGAGACTCGTTTTCCAAGTGCTACAGCAAGCCCAAGCCCGAAGGGGGCCTGATTTAGCCTGGTTTTATCCCGGCAAGACTGAGGTTTCCCTGCCGCGGTCTTGCACGTTATAATGCAGCTCACTAAACACCGATGAGAAGGGCTCCCTTGGGAAGTGCTCCTGGCCCTTCACCTGAAGGTATTTCAAAGGCCCCGTCCCTCAGAAGCGGTGCACGGACTTGGCGGCTGTGAGCCGACCGACCGCCGCCTGGGCTCTGCAAAGTCCTTTGCTTGGCTGGCTACAGTAAAGCTAGGGCGTAACCTCGAGAGCCCCCGCGCAGGGAAAAATCTAACAAGGTGAGCTTCAAGCTTCCCGAAAAATGCTCTTCAGACCAAATCTCTTTAAAAGGCAAGGAGATAAATGCAATCTAGCAGCTAGCGCAGTCACAAATAGGTAGAGATCTACTTCATTTGCACCGAGGCGACGGAAAAATCGTGGGCTGGTTGTGACACCCAGTGCCATTTTCGTGGTCTTTTCTCAGTGAGCCCCCCCAACTCCACCAACTGGCTGAGGGGCCCCACTCCTTGCTGCTGATTGGCCAAAGGGGCTGCCCTTCATGCAGCCCCCTGACCCTCTCCAATGAGCTGTGAGGATGGGGAACCAGCATTTTATTTTTAGTAGGTTTCCCCATCTCCAGCAATTCCATGCAAAATTGGCAAAACTGCTGGGTTTTTGCAGTTTCTAAAAATCAATCAATCAATCACAGAATCATGATTGGAGCAGGTCCCTACAAACAGGACAATGCAACCGGTATCTGACGTTAAGGGTGCGGGGTGAACACCAGGGCTACTTAGCATGTTTTCGGGACTCTCATCCTGTAGGAAGACTTTCAAACTCTTTTTGTTGGTGCAAGATGGGGAACCTGGTCATTTGAACACAGATCCCAAGAGCTCTCTCACTGAAAGCAACCTGTTCCAGATCACAAGCTGAACACTCAGGGCTATGCACATCAACCTGCAGGATTTGGACCCCCAGTTTTGCATGTACTTGTACACAGGAGGCCCCCCTCTTGTGCCTCTCTGAATCCCCAATACACTTGTCACTAAAACAAAAATTGCTCTCTCAACAGTGCACACAAGCGTATCTAACTCTTGCCACCTCACAGTAGCGTTCTTGACAAAGACATGCCACAAACAACTTGCACAGTATCTCCAACAGCTGGTTAAAAACCATCCTATATACTAGAGTATAGCTGGAAATGCCAGTGTCCAAGATAGGACTCCCTTTGCCCAGCCAGGTCTTCTCCATCTTATACTGACATGCACCAATTCCCTCCCCTGGGTCAAAAGTTGGGGCATGCCAACGTAAAGCAAACAGATTCGTTAAGCCTGTGCAAATGAATTCATTTGCAATGTTGCTTTTTTTTTCCCCCCTCCCCCCTTTTTAAAGCAGAGGAAATAAATCAGAAAGCACCGACTCTCCAAGCGCACACCTGTAAGATGAGTCAGGCTGTAACCGGCCATTTCAAATTAAATTAATTAATTAAGTACAATCACCCCTACAAGTTCCAGGCTGGCATTTTAAAGGTTGGATGGCGACACATGAAAGAACATTTTGCACTTATACAGCACTTTACAACTTCAGAGTGCTTTCCAGGCATTAATTAGTCCTCAGAGCACTCTTGTTCTCTCTCCATGCAACAGCTGGGGAAGTTAAATGGACTTCCCCAGGACAACACTGGCTCTGCTTACACACACACACACACACAAATCACACCAGTTCACCTAAGGCTAGCGTGGCTGTCAGATGGGGTGAGGAGAGGTGCGGGCCTCATCAGACACGTGCCCGTTACCCAGAACAGTTGTAGGAGATGACTGTGCTGTGCTGCCGCCACGCACAGATCTAGAGGCATCACAGCCTGATACCGCTCTGCTATGCCAGCAAATGTGGACACAGCCTAAACCGCAAGAGCTGAAGTAGTTAACTCCGTTGAGATCTCAATCTAATGAAATGAGTTAAGCAACTCACATGAGTAAGCCACAGTGGGTCAACGGCAAAGGCTAGGACAGGGGTTGACAACATTTTTGGTCACAGTGCCAGAAACACCTGCAACCTCAACTTGTACGATGTTGGCATGCCAGGAGCAAACCGTAGGGGAGCCGTGAGGCCCCTCTTCCAAGGCACATGTGCTAGAGGTTGCCTACCCCTGGGGTAGGAGGTTGTTTGAACCCAGTCCCCACACTCTGCTCACTGAAGAACACCACCTCCAAAGTTGCACACACCCTCCATTGCACAAAAATGGCCAGGCCATTGTGTCCATATAAAGGGTCCCAGAACCAGAAAGTCTCATAAAATCCAGGCAGAAAAGCAGCAGATAAAGAGTGGGGGAGAAGATTGCAATCAGACATAACCACAGGAGTTTCACATTCATTACATAGGGTGCACTTAATACTCTCAAATATGCTCGACTCCCCCAGATTACTCATCCCTCGGGCCAACCTATGCTAGTCTTTCTTTAAGACGCAGCAGAGAGGAAGAGCTTCCCACGCTCCCCCCCACTTTACAGCAAAGACCTGAAAGCCAATGGAAAGAAACCCAGAACCCCTCCAGGCCCGGGAGGGAAGGCAAGCCTGGTCTGACACTTCCTCAGTAAGGCTGATCCTTAAGGATATTCGAGCTTTGACATCCCACCAGCGGGGAATCCCACCCTGCGACTGCTGGCATTCACCCTGCTGCTGCAGCGGATTCAAAGGGTGGGCCCTTGTCCTCTGGAGCATCAACCTTTCCACCATCAAATGTTTCACAGCTAGGCAAGGTGGCTTATCATGCATTTAACCCCAGTTGCATGGCAGCCTGGGGGGCAGTGGGCTGCAGGGGCAAGAAACAGGAAGAAATATTGGTTTCTATACATCCTGCTACCCCAGCTGCAGGATCTGGTCCTGAAAGCCTTCCGAATTAAACGCGCTGCCCCCAGAAGGCTGCCTGTGCTACCCACAAGCTCCGCTGTTTTCGTGTGAAGCTAAAGGACCGGCTCCTGAAGCCTGCGGACAGCCTTCCTCCCAGCCACGGCCTGGGTCCCCGCCCCGCATCATCAGTCCACACCGAAATGTGCGTGGGCCTTCCTGAACAAGACCTGCACCCCCACCTGAGACAGGAGTGGGGAACGGAGGTTTGGCCCTCCTGCCCTCAGCCAAATCTGCCTAGGGGAAGCAGGGATGGATGGCTAAGATGTGGCCAACTCCTCTTGCTGCTCCTCCCTCTGTCCTTTGTGTCACCCTCTCTGTGCAATTTGTCTTAGAGCCATCCCTGCACCGGAGGCTCCTAATCTCCCCTGCTTCCCTCACCAGCTCAGCCACTTTCCCCTCCTCCCCTCGCATCTAATCCTCAGAACCAGTCTTGGCTAATCCCTTTGAGCCATATGGAGCCTGAACCATGCAGATCCCAAATATGCCTCCAGAATATTTTAGTGCTGCCTGTGGCAGCACCTCCTTACGTGCTGCAGCAGCAGTAGGAGCAGCAACTGGCACAAAGGATTTTGGAACGTATCTGAGGTCTGAGACCACCAGACAGATCCATGGAAAGAATTGAGACTTACTCCTAGGAGGGTGGATCAGGCCTTTTCTGACCCAACGCTGCTGCCCCTTTCCTTCCTCTCCAAACCAGAGACACCAAGGGCAGCTCTATTGCAATGCAGGAGCGGACCAGGCTATTTCATAGACATTAGGGGCTGGAAGGGACTTTGTGAGATCAAGTCCAGCCTCCCCGCCACAGGCAGGAAGTCAGCTGGGACCAAGTGGTCCCATCAAGAAAAATATCCAGATGTTTTCTGAAAGAGTCCAGAGTAGGTGCTTGCACCAGTTCTGGGGGAAGTCTGTTCCAGACCCTGGACACACGCACCATAAAGTCTAAAATCGGCTTTCCTGGAGTTTATGGCCATTAGACTTTGTTATCCCTTGGGGAGCTCTGGTAAACAGCTGTTCTCCCAGGTCCTGATGTACCCCCTTATATAACTGAAGGCTGGAAGACAGACAAGCTTGAGTCACCACTGCAAGCCAGATCAAGTTCCCAGCTTTCCCATGGATGTCTGACCTGGCATCACTGAGCGGGCCCAGTCTGTTTTATCTCCCTTTTCCCGGTACATGCAAAACTTTCTCTCCTTCCCACTTACAAGAGCATTTATTTCCCCTCTGCATGGCTGCTGTTTAGAGCCAAATTGCTGCTCTAGTCTCAAAGGAGTTCCTGAAGGACAAGAGGACAGTATAGAACATAGGTCAGTAGGGGGATACAGGGGGAAAAAAAACCTACTGCTCCACACTTTGGGCTTTTTTCTTTTTTTTCCCAATACTTGGGCCTTTTCTACAGCTGTCCAATTTTCACCTGGTCAGCATAGATTTTGGAGACCCACGTAGTTATTCCTCTGCCCAATTCTAGTTGCACTTGCATTATAAACTGCGCTCAAACAGATATTAGCCTCAATTTGCGTTTTTTCTGGAGAACAGAAATTTAGGAAGAACCCACCCCCTTTTCAGGTGCAGTTGGCTCCCAAGTGAATGCAGTTGTAGCTGCTGAAGAATAAATACCTGATGCCGGTTTTCCTTCATGTATTTTTGCGATCGCATGCATGCCAGCCAGTGTTGCAGCATCTGGACTCCTTGCACAACCTACTACTGCAACACACACTTGAATATGATCCCACACAGAAGGCTGTTCATGACACCAACCAGCTTTCCCCTCCCTATCTCCATCACCAAGTCTTCAGATGATGGCATGTAGTTCCTATTAGATCTCTTAGTAATCTGCACTGAAAGACCAACTTCGAGGGCTGTCTGGTTTGGTGGCGAGCGCACCTCCCATCTCACCTATAGACCACCGTAGTTTTGGTTGATGTTAAGATACCCTACCCAGCTCTTACATACTCCCGTTCATAAGCAGACCTCTCTGGGAAAGCACTTGGAAGGCAATATCATTATCCCCACTTTACAAACAGGGAAAAACAGGCACGGCGAGGTAAAAGTGGTTTGTCCAAGGCTACCCAAGGCCAGGAAAAGAACCCAGGTCACCCAAAATCCCAGTCCCAAGCCCCGTCTTCTAGACTGCCTATAGCCACATCTGTTTTTCGTCCCAGGATGTCTATGAGCTGTTAAACTCCATTCAGCAGGATGCTAACAAGGTATTTCCACACCTCAAAATAGCAGACAAGAAAGCTAAAGTAGGCAGAATTCAACTTGCACAGCCATAAGGAGCTTAGAGCCCTCCTTTAAACCAAAATCAGCACAGGTGCCCATTGCAACAAATCAACTAATTTATTGCAGTCGCTATTTGCAGGGGGCAGAAAAAGAGGGCTGCTTCCCCAGAATTTGTGTTCATGTGATGCGTTTTCAAATTCAACAGGCCAGCCAGAGCAGAGGGGCAGGGAGAGTAAATCTGATGTAAGCTACCGTATAATTCAACGCTGTTCGAAATAACGGGTGGCTTCCTTCACACTCAACTTAAACCAGAAGCTAATCTGGCATGGAGAGCAGTCAGATTTCTAACCTGTGTTCGGATGGGATTTTTACAAGAAGGAAAGGGGATCAAGTGGATTTTCCGTGTGCTTTAACTCTTAGGCGTGCTCGAGACACGCGTGTGCGCACACCTGGGAAGGATCCGCGATGGTAACTGTACAGCCGGAGGGAAGGAAAAGCTGGTGCAGCCTCATCTATGCGCAGACACAGTGCAAGGATTCCAAGGACAAACAAGGAGCTGAAAAATGTCATGTTAGCCAAGGACGTCTCGTCTTCCCTTGAAAAGGATCTTGTAGTCTTTAAGACATCGGCTACGCCAGCCAACTTCCCACCCCAACAAACCATCTGGAACACAAGACAGGATGTGCGGGTTGGTCTCCAGTTAGCAATTTTTATGCCCTCGATGCCGGTACACGCTGCTTGGTAACTTAGCTGCCAAGATACCCCTGCCCATTAATCATCCTGGGGTTACCACAGTTAATTCCTCACACAATGCCCTTAAAGTCTGATTTCTCCCCCCCACCCCCAACCTGCTTCTAGATATCTGCTTTGCATTATTTTAAAGATGACAGGTGGGCATTGTTTGATAAACAGTTCCCTGGTGCTACTGGCCCAGAAGAGCCCCTTTTAGTCCTATGGTCCCAAAAGGCTACCTAATACTTTAAGAAGAAATGCCTCTGGACTAGGTCCTCACATCTTACTTATTTCCCTTCGCATTAATTTTCTAGATCACTTCAGCCCATAACTCCAGTTATACCTACAAAACCTGAAGCTGCGAGGTAGGGGCGGTCTTAGCCGTGCAAGGAATGGGAAGTGCAAATTCACTGTGGAAATGCAGAGGCAGCAACTTGTAACCCAGAAATCGTGGTCCTGATCCTGCCAAGATTTATTCACAAGCTTGTAGGGCTGTAAATGAAAAGCTTCCTTTTTTAACTTACCAATGTTTGAGTAACGAGCATGAAAGAAGTGGCTAATGGAAATCAGTGGGGTTTGGTTTGTTTTTTTTTGTTTTTTTTGCATGAGATTTGAATGTGCAAAAGAACAGTTGGTTCGGCAAGGCTAAAATTAGAGCTACAGATTTCCTAACTGAATTTTGAAAACCTTCGTTAAAAAGAAAGAAAGAAAGAAAGAAAAATCGCCATTTCACAAATAAAAGAAAGCCTATACATACTTTATTTTTAATGAGCCGATAAGGACCGTTTCTGGAGGTAGGCTCACAAATAACCCTACAAAACCAGCATGTAAAACCCCACTCTTTGACCCTCAGATTAAGTAATATAGGATACAGGAAAACAAGTCTAGTGAAAAATTTTAGGTAAAAGCTTTCGAGCAACAGCAAAAGCAACAACTGAAGTGTTAAATCGCATTTCAAGGTCTTGTATAAACTTACAGCCCTAGCAATGTGATAGGACACTGTTTTGGAGTGGGTGGAACAAGAGTGCTATGGATTAATAGAAAATGATTACATGAGGATGGGGATTTAAGTGCCCAATCTGAACTGTTCGACCCAAAAAGAGCAAACCTGTTCAAAGCCAGCAAGCCATGGTCCAAATTTGAACTACACCCAGGAGCTAGTGATGGAGATGTGATAAATGTAGGAGCTCATGGGACCACAGAAACTGCCTGCTCAGGTTAATTCACCGTATTTGTCCTCCGCATCCAGAGCCAGGGCTTGGACTGCTGAAGGTGTTCATACAGAGAGCTCTCCAACCTAATCAGACGGACTGATTCATTTCAGATGCCACTATTTTTGAGCTGAAAATTCAACCCTGATAATAAAGTATCTCCTCCTACCCTCAACATCGACGACTGTAGCAAGCAGGGCCCCCCCACCCCTCCATCGCCTTTCAGAGCTTTTTAGGGAACTTCGTTTGTTTGCAGGTCTTCCCGTGTCCTAGGAGGGAAACGTGCTTCTCAGAACATCCACGTTCTCTTCTGCAATTAGACCGACGCCGATAGAAATGACTCCCGGCAGAGACAACAGGCTCACGAGCGGCGAGCTCTGCTTTCTGGAAGCCCGGCAGGTCCCGGCAGTTCAGTTACTAGGCAATAATCGGTCTCCTCCCACGCATCCCGGTTCACGACCACGTATTCGGCACAAGACAGGCAAGGTCAGACTTGCGTCTCGACAGCAGACGGCCAGTTCGAGGGAAAGATTCGGAGGCGAGGGGCAGCCAAATAAAGGTCCTAGCTCATTCTGCGCAGGTGGACTCCCCGCCAGAATTAGTTTCCAAGAGTCATAAAGGCTTCAGCCTGATTGAATCTGAACGCAGCAACGACAGGCAAAGCCAAACAGCAATTAGGAAAGGACATCCCCGCGCTCGTCATGCAGGAGGCCAGACTCGTGCAGTGGACTTTACAAGTCTTTGTGGACTTGGCCTCCCAAAGCAATGGGAAGAAGTACTTGTGGGAAGAGCTCCCCTTCCCTTCCAGCACATCCCAGGCCCACAACGGCGTCCCACCGCACGAGAAGACCACGTGCTGCAACCTCGCTGCTCAGCCGAGTACGAGGGACAACAGTGCCGTGGCCTCTGCCTCTGGGCTTTTACAACTGGTTTGCATTTGATGCTGCAGTGCTGAATACACTTGGGCAGGACACGGGTTTGGTAATTCAACATGCAGCCTCTGTAGTGAGGTTAATGGTCACTTTCAGGGCACCCTGATACCATACATTAATGTGAACTTTTAGGATTTGGGGGGGGGGGGGGCAAGAAACTGTGATGCAGACAGCAAACAGTATGCACGCTGCTCTGCAGGTACCCCGGGGAACCGGCTGCTGCACTGATAAGTTACCCCCTCTTGAACAACAAAAGTTTAAATAAATGAAAACGCGCTCAATTATCCCCTCGGACACACTGGGGCATTTAACAAATTTGTCAGAGCTGCACGAGGAAGGAGTGCTGAAGACTTCAATATTTTAGTGCAACCCTGCAAGAGATTACCAATTCCCGTCCTGGGAAAAACCTTTTGCCACGTACCAGAAGGAAGTGACATCAGAGGCTGGGCGCTTTTGTTCGCGGAGCACCCTGCTAAGCTTTACAAAGCCGCAGCCTGGATTGTAAAGGTTCCCTCGTCCCAGGGAAAGGCCCGGCGATCTTGCCCCAGGCTCTAGCTTTTGTATTGCCTGTACCTCAACAGCCCTGACCAGATTCGTTAACTATCATCTTTAAGCTGGGCCTCCGCTGAATGAAACGACTGCAGATTTTACCTTGAGGCAATAACAACAAAAATCCCCTCTTCGGCGGGCCATAAAGGAACTTGTGAAAACAATATCATGCAGCTAGGGTACAGTCGGGATGATTAGAGACAAATAAAAAAGCATATTTGAGAACAGTTGGATCTCTCTGCCAAAATCCGCGTGCCTGCTTGGCGTTAGTTATATAAAAAAAAAAAAAAAGGGAGGAGAACAGGCAAGTTAAAAACCAGTTATGTCCTCAAAAGAATGAGAAAGCAAAGGCGCCAGCACTTAGGGGCCATCTGAAGATCTAGTCCAAGTCACTCCTCCAGAGCTTGGGGTAATGCTAATGGGCACGTCTGAACTGTAAATCAGGAGACGCAACAGCAGCACAGGCAGGCATACCCTCGCTCTCTTTAATCTTGCTGGCAGGGTAACAATCAGCTGCCAAGATGCTGGAGTGTGGCTTAACCACAGGCCAGCAACTCGAGCGTGTACCCGGGGGCTGAACACCGCACACGCGTGCTCCACGGTGGCACTGCTGCCGCGACCGTACGCGTACCCGTGACGAGCTTCCCTCCAGACTGCAGCACCCAGATGCCGTGTGGGACGGGGCCGAGGAGAAGGAAGAGGAAGCGGATACTTGTTTAACCCACACAAGCAGAAACAGTCCAAAAAGGTGCTTGCTATAACCTCTACTGCAGAAACAGAGAGATTGCCTCAGCAGTTTTAGGGGCTCTGGTCATCTTAAAAAAAAGCAAAACAAAAAAAACCCAGGTCCTTTTGCGGTATCTCAAGGGAGAGATAATCCAGGTGTGTTTGTGTTTAAAACTGATCAAAAGTAGGCACAAACAACAACATTAATTCATTAAATCCTAACTAAAAACCTCAACCTTTGCATACAGGATGACAGAACCAAGGACCGAAGCCAGTTACAACTCGTGTGCTGGAAATATTTTGCACCGTTCACGCTTCTTATAGAAAGATGTGGTTTTACCACCACAACTATAATAAGAACCACCTAAGATGAGTGCAAGTGGGGTTACGGACAAATGACCCAACTGCAGAGAGTTAAAATAGGGCAAGGACTTGGTATAAAGCAGCCAAATGCTTGTCATGAGGACTTGTTTTGCTGCAGGGTTCACCATGAGGATGGCCACTTCTTGTTCCATGTTTTCACTCATGCCCAACTTCTGCCTGGAATAACCCTGGGTAAGTGATCAAGATCTGGGGGTTTTTTTCAATAAAACTTAACCCTACTCCTGTGCAGGGAGTTTACGGGTGCTCCTTTATTTGGGAGAGTCAGAATAGCATTTATGGCTCTGAACTGCGAGTCACTAAAACAGCCAAGGCAATCAGTAGATCGTTCTTATCCAAGGGAGTCCGCACCCTCCTTACTTCCCAGTGGGCTACTAAATTAAAGACAGGTCACTCAGCTGTTTGCAGCAGCTTTTATTTCAAAGGCTGCCCTTCCCCGACTGACCAGAGCTCCTTTTTCTGGAGGTACAGGTCTTCAAGTATCTTTAAAAAAACCTTGGATTTGCTGCACCAGGATAGCACACCTATGCCCTTGTGCTCCAACTTCAACTATTCAGATAATGCCACAAGAAGCAACATCAGCTACACAACAGCAGGTTAAAAATATTTTTTTTGGGGGGGGGACACAGAGGCAGAAGAGGCATCTGTCTAGAGGAAGACACTGTGGTTCTACACAGATAAATTCATCCAGATCAGCATCTAGTCTGAGACAAATCACAGCGGAAGACTCAAAGGAGCTTTGCTCTCCCATCCTGCTGGAAGGTGACAGATAGGAGTATCATTGGGTCTTAATGTCATTTTGGAGCTAAGGAACATCAAAGACCCAGTTACTAAAATAGATTAAGAAATCTATCAGAAGATTGCTCCAAAGAGGAAGAGTGGACACAAAAACAGAAGCTCTTCCCCCTCGCCCAGAAGCGCGCGTTGTCTCCGACTTGTCTAGCAGAGACAAACCCCCACTGCTTGCCATTCAGTTGTGAATTGTACCGTAAGCACCCGGAGGTCTGAAAGCAAAGCTACACAATCCCATAACTTTACATACAATAGGGATGGGAGGTGGAGGTCCACAGCTGTTAGTCTCATAAGATTTATAGACTGAGATGACTTTAGTGCTCTTCCACTGCTTTGGGAAAACTCCAGTTTTGGGGACAGATTAATGATATGAAGTTAATGTAGTAGCAATATATTCTGCTTCATAGTTTGAAAAGTTCTGCATTGAGCAGATGAAGTCCAGCGGATTTGCAGTGATTTACCACCTTCAGCACCTGAAAACTAATGTCTCCAATATGTCAGTAAATCTGCTAAATGAGGAGGCTTCTTGAGGGCTATTTTTAAGATGGATTATCTGAAACAGAGCCAAATTTCATCGCTAGCGTAGTCCCACACGGAGAAGTCAGACACACTGGGGAAGTTTCCTGGTTCTGAAACTTATCTCCAAGTAAACTGAGAAAGCAGTGCGCATGCACGGGAATCTTTCACAGAATAGACTTTTAGCTTGATATGTCTACCAAGAACAGAGGGGAAACCTCCCCCACATGCATCTTAGCAGGGGAGAAAGGCGTCCCAGAGCCCATTTGGAGACTGCTGCAGCTGGGGAAGCAACAGCTTTGCTCACGGGGTGGAACGGATGCCACAGCATTTATGATGGGTAAAATATAACTCCTTTCCTACAAATTTATACCACAAATTAGGACTCCCCGGGAGAATTTTTTTAAATTGGACACCGAAACTCAGATACACATCCTGCTGCATTCAACACAATCGCTTTGGCAATCTAAACAGATCAGAGTGGACGGATGGGTAAGCCTGGCGGGTGCCGGAAGTGCAATAAGTGGCCTAGCATAGCAAATATTTAAGGAGGACCTTGGGATCGGCGAGGTTAACACCTTCAAAATATCTTTACTACCAGAAAAAACTACCTTTATGGCTCATTTGTGTATTTTATTAATGACTCGGGCCAGACAGACCATAGATGAAAGCTGGCTCCAATTTATTTAATTTGATGCAGGATCTAGGTGTGATGTGGAAAGGGTCGGTGGAAAGCGAGGAGCGCCCACCTGCAACAACACAGCTGTATGACCAGAATGCTTTAAGCAGCAGCAGTCTCGGTTCTGTGGATGTAGATGCAATATATCAGTTAGGGATCACTTATACCAAGATCTAGCGCTCTAGATTTTGTAACAAATGCTGACTTAAAAGACCCTTATCAAATACATTATGATACCACTATTTCCCGTAACCCACACTCACGATTCAATTAATTTAAAGACAGAAATGAAATTTTGTCTCTCCATTATTATTATTAACCATTTCGTTAATAATCCCCCACCATGGTGAGTTCAGATGATACTGGTAGCCTCTGCAGGGACAGATGGGGCTGGGGAGATCATTTAAGAGGGAGAAATAAAGTAGAAAAAAATATCCATATATATGCCAGATCAAACACCAGAGGAAATGGAGAACATGATCCAGGGGAGGCGGAGGCAGAGAGAATAGGAAGCACTGAAGGCAACACTGTGGGGGAAAAGAAAAAAAAGATATTTTATGACCCATTATAGGAAAGAAAGTAGAGCCAGGCCAGGAGGGAAATAGGTAAAACAGAAGCAAAAGATGTCAAGTTGGACTGGTAGAATAGTATCCTGAGAATATTTTCTTTGAAATACACTGTTTGTGGAATAATCTATAAGCAATGTGCTACCTGAGCTATTCTAGCAGCAATGCACTACCTAAAGTACTCGACTCCCCTTTTCTGGCTCAGCCTACACCAGTTGTTGAATGAGGCAGAGATTCATAGATTTTTTTTTTTAAAGGCAGAAGGGACCATCATGCACCTTCAATCTGACCCTCCTGCGTAACACGGACCGGAGGACTTCCCTGAATTAATTCCTGCTCCAACATGCACCACAGAGTAATATATTCAGTACTTCTCCATCTGCCTAGCTGTAGTAGTAACACCTAAAAAATATAAAAAGGCATCAGTAGGAAGCTGATTCACGGTGCTGCAACACCCTGTTGCTTTATTCTTTTTTATGCTGCCCCAGGCATAATGGCTCGAGTATTTTTCAGCAAGGGCAGTCAGATCTGACTTCTGGTTAGTAAGCGCAGGGCAAGTTTTTCCGGGGTGCCTTTAGCTTTTGTGCTCTTAGGACAACAAAGATGTTATCAAATGGAAACCAGTGAGCAAAGGTTGCTTCCATCAGCACGATCTTAACGTTATCCTCCAGAGCCAGCTCATAAAAGTCGCCCATCGAGCCTTGTCTGACGAGCCACCCTTGGCAACAACACAAGAGAGAGGGAAAGCTAGTTAAAAAATATCCAAGCGATTCACTGACCATCTGTCCCCTCTCTCGAGGTACTTTTTACTGTGCTCATCATGCTATCAGACAGCAGCTACAGCACTTCCTGGAGACTGGAGAGGATCCAATGAAGAGGCCATACCCAAGGGAGGGGACAAACGCTGAAGGGGGGATTACGACAGACAACTTCGACCAAGATGCCAGAGGCTCCTGTGCCTTCCATAATGCTGGTGCCACACGGATCTGAGCTAGCAGCCCAGGTGTCCTAAAAGCACTTGGATAAAGACTAGGTCTATCCAAAGGACAGGCACAGAATAACCAGGAGACCCCTATAGTTATCGATACTTCTTTCCATCAATGCTCCACATCTGGTTTGCGGCATCGAGACTCACAGCCAGCTGTTCTGCCCAGGCTGCTTCCTTCCCTACGACGAGGCTTACCAGGCTGTGTTGTGCCATCGACAGGCGAGTCGCGTGCATGGGGGCAATGGAAAAATGCCACCAGAAATTTAATCTTAGATGCCTCCCTAAGACTGAAGGGTTCGCGGTGAACTCTCAAGAGCACAAACCCGAGAAAGAGGAGTTGTTCTTTTTGGGGCAGGGACTGGGAAAGGCTGCCCTTCGGATAGCTGCATTAATGGCTTTCATAAACCGACTGCATTATGGATGGCTGAGCACACGGATGTTCCAGTTAAGGTTGTGTGTCAACTGGGGCTCATCTCGATTTTCTTCAGGCAGAAACGTTCACCATATAAAGCAGCACAAAAGTGACATAACCACCTTACGGGTTCTCCTCTCTGACACTCAGAGAAGAATAGTTAGCTTAACCCGAGTCCTCCCATCTGCTTTTGTTTTCAAACGTTTTCTTCAGTCCTAGGCAATACTAAACCTTTAAAGTCAATGGGCATCTGGTGTCCTCCACCCATTGCAATCTGCCAAAAACTGCCATTCTGACAGCCATCAATCAAGCGGTAATATCCTGACCACAAGACCCAGTGGGACATAATTTTCAAGTCAAATGCAGCAGTTAGCATAAAATAAAGCACTGCCCTGTTCTTACGATTCTGCAGCTGCTGCGAGGGACTCTGCGTGCAACAAAAGTGAGGAAAAAAAGGCAAGGGAAAATGGCAATTCTCCTCTTCTGAGTCATAACAATTATGACGTGGTGATAAGAAACATTTTCTATGAATTTTTAAGTACCAGTAATCCTGTTTTGCAATTGTCCCCAGGGAAAGAGGCGCCAGATTGAATGGGATTGACAGCTATTTCCATCCTGACAAACAGAGCTGCAACTTAACCATCCTTAGCCATGCCTGCCCTGCTCCTGACAACTTGGCTTCAAAGCTTCATTTGGTCTCTCGAATAAAAGGGCATGCTGTTTAACGACGTTTAAACCCAAGACTCTTTCATACGGCGTTGGTTTTGGGAGCCAACATTTATTTTCAAATGGAGCCCGGGCGTTCGCGTACTGAAGCTTTGGACAAGCATTTGTCACGAGTTTCAGAACCTCTCCCTTCTGCTGAGCGAGCGCCAAAAGCACACACGTGTGCCAAAGAAAGTCCACGTGTCTACGACTGCCACCTTCAACACCGAGCAGGCCAGTAAGCTAGCCCCAAGCAACCTATTTCACCTGCTATAAACCTCACTGATGTTAAATACAACACCCCGAGGGCCCAGAACAAATCCGAAGTCGTCCTCCCTTCTCAATAGTTCAGGGCTGCATCTCCAAAATGCACCCCTTCCCCTTTGGAAGGAGACCAGGCCATGAACTAGATGCTGGAGTTCACCAAAATAAACGGGTCGATTCAATGCAGAAGGAAGCGACCTCCATGGGCCTTCTGCCAGGCAGGTCTTAATGGAGATTTTTAAACCAGAAATTAACACTGAACACTCCTTGCTGAAGTGACTCTCCATTTCTAGGATTTTTGTCACTAATACACTTCCACTTCCCTTGAAAAGTTTAAACCTATGAATATATTCCCCCTGACTGAAGTTTAACTGCTCTGTGCATCTTCAGAATGAAATTTAGCAGGCCGCAAATCCTGCAGCAGACTCCAGCAATTGTAGCTTTGATGACCTTGTGCAACCAGAATATCACCTTTTGAGTCCAGCTGATGACGATGCCAGAGCGTACAACTATTGGTACCACCTATAAAACTGCACAGGGACCTTACCATATCATTATTATTAATTATTATTATTATTATTATTAAAAGGAAACCAAGTGCACACGGCAAGCTGCTGTTTCTACTGATGCACGACTCTTTGCTTGCATTGGTATACACAGAGCAGCTATTCCTCTTGCTGGCTGGGAAAAAAAAAATTCAGCACGGGAGTGATCTAAGTTTGGCATTTTCGGGTTCGTTGCGTTATGTCCGCTCTCAGCCGTCATCACGTAGCACCAGGAAGATTTAGACTAACAGCACAGACCAAGAGAGACTGGGCAGTGATTAACGTTTTATAACAGTCCAAAGCAGTTTCTGCCCCCGCCCCCCCTCCGCCAAACTAGTCCACAGACAATCACATTAAAAAGACCTGCAGATTTATCTTACTGACAGTCTAAATATGCTGCAAAAAGCAAAAGCCTTAAATCAAAGGTGCATTTTTTTTTTTTAGCGTGGTAGATCAGGAACAAAACTGCTTATTTTACCTTTCGTGAAATCAGCGCTGTCACCAAAATTAGTGCATGCGAATGAATTTGTTTTGTATAGAATCAAATGAATTATGGATGATGAAGGAAAGCTGCCATGAAAATGGTGTTCTGTATAGTGCTCAGCAATGCTTTGCTGTACATAAAATTTTCTGTTGCTCCAATTTCTGCAGCACCTCAAATAAGTCGCTACCTCATGTAACCCCTCACCTTTTCTAGGGCCCCAAGAGACCGCAAGCGAGTTTTGAGTGGGGTTTTTTTTAAACAATTGATGAAGCATATCAGCATCTGTCAAAGTGACCTGTCTAGAGAAAATGCTTATGTAGTTTTTTTAGTTTTGGAACAATCCTGGACTTCACCGTCTGCAGCACTCCTGCTGCACCTTGCAAATGATGTGACCAGATCTTGCCTTTCCTTGGTAGCACATCAGGCAGACAGTAGATATACAGGTAGGTCAAAGGGCTGTGACCCAGCTCACCCGAAGGAGCTGCTGCAGGCTGCGCAGAAGCCAGTATCGGTAACTTCAGCAATACCACCCAGCCATAATGCTGTTTGCACATTTTAAGACCGGGAGAGAGGACGAAAGAGGAAAGTGCTGGCTACTCACAAAACTCACAACCTTCCAATACATGCCAGGGAATCCACCCCGGAGAGGTCAAAAGACATCTCAGGAGGCCGGCCAGCCTTGACACAATAAGGCCAGAAGGCAGGAATGATTTATCAGAGAGGTGCGATCACGTTCCCCTCGTGTCTTTCAGGAACAGGCAGCACAAAGACGACTGAAATGATGCTCGAGCATCTGGAGGTGAGGAAAGTATGTTGGGAGGCTCCCAGGTTGTACATCTGAATGGCACAAAATACGACAGAGCCCACAGCTGGAACCCAAACCGATCAGCAGGCCAAGGAAGACACCAAATTTAGCCACAAGAAAGGCAACAGCCCTTGCACGTGCTACGTTTGCTCCTACTGTAAGGGTATATTTTCTCCACGAGCTGGTGCTCTGAACAAAGACCCTCACCAAATCCCCTGACAACTCTGCTCACTCATTCCCAGCTTCAAATTCTTCTCCTGACCCCAAAATCTTGCAGACTTCTCTCTGGCTGATCAAGCACCTGCCAAGATCTCCCCATCCCATTCCCTCCTCCTCTCTCCTCCGTTGCACAAGGGCCCCCTGCGTAGGCTTTCCTGCCCATCTTCAAGCTCTCCACCTACCCACCCCTTCCCCACCGACCCTTCCTGCATCAACTTCTCCCGGTTGCAGAGTCAGGGCCCTAGTTTTCCCTTTCCTCCAGGAACATGCCTCATCCCCACCAGCCCCATCCCTTCTCTCCTTCTCAATCATTTCATGTGCAGTCCACAACCAACTTATTCATTCCCCTTCCTCAGCCCTGTCTTTGGGCATCCTTTCTAACTGGTGACCAATGTTTCCACCCTGCTGGCATTTGGGTCTCTGATGACCTCTTCCTGGACAACCTCAGGGCTTCCCTAAGACATCCAGTCTCTGCAGCATTGGATGGTGCCTACTGTCCTCCCCATAACATCTTACCCCCATTGGGATTTCAATACTTCTCTTCCCTTCTCCAGCTTGGGGTGCTCTCTGCCTACATCCTCTCCCAGTCCACAGGGGTTTCCCTGGGGCTCTGTCCTCAAGGCCTTTGCTATTTCTCTTGTCATGCCCTGCCTCTCAACCTTAGTCACCAATGATGGGGCTGGCGCTGCTGTAACTTGGCAGCCCCAGCCCCCCGGTGTAGACACAGCCCGGGTAGCAGCAGCAGTTGTCCTGCTGCCAGAGCTAAACCAGTTCCCTGGAACAGCACACAGCCTTCTTCTGCCAGCAGACCTACGTCCGCAGCAGGCATTTCTGACAGCCCAGCTACACTGGTACGATCCTTTTGCATCCCCAGCTGCCATCAGTACCTGTGTAGTGTCGAACAGGCCCGGGCGGCTTAGCCCCATTCAGGACTGGGGAAAAGGAAAAAAAATAAAATTGATATCAGTGGCATGACTGAACTGTGAAGTCATGATTCAGGAGGCGAAGGGAAAGAGGAGCAGGATGGTTGATCCGGTTACACACGTATGAACAGTTCGAAAGCACTTGTCCAGGCTGCTGCCTTGCATCCAGTCCAGCACCACCACCGGTCTCTGCCACCTCCTACACGTCACCCCAGGAATGGAAGCAGAAGGCAGCCTAAACCAAACCAAATCTTCCCTACCACTGCCAAATCTCACCCCTCTCCCTATGCTTGCAACCTGGAGCATCTCCAGCTCCCTCCTCCCCTGGTCCCCACACATGCAGGCCTCTTTCCCACCCATCTCAGAGCTCACCCCTTCACCTCCCTCCTCCCCATCCCCATCCCTAGTGAAGTTTCTCATGCAGGCCCCTCAGGATACCCTATCTAAAAGTGCAACATCTCCAGCACCAACACTACGCTGCCACCCCCGAAAGCGCTAATACCAATGGCATGCACCTTACCCAGTTTGATCATGTTGTTCCCCTCTCTGAAGCCCTCCCCTGACTTCCCATCTAAGAGTGCATCCAGTTTCCACCACCTTCAAGGTTCTTCATTATTTCTGCCTCTCCTTGTCCATTCCCATCTTGCCAACCATGATGTTCTTCACATCTACCTGCTGGATTTCTACTCATCTGCCTTCTTCCATGGAGCACCCCATCCCTGCTACAAAATCCCCCAGCTGCTGCACAGAGCCCCTGCATTGTCCACTTTTGAGCTCCCCTTGATTTCTCCTCCGGGGCCTGGAGTGAGGTTCTGCTATGTCAGCTGCTGCTGCTGTTCCCCTTCCCCTGACCTGGCTGCTGCTCTGCTAGACTGCCAGGTCCTCTGAGCAAGGACAAAACGTGCTCAGTATTCATACAGGCTTCCCACAGAGCAGGGACTGACATGATTAAATCAAAGATAATTTTGGAATGATGGACGTTTCTCCAAGCAAGAGCAGCAGCTACGGATCAGTGCTCAGGAATCCAGGCTCCTACTTAACCTGTCATATCGTTACCTAGAACTCAATCCCCAGGTCTCCCCAGTGTCCAGCTCCATGCATCTGCCATAGCATAACATGCAATACCCCGTCCTTTCCACATGCAGAATTCATGGGGGCTGCCTGAATATCCAAGGTCAATGTAGGATCCCAGAGATGTTGGGCTGGCAGGGATTTCAGAAGCTCATCTACTTCAACCCCCCTAGTCTGAGGCAGGCTCAAGCCCATATAGACCATCCCTGGCAGAGATCTGCCTAAAACCAGTTTCCAAAAACTTCAAGGGACAGGTATTTCACAACCTGCATACGTAGCCATACTAGAAAGCTTTCCCCCCTCCTACAGATCTCAATTTCCCTTTCTGCATATTAAACCAAGCATGTCTTGTCCTGTACCCTACTGGGCATGGACAACAATCACCACACCATCTTTAAAGTGAACTCTTACTGGTTAGACTACTGGTCTCCCAGGTAGCCGTCTCTCTTCTAGACTAAAGTTTGTTCAGCCTTCTTTCTTCATAGGTTAGGTTTAGAAAAATCTTAGAAAAGCAGGGTTGGAAAGGACCTTCGGAGGACATCTAGTCCAACCCCCTGCTCAAAGTAGGGCCAAACCCAACTAGATCATCCCAGCCAAGGCTTTGTCAAGCCAGGTCATAAAAGCCTACAAAGATGGAAATATCATCTAAGCCCATTATGCTCATGGCTCTCCTCCAGCCTCTCTCCAGTTTATCTATATTGCTCTCAAATTGCAGCATCCCAAACTGGAAGAGATGTTTCTCCAGCAGAGCTCTAACCAGCTGCAAATGGAATAATCACCTTGCACGTTTTAACTATACACACGCTCCTGTTAGCATAAACCAGAAAGACGCCAATTTTCTTTGCAACAGCACCAAACTGTTCACTCGTATTCAGCTCGTGGTCAACTCCGCTGATCATTTTCTGCATTTACTCCTCAGTTTGCATGTGCGCATTTGAGTTCTCCATCAGCCCAAATGTAACCCTCTGTAGGTGTCCTTTTTGGAACGTCACCTATTTGACTTCAGACCATTTTTCCAATACATCAGTATTGTTGTGAGGTCTAACCCAGCAATTCCCAAACTGACACATATTGTTTTAAGCTGGTGATGCGCAAAGACCTTAACTACCACCAGAAAAGGTTTCAGTTCAGCCTTAGGTACCACCTGCAAATTTTTGTCATACAAAGTAATTACAATAATTCGGTTAACGTGTGCCACTGGCAGGTTGTCTGTGTACCACTGGTGGTACGTGCATCACAGATTGGGAACCACTGGTCTAACCCTTTCAAAGATTTTGCAACCTCATCCAGCTCTGTAGCAGCAGCAGCAACTTGTACACATGCTCTTTTCCATTGTGCAAGCTATTGATGACAATACTGAATAGCACTGGACCCCAAAGCTCTCAGTTTGTTGGCATGCTACTTAAACACCCAGAGTGGTCTTGCAGCACAATCACGCATGCACCCACTCTATAGGCAAAATAACTGTTCATTCCTTGAAACACAGGACTGTCAAAAAGCTTACTGAAGTCAAGATGCATCATAACAAGTACTTTCCCTCTTCTACTCAGCCAGTTATTCTGTCAAAGGAGGGTATTAAATTGGTTTGACACAACTTGGCCTTGACAAATCCCCGGCGCTTGTTTATCACATTATTCCGGGCCTTTACAAACCAACTGCTTAATTATTTGTTTTAGGGTCTTTCTGGGTATCGAAATTTAACAGGGCTAGTCTACAACTGCCCTAGTCGTCTTCTCTTCCTCCTTCCTAAGGATAAGTACCGAGTTCCCCAAGGCCTCCGAGAGGTTTCCCATCCTCAAAGTTTTGCAAGCATCATAGTTCAGATGACTTTGGCTGCCTGGTAAGTTTTACAGGGGCTCACACGAATACACTGAACAGGAATCAGATTCTACCTGGTCCTTCACTATTTTGGCTTGCACTCCTTCCCATTGGTTATTACCACGTATGTGCATGCACGTACAATGTGCTTAGATCTCTTTGCATTTATAGACGCACACACATGCTCTTTACATCTTCAGTTCCAACAACTGATAGGATCAAGCTAGTAACCCACAAAGTGTGGGATTAAAACAGAAGTAGCCACGGGGGGAGGAAGTATTATAAACTCAACTTCCTTTTATAACAAGGAAAAGTTAACCTTAGGAACAAGACAAAAGCCTCCAAAATTACAGTAGGAAGGAGCAATTATAGGCTCTAATGTCTATTTTGGCAGCATGGGCAGTCCTTTAGCACATGCCCCCCTCTCCCCTGCCAAACTACTTTGATACTAAAGGCCTGATACTGCCCAGGACGCTTCCAGAGCTCCACGGGCATTTATAGACTTGCTCCAGGAGGAGGAGGGGGAGAAAAAGGGCTAATTAAAAGCACCCAAAGCATCACGTGCATCAGCGTCCCCACACTGAAAAATGGTGGCAGAGTGCTTTGACCAAAAGCTTGAATGAACTTTCGTTCAAAGCACTCCACTGCCATTTTCCAGCACAGGGACACTAATACACGGCGCTGGAGCGTAGTAATTTCCACGCTCCAGCAGACTTGATTAATCACGTCTGCTCTGACACTCTGAAATTACAGCGCATTGGAGCAGCCTCCCTGTAAGCGTACAGGAGCCCCACGTGTATAAGTGCAAAGCAGAACAGTAATGAGTGTGACAGTGAGCGAGTACGGTGGGACCCATGCCTACATGGGTATTGCCACAGTGCCCAGGGACACCAGCCACATGTCAGAGGCAAGGCCCAAGGAAGCGTGTAGTTCAGCTCCTCACTGAGCCAGATCTGACACCCACATCTCCTCAGATATCGGTGCTCACAAGTGTGCACTGGTAGGGGCAGCCCTCCCCAACCAGAAGCAGAATGCATGTCAGCACTGAATGAGATGAGAGGTGTGGTGGGTCAGGCTGTGTAGGGTCTTGAAAGCAAAGACAAGCAACTTATTTGATGCAATGGTGCTCAAGTAAAATGCATTCATCATGTATTACAGCAGCCCTTCGAGCCCCAGCCAAGGTCAGAGCCTCCTGGTAATAATCACTGCACAAACATGATAATAGATCCTGCCAACAACAGCTTCCAGTCTAGACAAAGCATAGAAGAAAGCAACACAAAGAAAGGAAGTGACTTGACCAGCATCACATGGCAGGTCAGTAGCAGAGCCACATACAGCGCTGAAAACCAACTCCCCGCTCAGTGCCACGTCCACTATACAACACTGCCGGCAAGCTTGGGACTTTAACCCAGCAGACATCCCCCCGCAGCTTCTTTGTGCACAGCCCGCATCGGTTCAAGGTGGTGTGCGCAGCATGGGATGCAGACATCCGTGCATTTGATCAAAAGGGCGATGCCAGGTAAAGCCAGCCAGATTCTTCATCTGGGAAGTCGAGGCATCTAACATACTGTTCCTCCCTGCATCACCGCATGCCGGTTCAATAAAAGGGGGAAAGATTTGTCTGTAATGTAAACGGCACGTTAAAATGAGACAATGGAAGCTTTCAAAATAAAACCATGCGGAGTAAGCTACCGTCAGAAACAGCGCATCTCCCTGCAACTCCCCTGCCTGCCACATATCACCGCAACGCAGTTCACATCTGAAGTGTAAACATAATCTGGTTTATTACATTCCCGTAATATTTTAGGGAAAAGGGGATTTGGAAGAGTAACGTTTCCCTGGAACCGCGAGGCGCGCGCTGAAATCATGCCAAAGTCTTGAGGATCCACTGTTATGAACACCTTGGGAGGCTGGAATACGAGGCATGGCAGGAGCTGAGATGATTAAATAATTTCATAATTAAAATCTATTGCAGGATGGCAAAAAACCCAGAATTTGCTTCCTGCAGAGTTAACAGAACATTGTATTTCCAAGGAAAGATGTTTTGTAAATAAATCAATCAATCTTGCACATGCTGGCCAATCTTGCTGCACTGCAAATTTCCTAGCTCTTTCCCACATCCAAAGGCATCCTCCCCCAGTACCTGCTGGGACGAAAGGGTCTGCCATTCCTAGCGAGCGCTCAGCTCCTCACCGGCTGCATCCTTCCAAGTGCAGGGATGCCCTTGGTGACCCCTGTTGAAGGCACCTTAATTTTTATTTCTTCAACGAGGGGGGGGGGGAAAAGGGGAGGAGAAGGTTGTGAAAGCTGTGCAGGGACTACACGGTAACAGAAAGATTAATTTCATTTAAAAGGGAAGTTGCTTCTGGTTAACTAGTTTTCAAGTGTGTGAACAAGTAAGATGAGCATCAAGCCCCAGAGTGTGGCCGCGATGCAAAGATATGCCATTGTTAGCCTCTTAAGACTGAACGGCTCTCTGAAACGGAGCGCAAAATGAATCCTGCCACCTTGCAGGAGAATCTGGTGAAACCGTACCTGCCCTGACACCGATGGGGAGAAGGCAGTGATCAATGACGCCTTTCCAGGCTCGACTGCGTTCCTAGAAAGCCTCCGGCCTGGTCAGGAAAATGAGCGCGCGTGAAGTTCACTTTAAACACAACTCGCCTGCAAAAAGCATTTACTCTGCCATGGTGGTGTGGTCATATTTAGCCTCAACTGTGCACCACGTGCGCTCAAGTTAACCCTTTTGTATCATGGAAGGCAAGAAGTACTGGCATTTGGGATGCAGTGCAGCATTAAATGCAGCTTAAGGGAATCTGTATTGCAAAACTGAATACTTAAGCAAGACAAATTGGGAAATGCCAGCGCTCCTGTGGTAATTTCCAGCCTTCCTCCTCGGTGTACGACTGTGGTACCATTTATTTCATCACCCTCACCAGCTCCCTGCACCAGTGATGGGTTAACAAGTGATTTTACAGATAGAGAAACAGGGTAGGTTAAGGGCCTTGCTCATGGTTAAAGAAGAGGTCAGACTCAGGACTGAAATAAAAGTCAACTAGTGCCTCCAGGCTGAGCAGCTGTCAGGTCAGACACAAGCAGGTCTTCAGATACCCAAATTCTCGGTTTTGGATCTGGCCTGTGACCTTTCCCAAGCAGGTCACAGTTTCTCTGCTCACCCCTGTGAATGCATCTGCACGGCGATACAGCCTGGACAGCCCAACAAAGAGCAGGACCCCACAGCACTGGGCACTGTTGTAGTAGCTGGAGACGGGCCCTTCCTTCCCCGAAAAGTTTGTAGACTAAACACATGAGACACGGGAGGAGAGGAAACGGAAATACAGAAGAAAAGCGACTTCCTCCCAAGGTCACGGAGCAAATTATGAGCAGAACTGGCAACAGAAGCCAAGCTACCCCTTTCCCAAGCCTGTGCGTCATGCTGCACAGCTTCCAAACCATTGCACAAGGTGGCTCTCACGGAGAGCACTTTGCATTTAGAGAAGGCAGTTTCCTACGGCAGTTGCAGAGGGTTTTACACTCGGTGAGAAATGTAGCCTCCGCTTGCAGGAGGCCTAGCAATAGGCCGTAAAAGTACTGGGGCTAGTGAGCTGCAGAGCTCAGCACCGGAGCCCCTGCACTCCACACCGCTGCCCAGGGCTCCCCCAGCCCCTGACACGGGGGACTTTGGTGGGTGAGGACTGCAGGAAGGGGCAGGTCCCCTGTAGCCAGGTCATGGCTCTCTCAGAAATACCGGGCCAGTTCAAAACCTTGCAAGGGACGGCACCACTTACCATAAAGTAAAAAACTTTGCGTCTCTCTCACATGCCCAGCACAGCGCTCCTTAGCTAAGCACTTACGCTGGCAGAAAAAAAGACCAAGGGGGGGGGAAAAACCCCTTCCAGTGCGCGTGCCTGGTATGTGATTTTCAAATGCTTGTAACTGTAGAATCAAAACCAATTCCCTCTGGACTGAGGCCACACACTGCGTCCTGGTGAGGACTATTTCCATGCCAAACTGCAGCCTTCCACACCAGGCATTTCAGCCAAACGCCTGTTAAAAAGCACCTTGTTGTTTAAAAATAATAATAATAATAATAATAAAAAAGATCGGGAAAGGGGAAAGTAATTTCTTGCCTCTCCAATTTCAGCCTAATAGCTGAACACCCCCACTTGCTCCCCGCCCCACTGAAAACGTTCACCTTTGGAAAGGGACTAAACGTGGAAAAAATAACAGTGCACCGAGTAATTGTGTTCCCAAGCCACCAGCTGAAAATAGGGGCGATGACAGAAACTGCTTTGCAACTTTGGCTGCTCTGCCTTCTTTATGCGAGCAGCGAGTGCATTCCACGATCACCTACAAAGGGGCCTGGGTCTTTAAGCATTATATAGCCAGAAGACATTAAGACGGCCTGTCAATTTAGATGCAAATTTATTTTAGATGTGACAGAGGGCTTACAAAAGAAGGTGGACTATATGCTGGTTTCTTCTGCTAAGGCTATTGTAATTTGGCTCCCAAGTGTATTAGACCTTATTAGGATGGGTGACTGGATGGCTCTGGGGATTGGTAATGGGATACAGAGACTTTCACCTCTAGGTCAGCCTCTGGTTGAAATCCAGCCCAGCTCAATAATGACGGAAAGTCTTTACAGTCTGAAAGCTGTTCAGCCTTCAACCATTTCTTAGAGGGCATGCTTCTGAATTGCATAAAACCCCACCACCATAATTGGTACCTTTGCTGACAGCCTCAACGCAGGCCCAGGACAAAATGAGCGTGGAGATAGTCGCCTTCTCATCGCTTCGGGGGATAAATCCGGCACATGACGCTAAGCCTATTGGCGACGCAATGCCACTGCAGATGATGGCAACACCCCCAGAAGTTTTGAACACGCAGAAAGTGGTCCCCCCCCTTCACTAAATTGTTTAAAAGCATCAGAAAGCTTCTGCCCGTGCTGGACCTCTTCAATCAACAGAAGACCTTGTCCTGCTGGGCTGTCAGCCCAGCACCCTTAAGGGAATTAAATTTGCTCATCTTGAATAATCGGAGAATCATATAACCATGTATACGAAGAGGCCATGTTGTTACGGGAGGAAAGATATTCATTTAAGACCCATCTTTGTGCTTTCTTTAAAGGCCAGACAAAGTAACCTAACAGATGTCTGCAGCGCAAGAAGAGACGCCTGAAATTCTTCACCCAGCATGCCTGGTCCGATCGGGTCCTGGGGGGACCGAGGATGTCCTGTCTGCCACAGGCATGTCATGCCCTTGTGAATGCCTCATAGTTGTTGTTCCCAGCAAGCAAGTTACTGCTGGAGATGGTATGAAATTTCAGATTGGAAGTCGCAAGGTTTTTGGTTAAAAAAAAAAGAATTATGTAGAATAGTTTAAATACCTGTGCAGGGGGAGGGGGGAGATGAGCAGGAACCCAAAAACATGCACTCAATCCATAAAGTGACCCTTCATGTCCATGCTGCATCACCGCTGAGACCATCCAACTCCAACCCACGGAGTGAAACCTTTTTATGTCCTGCTCAGGCAGCAAACCTCGTAGCCAGAAATGTCCAGAGACCCACAGGAGTAAAGCACCAGATTTCACAATGTCAAGGATGCTGAAGGGACTCATGCTGTTGCACCAAGGCTGTCCGCAACGGCCCGAGGCCGGCCCTTCTTTAATAAAGCAGCTCCTCCTAGCATGGAGGCGCTGACGGTAACATCCACTGACTAAGGTATAAGGAGACTTGACTAACTGCTTTCACCCTTGCAGTTTGCATCCCCCATCAGGTAGGGAACTCTTCCTGGGGAGTCTCAGTCTCTGCCTCAATTCTCCTTATTTCTACCACCTACTTGTTAAAAGCACTCTCTTTTCTTTCGTGTTCGGAAGTGCCGCTGCCTGCTCCAAAACAGAGCGCACCGCTGCCTATCCCAGGCGCAGATGAACTGCAGGGATGGGAGAAGTGTGCCAGGGTCCCTCTGAGCAAAAGAACCAGTCATCAGGACAGGACTTTACTGAACGCAGCTGAAAAGCAAGGCGGTACTAACACCACCTACAAAACCCTTTGGGTTGGATTACGGGGCTGTAAGAAACGTATTGCACAAAACGGCTTGACAAGGTTTTTATTTAGATGATATTCATCTCAGTAAAACATTTACAGTTCTTTAAGCAAGTAACGACTGTATGAAGGACTCCGAATAAGACGCTACGCTCCTGGCCCCCATTCCAGGAGCTGTAACTACCCAGAGGCAGCTGCCACCAGTGCCGAATCCAGCCCCAGGGTGGTTAACAAGCCATTTCCAAAGGCGGTGCTGATTCTGCTTCTTTCCAGGAAAGGACGAGTTTCTATTGACTTCCTCTGCCTATGCTTGGGATATGCCTAGGTCACTTAAATTGGCACCCGACTGTCCACCGGGGCAAAGAGTCAATTCTCAGTGGAGACAGAGCCTAGGTAGGAAGGCATTAATAACTCCATTCCTTTCTGGACTCAAAAAGACACGTGCACCCTGGTAACTGCAGCACCCCCTCCTCGCCTGCACGGCATTACTAGAGGACATAAGCAATTGCAGCATTACCATAAAAACAGCTGCACGCGGCTAGATGACGGCAAGTCGATGTACAAGGCCCTACGAAAGATGACCTGGAGTCAGGTTGCAAAGGCTTCCCATAAATGGCAGACTCTACTTAAGAGAGGCCCTGAATGGGATAAGAAGGGGTACTTTGCAGATCAAAAGCAGACTGGCCCAGGGGCCTGCAGCCTTCTAGAAGCTCAGGGGCCCCGAAGGAGTCTTGCTCACGCAAACAGGCTGCATTGCCAAAAAATTCACAGCATAAAGTTACAACACAGTTTCAACACAAATCTTGAAAAAGCCTCCCTAGAGAACCCAGAGCCAGTCAATCCTTGCTTGTCCAGCAGCTTCAAAGACAACACGGTCACTACCAAAGAGAGTTTCGACTTGCTAGGACGGCTAACCATGGCACCCCGCTCAGCTGGAATAGTGTTTTCTGGAGATGAGCTTGCAACAGTCTCAGCTGCCAAAACAGAGCGACGGCGTGAGAACACCGCACGCAACACGCTGCAAAAAGCACTGCACGAACCCGTGGGCTGACAGTAACAGCGAAGCCAATTCCTCCACCCCCAGCAAAGGCCAATAATAATGGTGTACACCCAACTACAGCATTCACGTCCACATTTAAAGTCTCTGTTCTTAAAAAGGCTGCTAAAGCTAGCCTTGTCCATCTGCTACAACAGGCACCTGGCTGTGCGATGAGTCCGCTAGGCAGTCACCTGGTGCTTTGTGCGACTACACTTCACCTTGTTTAGACACTACAGCTCTTCCATGCTTTGTCTAGTGCAGCTCAGCAAGGGTCATGTGGCACTGCTTTGGGTGCCTTTCAAGGGTGCTGCAGGGTGCCACGCAATACCAGGACTGTTAGGTGTCCAAACAGGATTCACAAGACAAACCCACAGCTTTCAAATACAAATCCAGTGTTAAAAGCATTCTGACCTCTTGCAATGAGAGCAGCAGAAGACTTGCTCCATTCTTTTTCTGTTGTCAAAAAAAAAAAAAGAGAGTGAAAGCTAGGAGCTGACATTTTCCAAGGGATGCTCAAGTCTAAAAAGGAGGAGAACCACTGTCTAGTGCCGAGCGCTGTTACTCCTTATCCAGATATTCAGCAAAGTGGACTTTTGGTCAGAAATATTGTATAGGGATCATCTTGCAAAATTCACATCAAGTTCAATTTGGAATCCAAACCGGTTCCCATGCAAACACTGTTTCCAAATAAAAAGCTTAGCTATCAAATAGCCAAGGTTCAAATGGTTTTAATGGAGTTCATGCAGCACTTTGGGAAAAAGCTCTCTTTTACAAGAGCAATAACCACGTTATTTAAAAGAAACTAAACCAGTCATCCTGGAACTGAACAGTCAAAGGACCCAACCCATCACGTCTTCACCCTGCCCTCCCACCAGACTTACACCCATGGCTTTCTGCAGTCCAATTTCAAAATCTCCCTCAAGTGGCATGGACAAGGCAATAGAACAACCCACCCTTCACTTGCACACCCAGGAGTGGTTTAAATTGTCCTTCAACTTCCTATTTTTTCCTAGCTTCATGGCCCTGTGGCTGGGCTTGGAAAGTACTTTCTCTGGAGACCTCCATCAGCATTTCCGTGGCTACTTTTGATACCTGTTATAACAAGCCCGTGGTTAACCCCCTTCTCTGCTTGCCTGTGGGTCAAGGCTGATAAGGAATTTATTGCCAGTCTCTCTCTCTCCTCCTCCTCAAAACAGTCTTACAAAAGGCACTTAACAAGCCCAGCAAAAAAAGCCAAACCCCTCTACATATTTTCTCCCCCTCTAAGGAAAAATGCTGAATCAGAGCTATGAGCCTAAGGAGAAAAAAAAAAAGATTTGGGGAGGGGATATCAAACTTTAATTCAAACCAAGTAACATTTCAGTACGTCTTTTCTGATTTATCACAATTCCCAGAAAAATTCTGGCCCGGAAAGTGATGTGGAAAGCAGAATTTCAAAGCCAGGGAGGGAGCCGCACATGGAAACTCAGGCTTAAAGTTGAAGCTGTCCGTTTTATCACATAACCAACACCTCTCTATATAATTTACTGGGGAAAAAAATGTCTTCTACAACCTTTCTATCTCTACGGTTGTGACTGAAAATGCTCAAAGCAAGATCCAACTTTTCCATAATAGGTAGAGCAGGACTGTTCTCCCCACACGCTTGCAGATATTGCTACGGGCAAATCTTGGTCACAGTCATTGAGTGAATGTCTGCATTTTCTCCCTAGAAGGACAGTCAAATGAGTAGATTCACTCAAATAATTTTCCTTTGGCATAAGAAAAAAGCCATTAGTCCTTTTCTAGGAGGCATTAATAATAATAATAAAAATCAGCTACTAATGGGGAATCCAAGCTGTATTCCCCAAAACTAGACAATATTAAGAAGGCCAGGTCTGCTCCAGTTTGCCATGCTCTCCCCTCCCTTCCCCGTTGGAGATGGAGGGACTTGCTTAAAAGACTACTGGGAAATCCAAGAGGAGCATTTGTTTAAAAATTATCCCTTGCCCTGACATGACTACAAGCAGCTAAAGCAGCAACGTGCACGTTCAGTGGTACCTCCACCTGATGTACCTCCAACCCACAATGACACCTCGGCCCCTCGGTGTTACACGGCCTTCCCAAAGAGACTGCAACTTAGAGATCACGTACAAGCCACCATAAAAATGAACTCGTACCCTCCTTTATACACAGGGCCTAAAAAGCAGTTTTGAGATAGAGTTTTCCTTCCTTCTCATTCACTTTGGAAATAAACAGCAATATCATGCTTAGCCTTTCCTGTCTTGACTGCAGATTCTCCTGGATGTCAAACCAGAGGCATTGTGTACTCTTGCACTTTCACTGGCACGGGATCAAATCATTAACTTGCACTTCCTTTCTCCAAATTGTCAGTCAGTCAATGAGGTTGGAAATATTAACAAACAGATTTCAACTGTCTGAAATCCGCTTCCCCCATGACTGCTTAAGCTTTTTCTCTCGTCTTTATCAAGTAAATTGTACTAGCTCTCCCATATTGCTACTAAGTCTTTCAGATGCAGTGGGGAAAAAAGCCAAGTTTCCGAGACAGAAATGGAGTAGATGATTGTATAATGGAAAACCCCACACTTCTCAGGCTGCCTTTTTACATCAAAAGATGACAAAAAGAGTGTGAATTATCTCTCTCCCACCCCATCGCTCAAGCAGCTCTGCATTGATGGAAGCAACCTCTGAACCACAGAAGTTTAGCACTGTTAAGGGAAAATCCTTTCCTTTGAACATCCTCTGAACTTGCCAGTGGGAGATTCAAGCCTAGACTATTGTACTATTTTGGGGAGAACAATTTCTCCAACGGGATATTTCGTTTTTGAGGCTACCCAGCCATGATAATGGCTGTGTTGTTCTACTCAATGCAAGTGACATGGCCGAGAAGCGAGTAGCACCTTACTTCTTCCACAGAGGTTACAGGCCCCGTTCACCTGTTGGGACAGCGGTGACAACGTTTCAGGATTCTAACTAACTTCAGGAAATGCTTCTTCTGTTTTAAACTAAATTATGCCCCCAACTCCTGCCAATGGGGACACAACTGTACTAAGCAGAGATGGAATATATTCCAGCAGGTCCTGTGTTGGTCATACGTCTTCACACTCAACAGCCAGCACGTAGCAGACAGTGATGATCGAGAACAAGGTTAGGCTTGGAGAAACCTCATAGAGAGAGACGCATGGACGCTTAAAAGCAAGATCACCGCCTCAACAGACTTCCACAGAAAAGATAAAATGACCCATCTGTTACATTAATGCTCTCTTGTGTAGTCTCCAATAGGACACTTAGCCCTTCTCCAACGGAAAAGGCTTATGCCCATCTCTCCCTTGGCCTGTTTTCCACATGCCCCACAAGGGGCAACAACCATATTTTTTTTTTACCATGCTAAACTACTTCCGAGTCCTGGGCTGCTGACACCTTTTCACAAAGGTACCACCATCTCCATCCAGGCATCCAAGGGGGCAAAAAGCAGGATGATACTTAGCCATTGGTGTCCAAAGGCTTTCTGCACCATGAGCTAGAGGAGAAGCTTGCAGGCTGGTCCATACACCTGTCCAACCTCAGCTCTTCTCCTTTTTTTTTTGTATGAGAGATGTCACCCACCAGCACATCTGTATGCAGAGCAAGTCCAATGCTGCCTTTAGCAGGACATGGATGATCAGTGGTAGGTTACCTTAACTTGGGCGCTCAGCCAACGAGCCACTCGTGTGGCAAGCGGACGTCTTTGCTCTATAGGCTTTGGGAACTCAAATGATACTGAGAAGATGTATATGTATAAAACAAGCCAAAAACCCAGCAGTAGGAATGGGGACTAACAAGTGACCTACGGAACAAGGACTACCCTGGCAGAGTGACAGGTGTGATTTCAGTGCACACCCCTACCATTTAAAGCTTGAAGTTTAACATAGATTTCACCCTGGGAGCTGCTCACAAGCAGGAATAATTGAGTACCCTTTGATGCAAACCTACCTTTGCCTCCTATTAGCCGAGCCCAGACAAAAGAATCAGTCAAGAACCGGCAACAATTCAGATATCAATTAAGCCAGGGCCATAACTTGCCACAGTTTAATTAATGCAGATCAGGTGACTCCATGTACACATACCTGTGTGGTCCTGTCCGCTGGCAAGGGACCAAAAGATGCCCGAGGTGTGCAAGATAAATGAATGGTCGGGGCAGAGAGGAGACCCAGACACGAAGCCAACAAGCAACTCTGCAAAGCAGGGAGCTAAGGGGCAGCAATGGGGAAAGGCAAGGCTCCACGCCACGATTATTTTTCGCTCTGCGGAAATCCTGCCCATCCTAGCACATGCACTTCAAAGCTGCCAAGGGAGAGGGCAGCCGCTCAGAACAGCTTGCGTTAGCAGAGAGACCCCTCTTCCCTTCCCGCATGCCAAGCAGTGGGTGATCACAGGCTGTCTATTCAGCCTCAAGATTTACTGTGGTAGTAGCCAAGGCTGAAGAGATTTATAGAACATGCAGCCTCGAGATCGTTCTCTGAAAAGACTCTTTGTGGTATTTTGGTGAGGGGTCTTCCCAGTGAGTAATTTTTCTAATTGATTCATTAGCACTTTAGTCAACTAACATGTTCGGGGGAAGTCATTAGGGTACAGAAAGACCTGCTCATATTTGACTCTGCACACTACGTAATTGTGGGCTCCACGGCATGCCAACACCGTGTCAGCTCAGCTGCAGCAGCAGCCAGGTCACCGCTGATTTAAGCCATCAAGTTTTCAGGACGCTCCATTTGGCCACTACTAATTTCTCCCACTTTTGCTGCCTGGAGGTTGGGATCACAAGCTCTTTAGTAAGCGGACCGTGAGAGCTTGCCTAGTTTCACTGTAGCTTCCCCGCGACCAGCGATTCCCAACCAGAGTTTGGGGGAGAGCCTTTAAAAAGTGTGAGGACATAAGCAGATAAGGGCAGGCCCAGGCTCTCCCTGCCTGGCCGCTCTGCTAGGAGGTCAGCGCTGTAATAAATGGGGGAGCCCACTCAACTGACAGACATTATGGAGGGGTACCTTGAGTCTAACGAGGGCCACCTTGAGTCCAACTACATTGAGAGCCACTACGCTAGACCTTCAAAGACAACACCACCATGCGCAGCAAGAATCGACCGACAGCCTCAAGGCGCAAAAACCCTGAGGATTTTCACCACCGAAGATGAAAAGCTCTCGCCACCACCGAAACTGTGAGACCTCTACCATTGCTAACACAGCTGCTTGATGCGCCAAAGAATGGCATCCTTGCTACTGAGCTCCAGGGCCAATAGCCTGGTGAACAGCCGCAAACCAGAAGGACCAGGAACCCCAGCAATGTGCTAGGCTAACAGATGCCCGAAATGCAAAGCCCCAGGCACTTCTGGAGAGAGTACAGCTCTCTACCGCTCTGAGCCCTGTTCCCCGGAGGGAGTCTCCAATGACCTCCTCTTCTCGAAACGCCTCCAGGGCCTGTTCTCCTGGCCCTACAGCAGCAAGTGAGCCAGACTCTTTTCATTTCCACACCTGCCCTCCAAATCCCAAGTTTATTTATCTAGGTTTATTAATAGTGCCCATTCATGCTCTAGGAACCCATTGGATTATTAAAACAAAGAGCAAAAACCCTAATGAACAACTTTACTGCCCAAAGCTCCTTCACAGTAGCCCATTACTAATGCAACGACTAATTGCCTTTTCCCAAAATGCACCATTGTTAACAACCCTTGCTCTCATTCTTCCCTAACGCACATCATCCATTCTCCCATTCCCTTTTCAGGGAGCAGAGGCATGGAAATAGCATGCTCTGGAGACCCCAAACCCCAGACCGGACAAGGAGAGCGTTCCACAGTCGATGGTCATCCCTGTAGCAGCCTCCTTTTGACCATGGGCAGATGGCTCAACCTTTTCCACCGACTACAGACAGATGAGAATCATTTGAGGAGGCAGGTGGTCTCCTGCAACCACAGCTCAAAGTATGAAGGGTTCAACAGATGATAGCCCAGCCCACCAGATTACACCTACAACTGATTTTACAAGAGGTGATTCTTCAGAGGCCACCAGAGTGGAGGCCCACTTGCACTGAAAACCACTGCTGTGACTGATGAAGTTACGGTCACCTTAAGGGACAGCCGTATGCAGAGTACACCCAGTCATCTTGAGGATGCCTGTTCCACAGGTTTGGGCCATACCACTAGGATCCATGTCCTCAATAAAAATCTCATACCCTTTTCATTCAGGATGTGCAGGTGACAAAGGCAGCTGAGCAGCTGCAGGAGCAAGCTGTGAGAAATTAAGGTAGGAGAAGGCACAGTAGTTACATGGCCTCAGCGAATGGGATGAGTACAATCTGTTTCTTCCCATATGGCCGCCTTGTCAGCCAGCTACTCCTTACCCAAAGCCTAACTTGCATCCAGACCGTAAAGTTATTTTACTACACCAGCCAGTTGGACAACCTGGACCAGAGAAGAGCTGCACTTTGTGCTGAAGGCCCTGCAGTCTATGGATAATGTTTCCAACACAAACAAAGTGACTTAGGAGCTCAAGACCTATTTTTCAAAGTAGTTTCAGCTCTTGGAGCCAAAAGAGAACTCAGATATTTACAACACTGAATTGTGTTTTATCCAACGCTTCCCTGGGTCACAAGTAGGGTGGCCATCATAGAGGACAGTCTGGTTGTCCTGTGTTGATATGAAACAGGATGCCTTGATGTCCTCTGTCTTTCTCTTTTCTAGAGAAAAAGAGAGGACATAAAGGCGTCGGGGATTCGTATTGACAGAGGAGCAGAAAACCAGAATGTCCTCTATGATGGCCACCCTAGTCACAAGGGACACAACCCTAGAAACCGCACAGCTAGGAGGGAACACAAATTGCTTATATAATAAGGGTTGGTTCTTCTTTCATGCTTTGTTCTTGCAGTAGGACCAGAGAAGTGGGTGGCAAGGAAGAACCAGGGTCACGAATGAGACATGGCTGTAATCTACACCCAGGTACCCTTCCTTGCAAAGGCCCTGTAATACATGGAGCCTCCCTACAAGTTCCAGACCGCGATTCCTGTTTTTATGCAATATTTGCAGCTGTGAAACAACAACGCAAGCAATTCCGCACGCCATCTCGGGGAGTCTTCCATCATTGGAAGCGCCTTTTACCTACACGTTATTTTGCTACAGAGAGATGCCAGCTACATCAAAATGTAAGCGATGTATCACTGATGCTATTCTGAAGAGAGGTTCTTCCTGCAGAAAGAGCGAGACAATCATTAATAGAATTTCAGGCCATGAGGTAACCACCCAGACATGTCTTGTGGCGCCCATGACAAGACAATCATGAAAATGTACTAGCCCAGGCACAAGAGTCTATTTTACCATGACAACTGACAAAGCAAGCGGATTAAAAAGGATTGCCCAGAAGATTTTTGCATGGGTGCTATTGAGTCCGATACAAACCCGTTCCAGGATCACACAGTGCTGCCTGATACGTGCATGAAGAAGTTACACGGCACTTATGTTTTAGCCACTGTGTCAGCTGAGGAGACCCAGAGGTCACATCACGGGGAAAGTTGGGACTAGATGAAGAAACTGCAGAAAGACTCCCAGAGATGACTGCAGAGGCAGAGGATCGGATGATGCTTAGCAGGGGGCCACAACAGTTAGAGAAACAAAAGGAAGCACATGAAGGCTAGCTTCCTTCAGCAAAAATTTCCACAACTCCAAGGGGAGGACCAAATAAATAAAATAAAGCAGGAAACTCGGATGTTTCAGAGCCCAGAGTGTATTTAAGCAGCCAGCACTGAGCAAATCAAACTCTATCACAGACTCGCACCCAGTCAGCAAGGCCGGTCACTTTTGAGACAGTGGTGCAATCTCCCCGAAGCCCTCAAAAAATCGGCCCGCGGGAGAAATACAACTCGTTTTCCCCATTGCCACCCTACAGCATTGCCACGCGTGTCCTGCAGAAATACCAAATACCTGCAAAGCAGGCAGCCGCTTTCAAAACCCCAAAACGCGCCACGGGAAACTCGCTTTGCAGTTGTGCTCTAGCTGCTTTGGTGTTGCTCAGCTCTTTGCAATAAGTGCATACAGCCAGCCCTGCCTGACCCCCGTCTCTACAAAATGTGAACCTTCCTCCCAAAATACCAGCCCCCAATTCTTTTGGCCAGTCCATAACCTTCTTGGCTTGACTTCATAGTCTCCTTCCCCATTTTGGGACCATATTGCAAGCCCCAGCTTCTTATTTAAAAGCATACGTGTGGTTTTTGCCCCCTTCTTTTTAGCGTGTTACATCAGTAAATCAGCAAGGAATTGGGTTCGCCGGGGTTTCGGGAGTGCCTAGGGAAATACTCCAGCACCGTGGAAAATGGAATATATTCTGCTTGGTTAATAAGGTGAATCCTTCTGGAAATTTGAAAAAAAAAAGGAAGTTCTATGTGCAACACACACATCTAAATACTATTTATCTGGCATGTAATTAGCTGTGCAATTATCGTACCGAGAGAGTTTATTCTGCACCTACCATAGGAGGAGGAAGAACAAACCGATTTGGCAAACCCCAGGAAGGGCAGGGATTCCCCCCCGCCCCTCCAAAACATCACACAAGCTCCTTACACACTGTTAACGGCTACAACCAGAATGACCGTGCCGTCCCTCCTATCCTGTTCGCAAGGGGCCTTTTGAAGGGACCGAAAAATTCACAAGTTTAAAAAAAAAAAAAATAAAGAGTCCTTAAAAGCACGTGCCCCCCCAACCGCACCCCTCCACGGGCACATTTTCCGTGCCACCCAAACAGGGGTTTTTGATGATGATGATGGTGATGATGATGATGATTGTGTTTTGTTTAGGAATGCCAGTAATTCTGGTGGCAGGAACAGCGGCTTTACACTCAGAAAAGAACCAGCTGGAGAGCTGCAGCCTCATGAAATAATGAAATGCCAAACCAACCCCTGCATCTTCCACAGTCTCTCAGGTCACCTAGCAGATTAGAAGGCCTGTTGCTAAGGCAACCATATCTTGCAAGTGCTAGCTGAACTTCCCCATAATTTTTAACCCTTTAACTAGCTCGAGAGGGTAATGCCGATAATGCAACCCACCAGAACTTGGGTTTGCTATGGGTTCGTTTGATTTTTTTTTTTTTTTAAATTGCATTTTAAAACATGCGCCCCCCCCACCCCACCCCCCAGAAATGACTTCATGTCTGTAATGCTGGCTATTTTCCTGGAAACTAAAAAAAATTTTTTTTTTGGAGGATATAAAAACAAAAAAAATCTATCAAAAGTTTATATGCGTCTGGCAAGGCAGTGAAAAAGTCAGGTTATGCATATGAAATAGGAACAAACAAAGGAAAATGGTATTTTTACTACCCCTCGTGGTCAAAATTAGTGGTCTTGTATTACAGAATATGGGCAAGCCCTTCTGTGGTAAACAGAAGGCAGACCGCAGCTCTACGAGAGAGGACAGATGGCCAACGCTGTGCTAGCACCTTCCAGTTGTCTAAAAGGAGCCCACTGCCAAATGACAAGGTTCCCCGTCCTCAGCCCCTTCCCCCAGTATCTTCACGGGAGAAGTACCGGGGAACACTCCAGTTATACCCCGCGCGCGCCCGCGAGTCTCCATGGCTAAACGCTCCCGATCGCAGGAGCGGACGGACGCACAAAATTTCAAAGCGGGCTCAAGCTGGGGCGGAAAAAGAGAGAAATGGAGCAGGTGCGAGCTGGTGCTTAGTCAACTCTGCAATTTTTGCCTGGCCGCGGCTGCAGGCAGAGCAAGAACGAGCGGTGGGTTTTAATGGTTCGCGGGCCTCAACGCCGATCTCCGAAATCACTGCCCTGCTCTCCGCGAGGAGGGGAGCCCAGTGCCGGGGATATCCCAGGGTCTTTGGCGTGTCTGTAGGAGCAGCGGGGTGGATGCTCTGCACGGGAGTCCCGCACCGCCAGCCCCCCAGCCCCGTGCAGCTGCGCCAACCCTCCCGATGGAGCCCGATCCCGTTCTGGCAGGGGGAACCAGAGTAGCGAGCGCCGAGCAGGGGAGGCACCGCACGTAGGGGAAAAGCAGGAGGCGGCGGCGGCAAAGCGTAAGGTGGAACAGAGATGAACCTGCAAGGTGGAAGACAGGCAGAGCGCAGTCGAGAGCTGCGCTACGGGGCGCCTGTCAGCCCATCGCCAGAGGGAACAAAATTCGGCCCCCAACTCACAGGGGCTAGACGCCTGGAGCAGCTGCATGCACCATCCTCATTCTCCAGTGACCCCTTCCGACCAAGCCGGGAAACAGCACAGCCAGGCCCGGCTAGAGGCAGGTCTCAAAACTGTTCTCTGCTGGAAAAAGAGGTCACGGTGGGCCAGGGCTTGAGGATAGAGAAGGGAGGGCGGGGGCAAGGAAAGGTTGGGGAGAAAGCAAAGGCTCCAAGGACATCCCACTTTCTGGGGAACGAGCAAAAAAAACCAAGTCGAACAAAAGGAACAAGAGAGGCTGGAGCAGAAAAGAGGGGCGGGGGTGAGAGGGGGAAAGATGCACCGAGACAAGGCTGGAGAAAACAGAATGGCGTAAATCAAGGGTGAAGGGGAAAAGAAGTGCATGAAATCCGGAGAGGGAGGGAGGACAGGGCGCAGGGAGGGGGAAGGCACATGCCGAGTTTTGAACAGGACGCAAGGGGAGTCAAAGGCAGCTGGGAGTCCGTCCCTACCCCCCCCC